>CM066994.1:51131154-52331154 GCA_033977485.1 Hydrangea macrophylla
GAGTCAGACATGAGGACTAGATATCCCGAGTTGTTTCAGGATTAGTTAGCTCAGATTTCGGGGCGAAATCTCTGTTAAGGTGGGTAGGGTGTAACGCCCTGTATTTTATTATCATTAATAAATAAATATTGCATTTTATTTCCATGAGTATTTTAATTTAATTTCTCTTTGTAATAATTATCTGGGGTCAAACCGTAATTTTTAAAACATTTTCTATGGTTTCAAAATCGATATTTATATTTTTGTATAACCGGGAATTGAATTCCTACATTAATATAATTTTCTGTATTTTTATTTCAACCGTAAAATACCAGTTTTGGGAATGGGCAGTATATTTTTACCTGTGTGTGTGTATCATTGCGTGAGCTCAACACACACAAGGGTATCTTGTGTACACATTAGTGCAGTGTGTGCTGTGTTTAGTGGAATGTGTGTGTAGTGCTTTGTGAGTGTGTGTGGAGTGTCATGTGTGTTTTATATGCATAGTGCTAAGCACTTTACATATCATTTATACACCCACTTATCCCCCATTTGATTCATCTCTCTCTCGGCAGCTCTCTCTCTCAATCACTCACTCACAGTCTCTCATCTCTCACTCCCAAACTCTCTCAAATTCTCTCAATCACTCTCTTGCTCTCTCAAGATCACACAACACACACATACAGTTTATATATATATAATCAGTCACATACTTAGACACACATATATATACACATATTGGGTTACCAAAATCAAGAACGGAGGAGGAAATTCTCAACGACGGATTATTACGGCGGAAGTTCTCGGCCTTTAAATTTCTGTATAATCGTCTCTGTGAGTATTATAAACTCACTCGCCATGTTTATATATGTGTATTTCTGTATGTATATGTGTATATATGTGTATATATATATGATACACCATTAGAGCTTAAAAATGGAGCTTTGAAAAAGTTAATCAAAATCGAATCCGTGAATTGTAATTGAAAGATATTGATCCCAATAGGCTACGGTTCGAATCCTACGGCTTAATTCATCCGTATCGCGACGTACCGTTGATTTAAAGTTTTGTCACCTCTCGGTTTTACGTGAAATCCGAGAGCTACGATTGAAATTAGTTAAAACCGATCGCGTATTCGTAATCCTTGCGGAAAAACGAAGAAATTCATATATTACATGTCTTGGTTGAAGTAGATTTCAGAAATGGGTCAAAAACAGGTTCTAAATTCGTAACAGGGAAGAAACAGCTGGTTCCAACCGGTTGCATTTTTTTTACAACCGGTTGCACTTTTTTTTTTTGTTCCAACCGGTTGCACTTTTGTTCCAACCGGTTGCATTTTTCAGCACTGACGACTTTTAGTATAACGGCCATAACTTCCTCTAGGAAACTCGAAAACGCGCACGGTTTGAAGCGTTGGAAACTAGACTCAAAGAGCTTTCTGTTGATATGTAATTCATGTATACAAATTATAACTCATTTTTAATGGCATTACTTCAAAGTATATTAGAAATTCAATCTAATATTTTCTCTTTTAATTTTAACAGTAGCAGAATTTTGTTTTCAGACTTTTGTTAGGAAAACGAATGAAATTTAAGGTTCTGCCCGCGTTGTCCCAAGTAAAACTCGATTCTGCACACTTTTCGTCTAATGCAATTTTCTCAGATTCTGCACCGTTTGGACAGAAAACGAGGATTTCAGTAGCAGTTTTTTTTAGAATGCTATTAGTTATGTTTAAAATGATTAAGGCAATGAATTACCAATTTTCAATCCCCGTACGCGTATTATTTCTTTAATTCTGTGAATTCCTTTATGTTTAAAGTTTGATGACATTCATGTGATTTATTAATGGTGTTATTTATGAAACATTGACATACATATTAGGGTTGAGGTTGTGTCAACATGCATGTGTGTGAGAAAGTGTGAAAAGAGTAAAGAGTGGCGTTCTAGTTGTGCGACCTCAATATCGATCGGATATTATTCTTGGTATTTGGAGATGATAGTGTTGTGTACGACTTAGATATCGATCGGATAATATTCCTGGTATCTAAGGCGCGCGTTTCGGATATTGATCGGATAGTATTCCTGATATCCGTAGCGATGGTGGTAGTGTTGTGTACGGCTTAGATATCGATCGGATATTATTCCTGGTATCTAAGGCGCTTGTTTCGGATATTGATCGGATATTATTCCTGGTATCCGAAATGATGGTATTGAGTGTGGCTTAGATATTGATCGGATATTATTCCTGGTATCTGAAGCGATAGTTTGGTGTGCTGTTTTGGATATTGATCGGATAGTATTCCTGGTATCTGAGATAATGGTTTGTTTGTGTTGAGTTTTGTTGAGAGAAAAGAGTCAGAAAGATGAGATATTACATTGCTCATGCATGGTCACATATTTATTGCTTTCTTTATTTTCCCCCGTGGGTTATGTTGGAATTGGAACCTTGAATGTATTACTGTTAAGTTAAAATTGCACCGTTGTTTATATGCTTATATACACATTGCGAGCACTTGTTTATTTTGCTCACCAGCTTTCATAAGCTGACGGCGTTGATGCGTCCTGGACTGTATGTCCAGATTTTCAGGGTCAGGAGCAGCTAGGGTATTTTGACTATGCTACTTAGAGTCAGGAGACTTTCCAGGAGGCTGCTTTATATTTTCCTATGTCTTTTAAATTTGGGTTTTGTAATAAACTAGTTTAGACTTTTGAATAAGGCGTTTTGTGCCTAAGACTATGACTGCTGTAATAGTTTAGTAAATTTTTTATTTCGGAGCTTATGTTCTGTTAGTATCCTTTGCTTTAGAAATGTTGTTAAGTTAGTTGTTGCAGGGATAATTGGTCATACTCACTTGTCACGACCTACGAGTCCATAAAGGAAATTAAATGCTTTCCTGAATTATGCTACGTCGGGGCGTGACATGTGGGTCCACCAATATGCCGTCCTTTGAGATCACGTGCCCCAAGAAAGAAATCTTAGAAAGCCAGAACTCACATTTCTTGAACTTCGCATACAGTTGACGATCTTTCAGCGTTTGCAAGATTGTTCTTAAATGACGTTCGTGTTCTTCGAGACTCTTTGAATAGATAAGGATATCATCGATGAATACAATTACGAAATCATCGAGATAAGGCTTGAATACTCGATTCATTAGGTCCATGAATGCGGCGGGAGCATTGGTGACGCCAAAAGGCATCACTAGGAACTCATAATGACCATAACGAGTACGGAAGGCTGTCTTTTCCACATCTTCTGCTTTCACCTTCAATTGGTGGTAACTTGATCTTAGGTCAATCTTTGAGAATACTTGTGCTCCTCGTAGTTGATCGAATAGGTCATCAATCCTTGGGAGAGGATAACGATTCTTTATCGTTACTTTGTTCAACTCACGATAATCAATGCACAGTCTCATATTTCCATCCTTTTTCTTCACAAATAGAACTGGAGCACCCCAGGGAGAGGTACTAGGCCTGATAAAACCTTTATCCAGTAGTTCTTGCAATTGGGTTTTCAATTCCTTCAGTTCGATTGGAGCCATACGATAAGGGGCCTTCGATATAGGTTGAGTACCAGAAACGAGGTCGATGGTGAATTCGATCTCTCTATCTATTAGAGTACTGGGTAGGTCTTCCGGAAAAACATCTAAAAATTCTCTTACCACTTGGACGTCTTCCAAGATGACTTCTGCAGTTGAATCTCCCAATATAGCACATATGTAACCCTGACATCCCTTTTGAAGTAACTCCTTCGCTTGCATGGACGAGATAAGACAAGGCGGCGATGAGACACCCTTTCCTTTGAAAAAGAAATTTGGTTGGTCGGGAATTTGAAAGTTGACTTGCTTGGCAGAGCAGTCAATGGTAGCGTGGACCGACGACAACCAGTCCATTCCTAAGATGACATCGAAACCTCGAATTTCTAGGGGTATGAGGTCGACTAGCAAAGGTATATTACTTATCATGATTTTACATGATCGATACACCTGGGTACTAATCAAGGAATTGCCAGAAGGAATAGCAACTAACAGTTCATAACCCAGTGGTTCTGGGGATTTACAAAATCTTGAAGCGAAAAACGGAGATACAAAGGAATGCATAGATCCACAATCTATAAGTACATGAGCATCAAAACCACAAGTAGGGATAATACCTGCCACCACGACATCTGCCTCTTCATTGTTCTCTCCAGGAATGAGTGCAAAAGCACGCCCTTGGCGTTGCTGACTTCCTCTCTGACCTCCCTGATGTTGGGTCGTACGTTGATTAATCGAGGTTGGTGCTTGAACAATCCCTTTCATCGCAGGACAATCTCGGATTAGGTGGCCTGTATCTCCACACTTGAAACAAGATCCAGAGCTTAGTCGACAAACACCTCCATGCATCTTCCCGCAAGTCTTGCATGGGGCTCTGTTATCTGGTGGCCCTCTCTTGGCCTGGTCATTAACATTAGAGCCAGAAATCCCAGGGAATTGCCTCCTTATACCTCCTTGTTGACTTTTTCCTTGGTTGTTCACCGGTCTTTTGGAAACATCTTTTCTCTGTTGGAACTCTACGTTCGTTCTTTCTGCCTTGAGAGCACGATCATACACTTCTCTGTATGTTTGGAATTCGAACATTTCTAGTTTGCTTCGAATATGAAGTTGTAGACCATCCTCAAATTTTCTTGCCTTCTTCTCTTCAGTTAGAATGAGGTAGGAAGCGAATCTTGATAGAGAAGTAAACTCCGTAGCATATTGGAGAACAGTCATGTTCCCCTGCTTGAGGTTCATGAACTCTTTTGCTTTTTGGTCCTTCACGGATTTAGGGTAGTACATTCCATCAAAGAGAACCAAGAATTGATCCCATGTTATTCCCTCTTCGCTGTCCTCTAGGGTACTCCACCAATGATCAGCCTCACCGACAAAGGTATAGGTGGCATAGCTCACCTTTTCTTCCTCGGTGCAAGGAAAGTGTTTGAATAGCCTTTCCATCTTTCGGACCCATGTCTCAGCTGCAGCAGGGTCAGCCTTGCCATGAAATGCTGGTGGTTTGAGCTTTTGAAAGCGTTCTATGTCAAGAAGTGTTCCTCCTTGGCCATTGACGTGCCCATTAGCATTCCTATGCCCATTTCCATTCTCTAGTGCAGCGTATGCTAATCCTTCCATAATTCTCTCGACACGGGCAAAACGATCCTTGGTAGCCTGATCCATTCTATATGTACCACCGCGATTCCTCGTTAATACTATTTAAACTAGAACATGATGAGGAAGTAAGTATAGAAGTATATAAATATATCAATACACATAATACTTAATTACTTATAAACTTCTAAATTGGAAGTCGTAGCCAAAACTCTATGTCTTCTAGTACCCTAAAATCTTATGCTTTGATACCAAGCTGTCACGCCCCCAAAGTCCGCCTATGGATTTAGGGTGCATAACCGGCCTGTGAGGCCCAAAAACTAGTACAGAAAATTAGCGGAAGCAAAATAACACTTTATAGAAACGGTCGCTAAGGTCATAATTTCCATAGATACGAAACTTCATATTACATGGCATAGTCTTAGGCCAACATAAGCCTTTAAAACACAAAATAGACTAAGTAAACGATAAGTCTTAAAGTGATCCGTCTAGAGAAAACTTAAGTAATTACATAGTGAGAATGATCCTATCTCTACTAATTTCCATCTAAGACGGGACCCTCCTGAAAGGACTCGTCTCCAACTACAAGGCTTTTTCCTCTATGTGATTATCCTCAGATGATTCGTTACCTGAAAGGGGTTTTAGAAAATAAACGGAGAGCATGAGTAGAAGACTCAGTGAATGAACATAACCTGGATGAAAACCATAAAAAGAATTGTATATCGCGTAAATAGATAACAATACTAACATTATATATGATGAACACGAAATATCACAACAGGTTCAATTAATATTTTTATGAAAAACATCTTTACACGAAAGCCAATTTACCAACTACCCACTCACGCACACTTTCATTTTATATTACATGGCACATTGATCAACGGCAACCCTGCTAGTCGGGTTCATGGGTCCAATAGGACCGGCCACTTGGGACTTCATTACGTGGGTCCAATAGGACCAACCACTTAGGGCTATACTTCATAGTTTGTTGTAGTGGTAATTGACTTTGGGAAAAAAGAATGAACTTTACAATAACATAGCAACTTTGAGCATTAGTCAACTTTATAATAACATATATAATTTCCTTTTCAGTGGAACCAAACGATAATGTTCCGAAATGAGTCATAGCAATTACATAATATTATCGATAATTGGAGATGGAATAATATTCACTCGTGAGGAGTGGAATCAACGAAAAGGAATATGAACACTCACCTTGGTAGCTTATGAGGTTAAGAAAGCTTCTATTATAGATCAATTAAAGCTCACGTCCTACACAAAATATTGAACATGCAGAAAGTAGCATTTAAGCTCACGATATAGGAGCAAAATAATAATTTATTGTTCTTTAAGGGTAATTGCCTAATTAAATTAAAATACTAATAGAAACTCTTTATTTATTACTAAACATAATATTTTCTTAGGTTCCATTTGACTAGCACAAGCTCATGTGGATCCAACTTTTATGTGACGAATTCATAGTGTTAAAGAATTACAAATTAAACTCATTCATGTATATTAGTCTAATTAAAATAAATAAAGCCTAAACTAACCCACTTAAAAGTTTGTCAAACAAACACACCCCATATTGATACACATGGAACAACTCCTTTAAAAAAAAATGCTAGGACCAACCCATGCAAGGTGGTCAACTTCCTCGACCATGCACGGCCGGTGGCCATGTTTGGCCGCGAACTATGTGGGTACGGAACTTCCTCATTACTCGATCATTTTTAATGAAGCAAGAGTCATTTTTACTCAGTTTTTCATGTAGATTCCAAATATGCTGGTTTTATAACTCAAATCTAATTATATTTTCCGAAGAATGGAATTATTCTTTTACACCATAAAAGAATAATACTATGGTTATAGAGGTACACCAAACTGTTTTTTTTTTAACTATGTTCTATACCTTTATTTATAAGCATGTTTAGTGTTGTGGAAAGAGTATCTAGCAGAGAGTAATAACATGCAATTAATTCACATTTACTAGGCAAAAATCGGCTTTGGTTTTTGAGGTCACAAATGGTATGGAATATGTTCATTTTCTCTGTCTAAAGTTTTCACTTACTCTTAAGGGCTATGAGTTGGAATTCTGGCCATAATGGGTCATTTAAAAAAAAAAGCCTATTAGGGTCCTAAGAAGTCTTTAAGTCTATTAAAACAAAGTCTAATGGCGTTAACAACATTCCGTAGTCTTGGCCCGGTACGAGCAGGGTTCTCGGGCTGTTTTGAGCTTTAATTTTAGTGTGATTTTATACTACATTTCTCATAATAAGGGAGCTCTAAGTACCCTACTAAACATAAACTAAAAGTATAGAAGAAACTCACTGAAAGTCTGATAAAAGACATGAGCCGAATTTGAGTAAATAAAATGCTGTGGAAGTTAGTTCGATTCCTCCTTTCTTCGCAGTACACACCCAAGTACACTATGAGAGTCTTGCACACACGCTCACATACTATTGTGCATAGTGAAGTCTTTAAAGTTTCTACATTTCTGATTCTCAGTGGTATATAAGGACCACATTGGTTTTCAACTTTGTTAAGTCCGCCTCTCACATCACATACATATACTGATCAACCTAGTTGGTGTGTGAGATGATGAAGCCCATAAGGTGGCGTGTGTGGGATGATGTAGAGTGTACTTGCAGTCAAAGTGGGAGTGTGTTAGCATGTGTCTCGGGTGTGGGAGGTAGGTAGCCGTGCATGTGTGTTGATGTTGCTTGTGTTAGTGGCTGTAATATCATGTGTTTATACCTTCATAAGAGAAAAATATTAGCATGTGATTTTATTGGTCCAAAATAAAAATCATTAGTAGGTAACTAGAATATTGTATAGAAGAATAGGAGATGATGATGATTAGCATGTGCAGGGAATCGGCCAAGTATTTAGGGGTTTGTTTGGCTTGTAAAATTTGGGTCTCAAGTCTCCTAAATATGAAATAAAATTAATCATAATTTGTGAGGATTAATAATAACACTAATAAAATTAAAAATAATAATAATAATAATAATAATAATAATAATAATAGATTTTAGGGTCATGACACTCACTCTTTTATTTTGTTGTGGTTGCGAATCACCCGTTTAGGAACGAAAAAGCTTTGCTATGTTTTGTGGCTGTAGAATTTCTTCGCTGCTAAATCTAGTTGACCGATCGGGCGTCCAGTCGACTGGATTCTGTACCCAAGAGGTTTAGACTCTCTGTATTTATAAAAACAATCGATCGGGTGGCCCCAGTCGACTGAACATTTCATGCTCCAGACGGCTGGATTTATTCCAGTCGACCAGGTTAGGTGTTTTTATGAACTCTCTGTTTGTAAACTAGTCAACCGAACCTTTGTCAGTGGACTGGATATGGCTATTTCAAAAATGAGCTCTCTGTATTTTCAAAAGCAGTCGACTTGACCTCTTACTAGTCAACCAAATCATCCTTTTCAAAAAAATGTTCTCCATAAATCAGAAATCAGTAGACCGAGGCCCCGAGCAGTCGAATGGATCTTCAATTTTCAAATGATCTTATTTTCAAACATGTTTTAAAGAAACAATTGACTTAATTATTTTACCCTAACCCTTATTTTCGGGATTTGGGGCATTGCACAAGAGTTACACTGACAAAGGCCGTAAAGACTTTGAGTTTATAGTTGGAGATCACATGCTGCTCAAAGTTTCACCAGTTCGAGGTATCGTTAGAAGAGAGGTGAGCTATCACCGCTATTCATCAGACCATTTGAGATTTTGGAGCATATTAGAAAGGTTGCCTACAGACTTGCATTGTCGCCGAAGATGTCATGAGTGTACAACATTTTCCACATCAGAATGTTGACGAAGTGTTCCCATAACCCAGCATACGAGATCAACTTTGAAGACATTGAAGTCAATGACAACGTGACGTTCAAGAAGCACCAATGCAGATCCTAAACCGAGGAATCAAGAAGCTCAGGAACAGGGAGATACCGCTAGTGAAGATTCAGTAGAAGCATCACAACGAAGGAGAGGCTTCATAGGAGCTAGAGTCAGAGATGCGGGAGAAGTTTTCATTTTTGTTTTAGCCCCACTTACTTCAGATTTTGAGGACGAAATCTTTTGATAAGCGATAGATGATGTAACACCCAGTATGTTTGAATGTATATTTATATATGAGACTTGATATTGTTCCTTCAATACATGTATGAACCTTACCCTTCTGTTGATAATTTTTGTGCCCCAATTGATTGGAACATTTCCCTATCAATTGCCTAATTTGGAGTCCCAATCGATTGAACCTATCCCAATCGATTGAACTCTTGCTGACATGAACCAATCGATTGCCCTTTCCCAATTGATTGCCTTCATAAATATATGAGCCCAATCGATTGCCACTAGACCCAATCGATTGGACGGGAGTTGAACTTGGTCTCCAAGTAAGCTTAGACACTTGGCACTCTCACTCCCTGTATATATGAGATCATTTAGTGGTGGGAGGTGTTTTACAGATTTTGGGAGAGAAAAAGATAGATATCATACATTTATATACATACTCTTATATATATAACTCATACATATATATATATATACGCACACACTGTTCCAGGAAGGAGAAGGGGAAGGAGAAGCAAAGGAGAAGAAAGAAGAGAAAGAGAGAGACAGAGGAGAGAAAGAAAGAGGAGGAGAGAGAGAGAGAGAGAGCGCTTGAGGCCATAGCCACACATATACACACCATAGAGGTGAGTCCCACACTCACTTAGTCCCTTTTCTATGATGTTTACATGTTTTTAAGAAGGAAAGACGTAGCAAAATATGTCCCCCAAACTTTTGTTTTCTGGACTGCTTGTTTTTGTGGAGAAGATGAAGTCCCAATCGATTACACTTTTTCCTAATCGATTGCTAATGACTTGGACCCCATTAATTGGACTTTTATCCAATCGATTGCCATTAGTTATACACCAATCGATTACCAAAGTTTGCAATCGATTGGTATTGATTGTGATCCAATTGATTGGACTTTTCCCCAATCGATTGTTACTGCTTTTATCCCAATCAAGTTGGACCTCTATCCCAATCGATTAAAAGTTCCAAAATATGGATATTTTCTATTAGTTGTTATATGAACTGTTTAATTGTCTCGATATCATTTCATGCCTTCGATGTGACTATGAGATAATGAAGAGATAATGTGACATCAGAGATTAGAATGATTAATAATGAAGGATTAATATTACAAAATTAGATAATATATCGATCATGAATAAGTTTGATATCCGTTTATTTCAATCAGAGTAGTCAGGCCACAAGGGAATGTCATATATCAGTATTAGTACAATGATAAGTAGGTTTGTTAAGTTCTGGGATTCTTACATGAATGAGCGTTGGTCATCACGTGTCCTTAAAAGCGGTGTACTATGAACATTTTCTTAAAAGAGGTGGACCGGACCAATTAGCTCTAAGATAGCTGGTAATCTAATCATATGTTCTTAAAAGTGGTAGACTGAGATTATTGGTAGACATCGTTAAGTTGTGGCAATATAATTGATGTGTCTTTGTTCGAAGCGTTAAATTCCTAACATGCGGTGGATTGTGCATATGTTCTTAAAAGCGGGGCATGAAATGACGTGGTATCCATAACATGCGGTGGGCTATGCATATGTTCTTAAAAGTAGTGGATAGAGCATTGGTGTATCCAAGAGTATTACTATCAAGTCTGTTTAATCAATCAATAGGTTATGATAGGTTCTCATATAATAAGACGTTGGAATCAGACAATTAAGAGATTGAATAAGTGAAGATACAATTGTAGAACTATATATTAAATCCTTTCATAAACTTATAAGTACTTCATATCTTTGGTACTATGTTAGCTTTCTACTCACTCATCTTTCTGTAAGCTGATGGCCTTTTATGCCTGGACATTCCCTGTCCAGCCTACCCTGTTTCTGATACTACAGGTAACGAACCCTACAATGATGGCTATTACTCGGAGGGCGATTACGTAGAGGATGGTCCTACTGAGGATGGATACGCTGGGGAGGACTACTATGCTGACGACTATGTTTATGCCAACGTTAGATAGTTTCTTTTTAGGTTAGCATGGATTCAGATTATCATAAGTTTGTGGATGACACTTACAGAGGACACATGATCCTTGGAGACATTGTGGAACCAGCTAACCTAGAGTTTTACTATAGACGCATATGTCACACAACCAGTCATTACTTAGAGTAGGATTTATGGAAGGCACTTCATGTTGAGAGATAGACTTACCCAATGAAGATACATATGGATACCTATCACTACTCGAGGACTTGAAAGGCAATGTATCATGAGATGGGCCACTTAATCTAGAGTAAACTGGATATGGATGCGATTAAGCTGCGAGCTATTCTAGGAAACCTGACTTTTTGCCAGCATAGGCAGCAGCAATAGCAGTACCAGTACCAGTACCAATACCGGCACCAGCAGTACCGATGCCAAAGCTTCAAGATCAGCTTGATATGCCAGAGCCAGTAGGGTTGAAATCGATGGACGATGAGGAGGAAGATGAGGATCCTGCTCAGGATATGGAGCCCGAGGACATAAATCCTGAGGGAGAGGACCATGGAGATGATGAGGATGTAGGTGACGACGATGAGGAGCCATAAGAGGACCCAGAGGATGCAGTTATACTAGAGGCACCGATAATAGCCATGGCACATATGGCCGTCGTAGCACAGATGGCTGTCGCATGGGTCGTCTAGATGGCCGCACAGCTAGATGGATTTATCTTAGAGGAGGCCGACTTAGCAGAGTCTATCGCAGTAGCTAAGGGACTTGGCGCTGCAGTAGCAGCAGTAGCCGCAACCAAGCCAGTAGTGGTTGAGATGGATCAGTTCGATGACGATGTCATGGTTGAGGATTGGGATGCCGGGATCGTGATGGGAGATCTCGATGCACCAATGGAGGACAATCCACCTGAGGAGCCTAAGGTTGCACTCGAGGATGAGGCTTCACTATTTGGGTCAGATGTGGATGACTTTTGAGTTAGGACCTTCAAAGTTTAGATTTTATAGTATATATCAAGACACATTGTCCACTTTTTGAGGATTTTCAGAGATATCTATTGACCATAGCCTTTTTGTATAGGTAGCAACCACTAGTAGTGGTATTATAAATAGTTGACATCAGTGCATGTATTAGCTTATGTCCCATACGGTACTCAATTTGACTAGTGTGTACTCCGCAGTACATCTTTTGACACATATATGAGTATCACTTTTAGAGATATCTATAATGTGATCTGATTTTGTTATATGCTAGTAATATAGAACTGAAAGTTCCTCTTGTTTATTGCCTTATCTTGAACTGTTTTATCTTCAAGAAGACTGTCAGCTAGTCGATAAGTCTTTTCATAGGTACAAAGCCCACAAATCACATGGCTGGAAACACGAGGTACCAAGCTTGGCTAGGAGCACCTATCCTAGAGGGTATGGACCCGAGTAGTATTTTTGAAGCTTTCATGAAAAGGATGGAATATGTTGGAGATACCTAGAATCATGCTACTCACTACACTACTGCACCACCCCCACCGAGGCAGACTGGTGACAAATTATTGGAACACTTTCGTGCACTGCATCCAGAGAAGTTCGATGGCATGATGAAGCCATAGAAGGCAGAGTAGTGGCTACGAGATATGGAGCTTATCTTTGAAGCCCCCTTGAGTGAAACGTGTAGGACAAGCGACGCCTATCTATATTTTATCTCACCTATGCCACCTTTGACTGGTGGGAGGCCGAGTGAGCTACCGTAGGAATTGATGTTGTGAGAAGGATGCCTTGGGAGACGTTTAGAGGCAGATTTCTTGAGAAGTACTTTTCGGAAGATGAGAAGGGTCAATAGGAGAAGAATATCCTTAGTTTAGTCTAAGGAGGTTGGATAGTGAAGGAGTACACGATGCAATATGAGTGGCTATCACGTTTTTCTCAGCATATAATTGATACACCTCAGAATAAGGTTAAGCATTTTCATCAAGGACTTAACCCACACCTCTGGCATACAATGATTGGGCATCTCAATCAGAGTTTTGAAGGACTAGTAAGATTCGTTGTGAGTCTAGAAAAGGAAGCAAATCCAGTTCAATGACAACTGATGAACCGACCAACGCTGCCAAGAAACTTTCAAAGGAATTTCCAAGCCCCACCACCAAGAAACGCCCAAGGATGGAGACATCAGGGCAACTATCAGGGAAATAAGTGTACCAGGGATAGAACCAGGAAGGTCCAGTCTATTTTCCCTCGACCTCAGCAGTATTAATAGCGAGGACCACCACCTCAAGCACCACTCACTTCCCCATGACAGAGTAATAAGGGATGTTTCAACTGTGGAAAACCCGGACACATTGCAAGGTATTGCACCGCTCCCAAGACCCACCGTCGTAATGATAATTTATGCCTTCACTGCAATAAATTGGGTCACTTGAGCAAGGATTGCCGCACATCTCGTGGAGGATATTACACGGCACCCATACAAGGACTACAAGGACCCCCGGATCAGGTTTGGTTAAATGCTATATTTCCAGATGAAGCAAGCTTTGATACTGAGGAATAGTAGAATGTGGAAGGTACGCTTGTACTTTTTCACAGTCAAGTTAGAGCTTTGTTTGATACCAATACTGCACATTCTTTTATTACTGTTAAGATTGTGTGCCAATTGGATTTAGAACCCCAGGCACTTGAGCCAGCACTCAATGTTGTGCCACCGTTGGGAGTGATTGTTAAGTTGGGTAAGGTGTGCAAGGATTGTCCCTTGACCCAGGAGGATAGGATTCTTTCGGAAGACTTGGTCATTTTGTCAATGTCTAAGTTTGACATTATCTTAGGAATGGATTGGCTTACCAAGTATGGTGCCAACTTGGATTACACTACTAAGACGATCATCTTTACGATACCAAGATGTCCTATGATCAGATTTCAGTGCTAGATGACGAGCGATATGTTTTTTACTAGTTGTTTAGCTACGATCAAAAGCACGAGTGCGGAACCTACTATGGATTTCGTGGTAGGCTTGCCAAGGTCTTAGCAAAAGCACGACACTATTTGGGTAATAGTCTATCGACTTACCAAAACGACACATTTTATTGCCTATAACATGGTGTATCCAATAGAACGCTTGAGCTGGATGTATCTTTAGCAAGTTATATAACTACATGGTATACTAGTTTCAATCATGTCAGATCGAGATTCATGTTTCACAGCGGCGTTTTGGAAGAGTCTTTAGACAGCGATGGGAACTACACTAAACTTGAGTTTAGCCTTTCATCGGCAAACTGATGGTCATATGAACGAGTCAACCAGGTAATGGAAGATATGCTACGAGTTTGCGTTTTTGATTTTGAGAGTTCTTGGGAGATGCACCTACTACTGATCGAGTTCTCCTACAATAATAGCTATTATACGAGCATAGGAATGGCGTCGTTTGAAGCTTTGTATGGAAGACCTTGCCGATAGCCACTGTGTTGGCCCAAAGTCAAAGATAATCAACTTCTTGGGCCAGAAATGGTACGAGAAACCAGCGAGAAGATTCAAATCGTGGGAGAAAAGATGAAGACGACACAGACCAGACATAAGAGTTACACTGACAAAGGTCGTAAAGACTTAGAGTTTATAGTTGGAGATCACGTGCTGCTCAAAGCTTTACCAGTTCGCGGTATCGTCAGATTCAGTCAGAAAAGAGGCAAGCTATCGCCGCGATTCATCGGACCATTCGAGATTTTAAAGCGTGTTGGAAAGCTTGCCTATAGACTTGGGTTGCCACTGAAGATGTCAGGAGTACACAACATTTTCCACATCAGCATGTTGAGGAAGTGTGCCCATAACCCAATACACGAGATCAACTTTGAGGACATTGAAGTCAATGACAACGTAACTCTCAACGAAGAACCAGTACAGATCCTAGACCGAGGAATCAAGAAGCTCTGGAACAAGGAGATACTACTAGTGAAGATTCAGTGGAAGCATCATGACGAAGGAGAGGCTTCATAGGAGCTAGAGTCAGAGATGTGGGAGAAGTTTTCATTTTTGTTTTAGGCCTACTTACTTCAGATTTCGTAGACAAAATCTTTTGATAAGTGGAGGAGGATGTAATACCCAATATTTTTTAATGTATATTTATATATGAGACTTGATATTGTTCCTTGAATACATGTATGAACCTTGATACTACTTTTAAGAATGGATACGCTAGGGAGGACTACTATGCTGCTGACTACGTTTACGCCGGCTAAAGAGTAGAATAGACTATAGTTTCTATTTCTATTATCAAATTTAATTATCATGTTTTTTAATCGAGTATATGTTGCCCTAAGCCTTTAGTTATTTCTATTTCGGATCTCGTTGTAATAATGTAGTCACATTTATTTATGTTTTATTATGATCAATTTGAGTTCTATCACTGTTCCCTTTATTTATTGGCGATTAGAATTGTGTGGTGTGGACAATTCAGTGACTTCACCAGTCATGGCCTATGAACCCAAAAATGAATTTTATTTTCTCTATTTTTACTGCTCCAAGGCGAGACACATACGCTAGTTGTATAACCGAGCATGAGGATCATACCTCAACGAGTGATTGGATATTCACTCTTGGTACGGGTACGATATCACGGGGCTCAAAGAAACAAACGTGTATTACAGACTCTATTATGGTAGCAGAGTTTGTAGCATTGACATCTTGTAGTAGAGAGGCCGAATGGATAAGGAACTTGCTATTGGAAATTCCAATTTGGCCAAAGCCTATGTCGCATGTATCACTACGTTGTGATAGTGAGGCAACATTAGCACGTGCATATAGTCATGTGTATTGGAAAATCTAGATACATTGGTCTAAGGCATAGTTTTGTGAGACAATTACTCACCGATGGAGTAATTACAATCAATTTTGTGTGATCTCATGAGAATCTGGCTTATCCTTTAACTAAACGACTTACAAGGGATTTAGTGTTTAATACATTAAAGGGGATGGGTCTAAAACCCATTTTATGATCACCAATGGTGGAACCTCGACTCTACGCTTGATTGACTTCAAGTCTTGAGTTCAATGGGATAAAGTACATCATATGAATGATTGCAAGCACTATAAATACATTTCATATTTTCCATCCAAAGGTGGAGTGCTTAGTACCTGTAATATTTGAAAGGTAGGTTGAGTCATAATACTCTTAATAGACTTATAACATATGTCGATTGGAATGCTAATGTTACAGGGGCATTTCTGATAAAGTCTACCTATATAAGTGTGAAGTGAGGCCGCTTCTGTTGAGCAAAGGGTTTGGCTCTAGAGCACTCATAAACAAGATACAGGCACATGGCCTTTTATAATGTCAAGTATTATAAAACACCGAATTATCAGAAGAAATCTTGTGTGTGAGACTCATCCGGTTAATCAAATAGGATGATTAGTTCAAAGCTTGTCTACTGTATCATTCTGCGTAACTTTGATGGGTTATTACTACGTGAATTGTTCAAATCGAGAAATACCTTCATTGATGCATAAGTTTTCCAATTATATTTTGAAAATGGTGGAGGATTGTTAGAAAATTTCCAAAATATGTGATCAAGGGATAGATCAGTTCACTGGTGGATGGACTAGTCGACTGATATATAGTGCAAGGAATTTTTGGTCTCTGTATTTTACAGTCGACTGTTCGTTCGCAGAAAACAGTTTCAACGTTAGTAAAATTCTGCAGGCACCTATTTCAAATAGGTGAATGTTGGACTGTTTCAGATATATATATATATATATATATAAAAACAGATATATATATATATATATATATAGAATTCAAACTCTTTTTCAAAGAGTTGTGTATATAAGCAATAGACATATGATTATCTATAAATAGATCAATCAAACCAACGTTAAAACAACTTTTGAGCAATCTATTCTTGAGACAAAAATCCTTTGTAACTTCTCTTCTTCTCCAGTCTTAAATAGATCAATATAAACAAAGTGTTGCTGTAGAAATCTTTATTTATATACATTGATATACTTGACAAATCAAAAGGTGTTTTGGTATTTCTATTTCGTTGGTGCAAAACGCAGTAGAACAATCAATTGTTGGACTTCATTGTATCTTGGAGGCGATTCGCTGAACCCGTTTCCGCACCAAGCATAGTGGTAGGGGCAAAATACATCTTAAAGAAAGCGACATTGTAATGCGCCTTGAAGCCAGTTTTTTTCAACATCAAATTCATTGTTACTATATATCTAGAAGTCATAAGAAGATCAAAATCCCACCAGCACAAAATACTACATCAATGCTATGGTTCCCAAATTTGAAATCCAAACTTAGTTCTCAAATGTTTTGATTGTTGATTGTTTCACATGTTGCTGCAATGATTGTGATGCCACATACAACAGTACTTAGTACTACTCCCATATAGAGGTGTCAAACAGGCCGAGCTGGGACCGGTCAAAGTGGGCCTCGATCGAACTTCGGGCCTGGCCGGGCCGAACGGATTAGCGGGCTTTCTTCAACTTTTGGATCGGGCCGTGGTGGGCTTCGGACTGGGCTTTTTCTCCGGGCCGGGCTGTGGACGAAAGGATGGGTGTCCAGCCTGGCCCCGGGTATGTGAACGCCTAGCGGGCTGGGCCAAGCTTTTAGCCCGAAAAAAGCGGGCTGGGCTCGAGCTCGGTCGGGCGAACCCGGCTTGATTGACACCTCTACTCCCATACGATTTGGGAACCATATTATTACTCCTTCAAAAAATAGTAACATATTGTTTTAGAATTCACATTAATCGATAAATTTGCTGACGAGAAAAAGTATGAAAAGAAGATATTAAAGAAATAAATAAATCGATGAAGAAAGTTAAGGTATGTTAGACTGTGAGCAAGTTTAATTTGAGTATAGGGTCCCTTATGTCTCATACCCTAGTTAGTAGATCAAAGCTACTTTTTGCTCTTTATTTATATTTTGTATAATAGTCTCTTTTTTTTTTGTAAACTAACATTTACTGCAAGCAATGAGAAGGGATTTATCTTTACGGGTTCATGTAATGATTTTATTTTCATGATGAATATGAGCAAAATTTTGTAGTTTATTTTGGTAATTTTAATGTAGGTTGTAGAAAAAAAAAATTAAATCCCTACAAATTGTTTAAGTATATTTAGGGGGCTCCATTTTGGAGTTCTCTTTGGACTCCGAAAAACTCAGAGCCGTCCCTAGAAATCCATCATGTTGATTGTTAATGAATTGATAAAAATTAGGAACTTCATAATAAATCTTAAGATGAAACATATAACTTATGATTTAATCACTAATTTTCTGATAACAATCATTTCTTGAATTGCGTCATTCAAGATGATGAATTTCTCTTAAAAATTTGTAAACTGTTTGCTTGTAATTTGCGCAGGCGTGCCAGAACCAATAGTGGTTCGGTGTGTGTGTGTACGTGCAAACTGATTTCCTATCCGCTTGTGTGAGTGATACACAAGGCTTTGATGAATCTAACTTCTAAACAGGGTGATTGTGTATAGTGAGTAGGAAAGTACCCTCACTGTAAGTTCTTTAGCAGTACTGAAGCGCACAAGCTAAAAAGTATCAAGTCTAACAGGTAAACAAAAATCACAAACGGTTTAATAAAATAGATTTTATTAAATGTTTGGAAACACTAAACAGATCTCAAGAACAAACCAGAATAGGCTGATCATTCAAAAGAACAAAAAAGAAAATAACAAAAGGACAGACCTATTTGCTATAAAGGCTGAAAAACATAAAGACTAGGTGTGCTTTGAATGCTTCGAATGTGCTGTATGTATGCTGTTTCGAATGTGACGCGGAGTCCTTTGCTTGGATGGCATGCCTCTTATTTATAGCGGCCTTATACGATTTCTATTTGGACAATAATTCCTTAACTTACACCCCAAGCTGCTTAATTGATTGGCTGATTTGAAAGAGTCCTTCCCTCTCTCTGATTCCTACCTTATCCGGATGTTGATTGAATCAATCCCTTCAATTTAGGGATCAGACGCCTAAATCCAGCTGGCAATGAACAACTCCTTTCCTAAACGGACTCTCGTTTCCAACTCTCAAGGATGATGTCATCCTGCCAGCTATGGATAGCACCGCCTTCTCAGAGTCTATCGGCCTAGTTACTGATTCTCCTGGGCGAATCGGGCTCTATCAGTTCCCATGCCTTCCTTTATGCCCGATTACCTTTCTTCAACCGCCCATGGTCAATCGGACTGTCACTCCCATCTTTCATTATACGGTGTCCGATTGGGCTTCCTGTTGCTGCCATCCATCATCGGGCTGTCAACGTACTAGGTTGTGTTTTCCCAGAGCCCGATAATCCTTACACATGCTCAATCTTTCCATCGGGCTCTCCTTACCACACCCAACATCTATCATCGGTCTCACAGCTATACTCGAGTCCGATGAGTCATTGATTGCTTAGCCCGGCCTCTCCTTCATTCAGCTCCACACAACTCGGGCTCCAAAACCATTGACGGTTTTTGGGTGCAAACATAAACTGGTTCATTCAAAGTCTTGAATGCGGAAACAGGCTATAAGTGTGACAGATACCAAACAATGTGAATTATTCATTCTTTTTAAGACCCCAAATTATTCACTGAGTAATGCTATAAGAGTGACAGTCACGAATGCATGTTACGGATTTCTCTCATGTTCGACGGGATGGCAACAAGGTGGCTCACAAGCTTGCACGTTACGCAAAAGTTAATCGCGTGTATTTTTCTTTGATATTTTACCTCATTGTATTCAATATTTACCTTTGTCTGATCTTGTAACTTCTTGAGTTTGCACTGAAATTTCCACTTTTCCATCAAAAAAAAGAAGACCCCAAATTATTCTCTGAGTAATGCTAGGGGCAAATTCCATTCTCACAACTCATTCACAACCATTTATTTATCTCTTGGGTAGCACTGTAGGGTCCAGTTAAATATGATCGAAAAGAGGTGATAAAATCAATTCTAACCATAAATATATATATATATATATAAATAGACCCAAAAAAATTACTCGGAGCATTGGCCCCAAACCTTCATATAACTTCACCATTTTATGCACACGCCTCTTCAATCCCAGCCCCCTAATTAAAAATTCTAATTCCACCTTGAGTATTGAAAAGAGTGAATGTATATTTCGTACCTGGTTAACACTTTAATAAGCATAACTTTATAGTTATAATAGGCCTTAGAGATCCCGGGAGATATCCATCCTTAAGTTAAGTTATTGGTGAGATCTCAATCGGTTTATTTGGAGATATCTCTACTTGATTTAAGCTTATCATTCGTGAATCTTAGGGTCCTGAGAGCATTTTCCACGGTGTAGGAGCTTGTAGGGTAAAATTAAGTTAAGTTACTATACCAAACAACGAATTCACATAATTGTGTAATAAGTTAATCGGTAGAGGGATTGCTGGATAGGGGTAGTCGGCTGAACAATGCCATTTGACATAATATTTTTTTTAATTACTTTTCTGCCTAAAAAAAAAATTGAAAACATTTCCTAGCCGGCATTGCCAATGACGGCTAGGGGTACATTAAAAAAATTAAAAAATTCCAAATGGCAGAGGCTCTGCCGGTTAGTGACCAAACGGCATTGCCTCTGTCGGCTAGTCTATAGGATAAGAAATTTAGCTGAATGGTAAAGTTATGTTCCTATACCATACAAGTAACTTAAGTTGTCCTACAGCTACACCGTTGGAGGTGTTTTTCCTCCAAAACTAACTTAACTTATCTTATTAACTACACCAATAGAGATGCTCTATGCTACCTTTTTTTCGGGGAAGTCTAGGATGAGCCGGGCGTAAGCAGGCCGAGCTCGAGGCCCAGGTTGGTTGATCTGTGCAGCATCCTGGGCCAGCCTGGGAGTGTCTTGGGCGTAGGCCGTTTGGGCTTAAGAAGCCTAACTTCAGCTACTCAGCCTAGTGACCCTTGGCCTGGTGAGGGTAGTGCCACGTGCCTTCACCCAATCAGTTATTTATTTTAATGACGTCACCTACTATTGCAAAGATTAATAGAAGAATTTAATATCATGTTAAGTTACTACTTCTTAATCAGTTAAGAGATGGTCCAAATACTTGAAATATTAAGTGATATTTTCTTTAGGTGATGAAATATTAAGCTATTTAGTATTTGGATAAGCTGAAATAATACGTGATTGTTCTAAACAATAGCGTTTGGCAAAAAAGCAAAAAAAAGTTAATTGTTCGTATAAAATGACAAAAAAAGAAATGTAAATATTTTTCATCATTAAAGTTTTAGGACATGGAGACCATTTTATCTTTTAACAAATGAAAAGTAAAATAAGTGATTGCTTGAAAAAATATTCTACTTTTTTCAACAGATTTTCAGCTTAATTTTTCAACTTATTTGTTTAAATGCTAAAATTTTAATCTAACCTGAACACTTTCATTTTACAAAACAATCACTTTCTTTTCTCAAAATCTTGCAATTCTATCAAGTAATTATTAAATCTTTTTTTTTTTCTTCTTCCCGATCAAGCTCAAACTCTAATGCGACCAAAATCGGCAGTTGCAGGCTTTGGACAGAAGTTAGTACATTGAAGACAAACTGCCCTTTCGGCCAATTCCCAATCCAGAGAGAGAGAGAGAGGGGTAACAGTCTATCAACAGAACCACCCTCATCAATATTTAGACAATGACATATGAGTAAGAAACGAAATGACTCAGTTTCTCCTCCATCATGTCCACTGGCTTCCATAAATCTGTTACATTATCATGTGAAAAAGGGACAAGCAAATCAAAAGGACATGTGGTCCACAATGCTTACCATATTCAATCCTCAACTATACAAATTGGGATATTTTAATAGCCTCTCTCACTTGGATTTCATTTGGACCACTGGGTCCCTCACACTTTATGCCCATCCCTCAAAAACAATACTATCTTGAAAGCTGTACACATGGTGGTTCTGCTGTGAAAATGACAAAAAACCTACTAGAAATTCATGACTTCATTATTCATATTCTGTCATTGTTAGTACATCACTATCCATCACACAAAAAGAAGTGCCTTGTGTTTGTAGGAATCTCTCCATTTATGAACCCATTTGGCTTCTTCTACACACATCCTGATCACAATCCTAAGGGTTCGTTTGTTTGATCCTTAGATTTTAGTAAGGGAAAAGAAAGGAAAACATACACTTTGGTTGTTTTGATATGTTTTCCGGAAAAATGCTTTCGTGCATTAATTATGAAGCGTAAGCATTTTCCGAAAAACATATTTCATCAAAACAAAAGGAGCTATAGAGGAAAACATTTTCTTTTATTTGATTAATAAGGAAAGTAACAAGAAAAATAAGAAATAAAATAGAATAAGTTTAGAAATAAGTTGAATGTTACGAGGCATTTTCCTTTCTTAGGTAATGTATAAAATAAATAATGAGAAAATTGGTGAAAAGGGCATTAAGGCAAGCTAAATTGGAATGAAAGAGACTTAATAAAACAACTTGGTTTTACTCCTAACGGCCCGTTTGGTTCATGGATTCTTAGGGTGCATTTTGATTCTACCCGAAGATTACTAGTAATATTAAAATATATCTTTGTTTGGTTCATGGAATATTTAAAGAATTGTGGGTCCCACTGGATTTAGAATCCACCCAAAGGTGGAAAATATGGTGGATTCTAAATCCTAGCTTAGAGGTGGTATTCCTAAGGATTACTGGGGTTTTGATTTACTATTTTCATAATGCCTAAATTAGCCTTTATTAGACTATTAAACAAATAAATAATGTGATCAGAAGAAATTTATGATTATAATTATTATTATTTTCTAAAATGGAGAGATTGGTTGATGAGATTGTTTATGATGATTTCTTATGCTTGAAACATTATATTTGATGTTAGTTTAATGACTGAATTCAAATTTGGGCTGCTATTTGTTAATGATTGAAAAGTCTATATGATATTACAATAACTACATATTTGGCATATTGTGATTTGTACGTTAGACCTATACATATTATATGATTAAAAATATAATATATTTTTTTGTTATTATTCAAATATATTTTAACTACATGTAATAGTTTAGACTCATGTTCATGGCTTAATTACTCTATATATTTATCTCATTTTTTATGTGTCATTGATTTTTAGATTTATGCCATTATTTTTTTTCAATCACCCTCCATTTTTAGAGGGTTGACAATTTGATTTTAACTCATACATTCTTTTAGCCTTCAAGGGTAGTTTAGGTATTTAACAATATTTTCATTTCATTTTTCTTAACCCAACCAAACACTAGATTCTAAATCCAGTTAGAATTCTATTGGTGAACCAAACATTCTGTAGGGATTCAGATTCCTGGTAAAGTGATTACTGGTATTATGATTCCTATTAATCAGAATCCACCTAAAATAATCCGTAAAACAAACGGGCCGTAAGTGTTTTTTGGACCAAAACATCATCATCTTTATCATCTAACATTAGTATCAAACCCTAGCCACCATTGCCACTACCCATGCTTAGCCTCTAGCCACCACCACTTCTACCTTTGGCGACCACCACTACCATCTCCGGCGAACTCCGACGACCTCCAACTTAAAATATCCCACTTAATTGTCATATTTCCATTTGGATCAAGTGCATCATTGGCTTTAAAAAAAAAACAGCAAAAAAGTTAAAACTATTTCTTCTAATGATGAACTTATATCCAGCAAAGATGGGGGCACATAGACAAGACCACAAACTCAGCACAAACATGAAAGACAATTGAGTTTTTACCGGCATATTTCCATTCACACCAAAGATTCGTTGTAACGAAACCATGACTTTTCATATTGATCTTAGAACACAGCCACAATCACCATTGTCACCACCTATACCTAACCTCTGGCCACCACCACTTCTACCTCCGACGACCTCATACGACCTTCGACGACCGCCACTAGCACCTCCGACAACCATCACCTATCATCCCACCTTCACTCAACAGTTTTGACCATTCTCTTAAGATGACTGATCTTAAGAGATCTTAAGAGAAATTTCTCTTAAGATCAGTTGGCCTGTGTTGGCGGTGGTGGTGGTGGCCAACGGTGGAGGTGGCAATGGAAGGGGAGGAGAGAAAGATGGTGGTGGTGGTGGTGGGGGCTATGGAGGGGGAGGAGAGAGAAAGTTAGAGAGAGAAGAGAGTTGGTGGTAGTGGCGTTGGCGATGACGACGGCGACGGCGAGGATGGCTCTGGTGGTGGTGGTTATGATGGTGGTGGCTATGGAGGGAGGAGGAAAGAAAGTTAGAGAGAGAAGAGGGATGGTGGTGGTGGTGGTGGTGGCGGCTATAGAGGGGGAGGAGAGAGAAAGTTAGAGAGAGAAGAGAGATGGTGATGGTGGTCTCTTAGGTTCCATGGGCAATTTTGCCATTTAGAGTGAAATTTAAAATTTTATAAGACTAAGATGGAAAGTTAAAATTTTAGAAGACTTTGGGAGAGAGTTTTTTTTAGAGTGTGCACTTGTGTGGGTTAATTATTATGACTTGTCCTTTAGTCCAACTTAGCCCAACCTTAAGGGTCTTACACCAAGTCTCCCTATATATATATATATTACAGTTATATTTTAGAATTTTTTTTTTCTATTTTGTATTTAAGCACAAGGGAATACACGAGTAAACAAGTTTTTCTTTCTTGTTTTTCTTCCCTTCACTTTTCACTAATAAAATCCATAAATCAATCAGAGCCTAACGAACCAACGCATTTGATAGAGCTCCAAATGAAATCAAACTTTATCAGCAGCAATCATATATGTTCAAGATGACAACTGCTCTTATGGGGAAAATAACACAACACACGCACAAGCCTTGGACCCGCTTGGGAATGCTTAAAATTGAATCCATTTCATTCCATGCTCACCTTTTAACTGATTCATATGATATTGGTTACACAAAAGAACCAATTTTAAGACATATATTAGGTTGAGTACGTATTTCTCAACCGAAAAATAGGACATTTGCTAAGCATTTAAAATTATAGAAGTTTATTTACAGACCACTGAACCAATAATTTGGCTTCGCAAACAACCCCTTTGGGTCTAATTCACACATTGTCACGAGAAGACCTCAAAGAACGAGAGAAAAAAGAAAAATAAAACTTGTGATTATATATCAGCGAAAGAGAAAAAACAAATCCACAATTTACTACATCTTGCCGATATCTGTAATGCTCTCAACCGCACCAATAATTTTTACAAGTTTAGAGTCGGCAGGAAGGTGGAATAGAAGTACTTAGAACAAGAGAAGGCACAAAACTACACAACAGCAAAGGAAAAAAGATACTCTGCTGAGCGACTTATCCGCTTGCATTTCATGCCTTCTGACTCTAGGATTAGTGTTCCCCGCTAGATTATACGAGTTTGGATATGTATATAATCTCGTTTCCGAGTTCCCGAATATCCTCGAATAGACCATCTCTCCGAACATGCCAACCATCGGATGAACCGCATTTGTCATTGTCGTGCCACCAAGAGTGGCAGTGTAGCTATGGGGATGAGGGTAGTATGCTTGTGGCAGTTCTGAGAAATTACGATTATGGGGTCGCTGAGGTGGATGCGAACTTGTGGTAGTGGTGGTTGTTATAAGTGTGTGGGACCCGCAGGAGGGAGTCGAAGGCCTTCGTGGTATGACTATGCCGATATTCGGGGCATTGCCTTCAGAAGATTTTGTAGTTATGCCACGACCATAGAGAGGGACTAAGGTTTTTTCTGAAACTTCGCTTTTGCATACGGGGCACTGTCGGTTTTGCAGCTCGGGGTTTTCGGGAGAGTCATTTTGGCAATGAATCCATTTATAAATGCAGGGCCAGCAATAGAGGTGACCGCAGAGCGTGACCACCGGGTCCTGCACGAAGTCTAAGCAAATGTTGCAATCAAAACTACCAGATTGATGATTTTCAGACCCGTCAACCACAGAGGATACTGATTTCCATTTCCCTAGGAAATCCACATCTTCGGAGGTGGAGTTATCTTGTGCCGCAGCCTCGTGATGGTACTGCTCTATTTCCATCTGGTCAGCTTCACGATGTGTCTTCCTTATATTCTGATGTCGGCTAAAACATGTGCCAGGAGATAAGGAAATGTTAGGTTCCTGAAAACTGAGTAAGAAGAGAACGGAAGAAAATTTAGCAAGAATCGATCTGTCAAAAATTAAACAGTTGCCACAGAGAGTTAGATCCCGAGAAATAGAGTTAGAATTAAGGAACAGTTAGTTTTCTGCACTCTTAACACCCTTTGAAACTGTAATAAAAGTTTCCAACACTAAGTTTGTGGTCTGATTTATTGATCATTTGATTAACCTTGAAAAGGGGCAACCGGGCAAGGCTAATACAAGTCCCATTTCTCATTGGGTCAACCATATTAATAAACAATCAGGTTCCAATTGACATGTCTACAAGCTGGGTACAAACAGCAACTACTAGTTGAAGGCTCCCAAAACCATATTTAAAAACAAACTCGATTTTTAATCGGTATGCCATCAAAAAAATTTCCAGACAACCTTCACAGAAACTATGAACAGTTCAAAGCATCAATATTAAAAAAATCAAAATAACAATTACATGTCAAAAATTTTGAACTCCTATCATTATTCTTGCAACTGGAAATATCATTATACTTGATTGTCATGATAGCAAAAACCTCTTCTTTTTTTAATGTATTCAACCAGAACCGAAACAAAAAAAGTGCATTATGCTTTTGCTTAATTTAATGTGTATGCGACAATTGTCTATATGTTTTTACTGTAATTTTCATTTGATAGATGGTTTACTAACAAATATAAGTTCGTAGAGAAAACACAGAAATGGAAGAAAATGACAATTTACCAAAAAAAAACAGAGAGGAGTAATTAACAATACAAGCAAATCTATTGATGTTTCTGGACCATATTCAATGAAGACTTCCACTTGAGGCAAAAGGTCATAGAAGGAAAGAAATCAACAACCTTCTATTTTCTCCTCTTCCTCCCTTCAGTCCCTATTTACAGGTGGAATTAACACTTCAGGGTGTCCCAGTTACAGAGTGCTTGCACTTCTTTGGTGTATATACATATCTATATATATGGTTATCACGAAAACATAAATATTGGTAGTTGAGACTTAGGTAAAACATGAATTCTGAAACAAATTATCTAACAAATTATAGAGAAGCTGCATTAGCAGAGTTTTTTTCCTGATCAACTTCACCCATATTAAACCAACCTAACCAAATTTCAACTAGTGGGGCACCTAAGAGACTAGGCACAATAACTTCTTCAAGAATGTTTGACCAGAAACAATGAGGTTTAAGGTCTCAACGCATTAGTTGGAAATCCATACGATACTTCTAGAATGTATACTTTGTTAGATGGCCATGAAATTTCTAATGTTGATGGTTCAAACATCTTTGTCACAATATCAGTGCATATCAGCATAGAATCAGCGACAAGAACAGGTAAAATTTTGCAACCAATAGTCAGATTAAAAAAACATAGAAGGAGACAAACAAGAATTAACTTAAAGAGAACACTTTTAACTAAATAGCACTCACAAATCCCTCGTTCTATAAGTAAATCAAATAATGTTATTACCATCTCGAAATCAATATGGAACTTTAAGTGCCCCTCCATCGCAGTTTATGCAGTAAGACATCTCAAAGATGCCCAATTACTCTCTATTAGGAATATAGGATCCCAAATTTTTATTGATAAGAAAAGACAAACTAGAAAATGTTTTTTTTTTTTTTTTTTTCTCAATGGAGACAGAGAATTTCATAATTCATGGAAGATGGTTCTGGTGATGGTTGGCCATAAACCGGTATTGAGGGTAACGTAGAAACTGCAAAATCAAAGAGCTTAGATGTTAAAAGCCAGGGTGTGTGGGAAATTGATTAACTTTCCACCATTTGGGGTAGCTCCAAAACTCTTACACCTGCCCCTAAAAGGGTAATTTCATGGGTGCCAATAAGCTAATTAATAAAAATATAACAACATGAATTCAAGACAGTATGTAAAGATCTTGTGTTGATGACTGAATCAATCAAATGGGTGAGAACTAAGAATTCTTAGTTATACATGGAAGTAATTAAAATATTATTCTTATTTGAACAGGACAATTCTAATTTAGTACAGAAATAATGCTCTAAGATCATCAAGCTCATGTCAAGACAAAAACCCAAAACCACTTCAATTAATTTCTTAACCAAACAGACAAAAAAAAGCTTTAAATGCTCATAAAAGAAACGAAAGATGGCAGAGCATCAGAGGACCAACCAAAATTAAACAATTTTTTTCAAAACACCAGCCTCCTATCTTAGGCCTTTACTTCACAGCTTTTTATTTATATTTCACGCAAAATAACAAATCAATAACAAGGAAATGAAAACAAATCAAGAAACCCTAGATAACAGGCTCCAGACAGAGTAGATAAAGCAATGATCACTACGCAATGTAGGATCTATATTGTATATAATTTCTTAATACGACGAACAGAGTTTTCACAAGCAATCCTAATAACAGGGAAGGATAGAGATCTGCAGAAAAGTAAACAGAAATCCAAATGTATACATATAAGTGTGTGTGTGTGTGTATATATATATGTAGAGAGAGAGAGAGAGAGAGAGAGAGAGAGAGAAGAAAAACGTACCGAAATTTGAAGAGTGGCTTTGAAGAGCGAGCACTTTAATGGCAAAACAGGGGCGTATCAGAGAAGAAATGCTAAATAGCTAAAGCGGAGAGAGAGAGAGAGAGAGAGAGAGAGAGAAGCGTATCAGAGAGCCAGAGGTTGCGTGAGAATGGGTGTGAGAATATAAGGATTTGTTTCCTTCTCTGCTGCGATACAGAGTGTATATATATATATAGGGAAATGCTATTGTGTGAAGCTTCTCATATGAGTAAGCGGGTTTTAACCGTTGGATGAGCATCTAGCCATAAGATTCTTAAAAATTTAGAGAATATTATGATTAGATACTCATCCAACGGTTAAAACAAGCATTCTCATATGAGAAGCTTCTCACAATAACATTACTCGTATATGTATATATATATTAAATCAATTTTACATCCATGTAGTTTGTTACATGTGTTAATTTGATCCCTGTAAAAAGTATTATTTTAGTCACTGTACTTTTTTAAGTGTGTTAAATAAATCTAATAATTCTTTTAGTGATGAATAATATTGTCACTGAAAGTAAAAAAAATTTCATAAAAAGTATTTGAGGGACTAAAATGACACACTTATGAAACTGTAGTGATTAAAATGATACTTTCTAAACTATAAGGACCAAATTGACACAAAGGACAAACTAAAAGAGTGTAAAATGTAATTAAGCGTATGTATGTTTGGACGTCTATATGGGCTCCAGCCGTGATGCAACAACTCTGGATAAACATCCACACGCGGTTGTTATGTTCTCCCCAACTGACGTGGCACGTACTAGATGCGTAATGCGCGCCATTCATGTGACCCTGTCTTTTCTTTCTCTTTTTCTTTTTGTTTTTCTTTTTTGTTCTATTTCTTTTTATTTTTTTCGTAAATTTCAGAAAAAAGGAAAAAAGAAAGTAAAAAATGTGTAGATTGGGTCAATAAAGAATGGTTTAAAATGACACCTATTTTTCTTCTTTTTTTTTTTTTTTGGTTGAAGTCCCTCATTTTTAATTTTTTTTTTTAATTTTTACATACAAAATTACTCTTTCTTTATTATATCTGTTGCGCTGATAGCAACGCATACAATTTTTTTTCCAAAAATTTTTTAAGAAGAAATATATTTTTGAAATATGTAAAAAAAAAAAAAAAATTGGCCGTCGATATCAACACAACTAGTACAATAGGTGCTTTTTGTCAAAAAAAAATTTATTAAAAAATCTTGTGAACCTAATTAATTAAATTTTATTGGCCAATAACCTTAGACAAGGACCCCAAGAAGAAAAGCATAAAACTTTTTTTGAACAAAAAAAAAAAGCATAAAGCTAGTATGTGATAATAAAAAAAAAAAGCACATGTGTGATTTTACGGCTAAAATGCACTTCTGGGAGAGAGTTTTAGCTTGGCCCTCTCTATTTAGTATTTACCCATTAAAACGAAATTTTAAAAATATATATATATATATATATATAAATAAATACATAAGGGAGATACCGTCTGTATCTTGGTCTTCAATCTTCATGGCCACAGTGGTGTGGACATCTCTCGTGTTTCCTTTCTCTTTTTCTTTTTTGGTCAGACACCTGGTTTTTTTTTTTTTTTTTTTGGGGGGGGGGGGGTCAGATACCTTTGTGTTTGAATAAATACTTAAGTTGCAAATCTGTGGACAAACCATTTTGGAAAACACTCTTAATACTTTTGTGCTTTTTAAATATTATAAAGCGTGAGTGGCTCATGTGCATAATTGCGATTTTATAATATATATATATATATATATATATGTTGACGCATAAATTAATGGACCAATGATACCTTATAACAAAAACAAAAAAGATCTTCAAAAAATCAAAGTGTTGTCCATATATTTCTTATGTCATTCTAAATTTCTAATATTGTTCTATGATATCGTTAATTCAAGAGCAATTCCAGATTGTATTAGAGCTGTAATCTCTGCTGAAAGTTTGGTTCATGTGTAATAAAATTACAAGCTGCTTTTCCCATTAAAAAAAAATTCAAGAACATATTATATATAATTGTACATATAAATATATTTAATTGCATGGACCAATCATTCAACAAAACAATAGAAAATTTATTTAAACAACTCTACAGTTTTTTTCTAAAATAAAGTCATATCTGGCAATGCGAATGTAAATATAAACCACGGCTAATAAATTTGTAAGTATCATTTACCAATTCAAGTATTGGGCTTTTCATCATCAATAGGGATATGAAGAGAAATCTAGAATACATGGGGTTATAATGATGGACACTAGCTATTGGATAGCAAGGAGTTGTCCATAGGTATGCAAACATTAAAAAAAAATTATTTAGTGTTAATTGAAATTACACTGACAAATTTTGTTTTGATAAAAAAAATTTATTACTACTTGTTTAGATAAATTTAGTTTGTTGCATGTGATTGCGAGGCATATAGGAGAAAAAGTTATTGACACAATATTAGCTTTAGACTTTTTTTTTTTTTGGTATTAAGGAAAGGAACAAAAAACTAGCTTCCACGCTGGAAGCAAATGCCAGAAAGGTCAGCCATAAGAGGCGTACATTAGCTTTAGACTTGTGTATAATCTTTTGTGCACAACTTTCAAAATGTATTTATCTTTCTCCTGTGTCACTGTATGGTCCACTGACATTACAGGAGAGAAATAAACACATTTTTTTTGGGTTGTGCACAAAATGTGACCCAAATTTTATCCATTAATATTGGTTAGTTTAGTTATATATAACTCTTTGCTTTCAGACTATTCAGATGGTATCTCTCTTACTTATGAGATTATGATGATATCTCTAATGTTTGTAAAAGATTTTCCGCTAGATGGCCAAAATGGCTATCATATTTTGAATTTCTAAAATTATAAGTTTGCACTTGTAACTACTATCATAATGACTGTTCACTAAACTTTTTAGTATTCAAGTGTAAGTATAAACTTACACCTGCATAAGTTTAATGCACTCCACATGTTATGATACATTTGATAGCGGAAGTCAATGTAATTTTAGAAATAGAAAATCCTCTTTCTAGAATGTTACATACCTATTGTTTATGAGAAATTGAAAGAGCAAAAGATGGCAAGATTACAAGATCTAGCTTAATCAATGATCTTGATTTTACAATTTTACTATGACACAAATCACACAATAAAATGAGAGAGAAATAGCATTATGTCATGTTATAACTTGAATTTGAATAACTTCATTCATAGTTTATACAGTATCTCAAAGTAAACGATAACCATGAATTATCCCATTAGATTAATTTGATATCTAGTGAACCTTATATCGCCATTTATATCATTTATTCGAAATTTGTAGTTTATTCATGATTTGAGGTATGGATTTTTTGGATTTGAAGTATGGATCTTTAAATGAGCATCAATTTTTTTGGGGGGTTAAATGTGACCATTCACTATCATCACGTGTTTAATTAAAATGTAAAAGTACTTTACAATAATTATTGCAATTAAGGATGTTCAATAATGCCCTAAATCTACTCTTCGCCAATGTACAAGTCGAGACCAAAGTGTTCCCAAACACATGTGGCCAAGGACAGAGATATAGGAGAGCTGGGTGGGCTATAGCTGTCACGCCCTAGACTATTGCTATGGCTATGACCATTCACTATCATGGGAAAATAAGTTCTCTTTTTGGATTCGTAGGCTATGGCAAATTTGATAACCGCCTTGCCCTCTATACAAAATCATAAGCATACACAATCCCAAGGAAAGCTAACAATAAAACAAAACTTAAACTTTTTGCATAATAGCAGAAGCTTACAAAATACAGGTCTACATGGCCTCTGACACAATTCAAAATACGTACATAACGGTTACAACGGAACTGAATACATAATTGTAGTTCTATACATCGTAACTGACTATGACCAATATCCATAATGCTAAACAAAGGTCATTTGGCTGGCTCTATCCATCATGTACTCCTTAGCACTTCTTCTCTGCATCCGTTCCCCTAGTAAATACCTGAACAATCTGGACATAGGATGTCCAAGGTGTAAAATTTCATCAACTCGAGAAAGCTGGCATAAAACATCACCATAAAAAAACATTCAACATGCATATAAATGACTCGCTGCACGTCAACCTTTTGTATCTTAAAATGCCATTAATCTGTTATTGAATAACACCACTCGATATACTCATACCAGAATAACATAAATTAGCATCCAATATATATCTTGAATAACATAAAATAGCATGGTTCACAATCATACTCAATCGCATAACTATTCTCATCTCGATCATGCATGATATTATGTGACCAAAGCAGTGTACGCCTCAAGTCGGGATGTTGAATCCATGACGTCTCAAATCATCTCATCATCATCCTGGAATAATAAGAAAACGGCCACCATGGCTCTTAATGTAATCCATACGCATCATCACACGGTTAGAATGTACTGGCCAACTACACGGTGGGTCCTCATCTCCCACATATACAATCCATCGGCCAACAACACGACGTATACACCATCACTGGCTGACTACTCAGACGACTTGTGTATTAGAGTACTAACTAGCCAACTGCATAGTGAACGGTATATTAGCAACTCTAACTGTCACAGCTGAAAGACAAATAAAGTCCGGTACAATAGTAAATCTTTGGCACACTGGTCGATAATTAACAAGAAGTTCACAATTATCGAATATGCTCTAATCGCACATCTCCACGTTCAATAGGTAAAGTCACCATCATACAATGTATGCTGACACTATGGCATGAATGCATGCTACTATGCGTTATTTGACATACTTTTAAGCTTTTATGTTATATTGATGTAAAGCAAGGCTATGGAAAAATTACTGATATAGCAAAAGGATGGCGGCGTGAGAGACAAAAAGGTGCCCAACTTTTTGAAAGTTTTTAAATGAATGATTTGGCTTTTAGATTTTTGTACGTCCATTTTTATGCTTAATGAATCTAATTTTTAATAATTTTATTAACAAAAACAAAATGAAGGTTTTTAAATTATTGTTACTATTCAATTAATGAGAAAGCGAATTCACCACTAAAAACATATAAGATCAAGAGATGATCTAGTGGTAAGGGATAACATTATACCTGTAGATGGTTGCGGGTTTGAGTCTCATGGAGTGGGGCTTTACGTGTTAGAATCCCTTTTTATAGAAGGTATAATATATATATATATATAAATATAATGTGAAAGACAAATTCATTACAAAAATCAAGGAAGAACATTCTCGAGATCAACTAAGGAACTGAATACAAGGTGGAAAAAAAAAAATATATATATATATATATAAAATAAAAATAAAAAAGAAGAAACATCAGCTCTATGAGTGCTAGCATAACGAGCTAATGCGTGCATAGGCCACCTTGCACATGAACAATATGGGGAACATCCACACTAGAGATAAGATGCGCGCTTAAATACCCTCATAATATGACCACATGGGCAGAGAGAGGGAGCCTCCTCTTGCAACAAGTGCACCACATTCAAAGCATACAATTCCAAACATATCCCTATGGACACTCGACTTCCAAGGTCCACCCCCTTTCGGGTTTCGGAATTGATTTTCCTTTGAAATATTTGAAAAAAGAAAGTCTTTGAAAATAGATACAGAATTGCCACTTGGTTTTTAGGGAACCAAGAAACCCAATTTTGACTCACCCAAACAGATAAAGGGCATCGGTCCTTCATAACCAAAGAACTTGGCTCGGGGTTTCGGTACAAGAGAGGAAGGAGCCTTTGTCAGGAGTAAAACACCCTCAACTCGCCCCGTCTCTCGACGGACCTCAATTAGCATAAAATAATAATCTTATACTATGCTTGGTTCAACAGTTAATATTACGATAAGTATATTACATTGCACAAGAATTTTGAAATGGAAGATCAAAAGATAAGTTATCATTGATAAGATCTAAGCCAAGTATCACGCAATGAAAAAGTGAAAAGATCACACAAACAAACGTAGGAAAATCGTCTAATCACATATTAAGTAATCAAGTTTTCCTAATAAAAAGTTCTTGAAACAAATAATCGAAGAAATAAAAAATATGCTTAGCAAGCTAGAATGTATGCATGTTGATTCTTGAGAAAAGAAGATCTCTCAATCCCCGGGATGGATGAGAAATGAAGATTGGATCGAGGGGAAGCATGAACATGTGATCAACTTTTTTTAAAGTGACTTTGAAGTCTAAAATATGCATGAATGGATGAAGAATATTATTGTAGGATATGTACAAATGTGGTATGAACAACTTCCTAAGAGATGAGCTAATTTGGAATGCATGTAAACATCCAATTAAAGAATAATAGTAAACATGCTTGCTATGAATAATGGACAGAACAGTGAACTGATTTTTTAAAAATGGAAAAGTGAGGTTAGAAATGTTTTTAATTCATGATTTTTTATGGAGATCATCCCTACTATGTCTAGAACACATAGAAAAAAGCCAAATCAAATTGAAGTTGTAGATTGAGAGAAATCATATAAACAAGAGAGGCTACTTAGAACAAAATCCGTCTGTCGAGTAAATTGTAGAAATATCTTTGAAAATTAAAAATTAAAAAAAAAATAACAATAAGAGGCCGAGGCCCATGTTGTACAGAAAGTTCCCTAAGACACTGAAGTTCAAGGAAAAAATGAGTTGGGACCACTCTTTCTGGAAACATTTTCTGGAAAACAAGTTGCAAATTAACTGAGCAGCTATGACAGAGAAAACAGAATGTCTGGGAGGAATGTTTGGGTCAAAATGGGACCCTTCCAAGTGTTTTTAAATCAAACCAAAAATTGTGGGTATTCTTCAATGAGTTAAGAAGACTTTCCAAGTCAATCATCAATTGAGTATTGAACTCAGAATGACATTTTTAAGTTGAACAACTCACTGTTTTGAAAATTTTGAGAAAACAAATATTTTATTTCTTGAAATCAAAATGAGGGGTTTAAGAAGGGTTTTAAAATGGAGTTTTTGGGAGTATATTTCCAACACTAAATGGAGATTATAACTACTTGGAATATCAACATCAAACTCACCTCAAGAACTTCCAAAATCATTGGCAAGACCTTGTTTTTATTTTGAACATAACTTCAAGAATACTTAGGAAATATTGAAGTTAGAATCATCATCTATCAAACATGTTTTTGAGGTCAAGAACTACTATCCATAAGTATTCACTCACCTCAAACACCATATCATCATTTAGATGATGATAAACAAGTAAGTGAAATAAGAAAAATGAAAAAGAAATGAGATAAGAAGAGATGAACATTAGTGTAAACAAGCAAGTAATAGTAATCAAAGCATAAGGATCATTGAGATATTGGACTTGTAGCTTATTCGAACATGGAAGTAGATTCCTTACTCATGAATACTTAAGAATGGTGATTGGGGGATATTTGAATGTAAGAAATAAAGAGTAGTAGTGGAAGAACTTGAGTTTAGAACTCACTCTAAAGCTCACTTTCTCACTTCTAACTCTCTCTATGTCTCTCTTTCTCTCAACAACTTTCTTAGGCTTTGCACTTGGCCCCCCCCAAAATGAAGAATAAAGGGGGGGTTTATATAGGGCAATTTGGGGTGGGTTTGCGATTTTATTGTGCTCCCATTGGTCCCAAACATCTGTTAACAAGAAACTACGTCGTTTTAGCTTTTAATTATTCAATTTGGACACCCAAATTAAATTACAAAAAAGGACTGCTCAGGGGGAGAGTGTCGCGGTGGCACTGAACTAGTACTACAATAGCCGTGGGCTAGTGCCATGGTGGCACTACTCCTCAAATGCCCATATTATTCTGTTTAGGCCCCCAGAGGTTCTGGTATTCGCGAAAAGGCCCTATTTCGTCCAAAATTCATAGAAAATGCGTACGGACTCCAAACTGAGCTTGTGATATACCGTTGGAAAGGTAATGGAGTTTAATTGACATAAAAATAGTTTAGAGATAGGTTACTTTGAAAAGTTTTGCAGTATTTGTAATAAAAGTCGATTTGATCGCCTTTTTTACCTTCAGAAATTCATAATAAATCCATTTTAAATCCAAAATTATGTACGATATACCATTGGAAAGCTATTGACTTTCAATATCCATGAAAATATTTAAAAAATGATATTGTGCTCCGGTCTCCAAGTCAACTTGTAGATCAAATCGGTCAAACTAGGGACCTCCAAGATGTTTTGGGAACCTTTGGGAGCTTCTAGGAGCTAGCGTTATCATCTAATTTTCTTTTAAAACTTGTTTTAGTACTTTTCAGATGATCTGGAATGATCTTAGAACTTTCGAGTAAATTCGGATAATTTTGGTCAAACCCTGGTTAAACCAGTCAACAGGGAATTTTTGAGAACTTCTGGGACTTCTGGGAGCTAACATTTTCATTTGATTTTGTTTTAAAACTCATTTTATTACTTTCTTATGATGTGGTATGTTTCCAGAACTTTTGGTTCCAATCTGGGAGTGTTTGGGCTTTCAAAGCCATTTTGGTCATTTTTTGAGCATTCTAAGAGATAGAACTAACTTTAAGGAGTCCTTTTCGAGTATTTTTTCAATCATCGTGAACTGCAAAGTGGGGGTATTTGTAAAATACAACCGCGCTAAAAGGAAGTATTGTATTAGTTTTTATCACAATTTCCCATGTTATCCGCAATTTGCATTACATGGCTAATTTTTATACAGTATGATTAATCTATGATAAGTTGTATTGTTTTAGCTGTTGTTTATGCAGATCACTGTTGTGCGGACTGAATAGAGGAACATCAGAATAAATGGAATGCTGGAATGCAAACAAAAGAAGTCAAAGCTGAAAAGCGGAGTTCGATCGCTTTAAGACGGTTCGATCGATCGAGCGTTCGATCGCTCGAAGAGAGTAGAAGCGCTTAAAGATCAAGGGTTCGATCGATCGAGATCCGTTCGATCGATCGAACGGGGTATTTCCAGAAACATTTGCGTGCGCAGCAGAATGCGGCTTGAACCCTAGTGCTTTAGGTTTTTCTATTTATATGCGTTTTGTAGACGTCCATAGGGACGCCCACTTTTACATTTTAGCAGTTTAGAAGGAGAGATAGAGAGTTTGTTTGGTTTTTGTAGGTTTTTCATATTGTGGATTGGATTTCTCAAAGTTTATACAAGTATCTTCTGTTCCAGGTTATTTATATATTGTTATTTTCATATTCTGCACGTGTTAGACGTAGTTAGATTGCTTGTTTTACAGTGTGGCATGCTAAATAATTATATAACCATAGATTTTGTAGTTTTCATGAATAACTCGCAACCAAACATGGTATTAAAGTTTTCTTACGTTAAAAATCAATCCTCGACACTCCAGACGATGTCTGAGTAGTCCCAGGTTGGGAGATCACGATGAAACAGTGATCTCCAGCCTCTGCCATGCAGCAGGATAATCGCTGTGTTCGATCGATCGAAGTCAGTTCGATCGATCGAACCAGAGACAGTCAAGCGATCGAAGTTAGTTCGATCGATTGAGGGATGAAGGTCTTCGATCGATCGAAGGCGCGTCGATCGATCGAACTCTTGGATTCTTGAGGATGTTACCTGCAGTATTCCAGGACTTTTTGTTTTAGGACTTGTTATCATTCTGTCCCAAATAAATGCTCAGTCTGTCAAAACAGTTTTAAAACTAAGGCCCTAAGGCATTTTCTTTCAATACATTTTGCAAACCATCTTCAATGCTAACACCATTGAGGATGCGAGTCTTAACTATTGAATTAAACAGCTTTTGTGTATTTTAATTTAACTGTGATGATATGGTCCCGGTCATGAAAGGGCCATAGAATCTTTATTTCTTTTGAGGAATACGGAAAACTGTAGGTAATATACTCCATTGTGCTTTAAGGAAAATGCATGGTAGATGGCTAGGTTACTGTGGATTCGTGTAATCCCAACACTTTCTTTTTAAAGTTAAACTCCTTAATTCTAAGTACTGTTTAATTAGCTAGTTAGATTGTTTAGTTAATTTTAATTACTTTCATTAGTAATCTTAGTTTGTGGAACTTCGTGTTCTGCACCATCATTCAAACTTAGTTATTTTATTTTGTTTTCTGTAGAGGTTAGTCTAATTCGATAGGTCAACACCTTCCCTGTGGGATCGACCTGGTCTTACCAGATATTACTTGCACGTCTACCTACACTTGGGTACTGCACAAGAGCGCACAAGAAAATTCTCGTGTCAAGTTTTTGGCGCCGTTGCCGGGGAAGGCGACGATCAATTCCTTAGATTACCTCAGTCTCTCTTCATCTCTTTCTATTTTTATTTTTCTCTTCTTTTCAGTTCTTTTGGGTAAGTTCTCACCCTAGGGACCCTCTCAGTTCATGTCCGAGAATTCCATTGAAGGAATTTTTGGAAATCCTTTCTATCTGTCTGACTCTGAAAGCTCCATCAACCCCATAGCCACTCCAACTGCATCAATGGATGATCATCAGAGTGAAAACGGTGACAATGTTTTGGTACCAATCGATGAGGCACTCCGTCCTCTTTGCGATCTCATGCAACCAGAACATGCACCTACGCCCTCTTGCATTCAAATCCCACCGCACAATGGCGAATTCCAGTTTCGCAATGGGATGATTCAACTGCTTCCCACTTTTCATGGGATGGAAAGCGAGAAGGCGTATTTACATGTCACCGATTTCGAGGATGTTTGCAAAACATTCTCGCAAACTTGTCCCAGGGAGGTGGCGCATTTAATGCTATTCCCCTTCACGTTGAAAGATAAAGCGAAGGCGTGGCTCCACTCCCTAAAACCTAATTCAATTTTCACCTGGCATGCGATGCGCACCGCATTTTTGAAGAAATTCTATCCTACTCGCATGACCACAGACCTTTAGCGTCAAATCAATTCCTATAAACAAAAGAGCAATGAAACCTTCACAGAAGCGTGGGAGCGGTTCAAAGATTTGCTTCTCTCATGCCCACATCATGGGTTTGAGAAATGGCGAACAATCAGCTTCTTTTATCGGGGATTGAATGGTGAAACAAAGAAGTTGGTGGAAACAATGAGCTCTGGACCATTTCTGCGAAAAAACACTGAAGAGGCCGAAGCCCATTTCGAATGGTTAGCTGAATACGCTCATGAATGGTCAAATTCTGACAATATCTCACGCTCACAGATATCCTGTGTAGAAGAGAAAAGCTTATACCAGCTAACCAATGAAGATCACCTCATGACTAAGTATGCAGAGCTGGCAAAGAAGGTAGAGGAGTTAAGTATGAAAGGAGAGAGCTCTAGGCAAGTCTTGCCTGAAGAACCATGTGGCACATGCAACATGTTGGGACATCCAACTCAATATTGTCCTAATGTGCCACATTTTCAAGAGCAAGCCCCTATAGAGATGAATGCCATGCAAGGTTTTCGAGGGGCGGGGAATTCCAATAATAATTTTCAAAATAACAATAGATGGAATCACCCCGGTTTTGATTGGAGAAATAATGCTGGGGCCCAAAATCAATATCAACAGCAGCCCTACAACAATAATCAATATCAAGGGCAAAACAATAGGCCAGCCCAGCATTACAATCAAAACAGAACTAACAATTACAATCAAGCTCAACCCTCTAATGCGCCCCAAACCAATGCCTATGTGCCCCCGCACAAGAAGGTACAAGAGGAGGAGCCACTTACTAATGCCAATCTAACGCAGCAACTCATCCAAATGATGAGTAGAATGTCTGCTACACTAGAGAGGATAGATGCACGGCAAGAGGGCTCAGGAGGAACATTCCCTGCTCAACCACTTCAGAACCCCAAGGGACATAACAATGGTCCTAACAATCAAGAGCATGCTAAAGCTGTGACTACACTGAGAAGTGGAAAAATCATAGAGAAAGGCTTGCCTCTGTCCACTCCTGAAGTGTACGATGAGGAGGAAGCGGTGGATAAGGATGTTGAGCTACCATCGATTCAAGAGGAGGAGCAGTCCACCAATGACGATCCTATCAAGGCAAACATTGCAGCTCCTAGAGTAGATGAAGAAGTTGAGCGAAGGCCGGGAAAGGAATCTGTTAAGGAGGAACCACCAAAATGCCCCTTTCCTGCACCTTATCCTCAACGGTTGAAGAAACCCAAGAATGAGACGAAGAATCAGGAGTTTTTGGAACTATTTAAGCAAGTTAAGATTAACCTTCCACTCCTAGATGCTATCAAGCAAGTGCCGGCCTATGCTAAGTATCTTAAAGATCTATGCACGGTCAAGAGGAGGCAAAGCGTGAAGAAACATGCTTATGTCGCATGTCAAGCCAGTGCGATCATTCAAAATGAGTTGCCCCCAAAACTCAAAGATCCCGGTACACCTACGGTCTCATGTAGAATTGGGAATCAAAAGATAGACAACGCACTCCTCGATTTAGGAGCAAGCGTGAACCTGCTGCCATACTCAGTCTATAAACAGCTAGGGTTGGGTGAACTCAAACCCACCCGAGTTGCTTTGCAATTGGCAGACAGATCTGTAAAGTACCCTAGAGGGGTATTGGAGGACGTCCTTGTCCAAATAGACACTTTCGTATTTTCGGTTGATTTCGTGATATTGGACACAGAACCTGTGTCTAATCCTGGTGCACATATCCCGGTTATTTTTGGACGTCCATTCCTCAACACCATTGATGCCACAATCAAGATTAGAACTGGTATCATGACTATCGTATTCGGGAACATGACGTTGAATATCAAGATCTTCTCTAATCCCCGACCTGAAGAATACGATGATGAGGAAGAAATCCATTATATAGACACGGTCATTGAAGATGAAGTTGACTTGGTCGACTATAAAGATCCTTTGGAAGTTGTGATGACTCAATTTGGCGATATTTATCAGCCTGCAGAGTCCACCCCATTGGATGCTGACTTGAATCAGACGTGTCTTATGATGGATACGAAAGAGGAGGATAGAGCTGATTGCATGTGGATACAGCCTTATGAACAACTGCCTCCGAAAACCAAGTTGGTAATGCCCTCTAGTTTCCAGTTCCCGGAATTAGAATTGAAGGAGCTCCCCAAAGAGCTAAAATACGCATTCCTAGGGACTGGAAAAACTTATCCTGTGATCATTTCATCTGTTTTAACTCATGAACAGGAAAGTAAGCTAGTGGAAATGCTTACCAAGCATAAGGACGCTATGGGATGGACAATTGCTGACCTCAAAGGCATAAGCCCATCCATATGCACACATAAGATATATCTGGAGGAAGACGCCAAACCCTCAAGGCAAATGCAAAGGCGTCTGAACCCCAACATGCAAGAAGTAGTTAAAAAGGAAGTGCTTAAACTACTTGATGTTGGGATGATATATCCGATATCTGACAGTCCTTGGGTTAGTCCTACCCAAGTAGTTCCAAAGAAAGCGGGCATAACAGTCATTCCAAACAAAGAGGGTGAATTAGTACCGACACGTGTCCCCACTGGATGGAGGATGTGCATTGACTACAGGAAGCTAAATACTGTGACCCGAAAGGATCATTTTCCTTTGCCATTCATGGACCAAATGCTAGAACGGGTGGCGGGTCATAAGTATTACTGCTTCTTGGATGGATACAGTGGGTATAATCAAATTGAGATTGCTCCTGAAGATCAGGAGAAAACCACGTTCACGTGTCCATTCGGTACTTTCGCCTACCGACGAATGCCATTTGGCTTATGTAATGCACCGGCTACCTTTCAGCGGTGCATGCTAAGCATCTTTAGTGACATGGTCGAAAACATCCTTGAAGTTTTCATGGATGACTTTTCAGTATTCGGCCATAGCTTCGAGGATTGCCTCAGCAATCTCGAACAGGTTTTAATGAGGTGTGAGGACAAACACCTAGTCTTGAATTGGGAGAAGTGTCACTTTATGGTGACCAAGGGTATAGTTCTAGGCCACATAATATCCGATGAAGGAATCCAAGTGGATAAGGCTAAGATCGACATAATCTCAAATCTACCTGTCCCCCGTACAGTGCGAGACATTCGTTCATTCCTAGGGCACGCAGGTTTTTATCGTCGATTTATCCAGAATTTCAGTGCAATCTCTCGACCCCTTTGTCAACTTCTTGTCAAAGATACACCTTTCGAGTGGTCAGAGAGTTGCCAAAAGTCCTTTGAGGAGCTAAAAGATCTCCTCACCTCCGCACCTATAATACAGGCACCCGACTGGAGTTTGCCTTTTGAATTAATGTGCGATGCTAGTGATTACGCCATTGGCGCAGTCCTAGGCCAGAGAAAGGACAATAAGCCACATGTGATATACTACGCCAGCCGAACCTTGAATGACGCTCAAATGAATTACACTACCACCGAGAAGGAGCTGCTGGCTGTAGTATTCGCTCTGGACAAGTTTAGGTCTTACCTGATAGGGTCGCCAATCGTCTGTTTTACAGATCATTCGGCCCTCAAGTATCTTTTGTCAAAGAAAGACGCTAAACAATGGCTTATTCGCTGGATACTCTTACTCCAAGAGTTTGATTTAACAATCAAAGATAAGAAAGGAGTAGAGAATGTGGTTGCGGATCATTTATCCCGGTTGACTTTTACCGATAACACTGAATCCCAATCCATTAAAGATGAGTTCCCAGATGAACAGCTACTGGCAGTAAGTAGTCTGCCTTGGTATGCTGATGTGGTAAACTACCTCGTCACGGGTGAGACACCGACTCATTGGTCGAGCCAGGACAGAAAACGGTTCCTCTCGTTCGCACGCCATTTTTTCTTCGATGACCCATACCTTTTCAAATACTGTGCTGATCAGGTCATCAGGCGTTGCGTACCCAACGAGGATATAACCGTCATATTAGCGTCATGCCATTCTGAGGCATGCGGTGGCCATTTTGCGTCACAGAAGACCGCACAAAAAGTGTTGCAAAGCGGTTTTTACTGGCCTACAGTCTTCAAAGATGCTTTTTCCTTTTGCAAGACATGCCAACGCTGTCAAAAGCTTGGAACCATTTCTAAAAGGAATTCTATGCCTTTAACCCCTATCATCACAATTGAGATATTCGATTGTTGGGGCATAGATTTTATGGGCCCATTTCCCAAGTCGAATAACTGTGAGTACATACTCCTTGCTGTGGAGTATGTATCCAAATGGGTAGAAGCGATACCAACGAGACGAAATGACCACAGAACGGTCATGTCATTTCTAAGAGAGCATATTTTGTCTCGTTTTGGTACTCCGAAAGCTTTACTAAGTGACCAAGGCAAGCATTTCTGCAATAGGCCTTTGGAGTCACTTCTCAAGAAATACGGAGTTCATCATAAAATCGCTCTTGCCTATCATCCACAGTCTAATGGGCAAGCAGAATTGGCTAACCGAGAAATCAAGCATATTCTCGAGAAGACGGTTAGTTCCAATCGAAAAGACTGGGCATACAAATTAACTGACGCGTTATGGGCATACCGTACCGCCTATAAGACGAATCTTGGTATGTCCCCGTACAGATTGGTTTACGGGAAAGCTTGCCACCTTCCTGTTGAAATTGAACATAAAGCTTATTGGGCGACACGCTCATTGAACTTTGATATTCAAGAGGGAGGTCAGCTACGCAAGCTCCAACTTGCAGAGCTAGAGGAAATACGACGGGATGCGTATGACTCTGCAAAGTTGCATAAGGAAAAGTTGAAGGCTCGACACGATCGTACGATTTTTCGTAAATCATTTGAGCCGGGGCAGAAAGTGTTGCTGTATGACTCTCGCCTCCATCTTTTCCCAGGAAAACTCCGTTCCCGGTGGACAGGCCCGTTCATCGTAAAAACTATTTTTCCACATGGGGCGGTTGAGATTGTTAATCCCAAGAACGATGATTGTTTCAAGGTCAATGGCCAAAGATTAAAGCCGTTCTTGGAGAATTTCCACTCTGAAGTCGAGCACATCCAGCTGGATGAGCCCAGCTATTCTCACGCTTAAAAATCCGAAGTGGAATTTCAAATTGTTGTTGTATTCCTTTGCTTTCCTTGCATTTTAGTTTTTCTCTCTTTTGTTTCTTTTTGGTTCTCGTTCTTTATTTCGTGTTTGTGATTTAGTTCTAATCCATTATTCCTTAAACCACTCTGTTGCAGGTGAATATGCGAGGTGATGATGTCCATTCTATTGGTTCATGGGCTGATTCCGAGTGTTGTTGTGGCACCTGGACTGAGGGTGAACCCACGCCCTGCCCCTTGCATCCTTATGATCCTGAGGTTCACACTCGAATCAATGCTTCCATCGGATATATCCCATTCGACCCTGCTCTCCTGGACATCAATCCGTTTGAAAATATGGACTTTCCTAATGAGGAAGAGTTGGATGAGGAAGAAGACCTGTACATGGGAAGAATGGTGGATGATGCCCTCATGGCCCAGTGGGAAAACGATGACATGTGGGAGCCATGGGAGGATCATGTCCTTCAGGATGTCGTCCCAGAACGCCACAATGCTGTATTTGTTTTCGTGGACGATTTCCTCATACTTGAGTTGGTCCCATACCGCTACGTGCACCTGAGCTACTTGCTATTCAGGCTCCAATGCCCCTTACCAGCTAGTGCACTTTGGGAACCAATGCCAATAGTGAGGTTGGAACGTGTCACATTTCTTTGTAATTCTTGTTTCTTTTCTTTGATTTTCTTTTTGTGATAATTTGTGTTTCTTGTGTTCTGTTGTTTTAATTTCAGTGTGTTGTCTTTTGTCCAGGATTGTCACTATGTTCCTAAATGGCATCCCGGTATTCCTTCCACATCAACTGATTCATGGTCTTGGGCCATACATAAGGCCCCCACTCACTCCGCCGCGAGAGGACAGTCCGTTGCGCATTCACACTCCGTTATCCTTGTCTCCATCCGGATCACCTCTTGCGTGGGCTTTTAATTCCTTGGAGACTCCAGACTTGTTTGATGATGTCCTTGCTGCTTTTCGATTGTTCTGGGAAAGGGAATCATCGAGTTTGGACTTCACTTCTGAAGATTCGGCGGATTATGAAAAGATCGTGGAAGAGGAAATTTTTATACTCGAAGACTAGTGCTACATTTCAGTTGTTTCTGTTCAATTTCAATTCTTGTTTAGCAACTGGAATGTAATCCTTGACAATTTGTTTTCAGTTTTAGTTTTAGTTTTATTTTTGGTTTTCTTTAGTAAATAAGGTTTTAACCACAGTTGGGGATGATAATGGTGCAATTTGGATGCAATAATAAAGTTTTATTTCGCTATAAATTGCAATTTACTATTCTGGGGATGAAATTCTGTCTTACATGCTTGTTCTTCACCTGTTATTTCAGTCTATCTGTTTGTCCAGATTTGTTTATGATAGTTGGGGGTGATGTAGTTCATATCCCATTGAATTCTGGAATTTTTGTGTTCGATCGATCGAACTCAGTTCGATCGATCGAAACCTGAATGTTCAAGCGCTTGTAGTTTATGTTCAATCGATTGAAGGATTTATGTTCGATCGATCGAACATAGTTCGATCGATCGAACGAGGCATTTAAACGAGGCGTCTTCAGGACATTTCTTCATTTCCTCACCCTCACTCTCAATCGCTCGAAGACAGAGGAGTAGGCGACTCGGAACATTTTCGTTTCTGGCAGCGAGAAGGGAGCCTTGATCAATCCTCGGATCGTCCTCATCTTCATCTCATCATCTGTCCATCCCCTCCTACCGGTTATTCACCGAGGTAGGCCCCACTCGGTTCCTGTTCTTTGTTCGTGTTAGGAAATCCCAAGGGGGTGTCCCCTTGGTCTTAGGTTATTCTTTTCTTAGCATAACTTTGTTCTTCTTTTCGTTTCTACGATTTCCGAACACCGCTGTGTTCGATCGCTCGAACTGGTTTCGAGCGATCGAAGGGATGATGTTCGATCGATCGAACAATTTTCAAGCGATCGAAGTCTACTCCAGTTCGATCGATCGAACTCAGTTCAATCGATCGAACTCCAGCAGTGTTTGTTTTGTTTCTTTTTCTTCCTATTCTTATCTGTGTCTTGTGTGGTCTTATTTTCAGGACTGCACGATGAATCCAGTGACGGGCTATCATAAGTCCAAGCCCCTCGATCGTACTATACCAGATCCGGTACCCGCTCACGGGTTCCGGAATAACGAGGATAGGGTTTGGTTCGAGAGGTACTTCCAGACCCGGATGGTTATGATTGAGCGCCCCATTGAGCATATCTGGACTGAGTGCCCGTGGTTCCTCACACGGATCCGCGCGATGCCGCACTGGTTCAATCTCCTGTCGTTGGCCAAGAGGGTCAACCTATCCTGGATCAGAGGTGCGTGTGCGACTATGATCAGCGACCCGTTTACACCATTCACCTATCATGCCTTCTTTCGGAGTCGCTCATTCATCATCAGTCCCGCGACCGTTTCCGCCGCATTGGGGGTACCAGAGGTACCTAATTATGTTTGCCCCCACCGGCCTGATGCACCCGTGACCCCACCATCCGCTATTATCAGGGAGCTCACTGGAGGCGCCGTTCCGTCTTGGGATGGCGATGCTTTGATCGAGGACCACTCTCTCACCGATGACTACCACATGCTTCATTTGGTCCTCAGCAATTGCCTCCTAGTGACGTCCTATAGAGAGAAGATCGCGGCTTGGTATGCGCGAGTCTTATATGCTGTGGGGACGGGTCAGCCTGTTTGTATACCACGACTATATATTGATTTTATGGTCCACCCCACCCGTTATATCTCGTCCAGGAAGCACCTGAAGGGTGCTTGGGCTATTCAGAGGGTCATGGCCGATGCCGGGTTCCTCGAGCTCCCTGGAGATGATATCCGCCCTTCTCCCCGCCGATTTAGCGAGGCGGCTGCTCGCCGCTCCGACGCTCAGAAGAGGAAGCGCAAGGGGAAAGGGACAGCGAGGGTGCGGGGGAGGAAGAAGAGGCGTGGCGGTACAGACACGGAGGCCGGAGCTTCAGGGACACCCACCGAGGTGGAGGAGCTTGATTCGGATGATGAGGATGATCCAGTTGCTGCGGTTCAGCAGTTTGAGCTGCGACAGCGGTCGCAGTCTCGTGCCCAGGGAGAGTCTTCTTCTTCTATGCCTCTCCCGACAGTTCGCGAGCTATTATTGGAGGAGAGAGAGGCCAGGATTAGACTCGAGGGCCGGATGGATCAGATCCAGACTCTACTGGAGTCCATTTTGATTCAGATAGGGGTTGATCAGGCTGTTCACTCTGCTCACCATCCCACGGCCACCCCATCTGCTCCGCCTGCTGCTGATCCGTCACATGTTGCTACTCCTACGGATCCACCACTTACTGATCCACCATCTGCTACCCCAGCTGCTGAGGCTACTGATCCGGTTTCGACCGCTGCTTCCGAGCCATCTACTACTCCTACTACTACTGTATTGCCGCCTGCTCCTATCGACATCCCTTCTGATATAGCCGATGATACGCCATCTGGGGTCGATTAGTTTTAGTCGGGGAGGTGGCATTTTTATATTTTTGGTTGGTTGTATATGCTGGTGGTTTTTGGGTGTTTTATTTGGTTAGATGGTATTGTATGGACAGTAGTTATCACTGCTTGTATTTTATTTTATTTTGTTCATATTCCAGTGGTTTCGATTGATTGGATCATGGTTTTATTGTATTATTGTTATCTTTTGATCCTGTCTGTTTTGGAGATTGTGTTCTATTTTTTTATGCTAGGTTGCTTTGCTTGCGATCATCATTTGTGCTATACAGGTGATACCCATCTCTTTTATTTATTGAAAATCAACTTCTGAGGACTTTGTTGTTTTCAGTTGGGGGTAGGAGACAATAGATAGGTATACACCCGTAATAATCAGGTTTTGCACTTAGATATGTTTTAAATTTAATGAGAACACAGTCTGTTAAAATTTGAAAAAAAAAAAAATTTTATTGAATAGTATTGATAGAATAACTCTGAATAACCTTTTCTGCTTGTTAATTAGACAATGATACATTTGTAGTATTCTTATCTTTTTATGGATTAAATCCACGCGGTTTTTCTGTATCATTGAAATGAATTGCATCTGTAAAGCTGTTATGTACCCAACACTTTTGTGCACTAATTGGCAGCCATGTAGAAAACCTGAAAATTGAGTTAAAATGAATATTGTACGAAAAGAACAAGTAGTGGAAGCTAATAACCCTTTGTGAGCTTTTGAGCCAATCTTCATTTCTGAGGGGATTCTCATACATTGTCGAATGGTTTTTTTCTTGCGTATATTTGTGAATTCGTTGTTAAGTCTCAGTTTTCTTTAAAAGTTTTGACTGCTTGTTAGAGGAGAATGTTCAGGATTTACCAATTAAACTCAATGAACACTTAAGTGCTAAAAATTGAAAGTTGAGAAAATGATTCAAGCCATCGTATTACCCATTCCTTTACCTAACATAGCCTACTTACATTCATTGAATCGTTTCACCCCTGATCCCACCTCAGATAAATATTTCCAATAAAAATCACAAGAATCCAAATCCTTGATTTATACCTTGACCTCATCGAACTGTTTGATAAATTTATTGAGAATGAGTCATCAAAGTATGTGAAATGGAAGGAAGTTGTTGTGGGATATTCCAGGTTTAAAAAAAAAAAAAAAAAAAAAAGAAAGAAAAAAAAGAAATGAATGGGAGATTGGGTGGAGAAAAGAATAAAGAATAAAAAGAGAAGTGGAGATTCCATCACATACTAAAAAGCACACTCTTCTCTACAACACCCCCACCTACTAAATAAAAGCCATAATTCAAAGTCTTGAAGATTCTCAACAATTGGTTTGAACATGAAAGTGTGAGTTGAGTTATCCACGGTGTTTCGCTCCTCTAGTAAGTAGTATTCCATTCATGAGACTTTACACTCTTAAATGTCCGTTTTTCATAGAGTAAAGTATGAAAGCATTAGCACTTAGAATATCATTCTTCTCAAAGCTTTCATACTATGTGCGATCATTGTAAAGCAAGTTTCTGAGAGACGTTCGTTTTGAGTGTGACCAATGTGAGAATTGAGCTAAAACTGCAAGTTTCCAAAGTACAATAATCTAGATAACTCCTAATAAGGGTTGGACGCATGGTTGTTAATTCCACACACACACGGGTGTATGATGGTAATACATTTGTATATTTTACTTGGTGATATAGGAGAGCATGTGGATCTCTTTCATGGGTTGATAGAGGATATTATATTCTTGTAGAGTTGAATTAACAGTTTAATGGAAGGGGGAATTCTACAAAGTTATTCTAATTCTTTTTGAGCTAAAAATTGGAATTTTGTGGGTATATTCACTGCAAACCCTCACGAGACAACACTCGTCCACTAGGGGGAACCTAGGGGTTTAACGGCTTGTTGCATTCGCTAAATGCAACCGCGATTCCTGCGAAAGTGAGTTAGGATTTTTTTTCTCTCTATCTTAGTTTAGGTTGTTTTTTTAGTTTTTCTTTGTTTCTTAGTCGTGGTAGTATTAGTTTAGGAGTTTTTAGCTTATTTTTATTTTCGCTTTATCGCTAGGGACTAGCAATAAGCTAGTTGGGGGTTGTGCAAAGTGGGGGTATTTGTAAAATACAACCGCGCTAAAAGGAAGTATTGTATTAGTTTTTATCACAATTTCCCATGTTATCCGCAATTTGCATTACATGGCTAATTTTTATACAGTATGATTAATCTATGATAAGTTGTATTGTTTTAGCTGTTGTTTATGCAGATCACTGTTGTGCGGACTGAATAGAGGAACATCAGAATAAATGGAATGCTGGAATGCAAACAAAAGAAGTCAAAGCTGAAAAGCGGAGTTCGATCGCTTTAAGACGGTTCGATCGATCGAGCGTTCGATCGCTCGAAGAGAGTAGAAGCGCTTAAAGATCAAGGGTTCGATCGATCGAGATCCGTTCGATCGATCGAACGGGGTATTTCCAGAAACATTTGCGTGCGCAGCAGAATGCGGGTTGAACCCTAGTGCTTTAGGTTTTTCTATTTATATGCGTTTTGTAGACGTCCATAGGGACGCCCACTTTTACATTTTAGCAGTTTAGAAGGAGAGATAGAGAGTTTGTTTGGTTTTTGTAGGTTTTTCATATTGTGGATTGGATTTCTCAAAGTTTATACAAGTATCTTCTGTTCCAGGTTATTTATATATTGTTATTTTCATATTCTGCACGTGTTAGAAGTAGTTAGATTGCTTGTTTTACAGTGTGGCATGCTAAATAATTATATAACCATAGATTTTGTAGTTTTCATGAATAACTCGCAACCAAACATGGTATTAAAGTTTTCTTACGTTAAAAATCAATCCTCGACACTCCAGACGATGTCTGAGTAGTCCCAGGTTGGGAGATCACGATGAAACAGTGATCTCCAGCCTCTGCCATGCAGCAGGATAATCGCTGTGTTCGATCGATCGAAGTCAGTTCGATCGATCGAACCAGAGACAGTCAAGCGATCGAAGTTAGTTCGATCGATTGAGGGATGAAGGTCTTCGATCGATCGAAGGCGCGTCGATCGATCGAACTCTTGGATTCTTGAGGATGTTACCTGCAGTATTCCAGGACTTTTTGTTTTAGGACTTGTTATCATTCTGTCCCAAATAAATGCTCAGTCTGTCAAAACAGTTTTAAAACTAAGGCCCTAAGGCATTTTCTTTCAATACATTTTGCAAACCATCTTCAATGCTAACACCATTGAGGATGCGAGTCTTAACTATTGGATTAAACCGCTTTTGTGTATTTTAATTTAACTGTGATGATATGGTCCCGGTCATGAAAGGGCCATAGAATCTTTATTTCTTTTGAGGAATACGGAAAACTGTAGGTAATATACTCCATTGTGCTTTAAGGAAAATGCATGGTAGATGGCTAGGTTACTGTGGATTCGTGTAATCCCAACACTTTCTTTTTAAAGTTAAACTCCTTAATTCTAAGTACTGTTTAATTAGCTAGTTAGATTGTTTAGTTAATTTTAATTACTTTCATTAGTAATCTTAGTTTGTGGAACTTCGTGTTCTGCACCATCATTCAAACTTAGTTATTTTATTTTGTTTTCTGTAGAGGTTAGTCTAATTCGATAGGTCAACACCTTCCCTGTGGGATCGACCTGGTCTTACCAGATATTACTTGCACGTCTACCTACACTTGGGTACTGCACAAGAGCGCACAAGAAAATTCTCGTGTCAAGTTTTTGCGCCAAGCTATAGGTCTCCTAAATCTGATCGCTGAAAAAATTGGGTGTCTATTGTTTGCCCCTCTTTGGCATGAACTTATGAAGTAACGTATATCGCAAGCGAGTGCCAAATTTTTTAATAGACGGGTCTTTTTGGAGGCTATAGATTTAGGACAAAAAGTATTGCAAAGATGAAATGATGAAAAACATGATGCTAAGACTAGTACTGATCACGCTCTTCATGAGCTGCCTATATATCCCAAGGGGAATCAAACCAGGACGTAGTTCGGGACACAAAGAAACAAACACATGCAAATACACAACAATCAGGCATATGCTATGCGGGGATGATGCTATGTTATGATGAGCTAAAATGATATGTGTCATGCCTGATGTTGTATTCTAAAGTGCTTGTGGTCCTAGCACACTTGTTTTGTGTATTTGCCACTCTCAATGGGCTTTATGCATGTTTTTTTATGGTGTTGATGATCCTAGCATGAGCTAGTGTTGTGGGTGTGATATTCCGAGTGGGCTTGTGTTATGCTAATGTTTCGACCCTAATGCGGCGGTTAACTTGGACAAGGGTGTCAAGGTTCTAAAGACCCTGGGTCTCGAGGCGAACTTCTTGCATTTTGGGAAGTGTGCTTTACGAGCGACTGTACTCGGACATAGAAGCCCTATTGATGGACATGGGAAGCCTAAGAAGTCAAGCGACGGACATGAAAGTCCTAAGAAGAGGGACATGGAGGTCCTGAGATGATTGACGGACGTGGAAGCCCTAAACGATGGACATGGAAGCCCAAGATGTCAAGCGACGGACATAGAAGCCCTAAGATGAGGGACATGGAGGCCCCGAGATGATTGACAGACGTGGAAGCCCTGAATGACAGATAGAGAAGCCCATGATTTTGAGTGATAGACGTTGAAGCCCTATTCATGGGCATGGAAGCCTGAGATGTCAAGTGACGGACATGCAAGCCCTAAAATGAGGGACATGGAGGCCCTCGAGATGATTGACTGATGTAGAAGTCCTAATGATGGACATAGAAGCCCCGAGATATCAAGCGATGGACGTGGAAGCCCTGAACGATAGACATGGAAGCTCAAGATATCAAGTAACGGACATGGAAGCCCTGAACGACAAACATGGAAGCCCAAGATTTTGAGTGATGGACACGAAAGCCCCATTAATGGACATAGAAGCCCGAGATGTCAAGCAACGGACATAGAAGCCCTAAGATGAGGGACATGGAGGCCCCCGAGATGATTGACGGACATGGAAGCCCTAATGATGGACATAGATAGCTCGAGATATCAAGCGATGGACATGGATGCCCTGAATAACAGACATGGAAGCCCCAGATATCAAGCGACGGACGTGGAAGCCCTGAACGATAGATATGAAAGCCTAAGATTTTGAGCGATGGACACCAAAGCCTCGTTAATGGACATAGAAGCCCGAGAAGTCAAGCGACGAACATGGAAGCCCTAAGATGAGGAACATGGAGGCCCCGAGATGATTGATGGACATGGAAGCCCTAATGATGGACATGGAAGTCCTGAGATAATTGATGGACGTGGAAGCCCTAATGATGGACATAGAAGCTCGGGCGTGGAAGCCCTAATGATGGACATAGAAGCCCTAAGATAATTGGTGGACGCAGAAGTCTTGGATAGGGAAACCATATTGAGATGAAAAATATAGATGCATTTTATGCCTGATGATGCCTAAATTTGGGTTAGAGATAAGAAGAAGAAGGCAAGAGAAATTGTATGTGGTTCGGCCCTGTTAATGAATTTGTTGGGTTTGTGCCCTCAAGCCATTACTTTATGTATGAGACATTAGCATTTTAATATATGGACATCAGCTTTATATTTCATTATGTATGTTTCTTTTATGAGATGATTGTTAATCCTTAAGTATCATAGTAAGTAATTCATGTATGTATGAGATGCATACAATGAGATACGAATTACTAATTTTTGATACTTAGAGCTTGTCACAGTGGATGATGAAACTAGATATCTCATCAGGTATACACAATAGCATGATTAATTACCATTGGATGGAGTGGTGAATCTCAATCACTAGAGTGTAACTCTTAATTAATATGATAGTGCTTATAGTGCATTGACGAACCTGAGTTTTCCTATTGACACTCAAGACTATCAATAGTCGATAGGAACTTATAACTTGTATAAGGTACGTGTTTTCAATCTTGAGACAACTATGAACACAAACTATGGATATGACTACTTTGACTTACCAATCAGTGAGGTCTGTAAAAGATCAACACCTGGGTATCTTGGGTATGTCATGTTCACAGGTTTGTGAACATATATTGTCAAGGATAGAATCTACCCTCTGATTCAGAGTAAGCATTCCCTTGAGAATGTCACCAAGTTGATTACTGAGAACTGCAGTCTTGTTGATAAGTAGTTATCAACATGTTTGGTAATCATGAGTGGTGAATGGGACTCAAGGAATACAAGAAGTAATCATGATTTAGGTTGACAGTAACAGTTATCCAACTACCTGAATATGATTATGAATACTGAAGGTAGAGGGACATTAGTACACCATACAAGTCTAGTCATTGCTTCAAATTTGTTCTTTTGCGTTGGAGTTCAGCTATCGTTATATAGTGGAGTAAACACTAACTGATCAGTTGATTAGTTTGCTGATCAAAGAGTTTGGTCATGGGAATTAACAACTGGTCTGAGCCAACAATAAAGAGCCTAGGAGGTCCCACTCTTAGCTCCGCTAGGATGCTTGGAAAGGCACAAGAGGATCTTTTCATGACAGGTTTGATAGATCGAATAGGTTTCGATCGATTGAAGTCTAGGCAAGTTCAACCGATCGAAAGTAGTTCGATCGATCGAAAGTTCGATCGATCAATCGAAGGTTAAATCGGTTTTGGAAATCTATAAATAGGACAGCTGCGTACAGGGTTTAATAATCGTCGTTTTTTTCCTATACGAATGCTACAGAGACTGTTTAGGGTTTTTTCCAAGCCTTCTTATCCTCCTCGTTGGAGTTCCCACCAACTCTAGCCTCTCCGGTAGCATCCATAGGAGTCATAAGGGTGAAGACAACCTGGTGGAAGCTGCTGCGCTATCAACAAGGTTGAAGATTTCAGAATTGGGTTCAAGACACAAAGGTATAACTCCTGTCCCCTCTTTTGCGCTTCTACAGAATTAACAGGTAATAGATCCAGGTATACCAATAAGTATTTGTAACTCAATATTTCCGCTGCGCGTTTAAAAATAGTTTTTAAACATGTTTTCCTTCAATTGGTATCAAAGTCACGCTTGTTTGGATCTATAGATGCATTTTGGAACACTTGTTTTGATTTACATGTTGATTTTAGGACTGTTTTTGAAACTGCATTGTCACAGATTTGTTTTTGTAGTGTTTTCGCAGTAGAATACAAATCTGTGAATGCATGGGATGCATGATGGGTTCAATCGATTGAAGTAAGTTCAATCGATCGAGACCTTGCTGTTCTCAAGCGATTGAACGATCTTCGATCGATCGAACTATTTTTTGTTCGATCAATTGAGATATGTTTGATCGATCGAGAATGATTTTCTGTCCAGGTGTACTTTTCACAGATTCAAAAGTTTTTAAAATTATACGTTTTCAATTTCAAATTATTCTGTGAAACTAAATTTTCAAGCGATTGAACAATATTCAATCGATCGAAGGTTCGAGCGATCGAACGGTCTTCGATCGATCGAAATGTGATAGAGAAGTTAGATGATGTTTTAATGTTCTAAATCAATGCGTAAAAAAGAGTTTATGTATTGTGTAAATCAATTAAGGGTTCCAATGAATTATATATTTGTTATATATGCGTGGATGTGCTTACGACTAACCTTCTTGCAACAAGATTAGTCTCTATCTCCCATGGCACCAAGAGCGTTTAAATTTTTGTGTTTGAATGTTTGAGATTGGTGTATGTTGTATTTATTTTGGTTTGGTTTTAAGGCATGTGTAAAGGGCGCTGCGACTTCAATCCTATGAAAAGGAAAGTCACATCGGTTTCCCTAGCCTTTTATTATTTTATTGTTGCAATTTCAATTTCTATTACGGAGTGCAAGAACATCCATTCCATCACTAAGAACCGAAATGAGTCTTCACTCTAAGAAACACCACTTCACCATCACGAAGAACCGAAGCGTTTACGGAGTGCAAGGACATCCATTCCATCACTAAGAACCGAAAAGGAGTCTTCACTCTAAGAAACACCACTTCACCATCACGAAGAACCGAAGCGTTTACGGAGTACAAGAACATCCATTCCATCACTAAGAACCGAAATAAGTCTTCACTCTAAGAAATACCACTTCGCCATCACGAAGAACCGAAGCGTTTACGGAGTGCAAGAACATCCATTCCATCACTAAGAACCGAAATGAGTCTTCACTCTAAGAAACACCACTTCGCCATCACGAAGAACCGAAGCGTTTACGGAGTGCAAGAACATCCATTCCATCACTAAGAATCGAAAGGAGTCTTCACTCTAAGAACCACCACTTCGTCATCACGAAGAACCGAAGCGTTAACCGTACCCCTTTCGTCACGAAGACCCGAAAGGATACACAATAGTCATCACTTCATAACCCATTATACACATCCTTTACTCACTATCCCGGCCTCTGTGGATTGGTTTACCTAGCCAACACTTATCCTTGACATACGCTGCTCTTAACCAAGCACAATCAATCCTTACATATCCTTGACCGCATTCGCGTCACTCATTCCGTAGTTTAGTTTGTTAGTTACTTTTATTTATACTTTCGAAGTTACGTTATACATCCGTCATTCTATTTTGTTATAATATACTTACGATGGAAATTTACCCAATCACTATCGACGCAAGAATCGTGCCGTACAACATACTAAAAGCTTGAGTATGAACTTTTAATGGTCATTACACTAAATTCGCGACAACGGAAAAACATAGCATGTAGCTTATAGATCTATAACATGGATTTGATATCAATAACCATATAGATGAAACCCTTAACATACTCATCTACGCGATAGTACTACCATAGCACAAGATATCCATAACCACACAGGTACCGGAAAGCAAGCATCATCAATAAACACATCATACAAGTAGTTATACAATCTACCGAGAATTGATTTTACTATGTCGACTGAATTGATATGATTTATTTGGGCATAATAAATTGATTTGTAGATCAAACTCAAAACTAGAACATTGTAGATAATTGGATTAGCTTTGTGTAAAAAAACATCTAGCTTCAATCACATTTTTGAGCTGCTCAAAATATTTATTTTACTTAGACATTTCTATATTTTCGGACTGCTCTGTCCCAGATTTATAGTACTGCGTTGCATGTGCATTTCACCTGTGAAGTAGTGATTTCTAGACTAAGGTATAGAAGAGTTATTTGTAGATAAATGAGTTATATTTCTCCACAAAAAAACCTAGCCTCATTCCCATTTTTGAACTGCTCAAAATGTTCATTTTACTAAACAACATTCTGTTGGAAGTTTCGACTTCTCAGATTGATACTACGTTGTACATACATTTCACCTATGAAGGATTGACATTTAGACTAAGGTATAGAAGAGTTATTTGTAGATAAATGAGTTAGCTTTCCTCCACAAAAAAACCTAGCCTCATTCCCATTTTTGAACTGCTCAAAATGTTCATTTTACTAAACAACATTCTGCTGAAAGTTTCTGCTTTTCAGATTGATAATACTACGTTGTACATACATTTCACCTATGAAGGAGTGATATTTAGACTATGCTATATAATAGTTATTTGTAGATAAATGAGTTACTTTCTCCACAAAAAAACCTAGCCTCATTCCCATTTTTGAACTGCTTAAAATGTTCATTTTACTAAACAACATTCTGCTGGAAGTTTCTGCTTCCCAAATTTGAAGATTTGACTTGTATGTTGCATAGAACCTCAAAATACAACATCAAACACTTGCTAAACATTACTACATACTATATAGGTTCTAAAGTGAGTTAGAATACTCACCAAATCTTGAAATTGAGTTTGGACTTTTAGAGATTTGAGCTTAAGGAAACTTGGACACAAGCTTCAAGTGATGGAATCTTCTTCTTCCTCCTCTTCTAATCCTCTTATTTCTCTTCTATTTTTCTCATGGACATGCAAGTCTCCTAATTCCTCTTTAAATGTAGATTATGAAGAGTAAGAGAGGGTAATGCATACTATATGCATGTATATATAGAAAAACCCAAGTGCTAGGTGTCATTTGCATGGTTATATGCCATGCCATGTGTCCAACAAGTGGACATGTGTCCAAGGTGGTGACATGTGGCCGGCCATATGGGGCCCACCTTGGGTTTTGTGCCACTACCTCAGTTTACGTGCAAAAAGTTCCTCGTTATGCCTGTCGGTTCCGGTTTACGTGCAAACAGATATTGTTTCTAATGTCCGGGTCCGGGTCCGGGTACGGGACTAAGTTAATCTTATTATGGTCGAGTCGGTTCGGTACTTATAGTCTAATTAGTAATTACATTACACTGATATAGTCATACAGATAAAATAATATAATAATAGACCAGACATGGAAATTCATAAAACTCATATTATTGCACGTAGAGAAATTACAGGTATTACAGGGGCATGACAGGATTTTTGGTATCAGAGCCTAGGGTTTAGGTGTGAACCGCTTGTCCATGGTGATCTAACCCAAATTTTAGGATAGCATCCACTTTGAGATGGTGAGCTTAGATAAGTTAGAATCTCATCTTGTCAAGAAGAGAAGAAATTCAATGGTTACCTAATATATTTAGAAGAACTTATTTGAGCATAGAAATAGCAAACAGATCCATTAGAAATAGTGGCAAGTCGGTTAGGAGCCACAATGTATTGTAAGAAAGGTTAGACTCAAAAAGTTCTCCAGATTTTAGGACAGCCAGTTGTTACATGATTCCTTAGTCATATTGATGTTGTCAATATCAAGATGTAAAAAGTATGCTTTACTTTTCAAAAGATTTGTAGTGTGAAAGTAAAGGTCGAACCCACAGAGATTGATTTACTACAGCGACTTAATTTTAAAACCTAAATTTAGTTAATTATGAAAACGGATTTGATTTTAATTTGAATTAAACTAAAAACATAAAAATAAATCTAAACTATGAAAGCAATTGAAATAGTTGTTTTAAATAATATTTAAGGGAACCTAGGATTGCAAATCCACCACTAGCTTCATAATAAGGAATATTTATGAATTACTTTAGCTTATTACGTTTGATGAATATGGGGAATTGTAGCTACAAGCCCAATTCCTCCGACAAGAAGATAATCATGGTTCAAGCACCAACATAATCCATCTACAGTTAGCATGAATTATCCCACACTAAACTAGGGTTGTGATCTAATCCATCTAACCTAGGCATGGACTATTCGGATACTTGATAGCACGAATCAATAAAGCAGCATCACATGTAAACAATCTAAACAAGCACAGCAAGAATAGATCGTTGAGCACATCACAATCAAAATAGATCTAAGACAAGAATAAATTCTGAAAGCAATGATTTAATCAATATAGCACGATTTATTTATAAAAATCCTCTAAACATATGACTGTCATCCATACATAATAAAACTAAAATAAAGACATAAATAAAACTCTATTACTTGTCTAGGGCTTCATTGAAACCCTAGATCTATGATCTAGCCGTCCATGGAAGTGATAGATGGCAAGAGGTTGATGGAGGAGGCCATGGAAATCCTTGGTCTTCTTCTTCTTCTCCTTGCTTCCCTCCCTTCAATGGCTGGAAGTGTATATATATTTTTATGTATAATAATGTGTAACCCTTAATTTGAAGTAAAATAAGGTATATATAGATTACAACAAGTTTTTGGAAGCTTTCCCAACTCGAGACGAACTGAAACTGATGTATTTTACAATCTGGACGCAGTTAGGACATCTCGTTTGCACAGGAGTCTTCAGAATACTGAAATACGCAACTTTGCTTTTTACACATATCGCGCGAGCGGGTCGCGCGAGCGCGACATTTGGGCCTTCGCGCGCGCGGATCGCGCGAGCGATTCTGGGGTTCTCGCGCGAGCGGTTTCTGGATTTCGCGGGGGCGGGTCGCGCGCGCGACTTGGCTTTTTCAGCTTCTTTTCTTCTGCTTTTTCACCCTGTTTAACCTGGTATACCTGATTTCTTCCAAAACCTGTCAGAAAATAGAAACCGAAGTAAAAATATACAAAAACAGGATAAAAAGGTACTAACAAACGTTCGTTAAGGCGTATAAATAGGATTTGTTCTCTCCCGATCACACCCCCAAACCTACATTTTGCTAGTCCTCGAGCAAAACTAAAATAAAAACTAACTACTACAAATACTACTCCATTTTCGTATGGATCACGATTACATTTAGCATATGTAACAAGCCTTTTAAACCTCTAGGTGTCCCTAGTCGGACGAGTAAAGTCTCGTGAGGGTTCTCGTCAACAAGTCACCCACAACCATCTTTATTAACTTAAAAATTTAAAAAGTTTTATTAAAAACAAAGAACATAATATTCAATACTCCTTATTATAACATAATGATTCGAAATAGAATAATGAACAAGAAGAAACGGAATCAAATGTCTACCTACATCATGAAAACAATCCCAAGCACATGCATCATATAAATCAATAGAGTTTCTCATAAAATTGCACGTGTGTGATATGGTAGTCAAATGAACACGCGCATGTCATGAACTTGGAATATAACTCGGATGACCATCTAACTATGTCTTGACTACGAATCTCACAATGTTAATTACACTCTCAAATGAAACACTCAGAAACAGATGTAATTTTTCTAATATATGGGAGCAAAGGAAATATATTTTCAAAATGATAAATGCTCTCATATGACTCGAAAAAGACGCATGACACGAGAGAACAGTAGTCTCATGGATAGGATGCCAATCAATCAAGAAAAATTAATCATTACCATGTTTTAATCCCCCTCCCATCGTTTTCATATCCAAACCATGTTTCCTAGGATCAAATAGGACTTTTCAACGGTTGTAATGTGGCTCATGCAATGAAAAAGGATAGAAAGGATTTATTAGGTAGTTTTCAGAATGGCATTGTAAGGCACGTTCGATTTCTTTCATTCTTCTTCTACAAACTTTCATCTTTTCTTTCTCTTCTTTTCCATATTTCTTTCATTTTTTTTTTATTTTTTATTTTTTTTCTCTGTTTCTCTATTCTTTTCCCCCTTGTTGCTTTTGATGAATATTCAATAAATAATAAGGCAACCACCCCAAACATCATCTTATTTACTTCTTCTTCTCAATCACACATCGCCTTAACACCACTAAAAGTTGATCAATCTTTCAGGGGTGAACTCCAAGTTGGCCAAATTGGAGCAAAAACAGGATAATGGTAGTTAAAGAAAAAGAGGCATTGTAACGGCTCAAAAGGGCGAACTAAGGAAATTTTATCTTTTATCGGTCAGTAATAAACAAAGAAGGCCTAAAATCATGTCCTATGGTCATATGGTTCTTCAACATTCACGACGGAAGATTATTTAGCATGGTAACAAATATTTTAACTTGACTATCAACCAAAACAAGAATAATGAGACTAAACAACAAGTAGATGCGCTATTTCAATGAAATTCGACAAACACAATATGTATTCATAACCCTCTTAAAAGAAAAGATAGGCTCAAAAGCTCACCGGGTCTAGTCTCCACCTTGTGTTATCTAGAAATCCGAATCATATTATAGTTCACAACCAACATGTATTCAAGCGACTACGTGCAGTGCATAAGTTTGTGTGCAAATCTATGATATAAAACTACGATTCCAAACAATACATAACTTAAAACATTCTATCATGACTTCAGTAACTATTTAATCACATTTTCTCTTATTTACCATTCTATAACAATCATAGTTACATAACAAGAAGTATCAAATTAAGATTGCAAAAACGTCGGTAATCATCGTTTATTTAAACACACTTATTGAAAATTTTCAAAATTTTAAAATTTTGCATAAAAATAATGTGCATGTGTGTGTATACCCCCAAACCTAAACCTTTCATTGTCCCCAATGAAACAATAAAATAAAAGAAATGAGAGTACGTAAGAAAGGAACGATAATACCTCGATCTCGGCAAACACGGAACAGGTTAACACCAAAGAATATGGCAATAAAGATCAATGTACCTGTCAATACTAGATAAACGAAAAAGAAACTAACAAAAGACTATTAAAAGTAAATTAAACCTAAATAAAAAAAAATACATAAATCTAAAAATTAATCTAAACTGACCTAAATTAACTATAAGAAGAAACACAATTATTGAGACAACACGGAAATAAACTATAAAATAAAGAAAACAAAACCAGAATTACAAAAACAATCAACGACTCGATCTAAAAGTACCTAAGAAATAAAAACAGAAAAGTAAAAACTATGTGAATAGGTATGGGGGACTGATTTGGAAAACAAAAGAAAATTTCAGAAAAATGGAAAATCGCGCGAGCGGCCGTCGCGCGCGCGAATTCCTGATTTTTTTTTATTTTTTTTTTTTATAAAATCGCGCCAGCGAGGTGCCTCGCGCCCGCGAAACCAGGCGCGAGGAGAACCTGAGGCTCTTATACAGAAAAACAAAGGAAAAACGTCTAAGGCACATTCTCGCGCCAGCGGGCCGCGCGCGCGAGAATGGGGTTTTCTCTTGGTTCACTTATTTTATGCATATAGATTAAAAACAACTTAATTCCAACCCCTAAACCTATCCAGAATGTCCAAAACAGACTCAAAAATGACCCAAAAACGAGATAAACGGATGAAATAAAGCTTGGGTTGCCTCCCAAGAAGCGCTTTGTTTTACGTCTTTAGCTAGACCGTTCTAGCACAAGACTCATGGAGGCAGAAAATCAGAATTTGTGCCCAATAGGATATCAGGAAGAGCTCGATGGTAAGCAGAAATAACATCGCTTTGAATTAAATCGATTGACGGTTTATCATTATGTTCGAATCGATTTCTTACCTTCCGAGTCGATTCCGCATTAGGGTTCGAGGTATTAGGATTCATCCACTCATCATCGTCCGCTATATTATTTTTCCCACTCACATTTATTTCTTTGGTAGGCTCAATATTCCGTGTTACCTCACCTTCCACCTCACATAGGGATTCGTCGTTCTTAGGAGGTTGATCCATAGCATTAAAAACGTTTAATTTTAAATTCATGTTCCCAAATGATACTTTCATTACCCCCGTCCGGCAGTTAACACGTGCGTTAAAGGTTGCTAAGAATGGACGGCCTAAGATGACAGGAGTATGTTTCCTAGCATCCATCACGGGTTCAGTGTCAAGGACCATGAAGTCGACGGGATAATAGCATTTATCAACTTTAACCAAAACGTCCTCGACGATTCCTCTAGGAATTTTAATAGAACGATCCGCTAATTGTATTGTAGCGGCTGTAGGTTTCAGTTCACCTAGTCCTAATTGTTGATAGACGTGATAAGGTATGAGATTAACACTAGCTCCTAAGTCAAGGAGAGCCCTATGAATGACAGTGTCACCTATGACACATGAGATGGTAGGTGTACCGGGATCCTTATACTTTGGAGGTGCGTGTTGGAAAATAGAGCTTACTTTTTCCGTGAGGAAGACCTTTTTAGGAGTATGACTTCGTATTTTGCGCTTTTGAGTACAAAGGTCTTTTAAACATTTAGCATACGCAGGAATTTGTTTAATTGCGTTGAGGAAAGGAATATTAATTTTAACTTGTTTGAACACCTCGAGTATGTCTTCCATTTTTGACCCTTTCTTGGGCAAATGTGACGGTCCCTCAACGTTTGGTGGATATGGCATTCTCGGAATATAGTTCATTGGGACCGGTTCTTTATCTTTTCTATTTTGATTCACGTCCTCACTCATCTTATTCGAGTTAGTATTCATATCTTTCACATTCTCATGCGGGATTTCTATTATCTCTTCCTCTCGTGTAGTCAACCTAGTTGAGACGGCGTTTACTTGTTCAGTCGACCCCTTAACCTCATATTGTCCCTTAGGGTTTTGAATTGTTTGACTAGGCAACGTCCCCTCGTTTCTACGACTCACGACAGTAGCTAGTTGTCCCATTTGGGATTCAAGCTTCGCAATGGATTGTGTATGAGAGTGCACTATTTGTGCTTGTGCCTGTACTTGCGTTTCAATAGTCTTAAGGGATGCCAACACCTTTTCCTCAAAAATATTACCCCTTGAAGGATTCGCATTAGGAGGCGGTTGTTGGAATTGGTTAGGTTGAAACTGAGGTCGATATGCATTAGGAAAATTAGTCGCCTCATTAGGATTATTAGTATTATTTTTCCACGAGAAGTTAGGATGGTTTCTCCATGGCGCATCCGGATTATTATTAGTCGAATTATGGTTATTTCGTGGGTATTGTTGAATAGAATTTATATGTTGCTCCACGAATTCCGGAAATTGACTCGCCGATGGACATGAAAGTATAGAATGTGAAGGATCGGAACATAATGCACAAATTTCATGAGCGGGTGGGGCTGTCGTTTGATTCATTGTTAAAAGTCGGTCAAGTTTTCTATTTAATTCTTGTATTTCAATTGACTGACTTGACTCAAACTTCACCTCTCGTTTGGTTGGAGGAAGATATCCTTCCGAACGTACCGACACAGCTTGATGCATCGAATTCTCGCTTAACGTTTCAAAAATTTTCCAGGCCTCGTCGGCGCTCTTGTGTAGGAAAGTTCCCGCACAAACGGCATCGACGGTATTACGGACAGAGGGAATAAGTCCCTCGTAGAAGACCTGGACCAACTGCCACTTAGGTACCTGATGATGTGGACACGAACGTAATAATTCTTTAAATTTTTCCCACGTGTCGTAAAGTGATTCCCCATCTTGCATAACAAAATTTGTTATAGATTTCCTTATTTGATTCGTACGCATAATAGGAAAAAACTTCTGTAAGAATGCGGTGTGTAAGGCTTCCCATGTCTTAATTGTGTTTGGCTCCAAAGATTGGAGCCAATACTTAGCTTTATCTTTTAAGGAAAATGGAAAGAGCCGCAATTTTAAGTCATCATCAGTAAGATTTTGAATTTTTAAAGTAGAACAAATATCTTGAAAATCTCCTAAGTGTTTGTATGGATCTTCATTTAGACGGCCATGGAACGCTGGAAGTAGCGAGATGGTAGACGACTTTATCTCAAAGTGAGATGCCGTCGCCTCCGGCAAGTCAATACAAGTTTGTGGCGTGTAAGTCGTCAGAATAAAATAGTTTTTAAGTGGAGGAGGTGGCGGTATATTAAGATTATTCATATTAGCTCCGTTGTTTTGATTGTTATTGTTATTTCCACCGTCAGCCATTTTAATCGGTTCAATTTGAAAAGTTCGAGTTTTCCTTAACCGTTCACGGGTACTCTGAATTTCGGCCTCAAACAACGATGACGGAATCGGAGTTGATTCGTCGTCTTGCAACCTAGCTCTAAAAGCTTGGGTTGTGGACTTACTAGTTCTTAAGGTACGTTCAAGTTCAAGATCGAAAGATTTTAAATCTGGTTTATTTGAACGTGTACCCAACATAAACTAAAATAAAGAAAAAGACTAACAACAAAGACTGACTAAACAAAAGAAAAACAAACAAATAGCAATCACGCAACTAAGATAACAAGCACTCAACTACTGTGATGCATGAATATTATCCTGTAATGCAATGACCGCGTCAAGCCCAGCGCCCCGGGTTTCCTAGCTAATGCAGTGCAATTAACCCTAAACTAATGCAAATAGTGCGTCTCAGCGCCCTGACTTACAGTGGTTTAGAGCGAAGTTTACAAGAAGCAATTTATTTAATTTTTATTTTTGTTTTTTTTTATTTGCGTAAGCTCCTTTGATGTAATTAGCTGCTCCACTCGGAAACGTTGGAATTTGACGACTGGAAAACCTAAAAAAAAAAAAATAAAAGAAAAGTTAGTAACTAAAAATCAAAAAACGAAAAAATAAGAAAAATAAAAACTAATCTAATATTTACAAATTAACTAAACCAAGATTATAAAACTAAAGGTAGTAATGCAATCCCCGGCAACGGCGCCAAAAATTGATGTTGTCAATATCAAGATGTAAAAAGTATGCTTTACTTTTCAAAAGATTTGTAGTGTGAAAGTAAAGGTCGAACCCACAGAGATTGATTTACTACAGCGACTTAATTTTAAAACCTAAATTTAGTTAATTATGAAAACGGATTTGATTTTAATTTGAATTAAACTAAAAACATAAAAATAAATCTAAACTATGAAAGCAATTGAAATAGTTGTTTTAAATAATATTTAAGGGAACCTAGGATTGCAAATCCACCACTAGCTTCATAATAAGGAATATTTATGAATTACTTTAGCTTATTACGTTGGATGAATATGGGGAATTGTAGCTACAAGCCCAATTCCTCCGACAAAAAGATAATCATGGTTCAAGCACCAACATAATCCATCTACAGTTAGCATGAATTATCCCACACTAAACTAGGGTTGTGATCTAATCCATCTAACCTAGGCATGGACTATTCGGATACTTGATAGCACGAATCAATAAAGCAGCATCACATGTAAACAATCTAAACAAGCACAGCAAGAATAGATCGTTGAGCACATCACAATCAAAATAGATCTAAGACAAGAATAAATTCTGAAAGCAATGATTTAATCAATATAGCACGATTTATTTATAAAAATCCTCTAAACATATGACTGTCATCCATACATAATAAAACTAAAATAAAGACATAAATAAAACTCTATTACTTGTCTAGGGCTTCATTGAAACCCTAGATCTATGATCTAGCCGTCCATGGAAGTGATAGATGGCAAGAGGTTGATGGAGGAGGCCATGGAAATCCTTGGTCTTCTTCTTCTTCTCCTTGCTTCCCTCCCTTCAATGGCTGGAAGTGTATATATATTTTTATGTATAATAATGTGTAACCCTTAATTTGAAGTAAAATAAGGTATATATAGATTACAACAAGTTTTTGGAAGCTTTCCCAACTCGAGACGAACTGAAACTGATGTATTTTACAATCTGGACGCAGTTAGGACATCTCATTTGCACAGGAGTCTTCAGAATACTGAAATACGCAACTTTGCTTTTTACACATATCGCGCGAGCGGGTCGCGCGAGCGCGACATTTGGGCCTTCGCGCGCGCGGATCGCGCGAGCGATTCTGGGGTTCTCGCGCGAGCGGTTTCTGGATTTCGCGGGGGCGGGTCGCGCGCGCGACTTGGCTTTTTCAGCTTCTTTTCTTCTGCTTTTTCACCCTGTTTAACCTGGTATACCTGATTTCTTCCAAAACCTGTCAGAAAATAGAAACCGAAGTAAAAATATACAAAAACAGGATAAAAAGGTACTAACAAACGTTCGTTAAGGCGTATAAATAGGATTTGTTCTCTCCCGATCACATATCTCAAAATAGCCAATATGGCCTAGAGTCTAGAAGGAGATTAAGAATAGGACTACCTTAACCTCTGAGTCATATGATAGAAGTAACGTCTCACAGACAAGTTTTGGAGTAAACACTTGTTAGCAACCATGTGCATAGACTGACCCCTTATATGTTAAGATTTTATGATATATTTATTCATTGTTATTATATGACTATTTATATTTAGTTCTTGCATAAGAATAAGATAAGTGATACTAACCATTGGACCCCCAACTCGTGTATAGGAATTTCGAACACTGTTAGCACTAGATATAGCTAGAAAGACCCGAAAAACCTACGCCTGTTAAATGGACCAACTGGTGCAGTACCTCCCGAGGCAGACCCAACCGGTTTATTCGAAGCTTTCGTTCAAAGAGTTGAATGTTTGGACACTATTAGTATGAACAATGGAAATAGTCTTGAGCATGATAGGGAAGCAATAATTCACCAAACAGGAGATAAACTGCTTAAGAGATCTATGCCTTACGACCATACACTTTCAATGGAATGGAAGCGGGACAAGCCGAGCAATGGTTGCAAAAAATGGACTGTATATTCGAGACAATAGATTGCAATGAAATGGAAAAACGTCATCTAGCCATTTTCCAACTCACATATGCAGTAGTCGATTGGTGGGACGCATAAAAGGCAATTATTGGGGAAGACAAGAAAAAGATATGCCATCGACAACATTTAAAGAAAGATTCTTGAGGAAATACTTTCCAAAGACAGAAAACCAAAATGGAAAGGGCTTTTATGGATTGAGTTCAAGGAAGTACGACAGTACATGAATATATAACTGGAATTTAAAGATTATCACGATTTGTTCCCTATATGGTTGATACTCCAGAAAGACAAACCCGCAACTAAAGGACTAAAATCCCCAATCTAACAATTAATGATTGGACACCAACAACGCTCATTCGAAGATTTAGTAGGAATGGCAGCCGCAATTGAGGAAGATTACCATGCCAGTAAAAGAGAAAGGGATGATGGTCAAACCCTACAAGTAACAAACCAAGTGTAGTAAGTAAACACAAAAAGGAGATATGAAAACAACAATGGACACAAGAGACACATGGATGGTAAAAGGAAAAATAATCTGACCCCAACTCCGATAGGACACATAGTCCGTAAATCATTGTTACAATTGTGGAATACAAGGACACCACTTCAACAACTACCAAGCACCAAAGCAAACTAAAGGAGAAGAGGCACACTGCTACAACTGCAGCAGGACAGGCCACATCCGCAAGAATTGTCCAGAGCAAGGGATATGTAACGACACCTATAGACACCTCATTTTGTCAGCTAACAGATTCAGGAGGCCACAACCTTGTCAAACCTCGATGATTAAAAAGATCAGATTTTCAGAGATTGCCTCTAACTCTCAAGAAGTCAAAGAATTGGCAAAAATGACCAAAATGCCCTAAAAGCCCAAAACTCTCCAAATTGGCCCAGAATCTCAGAAATCATTCGATGTCGCTCAAAATAAAAAGAAAAGTATTTTAAAAGAGAAACGTTTGAAATCATCAACTCCCAAAGGCTCTCGGAAGTCCCGAAAGTTCTCGTTAGACCAAGGTTTGATCGAATTTTTCAAAACACCCAAAAGCTCTAAAGTCATTCTAAATCAAGTGAAAAGTCTTAAAATATGTTTTAAAATAAAATCGGACAAAAACATCAGTCTCCGGAGACTCCCAGAACTTCTTAGAATTTCTTGGAAATGTACTGTTTGACTAATTTGAGCGCAAGTTTGACTAAATTCAAACTCGGCTTTGTGATGTTGAAATATTTTTATCAAATACTAGAGGTCAATAGCTTTCTAACGGTATATTGCACATAATTTCTTGAGTTAAATTGAATTTGTTATGAATTTTTAAAGGTGAAAAAGGAGATCAAATCAGATTTTACCGCAAATATCGCAAAACTTTTCAAAGTGACCTAACTCTGAACTATTTTTCATGGAATGTAGACTCCATTACCTTTCCAACGGTATATCACAAGCTTAGTTTGGAGTTCTTATACATCCAATCCCATTCACTTGTAAAGTACACTAGACAAAATTCAAGAAGTTTTCCCTCAAGACCCAGAGTCTTCAACACCTTGGTATCCTTGTCAGGGTCAACTACTGCATAAGAGTCAAATAAACACTAGCACAACACGATCCCACTTGGCGTGACATACTGTGGACACGCGGAATCCGTCGTCCACTACCGGTTTTTCCTGTTTGTTTCCGGGATTTCGGAATTGATTTTCCTTTGTTTTGAAATTGATTTGAAAGAAAACAAGAGGTTGATTTCGAAAGACGTTGATTTCGAAGAAAAGAAGGTTCGACAATTAATACTATGATAGTATATTACATTACATAAGAATCTTGAAATAGAAGATCAAAAGATAAGATATCATTCATAAGACCTTAGCCAAATATCATACAATGCAAAGTGAAAGATCACACGAATAAACCTAGGAAAAATCGTCTAATCACATATCATGTAATAAAGTTTTCCTAATCTAAGGGGACATGAACTGTTCTTGAAACAAATAATCAAAGAGATCAAAATGTGCTTAGCAAGCTAGAATGATGCATGTTAATCTTTGAGAAAAGAAGACCTCTCAATTCCCGGGACGGATGAGAAAGGAAGAATTAATCGGTGGGAAATATGAACGTGTGATCAAGTTCATTCCTTGCAATCTTCTTAGATTAGGAGTCACAAAACCCCCAAATCTTGCATGAATGCAATGCATGGTCTTTAATGTGCAAAGGTTGTAGTGTGCTTTGTGTTCATGGATTTCTAGAATGACTTAGAAGTCTATAATGTGTATGAATGAATGAATGAAATCATCATGGGATATTTACAAATGTAGTATGAACTACTTCCTAAAACATGAGCTAATTTGGAGTTCATGTAAGCATCAAATCAAAGAAAGAAAGTTAAAAATGTGCTTGCTGTGAATAGTGGACAGAACAGTAACATGATCTTTTGGAAATTGAAAAGAGGGGTTAGAAATGTTTTCAATGCATTATTTTTTATGGAGATCTTCCTTATTGTGTCTAGAACACAACCCAAAAATCCAATCCTTAATAACTATCACAGATTGAGAGAAATCATATAAACAATGGAGGTCACGCAGAAACAGAGTCCGTACTGTTGACTGAAATGTTGAAAAATCTTAGAAATGAAAACAAAAGATCTAGAGGCCCATTTTATACAGAAAGTTCCCTAAGACATGGAAGTGCAAGAGAAAAATAATTTAGGACCACCCCTTTTGGAAAAGGTTTCTGAAAAATAGGTTGGAAGTGGACCTAGCTGCTGTGACAGCAAAAACAGAATGTCTGGAGGGAATGTTTGGGTCCAAATGGATCATTTCCAAGTATTTCCAAGTCAAACCAAAACTCATGGGTGTTCTCTAATGAGTTAGGAAGACTTTTCAAGTGGCCTTGCATCCATACATTGAGTATTGAGCTCTAGAAAAATCTTTGAACTCAGATCACTCACTGTTTTGACTCACTGTTTTGAAGATTTTGGGAAAAACTAGAGTTTTCTTTCTTGAGATTAAAATGAGGGGTTTTAAGAGGGGTTTTGAAATAGAGGTTTTGAAAGTATATTTTCAACATCAAATGGAGATTATAACCTCTTGGAATATCAACATAAAACTCATCATCAAGAACCCCCAATATTATTGGAGAGATTCATTTTTATTTGAACATAACTTCAAGTATACCTTGGAGGTATTGAAGTTATAGTCATCATCTATCAAACATGTTTTTAAGGTCAAGAGCTACTATCCATAAGGATTCACTCACCTCAAACTTCATGTCATCATCTAGATGATGATGAACTAGTAAGTAAATAAATAAAATAAAAAAAGAAATGAGGTAAGAAGAGATGAACATTGTATATAAGCAAGCAAATGAACAAATCAATAGATGATATTCAATGGTGGAACCACAATCATTCAACCTCTCATATGTGTGTATATGGGTGAGTACATGACTCTCCAACTCATAGGAAACTCAAAGAAGATGAAGAAGATGGATTGAAAGCTTGAAAATAAAAGTTTAGTTTTTAGAAAACTAAATAAAAAACTCACATTTGGCTTGGATTTGAAGAAGAAGATCTTGATTTCTCTCTCTATTTCTTCCTAACTTTCTATATCTCTCTCTAATGGCTTCCAAGCTCTCCTCTAAATGGAAGTAAATGGGTCTCCTTTTTAGGCCAACTTGGGGAGGTATTTTGGGTTTTAAAAAGTCTCTAATTGGTCCAAAATCCCGGAATAATCAAAACTATGTCGTTTTATTTGTTGAAAATTTGAATTAAAACCCAAAAATTAACCAAAAATTACAAAAAAAATGAAAAATCACTCAGAGTGCCGCCGCGGCAGCCAACTCTCCCGTTGACCAAAAATTGCATTTTGGCCCCCAGAACTCCCGGAATTCGCGAAATGGCCCTATTTCGTTCGAAATCCAAATTGAGATTGTGATATACCGTTGGAAATGTATTGAGGTCTACTTTCCATAAAAAATAGTTTGGAGTTGGGTCACTTTGGAAAGTTTTGCGGTATTCGCGATCAAAGCCGAATTGATCGCATTTTTCACCTTCAGAAATTCATAACAAATTCGTTTTAGATCCAGAAATTATGTGCGATATACCGTTGGAAAGCTATTGACCTCTAGTATTTGATAAAAATATTTCAATGTCAAAAAAGAAGACTTTGATTTTTGGTCAAACTTGCAGTCAAATCAGTCAAACAGTGCACTTCCAAGAAATTTCGGGAAGTTCTGGGGGCCTCCAAAGACTGACGTTTCCCTCCGATTTTCTTTTAAAATATATTTTAAGACTTTTCACATGATCTAGAATGATCTCAGAACTTTTGGGTGAATTTGGATGATTTTGGTCAAATCTTGGTCAAATTTGATCAAACCTTGGTCAAACCGGTCAACGGAGACCTTCCGGGACTTCCGGGGGTCTCTGGAGCTTACGATTTGAAACATTCATCTTTTAAAATACCTTTTTTTGTTTGGAACAACATCGAATGATTTCTGAGATTCTAGGCCAATCCTAGAGAATTTTGGGCTTCTAGGGGCATTTTGGTCATTTTTGCAACTTCTTTGACTTCTTGAGAGTTAGAGGCAATCTCTGAAAATCCGATCTTTCTAATCATCGAGGTTTGACATGCTTGTGGCCTCCTAAATCTGTTAGCCGACAAAATGGGGTGTCTACAGTTTGCCCCTCTTTGGCATGAACTTGCGAAGCAACGCATGTCGCAAGCGAGTGCCAACGCTTTAAAGAGACAGGTCTTTTTGGAGGCTATAGATTTAGGATAAAATCGTTGCAAAAGATACAATGATGCTGAGGCTAGTGCTGGTCGCGCTCTGTGTGAGCTGCCTACGTATCCCAAGGGGAATCAGACCAGGACGTAGTTCAGGGCACAAAGGAATAAATCACACATGCACATACACAACAATCAGGCGGATGCTATGTTATAAGAGTGATATGCTATGCATGGATGTGATATGAATTTTGTCATGAGTCCTATCATGCCTAGTGTTCTGATCCTAGTATGAACTGGTGCTGTGGAGTGTACCACTCCGAGTGGACTTGTGTCGTGCCTATATTGTGTTCTAAAACGCTTGTGGTCCTAGTATATGTGTTCAGTGTATTTGCCACTCTCAGTGGGCTTGGTGATCTACGCTTCGCTACGACTAATAGACTTGTGAGGGAGCTCGACCTGGAGGTCTTACTCAAGGAAGAGCGTGGTGCTCAAAGTGATACTGTGGTGCTCAAAAGGACGCTTATGGTGTGTTTGCCACTCCTAGTGGGCTTTGTGATTTGTGTGTGCCGCGACCGATGGGCTATGTGTCATGTTACGGCCAATTTGTTGTGTTGGGTAAAGTGACTCTCTAGACTTGACTCGTGTTCCCCTTAATCGTGATACTATGGACCTGGTGACTCTCAAAGTCTCAACGGTGCTTCTCAAATTTCAATGAAGATCCTCGATTCTCGACGGCGCTTATGTTGTTCCTCAAATATTTGACGGTGCTTCTCAATGCTTCTTGATTCTCAACGGTGTTCTTCAAATCTTAGCGACGCTCCTCGACTTTTCAATGATGCTTTTCAACTCTTCTGATGTTACTCAACAAATCCGATGCTCCTCAACACATCCGATGTTCCTCAACTCTTCAACGATGCTTCTCAACAAATCTGATGCTCCTCAACACATCCGATGTTCCTCAACTCTTCAATGATGCTTCCCAATAAATCTGATGCTCCTCAACACATCCGATGTTCCTCAACTCTTTAACACACCCGATGCTCCTCTTTAACAATACTCTCTTCTGATGTTCCTCGACACATCTGATGCTCCTCCTCAACAACACACTTGGACTTTGAACCTTAAAACACATCTTATCAACACTCCTCATCAACACATCTAGACTTTTGGCTCTAAAACACATCTTATCAACACTCCTCATCAACACATCTAGACTTTGGGCCCTAAAACACCTCAACAACACGTCTCATCGACACACCTTATCAGCAATAGTTTCTTGGTGTTGGCGATATTTCCTCCGATCAGCCGCCTTGAGAAACAACTATCGGTTTGTAGTTTGCAACCACTTATGAGTTTATGCCGCTCGTACCTGGGACACTTCTCATGTTGCGACCTTGACTGGTGTAGTAATAATGTTTGGTACTTCTGCTTATATCCAAAGTTTTTTTTATATATATATATATATATATAATTGGGAATCACCTTTAACCCATATATTTGAGACCATCCGAACAAATGGACCTAACAGGAACGACAATGAAAGTTGGGTTAGTTTGTATGAAACCTTGGTCTCTGACACACTTGTGATCAGATTACTACTGACTCAAATAAAGAAGGATTGACTTGGACATGAAATTCTCAAATTGCCACGATCCAATGTGTCTTCATCATGAATGATGTACCGCTCATCTTTTATGTTCACTCCTCATCTTGATATGTCAGCACTTTGCTGATAAATCTGGTTTTTGAAAATTCCTGCCTATTGATCTAATCGATTCTCTACTTCTCCCCAGAAGTGCTTTGAATTAGTGCCTTAGCTTTTAGAATAAAAGATGCTCCATTTCAAAAAATTTCAAAACAACTTGGTGACATGAAAACTCGCCCTTGGTGTGAAGGGATCGTGTTAGGCAAACGGAGTTTGCCCCTAGTTTGAGGTGTACGAAGTGGAATTCATAGGCAAACGAGGTGGGTGACCGAAGTTTGCCCCTAGTTTGGACAATGGTTTATTGGAGGTTTTGGGCAAACGAGGTAGGTGACCGAAGTTTGCCCCTTGTATGAAGGGTAGATAGTAGAATTCAGGCAAATGAGGCGAGTAGCCGAAGTTTGCCCCTAGTGTGAAAGGTGATTTTCTGGCTTGAGACAAGGACCGTGACTTTAATCTCTCAAATGCTCATAACTTTTTGCCTAGGCACCAGTGAGGTGACCTAGCGAGCTCTTTTCTCTCTTTTGTTATTGCTCACCTTGGATTTAGCTCTAACTTTTGCCTAGGCGTCCTTTCGGATTTTCGACCTAGCGAGCCATCCTTCTTTTTTTTTTGGAAGTCTGCCTACGTACCCTCGAGAGGGGATCAGGTCCAACGTAGTTCGGGCCATGGTCGGAAAGAAGCGGGTTGATTTTTAGGTAGGTGGGGTGACCGAACCGTTGTGGTTGCCTACGTATCCCCGAGCGGGAATCAGGTCGAGCGTAGTTCAAGGCAAGGCTTGAAATAAGGGGTTTGAGGTATGAGGGTTTTTCAAACCAATCGTCAAAGAAGTTCAAACTTGAGCCACTTATGGTAGTTTTGAATAAAAGGATTCAGTTTCAATCTCCCTTTCTTTTCTTTTTTCTTTTTCTTTTTGTTTTGTTTTGAGGATTGATCCTTTTCACCTTCGCCTAACCAGTCAATTTTGCTTTTCATGTAATTGATTCTTGCAAGATCTTTCAATCGCAATCTTAGAATTCCGAAATGTGCATGTCACTCTCGGAATTTTGTGGTTGTTCCGTGCCTTTGGAAATGCGATCTAGGCACGTTCTTATGATGTACTTTGAAGCATACAATTTTCTCATTTGTTTCATCAAAATTTTCTTCAACCTTTTGACTGGCTAGGGTCAAATTTTGGAAATCAACACCTTTTTAGCTCTCACTTTTGCCTAGGTGCCCTTTTCGGGTTTTCAACCTAGCGAGCTTTTCTTTTTTTTTTTTTCTTTTTTTTTTGAAGGGGGAAAAAACTCATTGAAATGTTTGGCTACCAACAAGGACCAAGTTCGCACAGGTTCGCATGGCTATCAATTGGGTTGGGTCCAAGGCTTTGAAATGGTAGAAATGGTGGAAAGGGTGTTGGGCAAGCCCCAAATCAGTCTCAAGTATGTCTTTTTGAGATTTGAGCAAAAGCATCTTTAAATTCTTAAAGTAAGACTATTCAATTCTCAGCTCTTCTTTAGGGTCAGCGCGAAATCGACTTTGGCCTGTTTGGGATTCTCTCTTTTTTGTTTTTTTGTTTGATGCAAAAAAAAAATAAAAAATTTATTAGCAGAGTAATGTCCATGGTAATTTGGAAAGTGACATTTTCAGTTCAACGGTTCATGCACTTATGAATATACACATCAGATTAGGCAAAATGAGACTTCATTCCATCAAAAGAGAAGGATTACATTACTCGATACAGACTCACAACAACTTGATGACAGACAGACTCGACCAAAGATCAAACTTGAAATAGACTCAAAACATAGAGCAGACTCGACTTGGTCTCAAATGGAGTGTCTTTGTGACCCATTTATTATCATTCTTTTTTTTTTTTTTAGCAGAAGTTCCAAACAATATCGCTCCACTGCACGGATTCAACATTCATGGGTGTCAATAAAAGGGATCATTTGAGAGGATAGGCAATGGGCTTAGGTGACATGGGGTTGAATGGGTGGTGGCTCGATGATTCCTCGATCAATGAGGTCTTGGATATCATGACGGAGACGTATGCACCGGTCGATGTCATGGCCTGGGCCTTGGTGGTAGGCACATCGTTTGGACAGGTCACAATTAGGTGGTGGGGGATCGGCACGGGGCTGAAGGAGTTGGAGGTGCCCCTTTTTTAGCAGGCGGCCTAAGGCTACGGAGGCAGAGATATCCAGCTTGGAAAATTCACGGGGTATCCTATTTTGGTAAGGGCGGCTAGGCGAACTGGTTTGGTTTGTGAGCTGGTATGGTTGGGGAGAATAGGCCATGGGTTGGTTACTAAGGGTATTGACATCCGAAGGGTTTCGGGAGTAGTTGGGCCTCTTGGACTGGCTTTGTGATTCTTCATTCTTGATTTTTCCTTCCCTGATTGCATCCTCAATTCTAGTCCTAATCTCAAACAGTTCTTCAAATGTTGAGATGGACTGGTAGAATAGTTTCTCATGGTACAGCGGCAGTAGATTCTTGATCAACATCCGGACTTGTTCCTTTTCGACTGGTCGGTGGATCATTTGGGCCACTTTGTTCCTCCATCTGCTCAAGAATGCAGCGAAGGACTCATTGAAGTTCTGTCGGGTAGTCTCTAGATCCCGGATGGTGACATCGAGCTCTTGGTTGTAGGAGTAATGATCAACGAAGACCTGGACTATATCTTCCCAAGTCCGCGTCTTAGAAACCTCCAAGGTCAGAAACCAGGATAGAGCGGCCTTGGCGAGGGTTTGAGGGAACAACATTGCGATGTGCTCATGGGTGCAGCCCATTGATTGGAAAACACTCATGCAGAACTTTACGTGACTCTTCGGATTCCCAGTTCCATCAAAACGATCAATTTCAGGCATCTTGAAGTTCTCCGGCAGTTTCAGCTTAACAGGCTCAAAGAGGCCTTCCAGGTCTAGCATGTAATCATCGACCCCCTTGCTTTTCCTCAGTACACTTTCCAGCTTATCAACCTTATCCATTTTCTCTTGGAGCTTCTTCTCATACGCAAACTGTGGGACCCCTTGAAACCAGTCTTCCTCCCCGTTATTCCCATGTGGGGGCGGTTCAAACCCCGGTGGTGGAAACCCAGGTGGAGGTTGCGGCCGCTGCTGCTTCAGTTCTTCCATAAAGGCTAAAACTTGGGCCAATCGGTCAGACTGTTGGTTGATCATTTCTGTCATTCTTGCTTCTAAACCTTCTGGATCCATAAAGTTGGCTTTCGGCTGAGTGATTCTGACAAGGTGACTCCCTAATTCTCTAACTCACAAATGCAGATCTTGGGTGTTCAAAACTTGTACTGACATATAGGTGTGAAAAGACTGTGTCAGGCTTTTAACAGTGATGATTGAAATGACAACTATAGTGATGTTAATAGACGTGGACTAACTCATGCACAGCCTGACTGAAACAGTGCGTGCAGACCAACAGGAATGGTGTATGCAAATGAGACAAGCATGCAGATGTAAGCTCTAATCTATATGATGCTCCTATTTCTAACAGATAGCAGCTAAACAAATAAAGTCCTAGCCATGTAGAGTGTGCCAACCTTACTTTCCAGTACGATCACCAAAGGGATAACAGGGATTTCCAGGGTTTATGGAGGCTTCTAAGAAGGACTGGGCATTCTTGGTTGATTTGGACGGAGTTTCTGGGAGATACTGGGATATCCGGGCACAATTTCTGGTATCTCTGGGAAATTTGAGGAGAGTTTCTGAGAGAAACTGGTTAATATGGTTATATCTGGGATATCTGGACAGAGTTTCTGGGAGAAACTGGTTAATATGATTATATCTGAGATATCTGGACAGAGTTTCTGGGAGAAACTGGTTAATATAGTTATATCTGGAATATCTGGACAGAGTTTCTGGGAGAAACTGGTTAATATGGTTATATCTGGGATATCTGGACAGAGTTTCTGGAGAAACGGGTTAGTATGGTGATAGCGATCATACTGTCTAGCAGGTTTTCATACTCCTATGTCTTAGGACCAACAAACAAGGTTTGCGGTGTATATCTTTGTGAACATGGAGCAGACATCCTTGTCATGGTGCCTAGGCAGGTCAACTCAATGTGATCACATATGAGTGATTGCCTTAGGAATCATAAGAAAGAGGTTCTATTCTATGCCACATAAGCGTCTACACCACACAGGTAATCCCATCAGGGCATACAGCAGTTATATCATATTATCCTATCTGAAAAAGAAAAATGAACAGTCCTATGAAAGGTTCTACAGGAATCTATATGCAAAGGCTGAGTTTAGTCAAAGAGGGTCCGTTGACGAGAGTTCCAATATACCGTCAGGGAGATAGTACGGAGGTTTTTACTCTTTTTGATATACCTTGGAAGGTACAGTATCAACGGTGACTTGTGCCCTGGCACAGCAAGACCTGAACAATGTCAGCGCCGCGTTTCAGACACAGTCGAAGGGGAAATGCAGAAGTGCAATGCGGTGAACCAAACACAGTAAAAAGATGATTTTAAGGATGCTTCTTATGAGTCAAACCTCTGTATTATTTTGTTTTAAAATAAAAACCCCCAGCAGAGTCGCCAGATTGTGGACACGCGGAATCCGTCGTCCACTCCCGGTATTTCCTGTTTGTTTCCGGGATTTCGGAATTGATTTTCCTTTGTTTTGAAATTGATTTGAAAGAAAACAAGAGGTTGATTTCGAAGAAAAGAAGGTCTTTCGAAAACAGATACAGAGTCGCCACTTGGTCTTTAAGGAACCAAGAAACCTAATTTTGACTCACCCAAACGGATAAAGGGCACCGGCCCTTCATAACCAAAGAACTTGGCTCGGGGTTTTGGTACGAGAGAGGAAGGAGCCTTTGTCGCGACTAAAACACCCTCAACTCGCCCCGTCTTTCAACGGGCCTCAATTAGCATCCAAATAATCATCTTATACTATGCATGGTTCGACAATTAATACTATGATAGTATATTACATTACATAAGAATCTTGAAATAGAAGATCAAAAGATAAGATATCATTCATAAGACCTTAGCCAAATATCATACAATGCAAAGTGAAAGATCACACGAATAAACCTAGGAAAAATCGTCTAATCACATATCATGTAATAAAGTTTTCCTAATCTAAGGGGACATGAACTGTTTTTGAAACAAATAATCAAAGAGATCAAAATGTGCTTAGCAAGCTAGAATGATGCATGTTAATCTTTGAGAAAAGAAGACCTCTCAATCCCCGGGATGGACGAGAAAGGAAGAATTAATCGGTGGGAAATATGAACGTGTGATCAAGTTCATTCCTTGCAATCTTCTTAGATTAGGAGTCACAAAACCCCCAAATCTTGCATGAATGCAATGCATGATCTTTAATGTGCAAAGGTTGTAGTGTGCTTTGTGTTCATGGATTTCTAGAATGACTTAGAAGTCTATAATGTGTATGAATGAATGAATGAAATCATCATGGGATATGTACAAATGTAGTATGAACTAATTCCTAAAACATGAGCTAATTTGGAGTTCATGTAAGCATCAAATCAAAGAAAGAAAGTTAAAAATGTGCTTGCTGTAAATAGTGGACATGATCTTTTGGAAATTGAAAAGAGGGGTTAGAAATTTTTTCAACGCATTATTTTTTATGGAGATCTTCCTTATTGTGTCTAGAACACAACCCAAAAATCCAATCCTTAATAACTATCACAGATTGAGAGAAATCATATAAACAATGGAGGTCACTCAGAAACAGAGTCTGTACTGTCGACTGAAATGTTGAAAAATCTTAGAAAATGAAAACAAAAGATCTAGAAGCCCATTTTATACATAAAGTTCCCTAAGACATGGAAGTGCAAGAGAAAAATCATTTAGGACCACCCTGTTTGGAAAAGATTTCTGAAAAATAGGTTGGAAGTGGACCTAGCTGCTGTGACAGCAAAAACAGAATGTCTGGAGGGAATGTTTGGGTCCAAATGGATCATTTCCAAGTATTTCCAAGTCAAACCAAAACTCATGGGTGTTCTCTAATGAGTTAGGAAGACTTTCCAAGTGGCCTTGCATCCATACATTGAGTATTGAGCTCTATAAAAATCTTTGAACTCAGATCACTCACTGTTTTGACTCACTGTTTTGAAGATTTTGGGAAAAACTAGAGTTTTCTTTCTTGAGATTAAAATGAGGGGTTTTAAGAGGGGTTTTGAAATAGAGGTTTTGAAAGTATATTTTCAACATCAAATGGAGATTATAACCTCTTGGAATATCAACATAAAACTCATCATCAAGAACCCCCAATATTATTGGAGAGATTCATTTTTATTTGAACATAACTTCAAGTATACCTTGGAGGTATTGAAGTTATAGTCATCATCTATCAAACATGTTTTTGAGGTCAAGAGCTACTATCCATAAGGATTCACTCACCTCAAACTTCATGTCATCATCTAGATGATGATGAACTAGTAAGTAAATAAATAAAATAAAAAAAGAAATGAACATTGTATATAAGCAAGCAAATGAACAAATCAATAGATGATATTCAATGATGGAACCACAATCATTCAACCTCTCATATGTGTGTATATGGGTGAGTACATGACTCTCCAACTCATAGGAAACTCAAAGAAGATGAAGAAGATGGATTGAAAGCTTGAAAATAAAAGTTTAGTTTTTAGAAAACTAAATAAAAAAACTCACATTTGGCTTGGATTTGAAGAAGAAGATCTTGATTTCTCTCTCTATTTCTTCCTAACTTTCTATATCTCTCTCTAATGGCTTCCAAGCTCTCCTCTAAATGGAAGTAAATGGGTCTCCTTTATAGGCCAACTTGGGGAGGTATTTTGGATTTTAAAAAGTCTCTAATTGGTCCAAAATCCCGGAATAATAAAAACTATGTTGTTTTATTTGTTGAAAATTTGAATTAAAACCCAAAAATTAACCAAAAATTACAAAAAAAATGAAAAATCACTCAGAGTGCCGCCGCGGCAGCCAACTCCCCCGTTGACCAAAAATTGCATTTTGGCCCCCAGAACTCCCGGAATTCGCGAAATGGCCCTATTTCGTCCGAAATCCAAATTGAGATTGTGATATACCGTTGGAAATGTATTGAGGTCTACTTTCCATAAAAAATAGTTTGGAGTTGGGTCACTTTGGAAAGTTTTGCGGTATTCGCGATCAAAGCCGAATTGATCGCATTTTTCACCTTCAGAAATTCATAACAAATTCGTTTTAGATCCAGAAATTATGTGCGATATACCGTTGGAAAGCTATTGACCTCTAGTATTTGATAAAAATATTTCAATGTCAAAAAAGAAGACTTTGATTTTTGGTCAAACTTGCAGTCAAATCAGTCAAACAGTGCACTTCCAGGAAATTTCGGGAAGTTCTGGGGGCCTCCAAAGACTGACGTTTCCCTCCGATTTTCTTTTAAAATATATTTTAAGACTTTTCACATGATCTAGAATGATCTCGGAACTTTTGGGTGAATTTGGATGATTTTGGTCAAATCTTGGTCAAATTTGGTCAAACCGGTCAACGGAGACCTTCTGGGACTTCCGGGGGTCTCTGGGAGCTTACGATTTCAAATATTCATCTTTTAAAATACCTTTTTTTATTTGAAACAACATCGAATGATTCCTGAGATTCTAGGCCAATCTTGGAGAATTTTGGGCTTTTAGGGGCATTTTGGTCATTTTTGCAAATTCTTTGACTTCTTGAGAGTTAGAGGCAATCTCTGAAAATCCGATCTTTCTAATCATCAAGGTTTGACATGCTTGTGGCCTCCTAAATCTGTTAGCCGACAAAATGGGGTAGACATACCCCGCAGCACTAGCTTATACTAGGACCAAAACACTAGACATAATAGGACTCAGGACACAATTCATATCACGTCTATGCATTACATATCACTCTCATAACATGGCATCATCCCCACATAGCTTCCGCCTGATTGTTGTGTATTTACATGTGTTTGTTCCTTGGTACCCTGAACTACATCCTGGTCTGATTCCCCCGGGATACGTAGGCAACATATGCGGAGCGTGATCAGCACTAGCCTTAACATCATGTTTTTATCAATGCATCTTTGCAACGCTTCTATCCTAAATCTATAGCCTCCAAAAGACCTGTCTCTTCAAAGCTTTGGTATTCGCTTCCGACATGTGTTGCCTCGTAAGTTCATGCCAAAGAGAGGCAAACTATAACACCCCATTTTTTTGCCTATTAGATTTAGGAGACCCATAGCTTGGTGGTTCACGATGATCGAAAGAACTCAAAAGGACTCCTGAAAGTTAGCTCTATCTCTCAAAATGCTCAGAAAGTGGTACAAATGACCTAAATGCCCCTGAAAGCCCAAACAATCCCACATTTGGACCGAAAGTTATGGAAACATGCTACGTCATAAGAAAAGTGGTAAAATAAATTTTGAAGCAAAATCATATGAAATCGTTAGCTCCTAAAGACCCCCGGAAGTCCCAGAAGTTCCCGAAAAGTCTTAATTGACCAGTTTGACTTGGTTTTGAACAAAATCATCCAAATTCTCCAAAAAGTTCCAAAATCATTCTAAATCATGAGAAAAGTACTAAAACGGGTTTTAAAAGAAAAATCGGACGAAAACATCAGCTCTTGGGGAGCTCCCAGAGGTTCCTAGAACTTCCTGGACATCCCAGGTTTGACCGATTTGACCTAAAAGTTGACTTTGAAACCAGAGCACTGTATCATTTTTCAAATATTTTTTTATGATACTAGAGGTCAATAGCTTTCCAACGGTATATCGCTCATAATTTCTGGATTTAAAACGAATTTATTATGAATTTCTGAATGTGAAAAAGATAATCAAATCGGCTTTTATCGCGAATACCGCAAAAATTTTCAAAGTGACCTAACTCTGAACTATTTTTTTTTATGAAAAGTAGACTTCCTTACCTTTGCGGCGGTATATCACAACCTCTATTTTGAGTTCGTATGCATTTTTTGTAAATTTCGGACGAAATAGGGCCTTTTCGCAAATACCGAAACCTCTGGGGGCCTAAACAGCATTATTTGGACATCTGAGGAGCAGTGCCACCGCGGCACTCTCTCCCAGAATAGTCCATTTTTGCAATTTATTTTGGGGGTCCAAATTGATTAATTGAAAACCAAAACGATGTAGTTTCTTGTTCACAGATGTTTGAGACCAATGGGAGCACTCTTTAAATCCCAAACACCCCCCCCCCCCCCCCCCCCCCCCCCCCCCCCCCGGGGCCTATATAAACCTCCCTTGACTTCTCATTTTGGGGGTGCCAAATACAAGTTTGAGAAAGTTGTATAGATAAGGTTAGAATAGTAAAAGTGAGCTTCTTCCTTTTGATTTTCAACAAGAAAGTGAGTTCTTAACCTTATTTTTTACTTCATTACTCTTCTTTACTCCACATTCAATACACCCAACCACCATTTTAGTGAGTATTTATGAGAGATGAAGCTACTTCCATGTCCAAAGTCACCATATATGAGTGAAACACCAAGCTACAAGTCCAAAATCTCATTGAATATCATCTATTGATTGCTTTACTTGCTTGTTTACATACTATGCTCATCTCTTCTCAATCTCATTTCTTTTTTTTTTCTTTATTTGCTTACTAGTTCATCATCATCTAGATGATGACATGGTGTTTGAGGTGAGTGAATCCTTATGGATAGTAACTCTTGACCTCAAAAACATGTTTGATAGATAATGATTATAACTTCAATACTTCCAAAGTATTCTTGAAGTTATGCTCAAATGAAAACAAATCTCTCCAACAATCTTGGAAGCTCTTAACTTGAGTTTCATGTTGATATTCCAAAAGGTTATAATCTCCATTTGATGATGAAAATGTGCTTTCAAAAGCCTTTATTTCAAAACCTCTCTAAAACCCCAATATTTGGATTCCAAGAAATGAACCTTGTTTTTCTCAAGAAATATTCAAAACAATGAGTTATTCAACTTCAAAATAATATTCTGAGTTCAATACTCAATGGGTGATTACAAGAGCACTTGGAAAGTCTTCCTAACTCATTATAGAACACCCATGATTTTTGGTTTGATTTAAAAACACTTGGAAATGTTCCATTTTGGTCCAAACATTCCTTCCAGACATTCTGTTTTTACTGTCATAGCAGCTAGGTTGACTTTTAACTTATTTTTTCAGAAAACTTTTCCAAAAGGAGTGGTCCCAACTCATTTTCCCTTGAACTTCAGTGTCCTAGGGAACTTCTGTATAATATGGGCCTTTTTTTTTTCTTTTCATTTTTAAAGATTTTTCAACATTTCAGTCGACAGTACGGATTCTGTTTCTAAGCAACCTCTATTATTTATATGATTTCTCCAAATCTGTAATAGTTATTGTAGTTTGGCCTTTTGATATGTGTTCTAGACACAATAAGGATGATCTCTATAAAAAATCATGAACCAAAAACATTTCTAACCCCACTTTTTCGTTTTTACAAAATCAAATGGCTGTTCTGTCCACTATTCACAGCAAGCATGTTTTGAGTTCTTTCCTTTGATTTGATGCTTGCATGCAATCCAAATTAGCTCATATCTTAGGAAGTAGTTCATACTACATTTGTACACATCCTATAATAACATCCTTCATTCATCCATACATATATTTAGATTTCTTAATCACTTTAGCAAAGTCCATGTACACATACACACTATAACCTTTGCACATTCTAGGATCATGCATTGCATCCATACAAGATTTGGGGTTTTTGTAACTCCTAATCTAAGAAGATTAGTAGGAATGAACTTGATCACACGTTCGTGCTTCCCCTCGATCACATCTTCCTTTCTCATCTGTTCCGGGGATTGAGAGGTCTTCTTTTCTCAAAGGCTAACATGCATCATACTAGCTTGCAAAGTATATTTTGTTTTCTTTGATTATTTATTTCAAGAACAATTCATGTTCCCTTTCTAGATTAGGAAAACTTAATTACTTGATACGTGATTAGACGATTTTTCCTAGGTTTGTTTGTGTGATCTTTCACTTTTGCATTTTTTGATATTTGGCTTAGATCTTATGAATGATACCTTATCTTTTGATCTTCCATTTCAAGATTCTTATGAGATGTAATATACTATCATAGTATAAATTGTCGAACCAAATATAGTATAAGATGATTATTTGGATGCTAATTGAGGCCTGTCGAGAGACGGGACGAGTTGAGGGTGTTTTAGTCGTGACAAAGGCTCCTTCCTCTCTCGTCACAAAATCCCGAGCCAAGTTCTTTGATTATGAAGGGTCGGTGCCATTTATCCATTTGTGTGAGTCAAATTTGGTTTCTTGGTTCCTTAAAGACCAAGTGGCGACTCTGTATCTATTTTCAACAAAGCATTTTCAAATCAATTTCAAAACAAGAAAAATCAATTCCAAAACCCCGGAACACCAACGAGGGTGGGCTGCCCGGAGGCCGCGTGTCCATAATATGGAACTATAATGAACAAAAATTTGACAACATAATATGGTCTATTATAGAAGTAGATATTGGTTGTAACCGGTACAACATATCACAATTATCATATCAATAATACAATAGCAGTTTTTGTCTTATGTAGAGTGAGATTCTCTTGAAAATAGGGAGGACAGATGGACAAATAAAGAGATCTAATTGATTTGGCATACCACATCACCCGCACAACCGTTACAAGCACCAGGCTGAGCCAGGCTGTAGCCCATCCAAATTTTGGAAAATTTTATTTTTATAGGTGCTATTTTGGTCTAGTTATAATTCAGCACACCCTGTATATTTGGCCCGAAAAATTTAATTCTCACTTCTTAATGTATTCCAACCCAATTTTGAAGGGGGAAAAAAAGTTTTATGTAATATATTGATACTATTTAATCTAGTCTACTCTAAATATTTAGCTCAACACTTCTTCTTCAATAAATAATTGGTCTAACACATTTTTTACACCATTTTTAGTTTAGTTCGACCGAAATTGTTTTACCATCACTACAACGTTAACCTTTGTTATAGAAAAAATTGATAACATGCTCGTCGGAGTGAACTTCAGAGGGATAGGATGAGAAAATTACAAGCACAAACAACTCAAATTTCAAAACAATCAAAATACTTCATATAGCAAAATTAAAACACTTATGATACAAAAATCTAAGAAATACGCATGAATAGACCCAAAAAAATTGGGACACTCCACCCAAACCTCCTTTGGGTCAGCCACTATATACATTTCTAGGATTCTAGCCCACCTCAATGTATAATTCTGAATCCAACCTCGTAAAAAAAAAAAAAATTCCCTAGGGGGTAAAGTGTCCATGGATCTCGAAGTGTTTGATAAACCATGGACCCTGGATCTAGATGGTTAAACTAGTCGACCACCCGTGCTATGCACGGGCCGTGGAGAAAATCAATTCAACAACTATGCTAAAGGAACATAACAAATAGAGATTATACAGTTAGTACTGTAGAAATGCTAATGAGCGTAAAAATTACAACACCAAAATTGGTCAATTGTTTTGGTAGCATCAAACGCTCTTCAAATTACACGTGAGAAAAAGCCCCGCTTTAGCAGGCCCTCTCAGTGGCGAGAACCCCTTAACGACAATCTTAATGTAAAATGCATCCACGTATGTTAACATTAATGCAGCACAAAATAATAATAATAATAATTCCAATAAAATTTGAGGAAAAGGGTCTGAATTGTCTAATGAATATTACAAAATTGAATAAATGTTCCTCCAATAATCTGATGATTTTTTGAATTTGCAGCTAGATGTTTGGATGACATCCCAAGCCCAAGGATTCTGCAATGTTCAAATCAAATGCATTAGGAAGTCACGGAAGGGAAGTACAACTAATGAGTATATGATAGATATGATACATATTTTAATAGGATTGTTCCCAACGAAACAGTGATTTTACAATTTATGAGAAATTTGTGTAACTAAAATTTGCATCAATTTTTCCTGGTACATAATATTGGTTATCATAAGAAAACTATCATTGTTAACAAATAGAGTGACTTTCTTTTTTGCAAATCAAGTAATTCTCACTATCCAAAAAAAAAAAAAAAATACAGGTACTTCTCATTTAAATTACTATTTTAGATATACCAGTTATTCACTGATTGGCAATAACAGTCTCGTCGGAATTGCCTACAACCATGTATACACTGAAAATACCCAATTCATCAATCGAACATACCAATCTAAGAACCCGTACTCAAATCATCATAAAATCAAAAACTGTATTTAGCAAAGAGAAAGAGAGAGACATCAACATACCTTAGATGTGAAATCCAAAATAAACGTTAACATAGTGTATTTTTTGGTACTGAATCTAGACTTTTACGCAGTGGATCTTTCATCTATAGTTTATTTTTAGCTGATCGAATACCTGTTAAACTTTTAGGGGTTGTCGGTAGAATGAAAGCAATGAGATGGATTATATAGAGAATGGGAGAGAATGAAGAGTCTTATATATTTATATATATATAGAGAGAGAGGGAAAAGGAAGAGTTGTAAGCCCAAAATGGATCTGCGTATGACACAGAATGTGTATGTTTTGTTCTAGTCTTCTAGATGCATAGGGGACATAATGAACAACTGGCTTTGATAATGAGTAGAAATAGAAGAAGACAAAGAGTAAGTGGATATTCAATGTTTAAGTTTGAGAATGCCATAAGCCTCTGTGCTCTGTGTGGGATAGGAAAACTGAAAAAGAAGCAAGGGTTTAATAGGTAGGAAGCCATGTAGGTGAGATTGCTTAATAGATAGGATGCCAAGTAGGCTATCTTAGAGAAATGGAGGAGCCATGTGGCACATTAGAGGAAAGAGAGGGGTGCCATGTGGCACAATATGGGAAGACTTTTGGCCTTGTCTTTTATATATGACTAGTCGACAACCCGTGCAATGCACGGGAAATGAAATTTTGTAAAAACAAAATATGGTACAAATTAAAAAAAAAAAAAAAAAAAAAGACTTAAAACAAAATGATATAAAAAATGATTAAAATGTATAAAAGAATGAGAAAAAGAAGAAACAAAAATAAAGCACCTAATTATAAATGCCAAACCTTATAATGCCCGGTTGTAATCACAAAAAATCCTAGTATAACATCCATGGGAGATGACTTGCAAAATGCATAGTTTTTGATTTATTTATTTTGGGAAATGCTAATGCCAAAACAGTTTTTGCTAATGTTAAAGTAGAAATTGTCGCTAAAAGTTTTCGCGCCAAGTATTTTTTGTTGGTAAAACTTTTTAGCGATATTTTAATCTTGTATTAGCAATTTCTGCTTTGGCATTAACATTACCCTTTATTTTTTTAACCTTTTGCTTTTGTATTTACCAAGGTGAATTGTAGAAGGTTGTACGTATGTTTGTAAGTATTTGTGTAAAGTGTTTGTACAACTATGTTTGTAAGTGTTTATATAAAATGTTTGTGCCCCAAAGATTACTCTTAATTTAAAGATCTCGTCCAAAAGAAGGAAAACAAAAAATATACGTACAGAGATTGTTTTCATTTGTCTTGGGTTAGTCAAATAATAGTCATGCAAAGAAAATTAACTAATTGTACAAAACTACATGAAAATATAAAATAAAATTAAAAAAAACCCAAACCTTTGCCTCACTTTAACATGTTGAGCCAATCTCTGAATGTAAATAAAACTTAGACCAGTGAACGATGAGAATAAGCGAAAGAAGATCCGCATTCCAGTGTGTGTATGTGTAATGGCCTATTTCTTTTCTCTTCTTTTTTCTTCTCCCTTCTGTTTGTGCTTCATAAAATTATCAGGTATAGCCATGAATTTATTTTAATAAAGTGAAACAGTAGCTTTTCACAAATTTAAATGAAACACTTTTAGCACAATCAACAAAAATTCAGATTAATAGGTCACCCATTTAACATCCTGCAATAATTCATCCACAAATACAAATAGCTTCGAAATTTTATTATTATTATTTTTTTTTTTTGAAAGATCTACAAACTAAATTGATGGTGTAGAAGGGAATTACAAACTCAAACAAAAGCCCCAAGCAACTGGCATCAAACAGAGAACACTATCACCCCAGCAATGTAACAAACAGGTTGTGGGTAGCACATATTACACCAAAATATCAATCTACTCTGCAATAAAAAGACAACCCCCACCACAGCAGATTAATGAACACTACCGAGTGAAAGAAACAGCCTTTGGACTTCATGGCTCGCCACTTGATAATTGTAGAGAGAGAAAGAAAGAGGGGGTGAAGGAGAGAAGTGATGATAGAGAAATATCCTTTGGTGGTGGATGGAGGTGGGTTTGGGGGATGATTTATAAAGAAATTGCAACAATTAAACATTCAATGGTTAGGGAAGATGAAGAGTGAGAATCAAAATAAAGGAAGGGAAAGTGAATGGTTTCAGTCTATACAGTTCACAAAAAGGCCATTATAGGATTCTCATATTCTCAATATAAATGAATAGTCAAATTCTCATTATAGGATTTGGGAAAACATATAATAATAAATAATAAAAAAAATAAGGAAAGAAGAAAAACGTTGAGAGACAAAGAGTAGTTTCCACGTTGAAAATTTGCTAGAAGAAGAGAATGGCCACGTGGATGGCTTTATAGAAGGCTTTTGGCCTTGCCTTTTAGATATATATAATAGATATATATATATATATATATAATAGATGAGAAATACTACACACATTTTAAACCACACCTTAAACCACACCCCTGCTTTAAATGTATATACCCTGTGCTGTGTAAGTGGTGCACAGAAAAGTGTGAAAAATTCAAACAGCACATGGTATATGCATTTAAAGCAAGGGGTGTGGTTTGGGGTGTGGTTTGGAATGTGTGTGTAGTATTTCTCATAATAGATTAGATCTTGACTACAAATTCCTCTTATTGTGTTCATATGAAAGAGTATCATAATGATTTTGAGATCTGAACCACATAAGCTGGAATCTAGGGGCATGAAATCAGTTAAGTGCTTAAAGATTGGATAACTTCTTTCTCAATCAAAATGCATAACCATTAACAATCAAAAGTCAAAAGTGAACAGTCAAAGGTCAAAACAAATGAAATACTATGGCCTATGGGACATGGGAATTACAGGGTCGTGGTGTGCGCCATACTGCGGTGAATAATTCATCGCCTACATGTAGGAGTAGGACAAGACCTCAAACACTCTTTAAATATTGAATGTGATAGTTGTATAATCTTACGTGGTATTTAAGTCAACAAAAGGATTTATATAAATTCAATAAAAAAAAAATCTTCAAACTCAACAAAAATTTGAAATCTGTAAAAGGGGATAAAATCCTCCATAATATAACGGTTGTTCCAATATTTACTCAACAAACACTCTATGAAGTTTGAACTTAGGGAGTAAATATTGGATATAACAGGTATACCACGTAACGTAGGAGTTTATACCCTCTCACGAGTTTAATTTTTTGTTGAGTTGGAAGAAGTTTATATTGAGTCATGAAAAAATTCTTCTGGAAATAGAGGACTAGATGCATCCATAATTTGGGATACCACATCACAATATATAACCGTTGCAACCAATATTTTTCCGAACTTAGAAAAGATATTCAATGCAACTTTTGTATATCAATGACATGGTGTCACTAACAAATAGTATCTCTATATTTATCCATTTGGTCCTGTATTTGCAGGGATCATCCTTCCACATAAGCATTGTTTCAAAATATATGAGAGGGGATAGGTATTGGAGAATAAAACAAAATAGTCTTCAAAGAATTCCTCCATCAATTCCCCCATCGAATAGAACCAATAAAAAGGTGACTGGGATGAGGCGCGAAAAGCTCTCTTGAGACGAAACGCGCCCTCTACGGATAATACCCTGTGCATTAAGAAAACTGGTACGCCGTCTCTAGGATACAACTGCCCGGCCACCCTTGCCGTACGCCTATCAAGTTTGCACAACTAATAAGATAATAAACTTGCCCACTAATACTTTCTTTACCCAACCAAATTTTATATGACATAAGAACAAATATATTGGTATATATCTTCCTAGATAAAAATCACACTATAAATAAAGCTACCTCAAGAAATGACAGAAAATGAACTCTCTTTCATAGCCATAGATATACGATTATATATATACATCTATATCAAATTAACGCTTCCCAACTTAAAAGCCTCGTCTCTGTCATTTTAAAGACTCCATTAAGCAATAAAAACGTGTGACTATTTGATGACCATTTTACTGCTGAAACAGTCCATCATAAAAAAATTATAGCTATTTGTAATATAAATTTTAAACGTAACTTTGAATGTCTATTCAACTATTACTAAAAGCATTTACATGTACTACATGCACTTCAAAAGTAATAGTATTATTATATTAATTAAAATAATACAATATTTTTGTATTTATTTTAATAAAAATATAAATACTCAATATATTAGGTCATGATAAAAAAAATTATATATAATGAAGATATCATGGCTTGAACTCTCATTTAGTGTTTAACAAATCTTGTTTTAAAGTCAGTAGTGCTATAACTGCTTTGGAGAAATAAGATATTACATCATACACGTAATTTTTCAGCACTGTATTCCCAGCGTCTAATCTAGCACGTTAACGGCCATGTGCTAGATCCCGACTTCTTGAGCGCTCTAGAGAAGTAGTTACGAGTGCATATATATCTATAATATATATAAATGTACCAATGCGCATAAGTGTTTTACACTTTTATCAATCGGTGCACTTTTACTTAACTATTTTCCTTAGAATTTAGAGTTTTAAAAGTTTAGTATACCACTTTTTTATTTGTAGTGTGTCCATGTCATAAGAGTCCTACAACTCAATAACATCTATGTGTTTGGTTGATTTTTTCTTTTTGGACTCTAGAATAAATTAAATCTATTGGTTTCTTTTTTTTTTTCGTTTTGTTGAACTCTTTTTTTTTTTAACCTCTTTTTGTATATATATATATATATATATTATATGCGTATGCATATTTGTATGTTATGTGTATGTTTAATTATGTGCCTCATAGATCAACTTTCTTTTTGTTGGACTCTAGAATAAACTAAATCCATTGATTTTTTTTTCTTTTTCTTGGACTTTTTTTTTTATTATTTTATATATAACCTCTTTTTGTATATATTATATGCGTATGTATATTTGTTTGTTATGTGTATGTTTATGTGCAGAGATAGATCAACAAATATTACAAATCTAGATCGTAGTGGTTATTTTGGTAAATTCATTTGTGGAACGGTTTTAGTATTTTAGATATAAAGCAACTGATAATAACCGATGCCCATAAGTGGTTTACACTTTTATCAATCGGTGCACTTTCACTTAAGTAATTTTCTTAGAATTTTTGTCACGCCCCGACGTAGCATAATTCAGGAAAGCATTTAATTTCCTTTATGGACTCGTAGGTCGTGACAAGTGAGTATGACCAATTGTCCCTGCAACAAATAACTTAACAAACAATTCTAGAGCAAAGGATACTAACAAAAAAAAAACATAAGCTCTGAAAAAAAAACTTACTAAACTATTACAACAGTCATAGTCTTAGGCACAAAACGCCTTATTCAAAAGTCCAAACTAGTTTATTACAAAACCCAAATTAAAAGACTTAGGAAATATAAAGCAGCCTCCTGGAAAGTCTCCTGACTCTAAGTAGCATAGTCAAAATACCCTGGCTTCTCCTGACCCTGAAAATCTGGACATACAGTCCAGGACGCATCAACGCCGTCAGCTTATGAAAGCTGGTGAGCAAAATAAACAAGTGCTCGCAATGTATATATAAGCATATAAGCAACGGTGCAATTTAACTTTTAAAAGCAATAACTTCAAGGTTCCAATTCCAACATAAGCTACGGGGGAATAAAGAAAGCAATAAATATGTGACCATGCGTGAATAATGTAACACCTCATCTTTCTGACTCTTTTCTCTCAACAAAACTCAACACAACCAAACCATTATCTTAGATACCAGGAATACTATCCGATCGATATCCAAAAGAGCACATCAAACCATCGCTTCAGATACCAGGAATAATATCCGATCAATATCCGAAACAAGCGCCTTAGATACCAGGAATAATATCCGATCGATATCTAAGCCGTACACAACACTACCACCATCGCTTCGGATATCAGGAATACTATCCGATCAATATCCGAAAACGCGCGCCTTAGATACCAGGAATACTATCCGATCGATATCTAAGTCGTACACAACACTGTCGCCTCCAATACCAGGAATAATATCCGATCGATATTGAGGTCGCACAACTAGAACGCCACTCTTTACTCTTTTCACACTTTCTCACACACATGCATGTTGACACAACCTCAACTCTAATATGTATGTCAATGTTTCATTAAATAACACCATTAATAAATCACATGAATGTCATCAAACTTTAAACATAAAGGAATTCACAGAATTAAAGAAATAATACGCGTACGGGGATTGAAAATTCGTAATTCATTGCCTTAATCATTTTAAACATAACTAATAGCATTAAAAAAAAAACTGCTACTGAAATCCTCGTTTTCTGTCCAAACGGTGCAGAATCTGAGAAAATTGCATTAGACGAAAAGTGTGCAGAATCGAGTTTTACTTGGGACAACGCGGGCAGAACCTTAAATTTCATTCGTTTTCCTAACAAAAGTCTGAAAACAAAATTCTGCTACTGTTAAAATTAAAAGAGAAAATATTAGATTGAATTTCTAATATACTTTGAAGTAATGCCATTAAAAATGAGTTATAATTTGTATACATGAATTACATATCAACAGAAAGCTCTTTGAGTCTAGTTTCCAACGCTTCAAACCGTGCGCGTTTTCGAGTTTCCTAGAGGAAGATATGGTCGTTTTAGTAAAAGCCGTCAATGCTGAAAAATGTCAATCGATTGACAAAAGTGTCAATCGATTGAATTACATGTCAATCGATTGGAACACATGTCAATCGATTGAATAACATGTCAATCGATTGGATATGTTTCCAATCGATTGGTATCAGCAGTTTCTCCCCTGTTACGAATTTGAAGCCTGTTTTTGACCCATTTCTCAATTCTGTTCCAACCAAGACATGTAATATATGGATTTCTTCGTTTTTCCGCGTAGATTAAGAATACGCGATCGGTTTTAACTAATTTCAATCGTAGCTCTCGGATTTCACGTAAAACCGAGAGGTGACAAAACTTTGAATCAATGGTACGTCGCGATACGGATGAATTAAGCCGTAGTATTCGAAACACAGCTTATTGGGACTAAGATCTTTCATTCCCAATTCACAGAATTGATTTTGGTTAACTTTTACAAAACTCCATTTTTAAGCTCCCATGGTGTATCTACATATATACACATATATACACACATATATGAACTGAAATATACATATATAAACGTTGTGAGTGAGTTTATAATACTCACAGAGACGATTATACAGAAATTTAAAGGCCGAGAACTTCCGCCGTAATAATCCGTCGTTGAGAATTTCCTCCTCCGTTCTTGATTTTGGTATCCCAATATGTGTATATATATATATATGTGTATACTGTATGTGTGTTATGTGTGTTATCTGTGTGTGTGTGTTATCTGCCGAGAGAGAGAGAAAGAGCTGCAGAGAGATAAATGAGAGATAGAGAGGTGGTCCAAAAGGGGGGAATTAGTGGGTGTATATATCATATGCAAAGTGCTTAGCACTATGCATATAAAACACACATGACACTTCACACACACTCACAAAGCACTTCCAGCACCAATTTACGCACACACTGCACTAATGTGTACACAAGATACCCTTGTGTGTGTTGAGCTCACGCAATGATACACACACACAGGTAAAATTATACTGCCCATTTCTAAAACTGGTATTTTACGGTTGAAATAAAAATACAGAAAATTATATTAATGTAGGAATTCAATTCCCGGTTATACAAAAATATAAATATCGATTTTGAAACCATAGAAAATGTTTTAAAAATTACGGTTTGACCCCAGATAATTATTACAAAGAGAAATTAAATTAAAATACTCATGAAAATAAAATGCAATATTTATTTATTAATGATAATAAAATACAGGGCGTTACAATTTTAACAATTTTAGTATACCATTTTTTTTTTTTTGGTCCGTCCATGATAATCCTAACTTTTTATTTTTCTGCTTTGGATATATCATGTTATATATAATCCCTACAGTTTTACAACTCCTTAATATTAATGGTATTCGACATTAATCCTATTGTGTATTACAACTCCTTCCAAACAACTCAAGTTCCCATCGGAATTTACAAATAAAAAATAAAAATAAAAAAAGAAAAGAAAAAAGTCAACCACACTTTAGTTCAAATATGACTCTTTTTTAAATACGCCCCTAAACTGTAAACTTGACAAACTAACTCCCCTCAACTATTGCATTTTTCTCTAAAACTCCTTCCATTAGAATTCTGTCCCAAAATAGAACGCTTTTTTTTTTCTTTCTTTTTTTTTTTTTAAATTTATATTTTATTTTTTTATTATCATATGAGCAACATATGATACAAACTATTAGCAACATGATATCTATTTGTCCCTCCTTGGAGCCATTGGAAATTTTGTGACAAAAATATCATTTGTTGCATAATAATTGCCCTTTGTTGTACACCAATTTTTTGGCATTTTTGTTCTTAAAATTTCAACGACTCAAATAAGAGACAAAAATGTTATGTTGTTAACACTTTTATATTGGTAACATAATACAAAAGTAATTAATTTTTTAACTACAACCTAACAGAAGGGCTGTTAGTGAAAAGTTAAAATAGTTGATAAGGTCAATTTGTTGAGTTTTATAGTTGAGGGCAATTGAAAATGGTCATAGTTGAAGGGGTGTTAGTGTAATAACCCCTCTTTTCTTTTCTTTTTTTGGACTCCACGGTGGGTTACGTGAATGATGGATTAGTAACATATATATCTCTTAAAGAGTTACAATAAATGTCTAGAAGAATTTTAAGACTCTTAACTAAATTCCTATTACCAATTTCTTAGTAGTATATGATTCTTTTTACACTCGCGAAGTTTAAAAATTTTACCTTCCAATTATAAATCTTGCATTCAGCCTTCAATTAATACAAATGTTTGAGAGCTAATCTATCTAAAAGCTCACATTTAATCAATAGCTAATTAATAGAAGAATTTTAGTAATTGAACACATTTGGGCAAAGTTCCTTAGCTGTACATGGTTTGTTAGATTCCTCTCACAATTGTAAGACCCTAATTAACTAGAAAATAAATAAATAAATAATAAAATAAATTTAAACATTATTTTTTTAATCCCTAGACCCACTGTTGTGAGAGGGAACCTAACAAACTACACCTAAAGAACTTTACACAAGTATGTTCTTTGAGTAATTGTGTAACAATTTTTTGCTTCTTTGATTAAAGTGGACCAGAATGGATTAATTGAGTATTGGATCATTAGATGAAATAAAGTCAAATCTAAATTAGGATAAATAAGGAAATCAAGTATTAGAAATAAATAAAGGAATTGTGTACTAGAAATTAATCGTGTAGAAGAATAACATGAATTCATAAGCCCCTCAGTCCCAGGTTTACTTTTGGCCCTATTTGTTAAGACATTATTTTAGTTCTCTCTCTCTCTCTCTCTCCCTCTCTCTCCCTCTCTCTCTCTCTCTCACCTTTCTTTTTTTTTTTTTTTGGACTAGAAGACTAATGATAGTATTAAAGAACCTACTGGTATTATCTAATTTCTATTATACGTCTCCACTTCCCAAGTTCTCCATAGCCTTGGACATTTTTTTTTTTTACACTTTAATTAAGATTCACAAAACAGTCTACTCTTCGTGTTCTCTTAATAATGTGCTATGATGAACTAAACATGCACGATTGATCTTTACACAAGTGTGCACTTTCAAGCTTTGCATTGAAGGTAATTATTATTCCTTACTCTTCTATTCATTCATTCAACTTACTTATAAATTTCATTCTCATTACTATTAATGTAATATTTTCAATAACTTAATGGTCAACAAAAAAACTATTAGTTATAGTAACATCAGTCCCCTTCTCATGACGGGACTTCTATTTACAGTTATTGGATTCAGTTTTCATTAAGGGTACTGAAGTAATTTTACAGACATAAAACTATACCCATCAACTCCTGATATCAATTCTTAGTATTACATAACTCTTTTTAAAGAATGTTGATTTGTTTTCTTCTTCTTCTTCTTCTTCTTTTCTTTTTTGTCTTTTTTGGAGCTCTATGATGAGTCACTCACGATTTTGTTTATTCTATACCAACAATATTATAGGTAACTTCTATCGAACAAATTCTAGGTAAGATATGCATTCAAAAAAATTTAGGATTCAATTTCAACCACTTTAATATTTGTTTACCCATTTAACATAGAGTGCTTTTTCTCACTCTTGCTTATCCAACACTACCATGCTGACATGTGTCCTATTCCATTCCCATTTAATTTACCCATGCGTTTAGCAACACAATTATTAAATGTAAAACTTAATTGAGTATTTTTCTGTATGAAAAGTTACTATTGTTATCTTTATTAGCAATAATTCGTAGAATTGTTATCATTGTTTAAATTCCACAAGAAAGATAGGAAGTTAGCTAGACAAATTTAGCTTGTGATTATAACCAATTAAGTGGTAAATTAAAATTGTAAGCACATATTTTGTACAATACATTTGATAATGTACCACTTAATTGAAAGAGTCACCACACTTAATTCTGTCATATGGGATATCATATCATTTTGTAAGCATCTCTTTGTGACTCTAGCATTACTCTAATTGAAAATGCAGCCAAAAATCCATTGAATATCTTAATTGAAAAAATTCGACTAGAAATAATCACTAATTGCCGGCTATTTCAATACTTGAAATACTCATGTGTTATGTACAGCAAATTCAACTGCTTAAAATTTCCAGTACTTAAAATTCAACACTTAATTTTCAATTTTATCAAATTAATGGACACCCTTAGGCCCTTTTTAGCTCATGAATAAAGGAAAATATTTTCCTTAGTATTTTCGTCTCTTTCCTATCCCTCAATATGTGCACCAAATAGAGCCTAAAAGTCTCTTTCGATATAGATTATCAATACATTTTCAGAATTTTAGGACTTTAAATTAAATTAAAACTACAATCCTATTGGTTTTTTTCTATTTTGGTCTTAGTGGATTCCATTTTTTACCATTCTTCTGTTATGTTTCAATATCTTTTCTGTTTCTTTAGGTGAACTCCATGGATAAGCAATTACTAACTCCGTCCCATTTTATGTGTCCATCTTGGGGAATTCAACTATTTAAGGGGACAAAAAGAATCTACACCTACTTTCCACAATTGCCCATAATCATTGCACTTCCTTTTTTTATTTTGTTTTGGTGTTGATTGCAAGAAAGGGTAGTTTGGGAAACTAAGTCAAATTTGCATACTAATTTAGGAAAGTGGACAAAAATTTTGGGACATCCCAAAAAAGAAAGATGGACACATAAAATGGGAGGGAGGGAGTACTTTCTAATATCAATTCCCGTTATAAAATTTTTTCTTATGTGATTCTTTCAATTATATTGGCAATTTGGCAATAGAGACTTTATGAAAAATTTCGGTTGAAGATTTTAAGAATTTTCAAGCCATACAGCACAAAAAGTTTGACCATCTTGAACGTAGAGGGCTCCCTAAATCCTTTTTGTAGGAATCAAATTTTAATGTATATAAAAAAATATTTAAGAAAGCTAGATCATGATTGATTTGTAACTTATTCTAATTTGAACATATGAAATAATTTTATAGTTTAATAAATTACTATACAAACACGGTAAATTAATGAAATACTAACATATGTGGTCATATAATAAATAAATATATAGTCATTATTAAGTAATGAGCAAAGAAAATAGTAAATGCAAAATATTAAAGATGTAAGAAAAAATTATAGATAGGACATGTGGTAACAATTAAATAGCAACATAAAAATATTATTATTGAACAAATAAGCAAATGGTCTAAGAAGAATAATTCAACAGTTTTTTTTTATTTATTATTTTTACCCTATGAATTGATTGCTGTATGTGCTTTGTGTATCTTTTTTATAGTGGAAGTTGCATGAATTCTTCTTCTTCTTCTTCTTCTTCTTTGTATTTTTTATTTATTTTTATTTTTTTATGCCTAATTTAAGTGTTTTTTTTTATTTTAATCTTTATTTTTATCTTCTTTTATTTGTTTTATTTTGGCATACTGTTCTTAATTAGTTTTTAGCCGGACACCGTTGTTGCACGTGCGTTTAAACTAGTATATATATATATATATATACATATTATTCATCACAGTTAGCTTTCAAGCTTATAATTTAGACTCCCAACAGCAATATTCTTAAAAACAAAGCTTAAAGCTCTATCACATTCACCATTAAGAGGTTTTGCTTCTAAGCTGTAATCCCGATGCTTTTGGCATCCTTTAATCATCATTTCTCTTGTTCAAAAAAAAAAAATATTAGCCATTTATAGATCACAAACCAAGTATTTTGTGGCAATCGACTTATCGACCAATATATATATATGCCTACACACACACACACACATATATGTATATATATATATATATAGAGAGAGAGAGAGAGAGAGAGAGAGAGAGAGAGAGGGAGGAAATAGAGATGGATCAGATTTCTGGCTTGGATTCTCAAGAATGAGAAAGATATAAATAGCGCTCAGTAATATCAACGTCGTTCATCTGACGTTCATCTGGAGAAAAACGTCCATCTGGAGAAATAATCATCACTTCCATCTCTTTCTTAATTTTTCAAAAAAAAAAAAATAAAAGAATTCATCACTAAAATTAACAATAAAATTTCTTCGGATCTACATCGAAAGAGCTCCATAGAAAGAGCCTTTTTTTAAAAAAAAAAAATTAGGGCAGAAACGCTGGTCGCTAGTCTCCCAAATCGCTGACCGGAGATAGTCTTGTTGAGGAGAGAGAATTGTATAGCATTGATTTGGGTCACCGACATGGGTTTCTGATTATCCTACCCAACCATTATTTGGGTTTAAAATTAGAGTAATACTTGAGGAATAACTAAAACCACAATCTTTTGTTCACAACTTATATTTTTGTGTCTATCTTTTTTTTAGTGGGCACAGAAACGACGATGATGATGGTGGTGATGGTGGTGGCAGCAACGACGATGATGATGGAGTCTGTAGTGGCAAGGGTATTAATGGAGCCATGGAGAGAGAGAGAGAGAGAGAGAGAGAGAGAGAGAGAGAGAGAGAGAGTGTGTGTGTGTGTGTGTGTGTGTGTTGTGCTAGCGGCGGCGGTGGCGATGGCGAGTAGGATAGTGGAGGAGGGTTTTGACGAGAGAGAGAGAGAGAGAGAGAGAGAGAGAGAGAGAGAGAGAGAGAGAGAGTTGAATTAAATCTTATTTAGGGGCAATATTGTCATAAAAAATTAAATAGTAAAAGTTTTTGCCCTTTGGGGGACCTTAGGCCACAGAAAATTGAACTCACTGGAACTTAGACCATGTTATTTTATTAAGTGTTCTTAATGTTAAATTAGCTTTATTATGTCAAATTAGCTTATTCTAATGACCCTTTCACCAATTTTTTCCAAAAAATAAAGCATCTACAGTCAAGTCATTAAAGTAGTATCCATTCCTACTATTTGAATTGTGTGAATTATGTGTGTGTGACACTTGTCATTTTGGTAAATATTCTAAAAGTAGTATCCATTACACTTTTATGTCAGAAACCAATTTGAATGGACAAGACTTCAGTAAAGTTGCTTCAGTACATTTCGTTAGGTTCCTCTCACATAGATGCATAATTTCCAAAACAATTGTTTTCAAAAAATACAATATTAAAAAGACAATTTTAAAAACTGTGAAAGGAACCTAACCAAATGTACTGAAACAACTTTACTGAAGTGTTGTCCAATTTGAATCTCCATTGTACATGTTAAGCATGTTATACATTAAGTGAGGGCCCCAAGTCTGAAAGTTAAGCGTTCGCACGGTAAGGTTTTAGGTTTTTGATTTTTGTTTTATTTTTTGAATTGATTATAGTCAACTCTCAATACAAAATATAAAAATAAAAATTGAAAACTAAAAGACACAACGTTATCATGCGAGTCCTATAAGACTCTTTAACTGTGGCTCGTGCTCTAACAGCTTCAGTGGCAACAATGTACATGAGCCCGTTCTGCTAATTTTGTTGCTCACAATCTCGCCCATTGGGCGGCTCGCTGTAATGTTTTGGGCCAAGTCCTTGTTGAAGCCATTCCTCCTTTTGTTTTTGAGGATGGACTTCAAGAAGGGTTCTTGGCTGTTTCTTAATTTTATTGGCTTCTCTTTTCAGCAAAAAAAAAAAGAATGGGAGGTAAAATATGAGCATCGTTTAAATGGGACCCACCTATGAGGTTTTTTTTTATTAAAGATTGGGACACAACTAAAGATACAATTTTTGGAACACAACCTAAAAGATGTGTCTATATCTCTCCTGTGATGTCACTGGACCCCACAGTGAGAGAGGAAAGAGATAGACACATCTCTTAGATTATGTCCCAAAAGTTGTGTCTTTGGGTGTACCCCAAGTACTACCTTTTTTTTTTTTACAGCATAATTTAATTGGGCCCCATGAGTTAAGGGCAGACTTTAATGTTTCATTTGATTTTTTTTTTGGGTTGTCCACCCGGTGTCCAGGGCTTTGCCTTGACTAATTCGGATCCGACCCGGGTCGCGCACCTGGAATGGTGGGTGAGTCTCCCAACGGGAATTTTCTGCATTCACAAGGTCTCGAACTCGAGACCTTGCTTAAGCGATACCGAGCCGCTTACCACTCGGACCAACCGCCGTTGGTTTTAATGTTTCATTTGATGGCTGCATGGAGCTCTTTATCTTCGCTAAGTTTTAGGGGATGGGTCATCTAGAATCTAGATATATCTGGTGGTTTAGGATGTATTATATATTATAATTTAATTTTAATTAAATGTCTTAATTTTTGTTTTAAATATTGTAAGTTGATTTTAAAATATTTTAATTTTAAGAACTATTTTATTTTTAATATTAAAACAGTTAGAAGCAAAATCACTAAAATGTTGATATATTAAGAACCACCAGAATTCCTATAAATATATATATATATATATATATAAAATAAATAAATAAATTATAAAAAATTATTAAAAAAAAAAGTAAAAGAGATCACTAGAATTAATTTATCATAGATTTTCTGATCGGGCTGTAGTCCAATTGGCATAGTCTCTCTCTTTTCAGTGGGGAGGGAAATGGTTCGAATCATAGGGGATTCTAGTTACTTGCCCCCAGTCATTCTTTAGTCGGAATGAGTGGCTCTTGTTGAGATTTACTGTGGGCCAATGTGAGACTTTGGGGTTAGAGTGTACATGTGTGTATTCAGTATGGATTCAAATAAGCATAAAAAAAGAAAAAAAATTTTATTTATCATAGATTTTCCTTTGTTTACTCGGAATAGCTATTAGATAAAAACACTTGTCAGTCTAAAGCAAAATTTGATTTTTGTGTGTATGATAGTAAGAGCAATGCTATTATGATAATCTTTTCACATGCACAAATACTTTACAATCATTGAATAAAAATTTGGTCTCGAGATAGTGAGTAAAACATCTTGTTAAATAATTATTTAATCATAATCTCGATAAAATTTGGACAAGCTAACAACTTGAAGTGCTTGTAAATATGAGAAGTTTCTTATAATTACATTACCCTACTATTTATACTAAATAAATGTACCTTGACATCCATGTATATAAATAATACTGAATGAATGAGTGAGGAATGAATTAAAAAAAAAAAAAAAAAGCTAATGAAAATGAAATGTTATTATGTTTAAGTACTACGAAACTGTTTGAGATCAGGGCCGGTCCTGACAATTTGGGGGCCCAAAGCGAGATTGAAAGATGGGGCCCTATCGGGGGTTCGAGGGCAGCGCTCCCGAAGATTTATTTATTTTTGTTACGCCTTTTTACACATTTTTTTTGACAAATTGAAAGTACAGTGAATGTAATATTAGCATATGTAGTGAATTTTGAACTTATGTCCAAACTCCATAAGCTAGACATTAGAACAAATACTTGAGATGCATACTTAGTAACGACCCAAAATTAATAAAACATTGAACAAAAACCATTTCCAAAATCATAAAAGCAACCACAACTCAAAAATTCAAGAATCAAATGCACAAACCAACAACTGAAACCAAAGGAGATAGAACAATTAGCCTTAAATTAAAATTTGAGATAACAATTGACATTAAATAGTGCAAAAAAAAATTGAACTGAATACGTTTTTGATACACTGTTTTTTAATCAAGTTTGATCATAAAATCTTTTTTCTTTTTTGTTATTTGTTTTTTGTTTACACTTGATCAATTGGGCTTTGTGGTTAAACTTTGAACAAAAAAAGATTTGGCTTTTTATTTTGTAATGGAATGTTTATTGAGCCAATTTTCAAATATGATTGGGCCTTATACTTGTACATACATAGGAATTATATATTTTGGGGGCCCTTTGGGATTGGGGGCCCCAAGCCTTTGCTTGGGCTGCTTGGCCTCAGGGCCGGGCCTGTTTGAGATATCAGTTTTTGCAATGCAATCATACAAAACATGAGTTAATCTCAAAATTTAAGATTGATCTTTTGCCCATAAGCGAATTTTTACCATGAACTCATACAAGCAGAAGTTGTTGCAATCAAACATTAAAATAGATAGTAAAATTAATGAGTTGTGTTAACATGTATTCTAGATGTTCTAAAACTGAAAATAAATAAGGGATACAATGTGAGTTTTAGTATCCGGTGTGGGATTCAGTATCTGTCTACTTTGTTTATTTTCACTTTTAAAACCTTAACATATATCTTAAGAGCACATGTTAACAAAATCCTAAATCAATTTATCTGGTAGAATTTTTTCCAACCTATAATTAGGGGTGGCAATTTGGGTTCTCGTATCATAAATCGGGTTATGTGCTTTGAGTTTGATTTTTAGTTTCGAATGCTATTCATCTATAATACAAACTATTTTAAATTAATCGTGTCATGTCATGTCGTGTTCGGGTTGTCTCAGTAAAACGGATTATCGTGTCAAAAATTGCCATCCCTACCTATAATGCCTATTGATAGTTTCTTTTCCTTTTCCTTTTCTTTTCACTTATATTCTCTTTTAATTAATCCAAATGGCTTTATCGCATTCCTAGCAGGCAGTTGGTTAACAAGATTAATTTATGGACAAGTCTATAGTGAGCAGTTTTTTATATGAGAATGCGAGTTTTAACCGTTAGATGAGCATCTGATAACAAATGCATCTCCAAATTGTTGGAAATCTTATGATCAAATGCTCATCCAACAGTTAAAACTCATACTCTCATATGAAAAACTTCTCAAAATAAACTAACTCTTAATTTATTGTTATCTGGTCAACTGTTAATCATTGATTTGGAGAATTTGCAAGTTACTTTATTATTATTATTATTTTCTAAGCGGTCATACATCAAGTTGGTGCAAACCTAACCCAACGTTTCCTTTATGGGTTGACTTGATTTGGTTTTAAAATTTAGTGAGAAAAAAAAAAAAAAAAAAAAAGGAAAAAAAAAAGAGGAAAGAATAACCTAAAGGAAAGTCATTTTCTTTGTGTTTTTCACCATATTTATTTGAGATTAGAAATATAAATTTTAAAATATAATAGCAACATAAAAAAAAAAAAAAAAGAAGATAGTACTCATAAAATACAAAATTTATATGCGTCCTATTTTCCTGTCTTTCAAATTTTTCTCAAGTTATTTTTTATTAATCAAATAAAAAAAAATTTACTCCGTATTTTATTTTCTTTTTACCTTGCTAGGACCATACAAAGCCACGTACACCAATTAATTTATGAAAAAATTGGTGTAAACGGTATTAAGACAAGTTAAATTAGAATGAAGGACACTCAATAAAACAACTTAGTTTTTACTCCTTAATTTTTTTTAGACCAAAATATCGTCATCTTCATCATCTAACCTTACTATCAAACCCTAGCCACCATTGCCACCACCCATGCTTAGCCTTTGGCCACCACCACTTCCACCTCCGGCGACCACCACTACCATCTCCGGCGACCTCCGCTAACACCTTCGACGACATCTAGATGTTTGGAATTCCAACATGCCCGATGCTTTATTTAAATACTATTCTCCTCCAGGACCGTGATCCTTCTGCAATTATTGGATAATTTTTTCTCCCTGTTTTTGTCCTCTTGAACTTCTTAGACCAAAGGGAAAAAAGAAATTAAAAAAAAAAAAAAGATGATTGAATTTCAGATATGGCTATATTTCTGGGAACTTATTAGGGGTGTGAAATGGATTCTTGACTGTTACAACTTGTTTCATTACTTCCAAGAAAAAAAAAACTTGTTTCATTACCTTATTATAAATTGTAATAGTAGTAGTAGTATCATTTTCTTTGGTTACAGTTGAAAGACACAAAACACCCAACTACGTACCCATTCCACATATAGAGATCATACATGTTTATCTGATTAGAAGGAACTTCAATACCAAAAATGTTTTAGCATTGCCATTGAATTACTAGTGGTTGTTTTGTTCTTTTTCTTTTACAAGAGTCATCTTTCTGGATAGTGTTGTTCTCTTGATCAGATATGATCACACTTATAGCTGAGGTTAAAATTTCACTCAACAATTTGACCAGCTTAAGAGAAATTTCTCTTAAGATCAGTCATATTAAGAGAAATTTCTCTTAAGTCTTAAGAGAAATTTCTCTTAATATGACTGATCTTAAGAGAAATTTCTCTTAAGATCAGTTGGGCGTAGAGATTTGTATTGGTGGTAGTGGTGGTGGTGGCAATGGAGGGGGAGGAGAGAGAGAGATGGTGGTGGTGGTGGCTATGGAGGGAGATGAGAGAGAAAGTTAGAGAGAGAAGAGAGTTGGTGGTAGTTGCGACGGCAATAATGGCGACAGTGGTGGTAGTTGTGATGGTGGTGGCTATAGAGGGAGGAGGAGGAGAGAAAGTTAGAGAGAGAAGAGAGATGGTGGTAGTGGTGGCTATGGAGGGGGAGGAGAGAGAAAGTTAGAGAGAGAAGAGAGTTGGTGGTAGTGGCTCCGGCGACGGCGACGATGGCTCCGGTGGTGGTGGTTGTGATGGTGGTGGCTATGGAGGGAGGAGGAGAGAACATGGTGGTGGTAGTGGTTATAGAGGGGGAGAACATAAGATGGTGGAAGGATGAGGAGAGAAGATGGTGGCTATGGTGGTGGTGGTTGTGAATCTGTGATGGTGATGGCTATGGAGGGGGAGGAAAGAGAGATGGTGGTGGTGGTGGTGGTGGCTATGGAGGGGGAGGAGAGAGAAAGTTAGAGAGAGAAGAGAGATGGTAGTGGTGGTCTCTTAGGATTTAATGGGCAATTTTGCCATTTAGAGTAAAATTTAAAATTTTATAGGACTAAGAGATAAAGTTTAAATTTTAGAAGACTTTGGGAGGGAAAGTTTTTTTAGAGTATGTCCTTGTTTGAGTTTTTAATTATGGCTTGTCCTTTAGTCCAACTTAGCCCAACCTTTAGGGTCTTACACCAAGTCTCCCATAATTTAAAGGCAAGACGGTCTCCTTCTGCTCACCAAACCTAACAAACCTCAACTTATCTGTATCCTCTTAGCTATATCGAATTGGAAGTCTAAATTAAAATATCACTTTGACCCAGTGATTGATTTAGGAAATTGCAATGGCTGAATAAGATTGCAAGTTCTTTTTATGTATTTATTTATTTATTTGGCACATGCTTTAAAAAGAAAGGAAAAAAAGTACATATAATTCTCCTAAAAAAAAACCAAAAACAGATAGAGAGGGGTAGAGAGAGTTCTTTGAGATATATGTGTCATGTGTGCGTATCCAGTTTGAATCCAAATAAGCATAATTTTTTTTTTATTTATCATAGATTTTCCTTTGTTTACTCGGAATAGCTACTAGATAAAACACATGTCAGTCTATAGCAAAATTTGATTTTTGTGTGTATGTGTTTGCACCCAAAAACCGCCAAAGGTTTTTGAGCCCGAGTGGCATGAAATTGGATAGGGGGAGGCCGGCCTATAATTTGTAATAGCTTATCAGGCTCGAGAGGACGATGTCACATGGTCTCTAAAGATCCATAGCTGTTGCTTAAATATGGTGAAGTCCAGATGAGCAGTCTAATCAGGCTATAACCATGATGTGAGCCCGATTGGAAGGGTGGCATGAATGAGGACTATCGGGCATAGTAGTAACATAACCTAACGCAGTGTAAGCCCGATGGTAGATCAAAGCAGCACGGAGGCCAATCGGACACCGTATAGTTAAGAATGATTGTATGAGTCCGATCGGCCATAGGCATTGGTAAAAAGGTAATTGGGCATGAAAGACAGTATTGAAATTGGTTAAGCCCGATTCAGCTGAAAGAAAGTAGTTGACAAGGCCGATGGACTAAAATGGGAAGGCCACCTGCTATTCACAGCTGTCAAGGCGACGGCATCCCAGATTTTGAGGAAGCAAGAGTTTGGTTTGGAAGGTATTTAATCACATCCAGTTGGATTGGAAGGTTGATCCCTAGAATATAGGGATTGGTTCAATCAAGATAGAGATAAGAGTTAGAGATTAAGAAGGATTCTGCCAATCAGTCATGCAGCTTAGGGCGCAAGCTAAGGAGTTCTTTCCTTATCAGAATTCCTAGAGGCCGTTATAAAGATGGAAGCAGGCCAACCAAGCAAAGGGACTCCGCATCATCTCGAAAAACAGCACACACTGCATCCAAAAAAGCATTCAAGGCATTCAAAGCATTCAAACCTTTGTGTTCTTTCAGCATTCATAGCAAATAGGTCTACCCTCTTTTGTTATTTTTCTTTGCTCTTTTCATTCTCGTGAACAATCAGAGCATGTTCTGATCCTGTTCTTTGGTGATATGTTATATTTTCCAAACACTTAATAAAATCTACTTTTATTAAATCGTTTGTGATTTGTTTACCTGGTAAACTACACTATTTGGCTTGTGCGCTTCAGTACTGCCAAGGGATTTTTGGTGGGGCTACTTTCCTACTCATCATACACAATCACTCTATTTAGAAGTTAGATCTGAAAGCCTTGAGTATCACTCACTCAAGCGTATAGGAAATTAGTTTGCACACACACACCGAGCCCGTGTGGCTCTAGCACGTCCCCGCAAAACTACAAGCAAACATTTTGGCACGCCTGGTGGGACCCATAGTGCAAAAACATGCCTCCCAAGAAGAACTGAAAAAATGAACAGGACGATCCTGCCATTGACCCATTTGCTGAAGAGAGTACATGCCGCTCCCCTGTGGATAGCGGCGTGACTCTCGAGGCAATATCAGAGGCCATGAGGATGAACGTTGAACCTATGAGGCGAGACTATAATGCCTTGATAGGTTCGATGGGTAATCTGAAAGACTTAATCGGCCAAACAGCCGAAATACATCGGGGGCAAACTGACCTAGTCTCGTCTACCCAGATAACACATTCGAAGTTGGATACCCTAACCAATAGGATGGACCGGCTTTGTACTATTCTTGAGGCAAATAATAACCAACAAGCCTTAGGATCTACCTCAGGCTCAGGATCGGGCTCGGGCATAGGCGCGTCCGAGATGAAGAAGGAGCTATGATACGTGATCCCAAATCTTAGGGGGTCTGATGGCTCAGGCAAACAGCCCAAGTCACAGTCCGAAGACGGTGGAGGGTCCGTTGTCACCGATCCTACTGGATCGGTACCACCACTGACTCCTCCACCTACCGGCCGTAATCCAGAGATAATCGGCCAGCAAACGCCCCCAGGGCACATTGCCGGGGGGCAAAGGGTTAACGATGATGGTTTTTGGCCTCATCGGGCCAATAACAACCAACAACAATTACCACCCCCCGTGGTAATAGCTCAACCCATCGCTCCACAACCCATCAACAGGGAGTAGTTGGTGGTGGCCATACACGAGGAGTATGGCCCATTATGAGAAGGGTGGAGAGGCCGACCTACAAACAGCCTTACCCGCCTGAAATTGACCAAGTCAACTTCCCACAAGGGTATAAAGTCCCAAACTTTACCCTATTTTCTGGGGAAAGTGAACACTCCTCAGTAGAGCATATCAGCCGCTTCATTGTGCAGTGCGGCCATGCGGGCAGTAGCGATCCTTTAAAACTGAGGCTGTTTTCAAACTCGCTCACGGGCATAGCATTTTTATGGTATGTCAATCTTCCAGCCAACTCCGTGCAAGACTGGAGAGGGATGGAAGAGTTGTTTCATGGCCAGTTCTATAGGACTGAGCCCGAGATATCGTTGGCAGATCTGTCTAGGATGCTCCAACTAGTGGGAGAGACCGTTGAGACTTACATAGCCCGATTCAGAAAGGCTAAGTACAGATGCAAGACGGTCTTGCCCGAAGAAGAATATGCTAAGATGGCAATGGGTGGAATGTCTTTCGAGCTTCGTAAAAGGTTCGAAGGGACTGATTTCCGCGATTTATTCGACCTGACCACGAGGGTCGCCCGTTACGAGCATATCCTACTAGAGCAGCAGGAGAAGAGGAGTTCCTCCAAAGGAACATATTACAAATATCCTAACTACGAGGTCCACTTAGCGGATTGTGCCCTCGAGGCAGAGATCGATATGGCCGAGCTAATCTCTAAGCGACCGATTGTGTGTAACGCCTTGAACAAACCCATCAACAACAACGCCGCTGCTAAAAAGATGGCATTTAAGGTAGGAAAAAATTACACATTTGATATAACAATGGCTGATGTAGACACCCCAATTTTGACCGACTGTCGAATTTAGGAGAGCGTCACCTCCACGTCCGATGATGATAAGGACCGAAAAGATTCGAAGTATTCCAAGCTCTTCAGAAAATTCTCCAAACGCGATAAAAATTTCACAGAAAGAAGAAAATACCAGGTATTTAGAAGAATTCAGGTGCAAAACACCATTGTCGAAAAAGATCTTCAAAAATAAATTGCTTTGAAAAAAAGAAAGACCTAAAAAGGGAAGCTCAACAAAAAATGGCACACGGCAGATTTCCGCGGCATTCAGTGAATGCCGAGCGGCACTCACTAAGTGCCGAACGGCATTCAGTGAGTGCCGGCCCGACACTTACTGAGTGCCGCCAACATTTTTTGACTGCCGTTCACTTTTAAAGTCCGTATTTTGCAGTGCAATACGTATGTGTATGCGGATAAAAACAAAAAACTGATAAAGTGAGATTGACAAAAATGCGGCAACCCATTAATTGTCGCGGCATTTGGTGAGAGCCGTGCGGCAATCACGCAGTGCCGGAGCGGCAGTTATGGAGTGCCGCACAGCTTTTTGGACTGCCGCCCTGGGCAGCAGTCTGCCTAATTTCAGAAAGTACGCATTGTACCACCAAATGAGAGATTTACACCTGTTTTTTGCTCCGAAATTCACTAAAAATACTTGGTAATTTTGCCTATAAAAGAGAAGGGATCTTCCTTGGAAGGAAGGAGGTGAGAATACAAGAGAGAACCACCACTACATCAACATATTTTGGAGAGAAAAGAGAGGAGAGTTTAGAGAATTAGGAAGAAGTGCTTGGAAGATCTTCAAGGAAAAGAGAACTTTGAGGATAATTTGGAGGTGATCCTCTATGCTGTAGATTGTTTGCCTACTCTTTTTCTTTTGAACTTCTAATCCTAAAATCTCTTGTTATTTTGTTTGTCAAGTAAGTTTAGGAGTCTCTTTTTCTAATGCTTCCTTCTATTTCTTTGTATATGTTCTTCTCTTGAGGGGTCTTGGAGATCTTCAATATCTCTCTTGATCTCTTGAGTATGATCCTTTGAATCTCATATAAAGCTTATACTCTACATGAGAGTCAAAAATTTGATCATCACTTTATTTCATATAAATGGATCCAAGTCCATACTCATGACTTGGATCCTCTAAATTTGGTACCTAATGAAGTCATTCCCTTATTCTTGTTGAAACTTAGGAGCATTAGTCATTTTTATCTCCCATGACCACCAAATGGTAGGAGTAATAAGTTGAATTCAAGCTTTGGTCTATAAAGTTTGAGTTCATTGTTTGGAATTTTGAGAAGTTCATTTCATACTTCATCAAAATCCATAAGTATAAAGTGTTTTTTAGTCTTCAAGGACCATCAAATGGTAGAAGAAGTAGTTTGGTTTAGTCCCAACTCCATGTTTTAATAGTTGAGGTTAACCAACAAAGTTGGACTAGCAAAATGAAAACAGTGAGTTCACAAACTGTTTTTGATCAAGGATTTTTAATTTGAAATCAGACCGTTGGAATTGAATGAAACCAACGGGAACGTGTTCATAACACAAATATCCACCACTGTGATTTTTGTTTTAAGAAGATTTCATGTTTTGAGTGGTTTGACCATGAGTTTTGTGAGACAACCACAATCTGTCCAGAATTTCAGAATAGTTTCAGAACAGCAACATGTTTTTGAAATAAGTAAATCAGATTTCTAATAAAGTGTTTGAGACCCAAAATAATTTTTTCTATGAACCTTAATATGTTATGAAGGTTCCCCAAAAAGAATGAAGCAATTCAAATTTATTTGCTATTTGTAAAAAATCATACAAGATCTCTGGACAGAGAGTTGTAAAATCCGGAGTAAGTTCTAGTAGTTTCCGTATTCCCGGAGATCGAACCGTTGAAACCTCGATTTTCTTTTTGGGTTAGAAACTAGACGCACAGAGGCATAACATATCCAAAAATCATTAAGATCCAACCGTTGGAAGTAGTTTATGTCTATTTTTTAAGATCTGGTCTGCTCTCTGCAATTCATAAAAATTGTTACCGTTTTTATCTAATCTTATTCATGTCAACTCAAATGGACTCCTAATGCCTTAGGACCCAAATCATACTTTGAATAATGATAACTTAGCTTAAATCCAGAAGTTAAGTGACCCAAATTGGTGAATAAATCCATGTTTCATTCTTGTTTACATTCACTCATTCATGTTCATCTAATGCCCATGATTAGAACTAGGTATTGAATAAAGTTGGATTTCATGCTTGTTAGATCTAAGCTAGGGAATTAGGATTGATTATTTTGACATCATATTATTATGTGAAGCATGTGGACTAATCTTTGTTTTGTAGCGCATTTGAGGTACGATTTCTCATCTCCCTTCTAGTTTATTTCATTCCTTGACTTTATTGATTTTCAACCTCATGCGCGACACCTTAGAATTAGGAGCTTGCCCTATATGTATATATGATTAGAGACTCTTTCTTAGGATTTTCTTTTGTTTGTATGCATCGCACGTTTAAATATCGCTGCTGGATCCCGGGTAAGTTCTCTTGTTCCTTATTGCATATCACAATTGCTTGCTACTTGAAATATGTGGTTTATGAATGATATTTTACCATTAGCAATTTTACACCCTTTGGACATGCTTTTGTGATGTATATGTATATATGTATTAGTTGAGGGCATGCTTAGATTAATAAATTTGATTAAAAGGATGTTGAGTAGAGGCCTATCGTAAGATAAGATGAGAGAGGGTGTTTTAGTCCGACGGGCTCCTTCCTCTCTCATTCCATAATCCCCGGACCTAGTTAGTCTCTGGTTTCTAAAAAGATCAGTTTGCTTTTAAAACGTTTTCTTAATTTTTTCCTTCTAAAAATTAAGTGGCGACTCATTTGTTTTGAATTTGAATTTTAAAAGAACTTTAAAAGAAAAGCTGTGGGTAGAAAGAAAACTGCGATATCCACAATCTGGCGACTCTGCTGGGGATCGAACCCAGAATCTCTGGTTTCGCAGACCAGAATTTCTGATTTTGGGTTCACTTGAGGATTAGACTTGAAAAATGTCCTTTTAATCAAATTAATTAATCTTTGTGTGCCTGTTGCATTTCACTTGCATGTCCAGCCAGTCGATTGCACAGAACTATGACCTTGGAGGCTCGGGGCAACCCGGTCGGTCAAGTCATCATGGGACTGTGTGATCACCCTTGATCTCGTACCATGATTTGGTATATGAAGCATCCTATCGGGTGTGTGTCAAGGGTCCCTTATTTGACCAAAACCCAGCCTGTGCATGATAGTTTCTTTAGAACCTTTCAATCTTAGGAAATCAATTCTTGATTAGGTTTTATATGCTAGGGAGTTTTGTATGCCCGGAAGGGATTACTTGAGATGATGACGATACTTGCTTGATGAAAGATGTATAATATTTTAATCACCTTTTAGAAAATTCTCCTCATGTTTTGCGACATTCGGAGAACATGCCGAACCTTGATTATAAGATTATATTTCTTATATCATGTCTAGTTGAGCATCATTGACCTTGTGTGTATCCAAATTCATGGAAAATATGGTGATAATCCGGTCATGTGATCCCCCTACCCAAAGGTTTTTCTCAAGGTTTTCGATTACCTTTTCAAAAAAAAATCTTTTCCTCTTTTCAATTAAAAATTCCCAAATTACCCTTGTTAAGGCATATTTCACTTGATGGTCTTCAAAATAAAAATTCAAAAGTCCTTGAAAATTATTTTGGTAGAAGAATGTTCTAAAAAAAAGCACTCTCAAGGATTGTTTTCAAAGGCCTTTCTTTTTTTAACTACCCAAACAAAACAAAAAAAAATGCTTTTCAAATAGATTTTGAAAATTTCGAAACCTCTGAGAAGGTAGTGAGGATCACAATGAAAGGAGAAATCAGCGCACTTGACATGGGTGAGGATTTTATGTGCTTATATGTTTTATGTGTTAGGATTAGGACTTTTTTTTTTTTGGCATATAGAGTAGGCACACACGCACACATGCATTGCATCCGCATGACATGCGTCGGCATGAAAAAAGGAAAGGAGGGCTTTTACTTTACCAAAAATCTTTTAAAACAAAATACATAGGTTTTAAAAATAATAATAATGATAAAAATTTTAAAATCTGCTGTAGGAGCAAAAATAGCATCCGGATTAAGTCAAGCCTAGTTTAGGGACCCCACAGCAAGGCTAGTAAGGGGAGGACGCGCTGACATGGCCGAAAAGAGAAACAACGAAGAAATGTCCGGTTTAAGGGTACTAGTAGAACAGCAAGCAGAACAGATGAGGAGACAGGCTGAAAACATGAACCGCATGATGGGGATGATAGAAGAACTGAACCGTCGACCACCGCATGTGATCCCATCTGTTATGGACCCACCTCTGGGAGGAGGGGAAGGAGATTGGTTTGATGATCAGGAGGCCCAATGGACCGATGCATTGCGGGCCAACAGAGACAGAGAGAAAGCTGAGAAGGAGAAGCAATTGACCGAGAAAATTGAAAAGTTGGAAAGGGTAATGCACAAAGCTCAGGGGGTTGATACCTATCTGCTGGAGTTAGAAGGCCTATATGACGGGGTCCACGAAACGCTGCCTGCCGGGTTCAAAATGCCAGTTTTTGATAAGTTTGATGGCACCGGGAATCCTCGCAGTCATATCCGGATGTGCATAGGAGCTTTTCAGCCTAGCGGTCTAAGCACTACCATGATGGCCGTTCTATTTCAGCAAACCTTGACAGGAGCTGCTCTATCGTGGTACCTTACACTTGAGCCAAGCAAAACCAGGGTTTGGGAAGAAGTCGTAAAATCATTTGTGGCCCAATATGAGTACAATCAAGACCTGGATGTCACTGTCCGAGATCTAGAAACAGCCAGGCAAGGGAACAAAGAATCATTTGCTGAGTATCTGAGTCGATGGAGAGGGAAAGCCGGAAAGATGGTACAGAGGCCATCAGAAAAAGACCAAATCCGAATGTTGATGAAAAACCTGCAGCCAGTTTATCAGGAGAAGATGAGGTTTCAGTCAATCAACACTTTTGCCGAGGTGTTTGATGTGGGAACAAGGATTGAAGATGCGATTCAGGAAGGAGTGATCAAGAAAGAAGAACAACCAAATCGGTATCGGAGGCCCAGTTATGGATCAAATGGAGGACAAGCGGGGGGTCACTCTGGCCCCACCGACGTCAATGCATTGAATGGGCCAGAAAGGAAATTCGACATAGCACCGAGAAGAGGAGGGGACAAAGCGCCAAGGAAGTTCTCAGATTTGGGGGTGTCACTATCCACCACCCTCGACAGATTGTTAGCCAAGGGGCATCTCTGTCAGTTGGAACCTCGACCCCTACCAAGTTCGCTTCCGCCGAATTTCCAATGGGATCTTTTCTGCAAATTTCATCAGCAGAAAGGTCACTCAACGGATCGATGCATGAGATTAAGGCACGAGATTCAGGACCTCATTGATAACAAGGTAATTTCAGAACCTCCTACCAAAGCCCCGAATGTTACCAGAAATCCGCTTCCAGATCACCGAGCCGTGCCACCTCCGCGAGGCCTTTATTTTTTAGGGATAGGGGAAGCAACCTTTGATCCGTCTGGGCTAATCACTAAGTTCGGGGCACCGAGAAAGCCATACTTGCTGCCTGAGGACTCGATGATCTGTGCTTTGGAGGATCAGCTAGGGAAAAGTGAAATAGGAAAGTCAGATTGGTGGATCCAAGGCGGTGACGATCAAGATGCGAGCCAAGTGGAGAATGATCTCTGGTACGAAAGCGACAAAGAAACAGAGGTGGTAGAGAGTACTCTGGAAGTTAATTCAGAAATCGACAATCTATGGATGAGAGAAGAAGTCATTCACTTGACCCGGTCAGGCAGACACTTCAAGCCGCACGAACTGGAGGAAGATCACCTCGGGAGAGATCTGGACAAGGGAAAGGGTAAAGTTGATGAAGAAGCAGGGGAAGACAGGGTCCTGAAATAGTTGAAAAAGACCTAGGCTAACATCACTGTTTGGGGGTTGCTGATTGCCTCCAAACGTCACAGGCAGGCGGTTCTAGATGCTCTGAACCAGTCTGACGTATCTATCGACACCCCCCCGGAGGATCTCATAGGACTGATCGGCAAGATCTCAACTTCGACTATTACCTTCTCGTCAAATGACCTGCCTCCGGGAGGGCCCGTGCGCAACAAACCGTTATATGTCACCGTCGAATGCTTAGGGAACGTCGTACCTGCTTGCCTGGTAGACAATGGATCAGCCCTCAATGTATGTCCTTTCCGAACAGCTAAGCGAATGGGTCTAGACGAGTCAACATTTGCACCATCTGAGCAAAGGGTAAGAGCCTACGATAACACCCAGAGAACAGTTACGGGGATAGTCCTTCGTCTCACTGTTGGCCCTTGTGAAAAAGAAGTTGAGTTTCAGGTCATTGACATACCCGCTTCCTTCAATCTGCTATTGGGGAGGCCTTGGTTGGACAGTTTGGGGGCCATACCATCAACAATCCATCAGAAGGTTAAATGCATTTGGGAGAATGAAGTCCGTGATATCCTCGGGGATAGTTGGAATTAGTTGACCGAAGCATCATCTAGCACGCCAGTTTTAGAACTTCAATTACAAGAAGAAGAAGCGAAGATAGGAGGGTTCGAGTTTATCAGCATGTTGGAAGAAGAAAAGCCGAGAGAGTTTCTACCGCTCCATTTTGATCAGCATGCCAGTCCAATGGTCGCAGGGATCATGAAGAAGATGGGCTTCTTTCCGGGATTGGGATTGGGAAAGAACCTTCAGGGCCTGCCTGAGTTTCCAAGAATTCCTACTCAGACTCACACTCACGGCCTGGGGTATCAGCCAACGAAGAAGGAACTAAGGGCAAAGAAGAAGGCTTTCGATGCGCCAATGGACCCTTATCCGAAAACACTCAACGGTTGCTTCGTAAAGGAAGGAGAAGATTTCCCCTTCTGTGGCTTCCCGTAGCCTTGGATGGACCAGAAGGACAAAAGTCTAAAGCCGGGGTTCGAGATCTTTTTCTCCCATGAATTCTCCAAATACAAAGACCCATTTTTGCAAATGCCTGAAAAATCTGCTGCCTTCAACGATTGGGTTGGTGTACTGGATGGACCGGTCATGCAGAATCTGTTGAGCGAGGAAGGGGTAAAAGCCGAAGGAAAAGGGGAAGAAGACAAGGGCCTGGAAGTCAAGGTCGAAGAAGGGAGTGATGAGGATGCGCCGGAAGAGGAACCGAAGCCAGGAAAAGAAGAAAAGAAGGAATCCGAAGGGCTGCCAGGTTGTAGCACTATGGAACTCAAGCAGGGAATCAACAAAGAGTGGGTCTTTGAGTCTAGTGATAAGTATCCCCCTCACCCAGAGTCTGTAATGGCCCAAATGAGGTGTCTTACTATTGCTATGTCTGTTGTAATCACTCCCAACAAAATCAATGAAAGTATGACTGATTCCGCCTACTCGAATGCGCTTAATGAATGTGATGAATGTGATGATCATGGAATACCTAGTGAATTGCAAAAGTTAATTGAAAAAGAAAAAGAATCTGCATGTAAAATCATTGAGGACACTCTAACGATTAATCTAGGAAATGAAAATAATCCTCAAAATGTCTTTATCGGCTCAACACTTAGCAATGAAGAAAGCAAAGAACTAATCAATCTATTAAATGAATCCAAAGATGTTTTTGCATGGTCTTATAATGATATGCCAGGTATTGATCCAAAGATAGTCCAGCACCACATCCCTCTCTTTCCCAATTCGAAACCCATAAAACAGAAATTGAGGCGAATGAGGCCAGAATGGGCACTTAAAGTAAAAGAGGAGGTTGAAAAGCAACTAAAGGCTGGATTCTTGATGGTCACCGAGTATCCAGAGTGGATTGCCAACATTGTACCTGTCCCAAAGAAGGATGGTCGTGTTAGGGTTTGCGTCGACTTTCGAGATTTAAACAAGGCAAGCCCTAAAGACGATTTCCTATTACCCCACATCGATGTGTTGGTCGATAACACTGCGGGACACGAGCTTCTATCTTTCATGGATGGATTCTCTGGGTATAACCAAATCCTCATGGCACCCGAGGATAGGGAGAAAACCAAGTTCATCACTCCATGGGGGACATACTGCTATAGGGTCATGCCATTCGGGCTTAAGAATGTAGGTGCGACCTATCAAAGGGTTGCCACAACTTTACTGCACGACATGATCCACAAAGAGGTGGAGGTGTATGTGGATGATATGATTGTAAAGTCCAAAGAGAGGGGAGGGCACCTAGAGGCCTTGAGGAAATTCTTTGGGAGATTGAGGGAGGTTAAGATGAGGCTAAACCCGCAGAAATGTACCTTCGGAGTTACCACAGGGAAGTTGTTAGGGTTCCTTATTACCCAAAGGGGGATCGAAGTAGACCCAACCAAGATAAAAGCCATAACCGAAATGAACCCACCAAAAAATGAGAAGGAGCTGAGAGGGTTCTTGGGGAGAATACAGTTCATCAGCCGCTTCATTTCCAAACTCACCTTGACCTGTGACCCATTGTTCAAACTGCTTGGAAAAGGAGAAAAGTTCAAATGGGACACCCTTTGCCAACAAGCCTTCGACAAAATCAAAACCTACCTCCAGAACCCCCCTGTCCTATCACCACCATCACCCGGGAAACCTTTGTTGCTTTATCTCTCCGTATCCGAAGATTCGATGGGGTGTATGTTGGCCCAAGAAGGAGAAGAGGGGCACGTGGAGAAAGCCATTTATTACTTGAGCAAAAGAATGATCGGATATGAGTTGAAGTACTTGCCCTTGGAAAAAGCCTGTTGGGCCTTAGTCTGGTGTACCCGTCGTCTTCGCCACTACATGCTAGCATTCCCTGTGATCCTGATATCCCGAATGGACCCACTAAAATACATATTCAAAAAACCCATCTTGACCAGTAGGATTTCCCGTTGGACCATGATGCTGGCTGAGTTCGATATCAAATATGTCACAGCCAAGTCTGTGAAAGGGAGGGCTGTTGCTGAGTTTTTAGCCGATCTCGCTGTAGAATCCGAGGACAAAGGAGAATTCAGGTTCCCGGATGAGGGAATAATGGAGGTAAAGGAGGAGTTGTGGAAAATGTACTTCGATGGAGCAGCCAACCAATTAGGTTACGGAGTTGGAATCATTCTCATAGCACCTGATGGGACCCCTACCCCATTAGCTGTCAAACTCAAATACAACTCAACCAACAATACCGCGGAGTACGAAGCCTGCATAATTGGGATAGAAGCGGCCTTGGCTTTGAAAGTCGGACGGATTGATGTCTTCAGAGATTCCAATTTGATCATATCCCGGGTCCGGGGAGATTGGAAGGTAAAGCATGAGAAACTGAGACCTTACCATGATTACCTGGAAAGTCTGAAAGCACAATTTCAAAAGATTTCTTTTTACTACCTCCCTCGTGAAGAAAACCAACTAGCCGACTCATTGGCTACCTTGGCCTCGATGATCCAAATCCCCTCCAAAACTACCATGATCCCGCTATCCATAGAAGTGAGGAAACAACCGTCGTTTGAAATGGTCACGGCCGTGGAAGACGAAGAGGAAGTACCGTGGTATGAGGATGTGTGGAAGTTCATTAAAGAAAGAGAATACCCCGAAGGAGCCTCAGAAAAGGATAGAAAGGCAATTCGGCGGTTCGCCGCTAAATTTGTGATCTATGCAGATAAGCTATGGAAGAAATCCTACACCGGGTACAATCTAGAGTGCCTATATGGAAGGGAAGCTAAGAGAATGATGGAAGAAATTCATGAGGGAGTGTGTGGGCCCCACATGAATGGGCACATGCTAGCGAAGAAGATCATCCGACAGGGATACTATTGGACAACCTTGGACAAAGACTGTTGTGAGTATGTTAGAAGGTGTCACAAATGCCAGATTCATGCAAATCTAATGCACACTCCGCCGTCACAGCTTTATAGCATGACCACCCCTTGGTCGTTTTCCGTATGGGGGATCGACATCATTGGTGAGATAGTTCCAAGGGCTTCCAATGGGCACCGGTACATAATCGTGGCAATTGATTATTTCACAAAGTGGGTAGAGGCAGCCTCGTATGCAACTTTGAAAGCCAAAGATGTGGTGAGTTTCATCGAGAAAAACATAATCTGCAGATATGGGGTCCCGAATGAGTTTTTCTCCGATCATGGCAGTCATTTCCAGGGGGAAGTTATACCACTCTTGGAAAGGTATAAGATCACTCGTCACCAATCGTCCCCGTATAGGCCTTAGACGAATGGAGCAGTAGAAGCGGCAAACAAAAACGTTAAGGTAATCCTGGGGAAAACGACGGATACATATAAGGATTGGCATGAAAAGCTGCCATTTGCTTTGTGGGGATACCGGACCTCGGTCAGAACTTCAACGGGTGCTACGCCGTATTCATTGGTCTATGGGATGGAAGCTGTTCTCCCAATCGAGGTAGAAATACCCTCTCTTAGGGTTTTGGCAGAATGCGAGGTCCCCGAATCAGAATGGGTACAAGGAAGATATGAGGAGTTGATGCTACTTAATGAGAAAAGGTTGGCAGCGATAAACCATACTCGGGGATATCAAAAGAGGATAGCCCGTGCTTTCAACAAAAAGGTCCGCCCTAGGAAGCTTGCTGAGGGTGACCTGGTCCTCAAGGAACTGAAAGTACCTGTTTATGACCCCAGAGGAAAATTCAAACCCAACTGGGTCGGGCCGTACATCATTAAGACTCTCCTTTCCGGAGGAGCGACTTATCTCATGGACCTGGACGGGGTTGAATTTAAACAACCAATTAACCTCGATCGCCTCAAGAAGTATTTTGCTTGAAACCTTTTTTTTTAAAGCCTCCTACCTTGATGAACTACGCTTGACCTGATTCCCGCTAGGGGATACGTAGGCAACCTATTTGGTTCGGTCATTGAAAATAAAACCGCCCGAGCGGCATCTTTCTTCAAGCCTTAAACCGAACTACTACAGGCCTGATACCCACTCTGGGATAAGTAGGCGGGCTCTCAAAAAGCCTTCGGCCCGTTAAAACTTCAAATAAACCTGTACTAAACTAGGGGCAAACTGGCGTTTGCCCAGAACTACTTCAAAGCCCTGAAACCAGGGGCAAACTTTGTTTGCTATCCGAAGAACCCAGATATTCACCTGAAACCCATCTTTAGATCTCCTGGCTATCAAGATACGTACTATAAAGAAACAAATGAGAGTTCATGGTATAGAAAGAATAAAGCTTTAAGCAAAATTCAAAGCAAGGTGAAGAGCCGAGAAAAGACATTTGAAAGGAGAATTCTTCATAAAAAGATTAATTGAAGGGGTGAACACTTTGATTGAACATGACAAACACTTTAAAAAAAAAAAGGGAAATCACATTCATAAGCGTAAACAAAGAGTAGGCAGGGTCTGTCAGAAAGTTTTGTAAAATGGCAAGCTTTTCCCTGTTTTTGTCTACTTTATATGCATGTGTCCGTCAAGCTCGCCTCGCAACCAAGGCTTGGATCTCTAGGAGATACTCGGTAGTAGGCACAGTCGGAGCAGGAACCCTCGGGAACGGAGCAGCCATTCTGCTGGGCCAAACCTCCATGAAAGCCTTCACAATAGAAGGACGCAAAGGGGACCCCCTGGTGAAATCAGCAGTCACGGACTCAGTAGCATCTTGCAAAAGTCCAAACTGACGGACAACTCGGTCAGGAATGTAGAAAGTAGTGGCGTGCAAACCCGGCAGCCAGAGGCCAGGTCACCCGGGAAGGCGTACAGCAACAGAGCGGTAGATCCACGATGGAAAAACCCAGCAGATGTCACTAGAAGAGAGGCCCTGAAGCCAACCAAGCCACGCGTCGGCGGACTAAAACAAGCTATGAATCTCTATGCGATCATAAGGAAGTGACCCACGGAGATGGGAAGCATGTATAAAGAGGTCCAGACGCTCCATGAGCCAAATTTGCAAGACAAAAGGTGCCCCAGCGGATAACATGACCCTAGTAGCATGAGCATGGCCCAATCCAATCAGAGTTTCACCAAGGACTAGCATAACAGCACTTTTCATGTCCCGCAAACCGCAGGCAATGGGTATGAGAGTGTCAGAAGATGATCGAAAGAGAAAGTAAGAGAGCATAGCAATTGACAAGGCACTACGTCGAATAATCTGGTACTCACCATTGTAAGGGTCCCCTATGGGAGCATAAACAGAAGAAAGGCGCTCAAAGTCGATTTGCCTGTCATGAACAAAAGAGCCCTCCGCATTCCGAGACATGTGGAGAAGGGTGGCTAAGTCCCGAACATACCCGGCTTGAATCTGAGGGACCATCAATTCGGCAGAAGGATCAGTGTGAAGAATGGCGCTAAACTCCTCAAATAAGGGGCAAATCTCCTGAGAGCCGAAACGAAAGACATTGAGAGCAGGATCCCAACATTGGACGGCGGCGCGAAGTAGACCCTCATTTAGATTCATCTGTTGGAAAGAGAAGAGATCGTTTAGTCTGAAGCACTCAAAATTAAGCTTGTCAATACCGGAGAGAGTATCCATCCATGGGAAGAGAATTTGAGAACTAATGGGGGCCATTTGGAGAGGAAATGAGAAGAAATGAGAAGTATTTGGCGGAACTTTGCAAAAGAAGTGGTATAAATAGAAGCATAAGGCTGTCTACCTACCCGCGGCACTCGATAAAGTGCAGCGGCACTCGATGAAGTGCCGCACGGCAGTCCGTAGATGCCGTTGCGGCATTTACTGACTGCCGCGCAGCTCTCACTGAGTGCCGCGGAGACCTAACCGAGTGCCGTTCCAAGTTTTTCATTGGCCAGGGTTTGTTTGTAACACGATCAGCCCACCTGCAAACAGAAAACTAGATAGAAAACAATAAAACGTGCGCATCATGCAGCACGTGCAAATACATTCATTCATTCATTTCATTCATTTGTGCATATCAAATAGATAAAGGAAATAGAAGCATTCAAGACAAGAATAAAGACGGGACCAAGCCATGATCCCACATACGGCAAGAGATGGACCAAGCTATGGTCACACATACGGTAAATGTTAATAAAGAAGCAACAATATAATAATAGAGGTATCCAAAATGCCTATCCTACTGGCTATCACGAAGCCATCACCAAAAAATAAAGCATGTATATACAATCATCAAATAAAGTGTAAGACCTCTCAAAACACTCAAAAGAAAAAGGAAAAGAGGGAAAGAAATATGATCAGCCCCGGCCCCGACCGCGAGTCTGGCGGGTCGTATGCCTGAGAGGCTCCTCCTCCGACTCTGTCCCGCTGCCTCTGCCACTCCCTCCACGTCCGCTGCTACCACCGCCTCTGCCTCTGCCACCGCTAGTACCCTTGCCGCTGCCTCCACCGCGCCCAGCACCGCTACCTCCGGGGGCATCGCTGAAAGGGATGCCGAACTGCTGGAGCCTCTGCTGGAGCTGCCCCACTTGCTGGGACAAGATCCTATTCTCCTCTGCCTGAAATAAGAAAAGATAAATTTAGATAACATTGAAGAAACAATCAGAATACTGAGAATAAGGGCGTAAAGATCATACCTGAGCCCTCAACTGAGTCGCAGCGGTCGCTCGAGCTCCCTCAGCCTGAAAACAAGAGCCAAAGAATAAAAGGTCATAATCAAAGTTAAAATAAAAGGAAAGGGTGAGTTTCTTACCATCCACTCTCGCCCGAGGACCCACTGTCGCACGCTGTGGGCGTACGCCAAGCCCTCCTCCGCGTAGGCACGCGGGACAACATCATAATGAAGAGGGATAGTTGGGGCGCCCTGTGTGAGTCGGGGGATCGTCATCAGGTAAGGCTCGCCAAACGAGACGGTCGACATAGTCCAATCCCACTCAGGCAAGGCGGGAGGACGCGTGGCAGCGGGCACAGGCTGCAAACGAAAAATATTAAAGCATGAGTAGAGAATAAAATGAAATTCTTGAAAAGGTGATAGAGGAATCGTATACTCACCCGCGTCACTTCCATCAAAGGGAAGTTCGGCATTAGCCTGGCAGCGCGGAATGCTGGGTATCCATCGGGGGGGTCCACAAAGTCATGAATGCTCAAACCCAGCAGAGCAACCGTGAGCTCGCTACCCTGGAGAGTGTCCGTGGTTCTCATAGAATCGGGAGGAGGGAACGACACAAAGAATCCAGGAGCTGCCAGTGACTGCCTAGTCACCCTCTCTCCCAAGTACCACGCCTGGCCCTCGGGCCCATCAAGGAGTCGCCTCGTCGGGTCATATCTAGCCGACCCTCGGATCTCCACACCAGCCTCGACAAGCGCCCTAAGCCAGGGCTGCCAATGAACATGCTGCTCCCTCAGATTCGTCAGGAAGTTCCTGAACGAAACAAAATCGTGGGCCTCGGTCTTCCGCCCGACCCTATCCTTCGCCCATTTCAGCCCCTGGGGCATGATAAGGGCGTCCGCCTCACGCGTCTCGGGAGACATCATGCGAAGATACTCGTGAGACCAAATCTGCGATAATAAAACAAAAAAAAGGGGGGGTTACTCTCACAGTTCAAATAAATTTCTGAAAGATGCAATAAATAATGAAATATAGAAAAGGCATACCTCTCACGCTCTCTAATAGCCACTGGTGGAGGCCGGCCTGTCCCGGGAGATGTCACTCATATGCCTGTACAGGATAGATAACCCTGCACCAGCCCAATCATACTCCTCAACCCGGTCCAGGTGCTCCAGGGACGCCACCAGGGACACAGCGACTCGATCGCCCTTGGTGCTCAACAGAGAGCACCCCAACATATACATCAGAAAACCTCTGGCCATCTGCTCGTCTGTAAAATCCGGTTTTCCCCGGAACATGTCCATAAACCATCGAGCCGTGACCAAAGCCTCATCCGGAACCACCCCCAATAAGGGCTCCACCTGGTCCCACTCCCGGTCCGTCAGCTGCCGCAATCGCTCTCCACCAAAGGCGATCCCGGTGATCATCGAGAAATCCAAGGGAGTCATCGTTATCTCCCCAAAATCGAAATGGAAAGTGCTCGTCGAATCCCACCATCGTTCGGCCAGCGCGTGTATCTGCCGCAAGTCGTTGGAGCTCTTCGTCAAAAGTTTGACGAAGTCTCCGAACCCGGCCGCGTCTACCAAAGCCCTCACCGGCTCACTCAACTGCGTGTACCACTCGTAACCGTGGGCAAGGATGCCATGCCCCTTCAACACTTTGGGCTGCAGCTGCAAGAAAGAACCACAAGTTCTGATGTCAGTAATTGGGTAAAAGAAAAAGCAAAAATAAAAAAAGATGATGTTCTAGAGAGAGAGAAGCTTCAAAGTATACATATATATAAATTTGTGAAAATCCAAAGCAAGTTCGGATTCAAAGGAGGCATTAGTTTCAATACAGGTTCACAAGTACCTAAAGTGAGTTTGAAAAAGCATCGCGCTCGTGAAATCTAAAAAAAAAAATAATAATAATAAATAAAGGACATGAAAATTCAAACATAACATTCGTTTCTACAAGAAGTTTTGAAGAAAATAAAAATTTCTTAAGGAGGGGCATGGAATAAAGCGATCAAGGACGCTCGGGGGCGCCACGAGCACGACATTCGGAACAGGGCATCTAAGTTGTGACAATTCTACGTTACATTCACACAGAGAAGAAAATGCGAGAAAGAAATACGAGAAAGGGGAGCGTTTACCTCGCGCTTAAATGCGCGGACTGATAAATGCTCATCCAGATCCCGTAGCAGGAGCGTAGCATCTGGATGATAGGTGGCCGTGTACTTGGCCTTCTTCTTCCTCCCTGAACCACTCGCCATAATCTGTCAAAGAGAAAGACAAATCTACGCGTTAAATTCATAAAAAGTTCAGAAAAACAATGAAATAATAGGGATTAATCAAGTCTTGATCGAGTAGGACTAACCTGAATAAGTCCTGGCTAGAACAATACAAGCAGAAGAGAAGTAGGAAAATTTTCTCCAGAGAGATTTTGAGGTGAAGGGAGTTGAAAGAATGAGGAAAATGAATTGAATCCGTCGGATTTAGCCACTGCCACTCAAACGCGGCACTCAGTTTTCTGTGCAGGGCAGTTGATGGACTGCCGCGCGGCACTCACTGACTGCCGCAACGGCACTTCGCGAGTGCCGCACGGCAGTCACGGACTGCCGCAATAATCCGCGTGTGCCGCGGTTAAGTCGGTTAAAAAAAACCTTCACTTTCCCCCCAAAATTCACATCAAGTCCCGAAAATTGAATTTGAGGCCCCCAAAATTTGCCCTCATTACCCTTTTTGCCCTCGGGGTCGTTTTTAGGTACACATTGATTACAAATTTCAAAATTTAAGAGTATATATGAGCCCGTGGGCCCCAATTTTGAAAATTGAAGATGTTTGAGCCCGTGGACTCCCATTTCTGAAAACTGAAAACATTTGAGCCCGTGGGCTCCTGAATTTTTGAAAAATCTGAAAATATTTGAGCCCATGGGCTCCGAATTTTTGAAAATTGAGAAGACATGAGAGTATAACAGATTTATATTCCCGGTTCTCGCAACAGATTTGCGTTAACCCCCGTTTTTGGAGTATAACAGATTTATATTCCCCGGTTCTCGCAACAGATTTGCGTTAACCCCCGTTTTTGGAGTATAACGGATTTATATTCCCCGATTCTCGCAACAGATTTACGTTAACCCCCGTTTTTGGAGTATAACGGATTTACATTCCCGGTTCTCGCAACAGATTTGCGTTAACCCCCATTTTTGGAATATAACGGATTTATATTCCCGGTTCTCGCAATAGATTTGCGTTAACCCCCGTTTTTGGAGTATAACGGATTTATATTCCCGGTTCTCGCAATAGATTTACGTTAACCCCCGTTTTTGGAGTATAACGGATTTATATTCCCGGTTCTCGCAATAGATTTGCGTTAACCCCCGTTTTTGGAGTATAACAGATTTATATTCCCCGGTTCTCGCAATAGATTTGTGTTAACCCCCGTTTTTGGAGTATAACGGATTTATATTCCCCGGTTCTCGCAACAGATTTGCGTTAACCCCCATTTTTGGAATATAACGAATTTATATTCCCCGGTTCTCGCAACAAATTTGCGTTAACCCCCGTTTTTGGAGTAGAACGGATTTATATTCCCCGGTTCTCGCAACAGATTTGCGTTAACCCCCGTTTTTGGAATATAACGGATTTATATTCCCGGTTCTTGCAATAGATTTGCGTTAACCCCCATTTTTGGAGTATAACGAATTTATATTCTCCGGTTCTCGTAACAGATTTGCGTTAACCCCCGTTTTTGGAGTATAGCGGATTTGTATTCCTCCCGAGATCAAATCAAAAGATCATGACCCCTGTAAGAGACCTTCGCATCAGTCACTGAATTAGGTGATCTTCCCTAACTAACACGTCACACAAAATGCGTAAGGGAGACATGTTGAGCATGGTGTTTGCATAACCAAGTCAATTCAGAAAATACCATTGCATGGCACTTGCATCATGATAAGATAGGTGCATTCATTCGTAGGGTCACTTATGCTTGTATATGTTTAGCTCCTGCCTGAACTACGTCTTGGTCTGATTCCTGATGGGATACGTAGGCAGCTCACCGATGAGCACGACCAACATGAACCGTTTGTGAAGCTTTTTTTTGCAACGCATTTTATTTTTTCCTAAATTCAACAGTCTGGTCAAAGACTTGTCTTCACACAGGCTTTGACATTCACTTACGAGACGCGTTGCCCCACAAGCTCTGTCAAAGAGGGGCAAACTGTAGACACCCCAATTTTGACCGACCGTCGAATTTAGGAGAGCATCACCTCCACGTCTGATGATGATAAGGACCGAAAAGATTCGAAGTATTCCAAGCTCTTTAGAAAATTCTCCAAACGCGATAAAAATTTCACAGAAAGAAGAAAATACCAGGTATTTAGGAGAATTCAGGTGCAAAACACCATTGTCGGAAAAGATCTTCAAAAATAAATTGCTTTGAAAAAAAGAAAGACCTAAAAAGGGAAGCTCAACAAAAAACGGCACACGGAAGATTTCTGCGGCATTCAGTGAATGCCGAGCGGCACTCACTAAGTGTCGAACGGCATTTAGTGAGTGCCGGCCCGACACTTACTGAGTGCCGCCAACATTTTTTGACTGCCGTTCACTTTTAAAGTCCGTATTTTGCAGTGCAATACGTATGTGTATGCGGATAAAAACAAAAAACTGATAAAGTGAGACTGACAAAAACGCGGCAACCCATTAATTGTCGCGGCATTTGGTGAGAGCTGTGCGGCAATCACGCAGTGCCGGAGCGGCAGTCACGCAGTGCTACAGCAGCAGTCATGGACTGCCGCACAGCTTTTTGGACTGCCGCCCTGGGCAGTAGTCTGCCTAATTTCAGAAAGTACGCATTGTACCACCAAATGAGAGATTTACACCTGTTTTTTGCTCCGAAATTCACTAAAAATACTTGGTAATTTTGCCTATAAAAGAGAAGGGATCTTCCTTGGAAGGAAGGAGGTGAGAATACAAGAGAGAACCACCACTACATCAACATATTTTGGAGAGAAAAGAGAGGAGAGTTTAGAGAATTAGGAAGAAGTGCTTGGAAGATCTTCAAGGAAAAGAGAACTTTGAGGATAATTTGGAGGTGATCCTCTATGCTATAGATTGTTTGCCTACTCTTTTTCTTTTGAACTTCTAATCCTAAAATCTCTTGTTATTTTGTTTGTCAAGTAAGTTTAGGAGTCTCTATTTCTAATGCTTCCTTCTATTTCTTTGTATATGTTCTTCTCTTGAGGGTCTTGGAGATCTTCAATATCTCTCTTGATCTCTTGAGTATGATCCTTTGAATCTCATATAAAGCTTATACTCTACATGAGAGTCAAAAATTTGATCATCACTTTATTTCATATAAATGGATCCAAGTCCATACTCATGACTTGAATCCTCTAAATTTGGTACCTAATGAAGTCATTCCCTTATTCTTGTTGAAACTTAGGAGCATTAGTCATTTTTATCTCCCATGACCACCAAATGGTAGGAGTAATAAGTTGAATTCAAGCTTTGGTCGATAAAGTTTGAGTTCATTGTTTGGAATTTTGAGAAGTTCATTTCATACTTCATCAAAATCCATAAGTATAAAGTGTTTTTTAGTCTTCAAGGACCATCAAATGGTAGAAGAAGTAGTTTGGTTTAGTCCCAACTCCATGTTTTAATAATTGAGGTTAACCAACAAAGTTGGACTAGCAAAATGAAAACAGTGAGTTCACAAACTATTTTTGATCAAGGATTTTTAATTTAAAATCAGACCGTTGGAATTGAATGAAACCAACGGGAACGTGTTCATAACACAAATATCCACCACTGTGATTTTTGTTTTAAGAAGATTTCATGTTTTGAGTGGTTTGACCATGAGTTTTGTGAGACAACCACAATCTGTCCAGAATTTCAGAATAGTTTCAGAACAGCAACATGTTTTTGAAATAAGTAAATCAGATTTCTAATAAAGTGTTTGAGACCCAAAATAATTTTTTCTATGAACCTTAATGTGTTATGAAGGTTTCCCAAAAAGAATGAAGCAATTAAAATTTATTTGCTATTTTTAAAAAATCATACAAGATCTCTCGACAGAGAGTTGTAAAATCCGGAGTGAGGTCTAGTAGTTTCCGTATTCCCGGAGATCGAACCGTTGAAACCTCGATTTTCCTTTTGGGTTAGAAACTAGACGCACAGAGGCATAACATATCCAAAAATCATTAAGATCCAACTGTTGGAAGTTGTTTATGTCTATTTTTTAAGATCTGGTCTGCTCTCTGCAATTCATAAAAATTGTTACCGTTTTTATCTAATCTTATTCATGTCAACTCAAATGGACTCCTGATGCCTTAGGACCCAAATCATACTTTGAATAATGATAACTTAGCTTAAATCCAGAAGTTAAGTGACCCAAATTGGTGAATAAATCCATGTTTCATTCTTGTTTACATTCACTCATTCATGTTCATCTAATGCCCATGATTAGAACTAGGTATTGAATAAAGTTGGATTTCATGCTTGTTAGATCTAAGCTAGGGAAATAGGATTGATTATTTTGACATCATATTATTATGTGAAGCATGTGGACTAATCTTTGTTTTGTAGCGCATTTGAGGTACAATTTCTCATCTCCCTTCTAGTTTATTTCATTCCTTGACTTTATTGATTTTCAACCTCATGCGCGGCACCTTAGAATTAGGAGCTTGCCCTATATGTATATATGATTAGAGACTCTTTCTTAGGATTTTCTTTTGTTTGTATGCATCGTACGTTTAAATATCGCTGCTGGATCCCGGGTAAGTTCTCTTGTTCCTTATTGCATATCACAATTGCTTGCTACTTGAAATATGTGGTTTATGAATGATATTTTGCCATTAGCAATTTTACACCCTTTGGACATGCTTTTGTGATGTATATGTATATATGTATTAGTTGAGGGCATGCTTAGATTAATAAATTTGATTAAAAGGATGTTGAGTAGAGGCCTATCGTAAGATAGGATGAGAGAGGATGTTTTAGTCCGACGGGCTCCTTCCTCTCTCATTCCATAATCCCCGGACCTAGTTAATCTCTGGTTTCTAAAAAGATCAGTTTGCTTTTAAAATGGTTTCTTAATTTTTTCCTTCTAAAAGTTAAGTGGCGACTCATTTGTTTTGAATTTGAATTTTAAAAGAACTTTAAAAGAAAAGCTGTGGGTAGAAAGAAAACTGCAATATCCACAGCTGATCAGATTTTTGATGCCCTTTTGGCCGAAAAAGTGATCAAATGGATACCTAAGGCCGATGACATCAAGAACAAAGAATATTGTAAATGGCATAATTCCTGGAAACATTCTACTAATAATTGTGTTGTTTTTCGTAATGTGATACAGGAGAACGTGGAGAAAGGAGTGTTCAAATTCTCGGATAAAGCCATGGGAGTTGATGCAAATCTGTTCCCGCAGATCACCGGAACCAACATGGTTGTACCCGACTTGACCAGGTTGACCAGGCCAACGCAGAAGGTTGACCTGTCCGAGACAGAAGTGGAGTTGCTGCAAAGGCAACGAGAAGGGAAGCATATTGTGATATCGGCCACAAGAGGGCCAAAAGTAACAATTTGTGAGCTCCAGAGCACTTTTTAGGAGCGAAAGGAACCGGAACGGAAGGCCGATGTTGAAACGGCCCGATCAACCACTGATAGCCTGATCGCCAATCTACAGCACCAACTTGAGCTAATAGAACAAGGACTATGCCCGAGGTGCTAGGCCGATATCAAGAAAGGGTCATGCAGCTCAAGCAAGAGGCCCAGAGTTGACAAACACCGGGAGCAAAGCCCGAGAAGATCTGTACATGAAAGGCTCTCCCTTCCCAGGCAGGGACAGGCAAAGCTCAAGTTAAAACCAAAACCAAAGCCGCAACAAGCTAGTGGTATGGAGGGCTCAAGCCGTATGGTGGAAAAGCGACATCGGCCTCGACCAAAAATGATCGCTGCAGAAAAGGCCGTTGCTTCGGACATCCGCTCTAGGATGATACTGAAGGAAAAATAGGTTTAAAATTATTTTAAACGCGCAGCGGAAAAGATTCAGTTATAATAACTGATTGGTATGCCCGGATCTACTACTCGCTAATTATATAGATGCGCACAAGAGGGGATAAGATTATACCTTTGTGTCTTGAACCCAATTCTGATATCTTCAATCTTGGTGATGCAGCAGCCTCCACTAGGTTGTCTTCACCTTTATGTCTCCTGCGGATGCCTGTTGGAAAGACTAGAGATGGTGGGGTCTCTAATATAAAGGATAGGAAGGATTAGGAAGACTAAAATAGTTTCTGCAGCGTCTGGTTTATAAAAACGACAAACTCCTTTTCCAGAACGCAGCTGCCCTATTTATAGATTTCCAGAACCGACCTAGACTTCGAGCGCTCAAAGATCTTCGATCGATCGAACCTTCGATCGATCGAACAATTCTCGATCGATCGAGACTGCCAAGACTTCAATCGATCGAACTTATCTTGACAACATCCTCATGTATCTTTCCAAGTATCCTGGCGGAGCTAAGAGTGGGACCTCCTAGGCTCTTTATTGTTGGCTCAGACCAGTTTGTTAATTACGTGACCAAACTCTTTGATCAGCAAACTAACTAACTGGTCAGTTAACGTTTACTCCACTATAAAACGATAACTGAACTCTAATGCAAAAGAACATATCTGAAGCGATAACTAAACTTGTATGTTGTAATAATGTCCCTCTACCTTCAGCATTCGTAATCATATTCAGGTAGTCGGATAACTATTACTGTCAACCTGAATCATGATTACTTCTTGTATTCCTTGAGTCCCATTCACCTCTCATGATTACCAAACATGTTGATAACTCTTATCAACAAGACTGCAGTACTCAGTAATCGACTTGGTGACATTCTCAAGGGAATGCTTAGTCTGAATTAGAGGGTAGATTCTATCTTGACAATATATGTTCACAACCCTATGAACATGACATACCCAAGATACCCAGGTGTTGATCTTCTATAGACCTCACCGATTGGTAAGTCAAAGCAACCATATCCACAGTCTGTGTTCATAATCATCTCAAGATTGAGAACACGTACCTTATACAAGTTATGAGTTCCTATCGACTATTGACAGCCTTAAGCGTCAATAGGAAACTCAGGTCCGTCAATGCACTATAAGCACTAGCATATTAACTAAGAGCTACACTCTAGTGATTGAGATTAATCACTCCATCCAATGGTAGTTAATCATGCTACAGTGTAGACCTGATGAGGTATCCAGTCTCATCATCCACTGTGACAAGTTCTAAGTATCAATGTATAGTAATTCGTATCTCATTGTATGCATCTCATACATACACGAATTACTTACCATGATACTGAAGGATAAACAATCATCTCATGAAAGAATCATACATAATGAAATGTAAATCTGATATCTATATATTAAAATGCTAATGTCTCATACATAAAGAAAATGTTTTGACGGCACAAACCCAACAGATACTACCACCAAGGGTGAATGAAGGGAAGTGGTACAGGGCTGAACACCCCAAGTTCCCAGTGGCGTCGCAATACAGTAAATCTCAGAAAAGAAGATTCCAGAGGGCTAGACAAGCCGAAAGGTAAAGGCAGTACTGGGAGGATTGGGCATACGATCCTCCAAGAATCCTTCAACCTTATCTCCCTAAGATCGATGAATAGTTGACAAAAGAAGACGAGCACATGTTCGATAAGAAAGTGGGTAAAGGGGCGGTGCATGCCACAGAACGCTTGAAGAGAATCTTCGAGCAAGAAAAGCTAAAAGAGGAGTGTGAGCCAGGGATCACTCCAATGGATGAGGAGACTGGTGATTATGAGGATGAAAATGAGTCACCAATTCAATTCGGTATAATCCCGAAAACATGGTGTTTACACTGCCCATGTCTTTCATGGCCAAACCAGATCAGCCGATGGCCATGGATGGCGATATAATGGAAGGCCAGACCAATGAGTCGGCCATGATAGAAGATTTGAGTGGGGGTGGTAGAGAAACCATCAAACCCAAGGTAGTAGAGGCCACAAGCAAGAATGTGGATGCTACCGATATACAGTCCGATCGGCCTAAGATAACCATCTTGAGGTCGAAAGGACTCCAGACTGAAGAAGGACTAAGGCCGGCGGGATTGGTCAAAGTGGTTTTTGAAAAACCTACCTATCATATGTCTCAGCACTTGAAGCCGTTATAGGTGAAGGGACACATTGAAGGAGTCCCCATAAACAGAATAGTAGTGCATGGTGGATCTACCATCAACATCATGCCCCAGATAATGCTGAAGATTCTTCAGAAGTCTGAGTCAGAGTTTATTCTAACCGAGATGAATGTTCAAAGCTTCACAGGTACACCGTCAAGAACAAAGGGTATCCTACCTCTGGAGTTGACCGTTGGGACTAAAATGGTCATGACAACTTTTTTCATCATTGAGAACTCGACCGCTTACAATGCATTGTTAGGCTGTGATTGGATATATCCTAATTATTGTATCCCTTCTACTCTCCATCAGTTACTGATTTTCTGGAGAGGCGACGAAGTAGAAGTTGTGGGGGCCGATACAAAGCCATTCGTAGCACGAGTGCAAACGCCTGATGCAGTGTTATATGAGGATGATATCGGACCAGTCAAGTTGTTAGGATGTGGCAAATTGGGCAGGCCAAACGCAGCTACACTCCGTAAAGCAATTGTACCAAACTTGAAAAATAGTTACCACAATCTCAGTCGGATAGAAGAATCAAGGCCGATTGAGCTAAACGAGCAAGAAGACGTCGATGGATCCACAACTGATTGAGGTTGAGAGACAGCTGGCCCTAAAGGCCAGCATGGCTAGATGGTGTGCATACATGGCCGATAGGAGATTGGAGATCGGCCCAGTAGACGAAATGGTTAATTTGGCCGATTGTATCTATGAAGAAAAAAACGCCAAGAGACGAGGAGATTCAAATGGATGAACTGGAAACAGCCACGGCCAAGCTTGATGATTTGAAGGCCGACATACAGGACCCAGTGCTGGAGGTTAACCTGGGCGATGAAGGAAAGCACAAGCCTACATATGTAAGTCAGATGCTCGAGCCACAATTTCAGGCCGAGATCATTGCTCTCTTACACATATACAAGGATTGCTTTGTATGGGATTACGACGAGATTCCAGGATTATCCAGGGAATTGGTTGAACACCGATTGCCAATTAAGCTCGGATTTAGGCTGTTCAAACAGCTTCCCCAGCGCATGTCACTTAAGGTCACGCTAAAGGTGAAAGAAGAAATTGAGAGGCTTTTGGGGGCTGGTTTCATTTGGACTGCCAGGTACGTGGAATGGGTGTCAAATGTAGTTCCAGTGGTGAAGAAAAATGGGAAGCTGAGAGTCTGTATTGACTTCAGAAACCTAAACCTAGCTACCCGAAAAGATGAGTATCCCATGCCCATGGCTGATCAGCTGATTGATTCGGCCGCCAAACATAAAATTTTATCCTTTATGGATGAGCACTCGGGGTACAACCAGATCTACATTGCGGAAGAAGATGTGCCAAAGACTGTTTTTCGGTGCCCTGGGGCAATTGGAACCTTTGAATGGGTTGTCATGCCCTTCGGTCTAAAGAATGTCGGAGCCACCTATCAATGAGTGATGAATTCAATCTTCCATGATATGATTGGACGGCTCATGGAGGTCTACATCGATGACGTGGTGGTAAAGTTAGGAAGTAACGCCGATCATCTGAGGGACTTGGAAAAGGCATTTGAAAGAATGCGGACTCACAAACTTAAGATTAACCCTCTCAAATGTGCTTTTGGCGTCTCAGGAGGGAATTTCCTAGGTTTCCTAGTGCATCAAAGAGGGATAGAGGTTGACAAAAACAAGGCTCGGCCTATCCAAGCAGCAAAGCCACCAGCTAATAAGAAAGAGCTTCAAAGGTTGCTCGGGAAGATCAATTCCTGAGAAGATTTATATCCAACTACGCAGGGAAGACCCAAGTGTGGACCCCACTATTAAAGATCAAGACTGATGAAGAATTGAAATGGGAAGACAGCCACCAACAGGCCTTTGAAGGAATTAAACGATATTTGTCAACCTCCCCAGTATTAATGCCACCCAAGAAAGGTAGATATCTTAAATTGTATATATCGGCCTCCGACTGTTCAATAGGGAATATGTTAGCTCAAGACAATGAGCAAGGCAACGAGCAAGCCGTTTATTATTTAAGTAGAATTTTGACTCTAATCGAGCAGCGCTATGCGCCGATTGAGAAATTATGCATGACATTGTATTTTTCCTCACAGAAGTTAAGAACGTATATGCTGCCTGTTTCCACTTATATAATATGTCAAACTGATGTGATAAAATATATGTTGTCAAGACCAATCATGTGAGGCCTAATTGGGAAATGGACCTTGGCCTTGATGGAATTCGCCATCTAATACCGATCACAGCAATCGGTCAAAGGCCAGGCCATAGCCAATTTCCTGGCCGATCACCCAGATCCTACCGATCTGGGAGAATTTCCACTAACACCTAAAGTTCTAAACACGTCCTTGGTTTCATGGACGTTAATCTTCGATGGTTCCAAAAACGTAGAGGGTGTAGGGACAAGTGTGGTCATTGTATCACCCAAGTATAAGAAGACAAAAATGTCGTTTCGGCTCAATTTCAAGTGCACCAACAATCAGGCTGAATACGAAGCGCTTATTATCGGACTAGAGATACTCCTTGAAATGGGGGCATCGTCCGTGCACATAAAGGGAGACTCAAGCCTGGTGATCGGACAGATATCTGGAGAATTCCAGATAAAAAGTTGGGAACTCTGCCCATTCTACTCTATGGCCACTCAACTCATGGAGGCATTTGACGACATTAGTGTGAGCTATTTCCCGAGGTCCACAAATACCGAGGCCGACAAACTGGCAAAAACAGGATCGGCCTCGTCTTCTAGGAAGAACTTAGAATACCAAGCTATCATTATTCATGTCCGATCATTACCGTCAGTTGCAAGGAGAGACTGGTATACTACCACTAATTCGGTCTTGATAGAGGATGATGATTGGAGAATGCCCATCATTGAATACCTGAATCACCTGAATGTCAGGGTAGACCGAAAAGTTAGACTATTCGCAGTCCGATTCGTGATGCTTGATGGAGAATTGTTCAAGAAACCCATCGATGATGACGTGATCTTGAGGTGTTTAGGTAAGAAACAGGCCATGCAAGTTATGGCTGAAGTACATGAAGGGATCTGTGGGGCACATCAGGCCGGTACAAAGATGAAGTGGTTGCTAAGAAGGTACAACTATTACTGGCCCGGTATGTTGAAGGATTATATCAGCTAAGCAAAGGGATGTTAGTCAGAAGCATGGCCCGATCCAACATGTGCCAGCTAAAGAGCTCCAACCAGTAATCAAACCATGGTCGTTCTGAGGGTGGGCTATGGATTTAATTGGCAAAGTCCTACCGCCGTCATTGGGCCAACACTATTTTATCATTATAGCTACGGACTACTTTACTAAGTGAGCCGAAGCCATACCAAACAGAACAGTGACCCAGGCCACGGTAATAAAGTTCATTGAAGAGCACATCATCCACCATTTTGGTCTCCCGGAGACTATTACGGCCAATCAAGGGTCAGTGTTTACGAGAACGGAAACGTCAGCTTTTGCAGAAAGCAAGGGGATCAAAATTCTCAACTCCACCCCTTACTATGCTCAGGCTAACGGACAGGCCTAGTCTACTAACAAAATTTTGAAGGGAATCATTGAGAAGATGATTGATGAAAACCCCAGGGAGTAGGACAAGCTATTGTCTGAAGCTCTATGGGCCTATCGGACATCTAAAAGGTCAAGTACTGGGGTCACACTGTTCATGCTGACCTATGGGCATGACTCTATGTTACCTATGGAAGTCACAGTCCAATCGGCCAGGAGGGCTTAACAGAATCAGCTTGAGCCTGCTGAGTACACAGAGGCTATGATAGTTGAGTTAGAAGGGCTTGACGAAACAAGGCTCACGACCTTAGACTCATTAAAGGTGCAAAGCAACGGGCAGCCCGAGCTTATAACAAAAGGGTGAAAGAGAAGTCTTTTTGCACAGAGGATTTGGTGTGGAAGGCCGTTTTACCTATCGGGGACAAGGATAACCGTTATGGTAAATGGTCGGTCAACTGGGAAGGTCCTTTCATTATCTATCAAGTCAAGAACGGTGGAGCATACAGGTTGTGTGATATGGATGGAGGCATTCATCCTAGCTTAATAAACGGTCAGTACTTTAAATCCTACTACCCTATTTTGTGGGAAACTATTGATTTGGAATGTAGACCGAACCCGGGGTTAGAATATGAACCATTAGAATATGAGCCTGAGCTGGAGTAATCAAAATGTTTGTGTATTAAATATTGCTAGGCACATAATCTACCTACAAATATGTTTAAAAAAAATAATACATGCTAAGTTCGAAAGTAGGGGTTAGCCTCTACGTCGACCCAAAATTCCTAAGCTTGGCCCTTAGATCCTCCCAAACCTTGTTAGCTCCGGCCCGATCTCGCTTTGCCTTCTCGAGTTTTGTGCCCATGCTCTAGATATCGGGAGGCTGGTTTGCAATTGATCACTACACTTCTGGGCGTCTCCACCAAGCTGAGCCAGCAATTCGTCAATTTTCACTAAGGCTGCATTATTGGTGACGACTTCGGCTTCGCATTGAGCAAGCTGAGCCTTAAGTACATCGATACGTTCTTGCAGCCAAGCGTCTGTGGCTATGACTTTTGCCCGAGAGGCCTTACCAGCTTCAAACTTGGCCTTGGTGCCCTAAAGGAACTTCACTGCTTTCTGCCGGGAGCCAAGATGAGTTTCTGCATCGGTCTGAACCACCGTGGCCGATCGGTCTATGAGACGGCAACTAGGGATGTGGATATCGGCATTTGGGCCCACTTTTGATTTTAAAACAATTTCTTCGAATTTCAAAACAAATTCAAAGACGAGTCTCCACTTAGTTTTTAAAGGGAAATTAAGAAACCAATTTGAAAGCAAACTGATATTTTGCGAAACCAAATAATCTGGGTCCGGGGATTATGGAATGAAAGGCGAAGGAGCTCGGCGAAATAAAACGCCCCCTTTCATCCTATCTCGTGATAGGCCTATGCTCATCATCCTTTTTAATCGAATTATTAATCTAAGCATGCTCTCAACTAATACATATATATAAATAATACATTACACAAGCATGTTGAAAAGGGTGCAAAATTGGTAACGGTAAAATATCATTCATAAGCCACGTAATTCAAATAGCAAGCAATATGATATGCAAATAGGGAACTAGAAAACATACCCAGGATCCAGCCGCGAAATAGAAACGTACAATGCACACAAATAAAGATAAACCCTAAAAAAGGGTCTCTAATCACATATACACATAAAGCAAGACCTAAGCTAAAGTGTCGCGCATGAGGTTTAAATCAATTAAAACCAAAGAAGTAAATCAAACTAGAGAAGGAGTTGAGAAATTGTACCTCAAATGCGCTACAAAACAAATATTAGTAAACATGCCTTGATCAAAGAAATCAAATAATCAACCCTAAGCTTCTAGCTTAAATTTATCAAGCATGGAAAGAATTGACAAAATTATGAATCCCTTTGATTAGTTGGAGCTATAGCACCTCTATAGATATACAAGTCTCAACTAGGAGCTAACTCAATGTCCATATAGAGGTGGTATAATACCAACATGATTATAAGGACCTCACAATTAGGATCAACTAAGGACAAAACAATATAGAGCTAAAGCCTAACTACAAGCATCTATATACATGAATGAATGCATGGATATGAACATGAATGAACTATGAATTATTCACTAATTTGGATCACTTAGCCTCTGGATTTAAGCTAAATTATCATTATTCAAACCATGATTTGGGTTCCAAGACATTAGGAAACCATTTAAGTTAAAATCAATGAGACTAGACAAAATAGTGACAGTTTTTTACGAATTACAGAGAGCAGACCCAACTTTCAAAGATAGAAAAAACATGATTCCAATGGTAGGATCTTAATGATTTTTGGATATTATATGCCTCTGTGAGTCTAGTTTCTAACCCAAAAAGAAAATCAAGGTTTGAACAGTTAGATCTCTAGGAATATGTAAAACACTAGACATCACTCAGGAATCTGTAACTCTCTGTCCAGAGATCTTGTATGATTTTCTAAAACTAGTAAACAAATTAGAAACACTTAGATCTTTTTAGGGTATCTTCCTAACATATTGAAATGCTTAGAAAAAATAATTTTGGGTCAAGGAAGATCAATTAGGGTTCTGATTTATTAATTTTAATACGGACTTACTGTTTTGAAATTTTGGACAGAGAGTTGCTTGTTTTGAAATCACAAGACCAAACCATCTTAAACATGGAATCTCATCAAGACAAAAATCACAGAGGTGCTTAAATGAGTTATGAACATCCTCCAATTGGTCTCATCCAATTTCCAATGAACCATGATTTTATAAAAATCTTTGATCATAGTTGGTTTATGGATTCACTGAACCTTTGTTGAATTGGCGTTCATATTTCGAATCAAACTTGATCCATGCTTCTAGAGAGAACTAGGATCAAGTATGACTATGATTATTGGAATAAATTATAAAACATGAAGAGATTAATAGATTTAGCCTTAATGGATTTCCATCATAGATCTCATAGCAAGATAATCCTAAGGTCTTACTCAATGTTATGAACCTTGGAATATAAACTATGTAAATCTACATCTAATTCCTCTCTCAAACATATGATCCTTGAGGAATGTAGATCCATGACACCTTATTCTCCTCTCAAATTAATGGTCCTTGGAGACTAAATAAGACCCATATTTACTCAAATCTCTATGGAATATAGTATGGATTCCATAAGATCCCTAGTAGGGAGATCCAAATCATGAGCTAAAACTTGGACTCAACCAACTATGTGTAGATATGACCATGATTCACTCCAATCTCCATATGGATCATAGGATCATAGGAAACTAAAGAATCCAACTCAAAGAGACTCAATAAAATATATAAAATCTCATGAATCTTAAAAGGAAAATAGGAATGAAGAATCAAAGTTTACTTAGAGAAATTAGGACACAAATTCTTCAAAATCAAACTTATTTTAAACCCAAGGCACCAATTAGATCCAAATTAATGAAATACTTATGAGATTCAATCACAAGTTCTAAGTGGTGTGTGATGAAATGAGGTAGGAAGAGAGGTTTTGAAAATGTGTAAAAGTCCTAGAGCTATGAACTTGTGATTGAATTTACCTTTCTACCAAGGATTGAGAGGTTACCTCTAAGACCTCAAGGATTTCTTCTATTTCTTGTGAAGCTCTTCCAAAGATTTTCAAATTCTTCTCCAATTCTTCAAATTCTTAAAGAAAATTCTCTATCTCTTCTCAATTCTCTTCTCTCTTGTATATATAACTATTGTATATCTCAATTTGATTCAAAGGTTAAGTGTATGTCCCCAAAATGGAGATGAAGATCTGTTTATATAGACCAACATTTCAAGATTAAATGGGTAAATTCGGGTGAAAACCCATGTGCAAAGTTTTCTTCTAGAACATGTGAGAAAAGCAGTCTGTTACAACGCGTGACACTCGATGACTTGCCTGCGGCACTCACGCAGTGCCGGGCGGCACTCAGTGAATGCCGGCGCGGCACTCAGTGAGTGTCGCCGGCTTCGCCGCGTGCCGCGGCTAACAGAATTTTGCATTCTTTTTAATTTTCAACATATATATTAACATAAACTTAATTTATTTAGTAAAGTATGTACTAATGTACTTATATTTGTAGTGTACTTTATTAGAATATACCCATATGCATGGTATATATTCCTATATATCATTTTATTTCTTTTTTCCTTCTTCTTTTTTTTCTTTTCTTTTCAAGACTTCATTTTCAAAATTCCTTTTCACTTTCTCCTTCTATTTTTTTCTCTTTTTTTCAAAACTCTTTCTTTTCTTCTTTTTTTTTTATTCATATCTCATTATCATTACTATATATATATACATATATATATATATTTTGTGAATAAATTCTCAGACTGATTTCCTCACACGTTCTTCAACGTTTGGGTTTTTTTTCGAATACCTGATTTATCCTTCTTTCATTTTTGATTTTGAAACTTTACTTAAAGAATCTTTGAAAATTTTGAATTCTCTGAAAAATCTTCGAATTTCATCGGTCATCGTCATCATCGGTCTTTTAAAGGTAACCAATCCCTGGATTTGACGTTTGGTCAAAATCGGGGTGTCTACAGTTTGCCCCTCTTCGGCAGAGCTTGTAAAGCAACGCGTATCACAAGTGAATGTCGAAGCCTGTGTGAAAGACGAGCCTTTGACCAAGCGGTCGAGTCCAGGTAAAAACAAAAGTGCGTTGCAAAATCGGGTGCGCAGAGAGCTAAATGCTAGTCGTGCTCAATCGTGAGTTGCCTACGTATCCCATCGGGAATCAGACCAAGACATAGTTCGGGCAAAGGACAACACATACAAGCGCAAATAACCACACAGATGGATGCTTCTATCTTATCGTGGTGCAAATGCTTAAACAGCTTTATGTCCCATGCTCCCAAATGTGATGATCCGGAGTCATATTGCTCTTCCTATTATTTAGAAATGCCCCTTATACATTGAATTAATATCCTATTATGATACAATCCCACTCTAGGAACATCATGATAGATGTATACACGCTTCATATGTGTTTTGAGAATCGTCTGATTGACTGAGATGCGCCTTGCGCCTTACACTCCATAGCCAAGTCAGGTAGCATGCTGAAAGATTGAGCCGCTTCACGCCTTACACTCCATAATCCTCCAAAAATCATCTGATCGACTTAGACGCTTCACGTCTTACACTCCATAGTCGAATCGGGTAGCACGCTGAAAGATTGAGCCGTTTCACGCCTTACACTCCATAATCCTTCAAAAATCATCTGATCGACTGAGCCGATTCACGCCTTACACTCCATAGTCAAATCAGGTAGCACGCTGAAAGATTGAGCCGCTTCATGCCTTACACTCCATAATCCTCCAAAAATCATCTGATCGACTGAGCCGCTACACGCCTTACATTCCATAGTCGAATCAGGTAGCACGCTGAAAGATTGAGCCGCTTCACACCTTACACTCCATAATCCTCCAAAAATCATCTGATCGACTGAGCCGCTTCACGCCTTACACTCCATAGTCGAATCAGGTAGCACGCTGAAAGATTGAGCCGCTTCACGCCTTACACTCCATAATCCTCCAAAAATAATTTGATCGACTGAGCCGCTTCATGCCTTACACTCCATAGTCGAATCAGGTAGCACGCTGAAAGATTGAGCCGCTTCACGCCTTACACTCCATAAACCTCCAAAAATCATCTGATCGACTGAGCCGCTTTGCGCCTTACATTCCATAGTCGAATCAGGTAGCATGCTGAAAGATTGAGCCGCTTCACGTCTTACACTCCATAATCCTTCAAAAATCATCTGATCGACTGAGCCGCTTCACGCCTTACACTCTATAGTCGAATCAGGTAGCACGCTGAAAGATTGAGCCGCTTCATGCCTTACACTCCATAATCCCCCAAAAATTATATGATCGACTGAGCCGCTTCACACCTTACACTCCATAGTCGAATCAGGTAGCACGCTGAAAGATTGAGCCGCTTCACGCCTTACATTCCATAATCCTCCAAAAATCATCTGATCAACTGAGCCGCTTCACGCCTTACACTCCATAGTCGAATTAGGTAGCATGCTGAATTTAGCACAGATTTGTTGCAAAAACTGAAGACACGAATTTTTCATGGGGCAAAGTCAATGCCGATTCGTTTTGACTCATAATTCCTAATTTTTTTAGGAGCCACTTTTCTCGAGACATAATTTTGAATTAATTTTCCTAAATCTGGAAGCACCTGGACCCAAATCTGCTTTAATTTTTGGGGGTCAATCACACTCAAGTTGGCTTAATTCTTACATAATCTGAGATCAACCAAATTCTAAATTGAATTTTAAAATCGGGAGTCAATCAGAATCCAATCATTTTAATTTTCAAGATCTAGAGTCAATCAAACCCCAATTCAACCTAATTCTTAAAATCCGGAATCGATCAGGTTCCAATTTTTTTTCAATTTGTGAAATCAGGAGACAATTAAGCTCAAATCAAATCAATTTTCAAAGGATTGGAGCCAATCAGGCTCAAATCAAATCAATTTTCAAAATTCGGAGTCAATCAGGCTCAAATCAAATCGATTTTCAAAAATTGGGAATCAATCAGATTCCAATTTAATCAAAATTCTAAAAAAATTCGGAGTCCTGCAGACTTAAATCAAATTTTTCAAAATCTGGAGTCAGTTAAGCCCCAAATTATTTAATTTACAAAATTCGAAGTTATTCAGACTCCAATCAAATCAATTTTCAAAAATCTGGAGTCAATCAGACTCCAATTAAATCAAATCTTTCAAAATCTGGAGTCAATCAGTCTCCAACCAAATTAAATTGCCAAAAATCCGGTGTTGATTAGACTCCAATTTGTTCAACTTCCCAAAATCGGGGTTGATTAGACTCCTAATCAAATTCATTTTCAAAAATCTAGAGCCTGATTAGGTTCCAATTTATTCAATGTCCCAAAATCCGGAGTCAATTAGACTCTAATCAAAATTTCAAAATTCTGGAGTCAATCAGACTCCAATCACATCAAATTTTCAATATCCGGAGTCGATTTGACTCAATTTAGTTTATTTGCCGAAACTGGGTGTTTTTTGACAAAAAATCCTCACAATCAGGGCTCATTTTGATTTGCAAAAGGGCTTAAGAGCTCATTTTTCAAACTCCGGGCGTCCTTTCGAAACGAGGGAAAAACTTTGAGGACATGGGAGCAAAATTCATTTGTAGTCATTATAAATATGAAAATTAGGAGGAAGAGGGCCACCTGGCACACGCGGCGGCACTCGGTGAGGAGGAGCGGCACTCACTGAGTGCCGGCCAGCATTCCATCAATTGCCGCGCGACACTCACTGTGTGCCGACGCCTTTTCGTCGAGTGTCGGCCTGACTAGCAGTGTGTTTAAAACTTGATTTTCTTTCTTTCTTTTTCATTCTCTTCCTTCTCTATTTCGGGTTTTCTCTCTAGGAACTCAAGAATCAATGAAAACCAAGGTATGTTCACTTTTCAACCATCAAGATTGCGTCTTTGTTTGATTCAAACTCAAATTTATGATTATCTTCATGTTTCTCCCACAAATTCCATATGAAACTTTAACTTTCCTCCCCTTTTGCTTGTAGATTCTACAATGGCTAGTGGTTCAGGGTCCCATCGGCACAAGCCTTCAACAGATCGGTATACTCCCAAACCCTTTTGTGCTTATGATGAAATAATGTAATGCTGTGCAATGTATGATGAATAATGCATGTATGGATGCCCCCATGACTTTGTGCATTCGAATGTATTTAAACTTATTTATGATACCCCCCTTTTTTGAATTGATTTCCTTGTCATGATTGGGGTTCAATGCCTTGTATTGTGCTTCTTGCTTGTTGCCCTTATTTGAATTCATTGATTTTTCATGCTTATGAATTCCATTATTTCGTTTGTCCATTGCTAATGAGGGGTTGCACCAACCCCGTGAAGCACTCGAATTTTACATAGACAATGCTTTACTAAACTTAAAACCTATTTTCAACGAGTCGCTTAGACTCGAAAGAATTTTTTTCCTAATTTTTCTTGAAAACAAAGAGTCGCTTAGACTCGAAAGAATTTTCTGATTTTCAAAACAACGAGTCGCTTAGACTCGAAAGAGTATTTTCTTACTTTTTTCTTAAAAACAACGAGTCGCTTAGACTCGAAAGAATTTTTTTCCTAATTTTTCTTGAAAACAAAGAGTCGCTTAGACTCGAAAGAATTTTCTTATTTTCAAAACAACGAGTTGCTTAGACTCGAAAGAATTTTTTCTTACTTTTTTCTTAAAAACAACGAGTCGCTTAGACTCGAAAGAATTTTTTTATTTTCAAAACAATGAGTCGCTTAGACTCGAAAGAATTTTCTTATTTTCAAAACAACGAGTCGCTTAGACTCAAAAGATTTTTTTTTTCTTGAAAACAACGAGTCGCTTAGACTCGAAAGAACTTTTATATTTTTCTTGAAAACAACGAGTCGCTTAGACTTGGAAGAACTTTTCTTATTTTTCTCGAAAACAAAGAGTCGCTTAGACTCGAAAGAATTTTCTTATTTTTTAAAACAACGAGTCGCTTAGACTCGGAAGAATTTTTTTTTAAAACAACAAGTCACTTAGACTCGAAAGAATTTTCTTATTTTCAAAACAACGAGTCGCTTAGACTCAAGATCTTTCTTATTTTCAAAATAACGAGTCGCTTAGACTCGAAAAAATTTTCTTATTTTTCTTCAAAACAACAAGTCGCTTAGACTCAAGATCTTTCTTATTTTCAAAATAAAGAGTCGCTTAGACTCAAGATCTTTCTTATTTTCAAAATAACGAGTCGCTTAGACTCAAATTAAAAATCAACACCTATATTTTTTCAAAGAATCAAGTTGCTTAGATTCTAAAACTCATTTATTTTTTTCTTCTGTCCTTTTCTTGCAGACTCCAGAATTTGTCCTTAAAGGCCATGGAAAAGTGGCTCACGGCCGGAGGTGGTACGAGGAGCTTTCTGACGAGGTTAGAACCCTGGTCAACAATGCTGGATTTGGGCTCTTTTCATTGCTTTTAGAGAAGAGTTCGAATGATAGGACCCATATTCAGGCCTTAGCAGAGAGATGGTGGGATACAACAAATACATTCCACATGCCATTTGGAGGGATGACGATGACTCCTCTGGATTTCGCTATGATCACTGGCATTCCATTCGGCGGCCTCCCTGTTGCTCGCTATGATGATCTCCAAAATCGCCATGAAGAGACTATTGACTTACTCGGGGCTCACCCAGGAGAGTTCATAGTGCCCGCAAAATGGTTCCTGGACACTTTCAAAGGACAGGCATTTACCGATGACCAGATGGCTAGGGCCTATATCATGTATGTCCTGGGTTGCTCGTTGATGAGCACCAAGGGAGATAGATTCAACCTAGGGTACCTAGCCTCTCTTGCAGACATTGGTCGCATATCTCAGTATAACTAGGGAGGGGAAGGGTTGGCTACTCTTTATAACCACATGAGTGAGGTCTCTAGGGGAAATTCGCCTTCCACTGGCGGGTACTGGAGAGCCTGAGAGGTAAAACTTTATCATTTCAATCACACCCCCTTCTTTTATTTTATTTTTATTCATCTCCTCTGATTTTATTTCAAAAATTGAATTCATTCTTTCTCCTTTTTTTTTTTGCAAATATGGTCTCATGAATACCTTCTCATGAGGGCTCCCAGTACCCGGGAAGGCGAGGCTGCGATCATGCCTCAGGGTTTGAAATGGAGGAAAGGAGCGATAGGCTGAAAAGTCAGGGCCCACGACTTTGTAGGCTACAGAAACCTCCTTATCAACTTACGTGAGGTTCATGTGGTGTGGAATCCTTGGGAGGCGGCCCTTCCAGAGGCTAGCGAAGAAATCCAAGCTGCTGTGGGTTTTTCCAGGATGAGGATCCTGATGGTGGGAGAGACGTGTCGGGAGTGGTACCTCGGTGAGAGGGTAACTAGGCAGTCACTTGCTGCCCCGGCCTTTTATGTACCTAGGGCTCCTCCTGCTACTATGAGGAGCACTGAGACCCTGGATCATGAGGACCTCATCGCTGCTCTAGGTGGGGAGAACATTGCAAATTATTTGGACGACCCAGATGGCTACCCAATTTTTAGATTGAATTCCTTCATGCACAACTTTCCTCTCATGGATGTTACCCGAGTAACAGATATTTCATTCTTTTTCATTTTCTTTTAAAATTTCTCTTTTATTTTGCAATAATACTCACATAGACTTGAATCCCCTTTCACAGTCTATCCCTGGGGTTGCCGAACCTCCAGCTCTCCCACAGTGGAACTGGAATGTTCCCATGGTACACATGGGTCAGGAAAGCATGTACCGGCTGACCCCTTATACTCAGAATGCCCCGTCCATCCCCCTGTAATATGATACAGTCCCTAGAGACTATGCAGATGAGGGTCTATCATATGCACATACTGTCCAACATTGGGTTCACGGACGCGAATGGAGGGTAAATCTCTTTCTGGAAACAACCTTCTTATTGCTTTTTCACAATTCCAATTTTATCCTTACACTGACAACTGTATCCAAACTCTTTTTCAGGCTGATGGAGCAAGGGCCACTGCTGATCTTCAGGCCAGAGCTATGGTGTCACCATTTTTATTAATTTTCTTCTTCTTCTTATCTTTTTTCTTTATCTTTTTTCTTTCTCTTTTTTACTTCACTTATTCTTTATTTTATTTCAACTTTTCAGGAGGCCGAGCTTGCTGCCTTGAGGAGGAAAATTCAAGAGTTTTAGTTGGGTCAAGGCGGAAGCTATCAAGGAGGTGCTGGCAGCAGCGACTAAGGCGGTGATGGTAGAGGTGACGGTGGAGACGGCAGAGATGGCGGAGATGGGGGAAGTCAGACAGCTCCGGAGGCACCTAAAAGAAATCCTCATCGCCGACGAGGATAGCCGATCTCTCTTTCTTTTATATTATGTCCCTGTGAGAACGAGAACTCTAAACTTTTATCTTTTTAGCAGATTTATTTAGGCACTTCGATAGTTTTCATGCATGGTGGCCTGTGTGCCAATTTTGAATTCTGTTTATATTCATGCTTGATTATTATCTTATCATTCGACTTTTATTACCTTTGCTTACTCAAGATGTGAATGCCTTTATTACTTATTGACGAATGGTGCTTGAATGATGAAATGGTGATACTCTTGTTCAAATTTCAATACAGGTTTGGGCTGATTCATAGTATAAACTAACTCATGAACATTTTAAACCCTGGACGGCACTCAGAGAGGTTGACCGGCACTCATTGACTGCCGCGCAGCACTCAGTGACTACCGGCCGGCACTCAGTCAGTGCTGCCGCTTTTCATCGGGTGCCGGTTTGTGCCATTTTCTTATATAAAGTGTCATTTGCCCATTTCAATACCCATTTGAAGCTCCTAAGGCCCTTTTTTCCTCTTCCTCATTCATACTCTTCTTCTATATTCACTCTCCTTCCTCATGGCTCCCATAAGTTCTGACATTCTATACCCGTGGATGGATTCTCTTTCTGGCATTGACCGACTTAACTTCGAGTGTCACAGATTGACTGACCTTTTTGCATTCCGTCGTATGGCTCTAGACGAGAGTTTACTCCGAGATGCTATCATATGTTGGGACCCCTTTTTGCATGTCTTCCGGTTCGGCCATGAGGAGGTTTGTCCACTCTTCGAAGAATTTAGTGTCATTCTCCATACCGACCCTTATGCTAATTTGATCATCCCTCAGATACACGCAGGGTATATCCAAGATCTAGCGGCTCTTCTTCGCATTTCCCGAGGTTCCGCCAGCTCTTTGGTTCGTGATTGAGACTTTGATTTTGACCGTATTTCCTCTATTTATGCTTCTATTGGTGATCCTGATGATGGAGGATATCAGATTGTTAGACGTAGTGCCCTTTTTTTGGCCATGCTCTCTCATTTCCTATTTCAGTCTTCCTCTGACATCCTTATCCCCATTGTTTGTGGTCTTCGAGAGATGCGGAGTGCTATCATGCTTATCCTAGGAGAAACCTTACTGGGTTTGGATCATGTACAGAGCACCGGATCGATGTTGCTTTTAGGGTCTCTTCATGTTTTGTAGATCTGGATTCTCGAGCGTTTAGGCCTCTTCGCTCACTCTCTTGCTGGGAGACTGCTTCTCTATGATCGCCTAGATGTTCATTTCCTCTATTATACGGTTGACGACTGGCTTTCTTGGCTTCGGAGCCTATGTTATAGGGACATTTACTGGGTGTGCCCCTGATGAACTTACTGCTTTGTCACTGTGTGGCTTCCCGGGTGCCTAGGGGTTTGGCTGCCTGGTCTACATGCTACCACTTTTTACATCCTCAGACAGGTGGTTCGCCAGTTTGGTTTGCTTCAGGATGTCCCGGACATTATTATTGTAGATTTTTTGAGGAGCTCCGCTCTGCGCCCTTTTACCATGAGATTATTTGCTGAGGCTTGGCATGACAGAGTGTCGGCTCCTTTCCGGAGGGTCCCTTCTTCAATTGTTCTCACTATCGAGTACCTTCTTGAGATTCAGACCTTGGTCGGGGAATAGCTTCTAGACAAACAAAAAGGGAAAAAACAAGATTCTAAAACTTCCGACAAATCCTTCTTGACTCTTACTGCGCTTTTATTTTGTGATGTATTTCAATTTTCAAAAAGGCTTTTCTTTGTATCAGGAAAATGTTCTAAACATGTTAAATCATAGTTTGCACTTCTCCCATCTTTTCAGATTATGAAAATTTTCCTTTTAATGTCTCTCTTAGCTTTTATTACTTTTCTTTGAGTTTTGCTTTAGAGTTTTAATCATTCTATACTATTAATCCTCATTTGCTTCCACACAATACCTATTTTAACAGCCAGTAGATCTAAAAATGGGTTAAGATATTTTCTGGGTTCTTTGGTTTAGCAAACGAAGTATGCCCCCTATTATATGGGCTTTGATTCTAGTTCTGGGCAAACGCAAGTTTGCCCCTAGTTCGGCATAGGAAAACTCAGGATATTGGGTTACATCGGGAGTCGGGTTTTATTTGGACCGAGGGCCTTGTGAGCCCGCCTACTTATCCCCGAGTGGGTATCAGGTCCGTAGTAGTTCAGCTAAAGCCAGAAGGGAAGTGCCTTTTAGGCAAGTTTATTTATGTGATCGAACCGAGCAGGTTGCCTATGTATCCCCTAGCGGGAATTAGGTCAAGCGTAGTTCATCAACTCTGGAATTTTTGAAATGACAGGGTCTCAAGCAAAATTTTTCTTGAGGCGATCGAAGTTGATTGGTTGTTTAAACTCAACTCCATCTAGGTCCATGAGATAGGAAGCTCCTCCGGAGAGGAGTGTCTTAATGATATATGGTCCAACCCAATTGGGTTTGAATTTTTCTCAGGGGTCATAAATGGGCGCTTTAAGTTCTTTGAGGACCAGGTCACCCTCAGCAAGCTTCCTTGGGCGAACCTTTTTGTTGAAAGCACGAGCTATCCTTTTCTGATATCCCCGAGTGTGATTTATAGCAGCCAGTCTCTTCTCATCTAATAGCATCAATTCCTCATATCTCCCTCGCAGCCACTCAAGTTCGGTTACCTTGCACTCCGCCAAGACTCTCAAAGATGGTATTTCGACCTCAACTGGGAGAACAGCTTCCATCCCATAGACTAATGAATACAGCGTAGCCCCTGTTGAAGTTCTTACGGAAGTTCGGTACCCCCATAAAGCAAATGGTAACTTCTCATGCCAATCCCTATATGTATCTGTCATCTTCCCGAGGATTGCCTTTACATTCTTGTTTGTGGCTTCTACTGCTCTATTCGTCTGGGTTCTGTATGGTGAGGATTGGTGGTGGCTGATTCGTGGTGAAAAGTGCATATTTCTAGTGTATTACGTGGTATTTTATACATACTTTTATCCCCAAAGTCCCTACATTTAGGTGCATTCTAATAAAAATATTATTTTTATTGTGTTAATGCTTAAATATATGTTTTTGCATTGTTTTATAGGTATTAGAATGTAAATCAATGAAGTGGCGCTAAAGAAAAGTGATTCTGGTGGATAGAACAACGGAAGCAACTGAACAAATGCTAATTTTGACAATGAAGAATTCAGATTTGGAAGATTGTTCCAGAGATATAAAATGTAGATCTTTGAGTTACGGTCGCGTGGTCGTAAACGGGAGGTCAATCCGAAATTCGAGTGAAACGTTATGGCCATTATCCCATTGGTGCGCAGAGCTGTCAAAATCAGAGAGTTCAATCGATTGAGGAAAGTTCAATCGAGTGAACCTTTGATCGATCAAACTAAGCTCGATCGATTGAACTTCATATTCACCCAAAAGTTGCGTAAACTCTGCAGGAATCCTATATATAAGTCGTTTTGACGCCAGACGAAGGGAGGACGCTCCAGAACGTGAAAAACAGCAGTTTAGGGTAGTTTTAGGGTTAGATTAAGAGTAGGTCAGGTTAGATCATGTTATTTTTCATCTTTTCCATTGATTTATTGAAGATTATTGAAGATTCAACTTTATTCCAAGTTATTTACAAGTTTATTTCAGATTATTTACAGGTTTCTCTTATCCTTTTTCTCTATTTGATTGTTTATTAGTTTAGATACTTTGATTACTTTAGTTTACTACTTCTGTACTAGTTTTATTATGTTTCTGTAGTTTAGACGTTGGGAATATGTGATGAAACATTGATTCCCAACCTCTGCCATGCAATCTTTAGAAACCTTGGGCTCGATCGATCGAAGGTATTTCGATCGATCGAACCAGAGCCATAGTCAAGCGATTGAAGGCATTTCGATCGATTGAAGGATGACGATGTCCGATCGATCGAGAGCGCTTCGATCAATCAAACTTGTTGATTCCTGAGATGATTCTTTTAAGTATTCCATAGCTTTTTGTTTTAGAACTCTGTCATCAAATTGTCCCTATAAGCTCAGTTTGTCACAACAGTTTTTAGAACTTAAAGCCTTAAGGCTTTTTCTTCAATGACTTTTGAAAACCACTTTGAATGCTAACACCAGTTAGAGTGTAAGTAATAACCATTGTTTTAAACCGTCTTCTAAGTATTTTAAATCACTTGTGATGATATAGCCCTGGTCATGAAAGGGCTATTGATTCTTTATCTTTAGAAAAATACGGAATGCTGAAAAGGAATGAACTCCATAGAACGTTAATGAATGTGCATGGTAGATGGTTAGGATTAATGTGGATTCACGTATTTGCAACACTTTTAGTTTATTTATTTAATTAGTTATGTTTCTTTATACTTTAGTTTATTATTTAGTTTAATTTAATTAATTAGGATTTGTAGAACCTCCACCCGTATATTAATATTTTCATTTTCTTTAGGTCATAACTTAGTAGACATTCTTCCTATTCCTTCCCTGTGGGATCGACCTAGACTTATCTAGTATTACTTGCACGATCACCTACACTTGAGTGTTGCACAAGAGCGAACAACTTTTTAGTCGTGTCAAGTTTTTGCCGCCGTTGCCGGGGAAGGCAACTAGGCTAGAATTTTACTAAGTTATTTCTAATTTTTCTTACTTTAAAAAAAAAAAAAAACTTTTGGACTTTTTCTCTCACAAGATAAAAAAAATAAATAAATAAAATTCCTATTGTTTAAAAATTTTGGGTAAACATGTCTTATCCATATTACCTTCCATACAACACAAACATGATGAATATGTACATGTTAAGTGATGAAAACTATCCCCCAAGTTGGCAAGCACCCACATATGACGCGTATTATCAACCTGAGTGCTACCAACCACCACAATGGGAAAATGATAGTTGTAGTCCCCCATGTTATCAAACATATCAAGAACCTCCACATGAAGAGTTCTATCAGTTGCAATGGGGATATAACCAAAATAATAATGTAGGATATAGTAATAGTTCCCACGATTACCAAACGCACCAAGACTTTCCCTTTGGCGAGTCTTGTCCACAAACACAATGGGAAGGGGACTATTACCAACAACAATGGGGCGAAACTTCATATGGTAATAATGAGGAGAATAACCAAGTTGAGGATAATGGTATGTTAACATTACTACTTAGTGAAATGAAAAGGCTAGATAGTGCACTCGATAAATTATAAACTAGATATCTTCAAGCATATGCTAGCCAACCTTTAGAAGACTATACTAATCCTTCAACACTACAACCTAAATTTCAAGACACTAATAATGGAATGGAATTAGAGGACAATGACAGGTTTATACCGAATGAGGTTAACAACTCATTCGAGAAAGTCATAACCCATCAAGAACTCCAAAACCAAACCATTAAGCATGAAGTTGTAGATCCATCTTCTCCTCAATATACAACCCCAGACATCAACTCCTTCACTACCTTGATAAAATTGCACAATCTCTTTATCCAAAGCACCTCAATAGATGATATATATAGTGAGGAGAGTTACAAGGATGAGAATGAGGATTTAAAAGATAATGACAGTTTATGTGATTGCACGCAACTAGGAAAGGAGGAGTTACCTGTTGACTCTACCCCTACCTTTGATAGTGATCCTAGGGAGGACATAATTGAAAAATCTAAATCCTATTTAGATTCATGTGATATTCATAAACCCTCACCTCTTTCGGCCAAAGAGGTGGTGTCACCAAGTTGCCCATCACCTATCCTCTCTACTATTCAAAGCTCTCATCCCGAGCTTGAAAGTTATGTGTACCCCACTCTTGAACAAAAGGAATGTGTTGTAGAAGAGGATGATAAGGATTCTAGCACATATACTTTACCAAATTTTAAATTTCAAAATTCTGTGAGAGAGGACTTGGAAAATATTAGGCCCACATTAGATGATCTTAAACTTTAACAAGAAGCTAGTAATTTGCTAGACTGCTTGACCTTCTTAAGTAATAATGATATTGAGGCCCATATAAATAGTTTTATCCAAGTCCAGTCCAAAACTATTTACATAGAACAGAAATCCCATTCATATGATCATATCTCCATAGATTCTGTTCTAGAACAAGAGGAGGGTAGTAAAGCTTCATTAGAACATCACTTAGACACTGCCCCTTTTATTGAACCATGGCCTCCGCCTGTTTTTGATAATAAAAAAATTGAGGTTGTTATAGAAAATACCAACACCAAAGATCTTTCCTTGAGTATAATTCCTAAAAAGTGTGGTATATCTCTTATAACTGTCCCCAACAAATTTGGCAGCCATAGGTTTTGCATCATCTCCTCTGACCTTGAGCCTGACATTAGTTGGGGGGAGTTGCAATTTTTTGAGGATCCCTACATTCTTTTCATTGTTAAATTATTTCACTGGGAAGATCCTCAAAAATTTCGGTTATTACTTTATGATAAAAATCTCGATTAATCAAATTTATATACTGAGTAGTTCTATTATATTCTCTATTTTTCCTTGTTGCTACTAATGATTTTATAGGTAACTTAAAAAAAGGGATATTAATGCCTCGAGGTAACATCCTTCCTTCTCTCACTTTACTTTACATGTCCATGTGCTTAGTTTAGAACATTGGGGACAATGTTTAGTTTTAGTTAGGGGGAGTGAGTCATTGCATGACTCGTTTCTTTGTTTTTATGCTTTAATGTCATATACCTGCTTAGTAGCACAAGACTCAGTAAATTAAAATTGTCAAAAATTTTAAAATTTATAATTTTATTTTTAAAGATAATAAAATGGTTCTTGTATTTCTCCCTTAGTTAATGTAGTTAGTTATGATGCATTAGTGTTATTTTCTATATGTTATTAGTATGTGATACACTATGATAGTTTGTTTACTATCTTAGTTATAATATGTTTTATGCCTTTTAATCTTCAAACAACTTTGAGCACGTTGTGACAACCTTGTACTTAGCTAAAATGGATTAGTAAGCATAGCTTAGGTGTCTTGAGAGACTGTAGTAGAGACTAATAACCCAAGTGAGCTTTTGTGCCATTCTTTGTTTTTTAGGGTTTTAGAAAATTACTCTTACTTTTTGAAAAGCGTATTAATTCGTTGAAAGTCTCATTTTCTTCTTCATTTTGACTGATCACTAGAAGAGAACGTTCAGGATTTACCAAACTTTAGAGCTCTTGAATTTACCGAAATGAATAATCCTATGAACTTAGAAGATGATTTAGGCCATCTTTTGACCATACATGAATAATACACATTTGGCATACCTCTATGATATTCCTTTATTTCACCCTTTGAGCCTTACCATATTTTCCTTGTCTTCACAATCCTTAAAGTCTATACCTAACTCCAAATTAGGAGTTCAAGCCTCAGTTCTTTACATAGGAATGATTGGGATGTGTTTTCTTGACAAAAAGTTTGGTTATGTGAATAAGGGAAAGTTGGCAAAGAAAAAAAAAAGAAAAAGAAAAAAAAAGCATGAAAAGAAAAAAAAAAGTGCCAATGGTTGTTACAAAAGAAAAAAAAATAATAACAGAAAGAAGAGTGTGGGAATGAAAAGAAAAAAAAAAAGACAAGAGAGAGATTGGAGATGTGGGGAAGTTTGAAAAGTTGTAGTAGACATTTCAATCACATCCTTTGACCCAATTGAATATCATGAGCCTCATTCTTTCACCTAACACCTCTTTTTCAAAGTCCTGATGATTTTAAGTAATTGGATTTGAAGTTAAGGTAATGAGAGGGTTCTCCACGGTATCTCGCTCTTCTGGTGAAAAGTATACATCCATGAGACTTCGTGCACTAAAATGTCCATTTTTCTATTTAGATATGAGAAGTATTAGATTCCATTTACATTTACTCTTTATAGCTTCCATATCATGAGTGATAATTATTACACCCAATTCGGAGTGATTTCATCTTGAGAGTGTAATCCCGGTAAGAGTTGAGTCAAAATGAACGTCTTGATAGTGTCTTAGGTTATGCGAGCTTTGAAATTAATGTTTTGTATTTTGGTTATCCATTCACACACACACTTGAAGATTAATAGCTATGGAATATTCTAATTACTTTGATAGTAGATTAACTGTAATGTGTGTTGCATGGCCATGGCATACTGGAGAGTTTCATGAGATTGTTGAGCTTAACCACATTACTAAATGAGAAGAAAAATTTTCTTGAAAAAATTTAAATGAGAATCATTACCATAAACATGAACTTTGTGGGTAGATTCACTGCAAACCCTCACAAGACAACACTCGTCCACTAGGGGGAACCTAGGGGTTTAAAGGCTTGTTGCATACGCTAAATGTAATCGCGATTCCTGCGAAAGTGATTTAGGATTTTTACTTCATTTTATTTTTAATTTTTAGAGTTAAATAAACACTGTTGTAGTTCGCTTCATTGCTAGGAACTAGCAACGAGCTAGTTGGGGGGTGTGATTCGTGGTGAAAAGTGCATATTTCTAGTGTATTACGTGGTATTTTATGCATACTTTTATCCCCAAAGTTCCTACATTTAGGTGCATTCTAATAAAAATATTCTTTTTTATTGTGTTAATGCTTAAATATATATTTTTGCATTGTTTTATAGGTATTAGAATGTAAATCAATGAAGTGGAGCTAAAGAAAAGTGATTCTGGTGGATAGAACAACGGAAGCAGCTGAACAAATGCCAATTTTGACAATGAAGACTTCAGATTTGGAAGATTTTCCTAGAGGTAAAAAATGTAGATCTTTGAGTTACAGTCACGTGGCCACAAACGGGAGGTCAATCCGAGGTCCGGGTGAAAAGGTATGGCCATTCTCCCATTGGTACGCAGAGCTTTCAAAATCAGAGAGTTCAATCGATTGTGGAGAGTTCAATCGATTGTGGATTGTTCAATCGATTGAACCTTCGATCGATCGAACTAAGCTCGATCGATTGAACTTCATATTCACCCAAAAGTTGCGTAAACTCTGCAGGAACCCTATATATAAGTCGTTTTGACGCCAGACGAAGGGAGGACGCTCCAGAACGTGAAAAACAGCAGTTTAGGGTAGTTTTAGGGTTAAATTAGGAGTAGGTTAGGTTAGATTCATGTTATTTTTCATCTTTTCCATTGATTTATTGAAGATTATTGAAGATTCAACTTTATTCCAAGTTATTTACAAGTTTATTTCAGATTATTTATAGGTTTCTATTATCCTTTTTCTCTATTTGATTGTTTATTAGTTTAGATACTTTGATTACTTTAGTTTACTACTTCTGTACTAGTTTTATTATGTTTCCGTAGTTTAGACGTTGGGAATATGTGATGAAACATTGATTCCCAACCTCTGCCATGCAATCTTTAGAAACCTTGGGCTCGATCGATCGAAGGTATTTCGATCGATCGAACCAGAGCCATAGTCAAGCGATTGAAGGCATTTCGATCGATTGAAGGATGACGCTGTCCGATCGATCAAGAGCGCTTCCATCGATCGAACTTGTTGATTCCTGATATGATTCTTTTAAGTATTCCATGACTTTCTGTTTTAGAAATCTGTCATCAAATTGTCCCTATAAACTCAGTTTGTCACAACAGTGTTTAGAACTTAAAACCTTAAGGCTATTTTCTTCAATGACTTTTGAAAACCACTTTGAATGCTAACATCATTTAGAGTGTAAGTAATAACCATTGTTTTAAACCATCTTCTAAGTATTTTAAATCACTTGTGATGATATAGTCCCGGTCATGAAAAGACTATTGATTCTTTATCTTTAAAAAAATACGGAATGCTGAAAAGGAATGAACTCCATAGAACGTTAATGAATGTGCATGGTAGATGGTTAGGATTAATGTGGATTCACGTATTTGCAACACTTTTAGTTTATTTATTTAATTAGTTATGTTTCTTTATACTTTAGTTTATTATTTAGTTTAATTTAATTAATTAGGATTCGTAGAACCTCCACCCGTATATTAATATTTTCATTTTCTTTAGGTTATAACTTAGTAGACATTCTTCCTATTCCTTCCCTGTGGGATCGACCTGGACTTATCCACTATTACTTGCACGATCACCTACACTTGGGTGTTGCACAAGAGCGTACAACTTTTTAGTCGTGTTAGTGGGTAATCCTATACTTCTTTAAGAGTGGTATAACTTCTCCCTGAAAGTGTTCCCAGGGTAAAAAATAAGCTCATATGGCACCTCGTATCTGCAGACTATGTTCTTCTTGATAAAACTCGCCACATCCTTAGCTTTCAGAGTTGCATATGATGCCGCCTCCACCCATTTGGTGAAATAATCTATTGCCACGATTATGTACCAGTGTCCATTTGAAGCTTTCGGGACTACTTCCCCAATGATATTAATACCCCACACAGAGAATGGCCAGGGGGTAGTCATGTTGTAAAGTTGGGATGGTGGGGTATGATAAGATTTGCATGGATATGACATTTATGACATTTCCTAACATACTTACAACAATCCTTATCCAGAGTCGTCCAATAATATCCCTGCCGTATTATCTCTTTGGCCAACATGTGTCCATTCATGTGGGGCCCACAGACTCCTTCATGTACTTCTTCCATCATTTTTCTCGCTTCCCTTCCATATAGGCATTCTAAGTTATAACCGGTATAAGACTTTTTCCATAATTTTCCCGCATAAATCACAAACTGAGCTGAAAATCTTCGGATCGTCTTCTTATCCTTTTTTGATGCCCCTTCAGGGTACTTTTCTTTCTCAATGAAACTCCAAACATCCGTATACCACGGTACTTCTGTTTCTTCTTCTCCTTCAATGGCTGCGATTCTCTCGAATAAGGGTCGGGTCCTCTCTTCTATGGACAGAAGAATCATGGAAACGCCCATAGGGATTTGGATCATTGAGGCCAAGGTTGCTAAAGAATCAGCTAGTTGGTTTTCCTCACGAGGAAGGTAATAGAATGAGATTTTTCTAAACTACACTTTTAGGCTCTCCAGGTATTCATGGTAAGGTCTCAATTTCTCATGCTTTATTCTCCAATCACCCCTCACTTGCGATATTATTAGATTCGAGTCCCCGAAATCATCAATCTTCTCAATTTTTAAGGCCAAGGCTGCTTCCATCCCAATTATGCATACTTCGTATTCTGCCGTGTTGTTGGTTGAGTTGTATTTAAGTTTAACGGCCAATGGAGTGGGGGCCCCATCAGGTGATATGAGAATGATTCCAACCCCGTATCCTACCTGATTGGCTGCTCCATCAAAATACATTCTCCACATGTCTCCCTTTACTTCCATCACCCCCTATCAGGAAACTTAAATTCTCCTCTTTCTTCGGATTCTACAGAAAGATTAGCCAAGTATTCGGCAACGGCTCTACCTTTGACAGATTTGGAAGTGACATATCTAATATCAAATTCGGCCAGCATCATGGTCCAGTGTGAAATCCTACTGGTTAAGGCAGGTTTTTCAAAGAGGTATTTGAGTGGGTCCATTCAGGATATTAAGGTTATAGGGAAGGCTAGCATGTAATGCCTAAGGCGACGTGTACAACATACCAAAGCCCAGCATGCTTTTTCCAACGGTGAACAGTTCAGCTCATACCCGGTCATTCTCTTGCTTAGGTAATATATGGCTTTCTCCACACGCCCCTTTTCCTCTTCTTGGGCCAACATGCACCCCATGGAATTCTCGATAACAGATAGATATAGCAATAAAGGCTTCCCAGGTTTGGGAGGCGATAGGATAGGTGGGTTTTGAAGGTAGGTTTTGATCTTCTCGAAGGCTTTTTGGCATTGGTCATCCCATTCAAACTTTTCCCCTTTCCTCAACAACTTAAATAGTGGGTCACAGGTCATGGTGAGTTTGTATATGAAACGGCTGATAAACTGTATTCTCCCTAAGAATCCCCTCAACTCCTTCTCATTTTGGGGTGACGACATTTCGGTTATGGCTTGAATTTTGACCGGATCTACCTCAATCCCCCTCTGTGTAATCAGAAATCCCAACAATTTCCCTGTGGTGACCCCAAAAGTACATTTCTACGGGTTTAATCTCATTCTGAATTTTCTTAACCTCTCAAAGAATTTCCTTAAAGCCTTTAAGTGCCCTTCCCTCTCTTTGGACTTCACTATCATTTCATCCATGAACACCTCTACTTCTTTATGGATCTTGTCATGTAGCAGGGTGGTGGCGGCTCTTTAATAGGTTTCCCCTGATCGGGAGAGAATAGATCCTAATTACATGCCTTAATTCACATTTGTTAGCATATTTTATCCTATTTTTATGTGTTTATATTTCGTTTTCTATTTAAGAGCAGGTTTTGGAAGAAAACACTAATCCAGGTTAAATAGGGAGAAAAAGCAGGAAGAAAGAACTTGAAAAAGGCACCTCGCGTGCGCGACCAGCTCGCGCGGAAGTCCAAAAATTGCTCGCGCGACATCCCAATATCGCGCTCGCACGGCCCGCTCGCGCGCCCTGTGCAAAAAACCAAAGACGCGTATTTCAGTATACTGAAGACTCCTACGCGAACGAAACTGCCTAATTACGTCTGGAAAGCTAAATACAGCAGTTTTAGTGCGAATTGGATTAGAAAAGCTTCCAAAACATGTTATAAATCTATATATACCCTATTTTACTTCAATTAAAGGGTTGGTAATTGTTATACACACAATATACAACCATACTTTGAGCCATTGAAAAGAGAGAAGCAAGGAGAAGAAGAAGAAGACCAAGGATTTCCATGGCTTCCTCCATCAAGCTCTTGCCGTTCATAAATTCTATGGCCAACTAGACTCTAGATCTAGGGTTTTACTGAAATCCTAGCCAAGTAATAGGGTGTATTTTATGTTTTTATTTTAGTTTTATTATGTATAGATGACAGTTACATGTTCCGAGGATTTTTATAAATAAATCGTACTTCTATTGATTAAATCACTACTTTCAAAGTTTACTCTTGTCTTAGATCTATTTTGATGGTAGTGTGCTCAATGATCTATGCTTGCTGTGCTTGTTTAGGTTATTTACATGTAATGGTGCTTAAATTGAATTGTGCTATCAAGTATCCAAATAGTCCATGCCTAGATTAGACGGATTATACCACAACCCTAGTTTAGTGTGGGATAATTCGTGCTAACTGAAGATGGATTATGTTGGTGCTTGAACCATAGTTATTTTCTTAACGGAGGAATTGGGCTTGTAGCTACAATTCCCCATTATCATCCAACTTAATAAGCTAAAGTAATTCGTAAATACCCTTACTATGAAGCTAGTGGTGGATTTGTAATCCAAGGTTCCCTAAATATATTTAGAAAAACAATTTTTAATTGCTTCCATAATTTAGATTTATTTTTTTTGTTCTTAGTTTAATAAAATCAAAATCAAAATCCGTTTTCCTTAATTAACTAAATTTAGGTTTTAAAAATTAAAGTGCGTAGTAATTCAATCTCTGTGGGTTCGACCTTTACTTTCACTACTACAAATCTTTAGAAAAGTAAAGTATACTATTTATATCTTGATACTGACAACATCAATTTTTGGCGCCGTTGCCGGGGATTGCAAATTACTACCTTTGGTTTTAGAATCTTAGTTTAGTTAATTCGTAAATATTATATTAGTTTTTATTTTTTTTGTTCATTTTATTTTGAGTCACTAACTTTTCTTTTTGTTTTGTAGATTTTCTCGAGTCATCAAATTCTAGCGTCGTGGAGAGGAATAGCTAATCGCAATTAAAATAAAATAAAATAAATAAATATTGCTCGCTTTAAACTTCCCATCAAATCACTGTAAGTCAGGGCGCTGAGACGCAATTACTTGCATTAGGTTAGTTGTGGAGTGAGCACTGCATTAGCTAGGAAACTTGGGGCGCTGAGCTTTGACGCGAAGCACTGCATAAGGATAATTCATGCATCATAGTAGTACTGTGTGCTTGCATGCTTGATTACTTGCGTAGTTATTTTCGTATTTGTTGAGTCAGTCGTATTTTAGTTTCTTGTTTTTCTTAGTTTATGTTAGGTACACGCTCAAGTAAACTGGAATTACAACCTTTCAATCTTGAACTTGAACGTAACCTTAGAGTCAGTAAGTCTTCAACCCAAGCTACTAGAGCTAGGTTGACAATTGACGACGAATTAATTCCGAAACTGTCATCGTTGTTTGAATCTGAAATTCAAAGCACACTTAAACGTTTAAGAAAAACTCGGACTATAAAAATCGAACATATTCCAATGGCCGACATTGAAAACAACGGAAATAATAGAAATAACCTTAATATATCTCCACCTCCTCCGCTTAAAGACTATTTCATTCCTACGGCATATACACCACAGGCAAGCATAGAGTTATCGGAGGTGACGACATCTCACTTTGAGATAAAGTCATCTACCATCGCACTATTACCATCGTTCCATGGCCGTATTAAAGAAGACCCTTATCAGCACTTAGGTGATTTCCAAAATATATGCTCTACTTTGAAAATACAAAACCTTACTGATGATGAGTTAAAATTGCGGCTCTTTCCATTCTCTTTAAAGGACAAAGCTAAATATTGGCTTCAATCTCTTGAGCCAAATACCATTAAAACATGGGAAGCCTTACACACCGCATTTTTACAAAAGTTTTTCCTAATCACAAGAACTAATCAGATAAGAAAATCAATAACGAACTTTGTGATGCAAGATGGGGAAACACTTTATGACACTTGGGAACAGTTTAAAGAATTGTTATGCTCATGTCCACATCATCAGGTTCCCAAGTGGCAATTAGTTCAGGTCTTCTACGAGGGACTTATTCCCTCAATACGTAACACCGTCGATGTCGTTTGTGCGGGTACCTTCCTAAACAAAAGCGCCGATGAGGCATGGAAGATATTTGAAACGTTAAGCGAGAATTCGATGCACCAAACTGTGTCGATACGACCTGAGGGGTGTCTTCCACCTAAACTTAAGCGTGAGGAGTATTTCGAGTCGAGTCAGTCAATTGAAATACAAGAATTGAATAGGAAACTTGACCAACTTATGACAATGAACCAAATGTCGAACGCACCCTCTTACGAAGTATGTGCATTATGTTCTGAACCTTCTCATAATATCTTTGCACGTCCTTCCGCTTCTCAATTTCCTGAATTCGTGGAGCAACACATAAACTCTATTCAACAATACCCACGAAATAATTATAATCCTATGTCGAATAATTTTTCTAACACTTATCGACCCCAATTTCCACAAAATCAATACCAACACCCTCCTCCTAATCCTAACCCCCCAAGGGTTAATGCTTTTGAGGAGACGGTGTTGAAATCCCTTAAGACTATTGAGGCACAAGTCCAAGCACAAGCACAAATAGTGCACTCTTACACACAATCCATTGCGAAGCTTGAATCCCAAATGGGACAAATAGCTAATACAATGAGTCGTAGAAATGAGGGTAAGTTGCCGAGCCAAACTATTCAGAATCCTAAGGGACAATATGAAAATGGGGGTTCGAGTGAGCACGTTAATGCTTTTTCGACTAGGACGACTATTCGGGAAAAGGAAGTAGCTGAAATTCCGGATGAGGGTGAGAAAGATATGAATAATAACTCGAATAACTAAAAGGGGGAGGAGACGAGTAAAATTCGAAAAGAAAAAGAACTGGTCCCAACTAACTATGTTCCAAAGTTACCTTTTCCACCTAATGTTGAGGAACCGTCTAATCTTTCAAATAAAAAGTCTAAAACTGAAGATATACTCGAGGTGTTTAAATAAGTTAAAATCAACATTCCATTCCTCGATTCTATAAAACAAATTCCCACTTACGCTAAATGTTTAAAAGACCTATGTACGCAAAAGCGCAAATTGTATAGTCATACTCTGAAAAAGGTCTTCCTCACTGAAAACGTAAGCTCAATTTTTCAACACGCTACTCCGAAATATAAAAATCCAAGTACACCTACGATTTCATGTGTCATAGGTGACACTATCATTCATAGGGCTCTCCTTGACTTAGGAGCTAGTGTTAATCTTTTACCTTATCACGTCTATAAACAACTAGGACTTTCAACTTAAGCCCACGACCGCTATTATTCAATTAGCAGATCGTTCCGTCAAAGTACCTAGAGGAATCATCGAGGACGTCTTAGTTAAAGTTGATCAATGTTTTTATCCCGTTGATTTTATGGTCCTTGATACCGAACCTGTCCTAGATGCTAGGAAGCACACCCCTGTTATTCTTGGTCGTCCATTCTTAGCCACCGCTAATGCGCGTGTCAATTGTCGAACGGGGGTGATGAAGGTGTCATTCGGGAACTTGAACTTAAAATTAAACGTGTTTAACGCTGTTGATCAACCTCCTAAAGACGATGATTATTTATATATGGAGGAGAGTGAGGTAAGGCGAACGATTGAACCTAATAACGTAATAAAGGTGAGTGAGGAGAATAATATAGTGGAAAATGAGCGGATGAATTTGAATAATACGGACCCTAATGACGAATTTACTCGAAAGGTTAGGAATCGATTTGAACACGATAAAGGAGATTCGTCAAATGAATTAACGAATAGCGACCTTGTTTCGGCTTTCCACCGAAATTTCCCTAACGCCATAATGGGTACAAACTCTGATTTACGACCTCCTTGAGTCTTGAGCTAGAATGGTCTAGCTGAAGTCGTAAAAGATAGCGCTTCTTGGGAGGCAACCCAAGCTTTAGTTTGTCTATTTCTATTGTTTTTGGTCATTTTTTGATCTTTTTGAGTTAGTTGTGGTCATTCTGAACAGGTTTAGGGGTCGGAGTAAACTTATTTTCAACTTATATACAAAAAATAAAGAAAAAGAGGAAAAATGGCAACTCGCTCGCGCGAGCTTGCCCCTTAGTGAAATTTTTTAAAGCCTTATGTGATATTTAGCCTCAGTATCACCTTGCGCCAGAATTCGCGCGCGCGAGGAGGTCGCTCGAGCGGCCCGCTCGCGCGATCTGGGGACTTAGAGATTTTTCTTTACTTTTCATTAATATATGCCTCTGCATTCCCTCGCGGAGGTGTTCGCGCGTGCGACCCTCGCTCGCGCGGCCCACTTGCGCGAGGTGGGATTTTGGAGATTTTTTCTTTTGTTCTCTTACCTCTTTTCTCCCACAACTTGGTCAGTTATTTTTATTTTTTCTGTTTATTCTGTTAGGTCTCTTTTTAGATTAAGTTCTTCTTCGTTTTGATTATTCTATTTGCTTTATTTCCATTAGTTTTTTTTTTGTTATGATTTAACTTTTATTCAAAAAAATTAAAAAATAATAAATAAATAAATAAAAATAAAGAAAAAAGAAAAATAATAATAGAATAAAAAAAAATTATTGATTAAAAAAAAAAAACCAAAAACAACAACCGAAAATAATAATATCTGTATATTTCTATTAGCTACTATTGTTTTTGTTGTTTATTTTCTTTTGCCAAGTATTGACAGGTGATTAGTAGCTCTTTATGAAGCTATTGAATTTTATCGTCATATTTATACATTCACCTTTATGATTGGCGAGATCGAGGTAATATCATTCCATCCTTATGTACTCTCCTTTCTTTTGTTTTATTGTTTCATTGGGGACAATGAAAGGTTTAGGTTTGGGGGTATGCATTCACATATTCACATGCACATTATTACACTAAAATTTTTTAAAAAATTTCGATACTTGTGCTTAAATAAACGATGTCACCTACGGTTTTGCAATCTCTAGTAGATACATCTTGTTATGTAACTTGGATTGTTATAGAATGGTAAATATGAGAAGATGTGGTTAAACATTTGCTGATGTCATGTTGAAACATTTTAGGATATGTATCGTTAGAATCGTAGTTTTATATCATGGATTTGCACATAAACCTATGCACTGCATGTAGTCGCTTGAATGCATGTTTGATGTGAATTGTAATATGATTCGGATTTCTAGATAACACAAGGTGGAGACTAAACCCAGTGAGCTTTTGAGCCTATCTTTTCATTTAGAGGGTTATGAATACATTTTGTGTTTGTCGAATTTCATTGAAATAACGCATCTACTTGTTGTTTAGTCTCATTATTCTTGTTTTGGTTGATAGTCAAGTTAAAATATTTGTTACCATGCCAAATAATCTTCCATTGTAAACATTAAAGAACTATATCACCCTAGGAAATGATCTTAGGCCTTCTTTGTTTGCTAATCACCGATAAATGATAAATTTCCTTAGTTCGCCCTTTGAGCCATTAAAATGTCATTTATTTCTTTAATTACCATTATCCTGTTTTTGCTCCAATTTGGCCAACTTGGAGTTCACCCCTGAAAGATTGATCAACTTTTAGTGGTGTTAAGGCGATGTGTGATTGAGAAGAAAAAGAAGATAAGATGATGTTTGGGGTGGTTGCCTTGGTATTCAATGAATATTTGTTTCAAAAGCAACGAAAAGGAAAAGAATAGAGAAAAAGAAAAGAAAAAGAAAAAAAAAAGAATAAGGTTTAAAAAAAAAAAAGAAAAAGAAAAAGAAACAGAAGGAGAAAAAATTGAAAAGAATGAAAAGAAGAGAATGAAAGAAATCGAACATGTCTTACAATGCCATTCTAAAACTACCTAATGAATCCTTCTATCCTTTTTCATTGCCCGAGCCACATTACAACCTTTGAAAAGTCCTATTTGATCCTATGAAACATGGTTTGGATATGTAAACGATGGGAGGGGGATTAAAACATGGTAATGAGTGATTTTTCTTGATTGTTGGCATCCTATCCATGAGACTACTGTTCTTTCGTGTCATGCGTCTTTTTTGAGTCATATGTGAGCATTTCTTGTTTTGAAAATATATTTCCTCTACTCACATATTTTAGAAAAATGACACCTGTTTCTGAGTGTTTCATTCTAGAGTGTAATTAACATTGTAAGATTCGTAGTCGAGACATAGTTAATTGGTTATCCAAAGTATATTCCAAGTTCGTGACATGAGCATGTTCATTTGACTACCACATCACATACGTGTGATTTTATAAGAAACTCTTTTGATTTATACGATGCATGTGCTTGGAATTGTTTTTCATGATTTAGGTGGATGTTTCATTATGTTTCTTTATGTTCGTTATTCTATTTCAAATCATCGTTTTATAATAAGGAGTATTGAATATTATGTTTTTCGTTTGAATAAAACTTTTTAAATTTATAAGTTAATAAAGATGGTTGTGGGTGATTTGTTGATGAGAACCCTCACGAGACTTCACTCGTCTGACTAGGGACACCTAGAGGTTTAAAAGGCTTGTTGCATATGCTAAATGCAATTGCGATCCATACGAAAATGGAATAGATTTTTATTAGTAGTTTTATTTTTATTTTCTTTTTGCTCGAGGACTAGCAAAATGTAGGTTTGGGGGTGTGATCGGGAGAGAACAGATCCTAATTACATGCCTTAATTCACATTTGTTAGCATATTTTATCCTATTTTTATGTGTTTTTATTTCGTTTTCTGTTTTAGAGCAGGTTTTGGAAGAAAACACTATTCCAAGTCAACTAGGGAGAAAAAGCAGGAAGAAAGAAGCTAAAAAAGTCACCTCGCGCGCGCGACCCGCTCACGCGGAAGTCCAAAAATCGCTCGCGACATCCCAATATCGCGCTCGCACGGCCCGCTCGCGCGACCTTTGCAAAAAACCAAAGATACGTATTTCAGTATACTGAAGACTCCTACGCGAACGAAACTGCTTAATTATGTCTGGAAAGCTAAATACAGCAGTTTTAGTGCGAATTGGATTAGAAAAGCTTCCAAAACATGTTATAAATCTATATATACCCTATTTTACTTCAATTAAAGGGTTGGTAATTGTTATACACACAATATACAACCATACTTTGAGCCATTGAAGAGAGAGAAGCAAGAAGAAGAAGAAGAAGACCAAGGATTTCCATGGCTTCCTCCATCAACCTCTTGCCGTTCATCAATTCTATGGCCAACTAGACTCTAGATCTAGGGTTTCAATGAAACCCTAGCCAAGTAATAGAGTGTATTTTATGTTTTTATTTTAGTTTTATTATGTATGGATGACAGTTACATGTTCCAAGGATTTTTATAAATAAATCGTACTTCTATTGATTAAATCACTACTTTCAAAGTTTACTCTTGTCTTAGATCTATTTTGATGGTAGTGTGCTCAATGATCTATGCTTGCTGTGCTTGTTTAGATTATTTGCATGTAATGGTGCTTAAATTGAATTGTGCTATCAAGTATCCAAATAGTCCATGCCTAGATTAGACGGATTATACCACAATCCTAGTTTAGTGTGGGATAATTCGTGCTAACCGAAGATGGATTATGTTGGTGTTTGAACTACAGTTATTTTCTTGACGGAGGAATTGGGCTTGTAGCTACAATTCCCCATTATCATCCAACTTAATAAGCTAAAGTAATTCGTAAATACCCTTACTATGAAGCTAGCGGTGGATTTGCAATCCTAGGTTCCCTAAATATATATATATATATATATATAAACAAATTTTAATTGCTTCCATAATTTAGATTTATTTTTCTTGTTCTTAGTTTAATAAAATCAAAATCAAAATCCATTTTTCTTAATTAACTAAATTCAGGTTTTAAAAATTAAAGTGCATAGTAATTCAATTTCTGTGGGTTCGACCTTTACTTTCACTACTACAAATCTTTAGAAAAGTAAAGTATACTTTTTATATCTTGATACTGACAACATCAGCCCCCACGTTCTTAAGTCCAAATGGCATAACTCTATAATAATAAGTCCCCCAGGGTGTGATAAAGGTAGTCTTTTCCCTATCCTTTGGTGCCATTAATATCTGGTTGTACCCTGAGAACCCATCTATGAAAGATAAGAGTTCATGCCCTGCCATATTGTCTACTAACACATCAATGTGGGGTAAAGGGAAATCGTCTTTAGGGCTGGCTATATTCAAATCTCAGAAATCCACACAGACCCTAACGCGACCATCCTTTTTTGGGACTGGTGCAATATTAGCGACCCATTCTGGATACTCGGTAACAATCAAGAATCCAGCTCCTAACTGCTTTTCAACTTCCTCTTTCACTTTTAGCGCCCATTCAGGCCTCATTCGCCTTAATTTTTGTTTTACGGATTTTGAGTTTGGGAAGACGGGAATATGATGTTGGACTATTTCTGGATCAATCCCTGGCATATCATCATAGGACCATGCAAAGACATCTTTGAATTCATTTAATAAATTGATTAACTCTTTGCTTTCCTCATTACTAAGTGTGGAGCCAATAAAAACATTTTGCGGATTATCTTCATTTGCTAAATTAATCGTTAAAGTGCCTTCAATGATTTTATATGCAGATTCATTTTCTTTTTCAATTAATTTTTGCAATTCATCTGGTACTTCATCACATTCATCACATGCATCGCAATTAATATGCGCAGTCGAGTAAGCAGAATTAGTCATATTCTCATTAACTTTCTTGGGAGCAATTACTACAGACATAGAAATTGAAAGACACCTCATTTGGGCTAATATAGACTCTGGGTGAGGGGGATACCTATCACTAGACTCAAAAACCCATTCCTTCTTGCTTTCTCCTCCAAGATCAGTGATGAAGCATTCTTCCAGGTCCCCTGTCTGAGTAATTTCCCCCATTTCTTCTTCCTTTGGTTCTTTTCCAAGTTCTGTTTTCTCCCTTTCCGCCTTTTCCTTGTTTCCTTCTTTATCTCTGTTTTTCCCATCTTTATACACACTTTCCTCGGTACTACCCTTTCCGATCCCTCTATGTTCTTCTTCCAGCAGGTCCTTCATCGCCAAGCCATCCAAAGTGCACACCCAATCTTGAATAGTGGTGGATTTTGTGGGTACTTCCAGGTAAATAGTCAGCGAAGTCATGTGCAAAGAAAATCTCAAGGGCTTCATACATTTTTCCACTTTATCCAACTATGGCTTCGGAAAACCGCAAAACGGAAAATCCTCTCCTTCTTTGACAAAGTATCCATTGAGAGTCTTTGAGTATGGTTTTATTGGCGCATCGGCCGATTTCTTCTTTTTCTTCATTTCTTCCCTTGTCGGCTGATATCCTATCCCGCGAGTATGAGTTTTTGAGATGATTTTCGGAAACTCGGGCAATCCTTGGTGCTTCTTACCCAGACCCATCCCCGGGAAGAATCCCATCTTTCTCATAATTCTAGCTACCAACGGACTTGCATACTGATCAAAGTAAAGCAGTAAAAACTCTTTTGGCTTGCTGTCTTCTATCACATTGATGAATTCGAACCTGCCCAAGCTTGTCTCTTTCACTTGCATTTGTACTTCCAATACTGGGGCACTAGATGAAGCTCCAGAGGCATGTATCCAACTATCCCCTAGAACATCACAAACTTTACCCTTCCAAATGTACTTGACTTTCTAATGGATGGTTGACGGGATGGCACCCAAACTGTCCAACCATGGCCTTCCCAGAAGTAGATTGAAAGATGCAGGAATATCACTAATCTGGAACTCTGCCTCTTTTTTCCCGGTCCCAATAGAGAGATTCAGAAAAATGATCCCCATAACCACTCGCTGAGTATTGTCATAGGCCCTTACCTTTTTCTCTGATGGTATAAACGTGGATTCAGTAAGCCCCATCCTTTTGGCTGTTCGGAATGGCCATACATTCAATGCAGACCCGTTGTCAACGAGACAAGCGGGCAAAGAATTTCCTAGACACTCGATGGTAATGTGCAACAGCTTATTGTGAGCGGGTCTTCCAGGAGGTAAGTCAGCTTCAGTAAAGGAGATAGCGAGAGTCGAGCTCTTATTGTCATGCCGACGAGATCTTCTAGGGTGATGTTGATGGAGACATCAGATTGATTAAGAGCATCGAGAACCGCTTGTCTATGACGCTTGGAAGCAATTAATAATCCCCAAATAGTGATATTCGCTTGTTTCTTCTTCATCTGTCTCAAGACCCTATCTTCCCCTTCTTCCTCATTCAGTTTTCCTTTCCCCTTATCCAATTCCTGGCCTGAGTGGTCTTCCTCCAGTTCGTGTGGTTTGAAATGCCTTCCTGATCGCGTTAAATGACTGAGCTCTTCTTTAAACCAAAGATCATCCTGTGCTTTAGCGACTTCTAGATTTTCTTCTTCTTTCTCACTTTCATACCAAAGATCCTCCTTAACTTTATTAATGTCCTGACTGTCATCCCCTTTATACCAAATAGAGTTGTCATCTTCGGGTGCCCACCAATCCACGGCGGGAGCCTTTTCTATCACTTTCCCCTTGTTTCTATCTGCCAGTCTATCCAAAGTGCAGGTGTCCAAATCTCCCGGCATCTAATAAATCTTCTTCGGACACCCCAGCATAGTGATCAATGTTGATGGGTCAAAAAAACTTCCTTCACTTTCCAAATAGTAAACTCCGGGTGGCAGTACCGCATGATGATTTGGTAATGGATTCTTGGTGATGTTTTGCGGGTTGGTGGGTGGTTCAGATATTACCTTTTTATCTATCAGATCTTGGATTTCATGTCTCAACCTTAAGCATCGATCGGTTGAGTGTCCCTACTCTTGATGGAATTTGCAGTATATATCAGCTTTGAAATTTGGGGGTGGTGGATTTGGTCTCGGTCGTGGCTCCAATAGGTAAAGGTTCCCCTTTGCTAGCAGTCTATCCAGAGCGGTGGACAATGACACTCCCAAGTCTGAGAACCTCCTCAAAGGCTTATCTCATCCTCTCTTCGGGTGACTCCTGACCGTATCGAACTTCTTCTCTAGTTCGCTTAGCGCATTCACATCTGTAGGACTTGAATGACTCCCTGAATGCCATCGTCCTATCGCATAATTCAGAAACCTATACCTGTTCACCGGTTCTTCTCTCTTGATCAATCCTTCTTGTATCGCATCCTCAATCCTAGTTCCTACATCGAACACTTCAGCAAAGGTGTTGATGGATTGAAACCTCATCTTCTCTTGATAGACGGGCTGAAGATTCTTCATTAGCATCCGGATTTGTTCCTTCTCGGTTGGCCTCTGTACCATTTTGGCTGCTTTTTCCCTCCAACGGCTTAGATATTCAGCAAAAGATTCCTTATTTCCCTACCGGGTAGTCTCTAGATCTCTGACGGTAACATCCAAATCCTGATTATACTCGTACTGGGCTACGAATGACTTGAAAACCTCCTCCCAAATTCTAGTCTTTCCAGGCTCTAACGTAAGGTACCAAGATAAGGCAGCTCCGGTTAATGTCTGTTGAAATAGAACATTCATCATAGTCGTGCTCAAGCCGCTTGGCTGAAAAGCCCCTATACACATCCTGATATGGCTACGGGGGTTCCCCGTGCCATCAAACTTATCAAACACAGGCATTTTGAATCCTGCAGGTAATACTTCACAAACCCCCTTATATAACCCTTCCAGTTCCATCAAGTAAGTGTCAACTCCGTGAGCCTTTCGGACTACCCTTTCCAGTTTTTCTACTTTCTCTGTCATCAGCTTCTCTCTCTCAGCCTTTTCTTTTTCTATCTTTTCTTTTTCTGCCCTTGGCATTTCAGCTCTCTCTAGATCATCGAACCAATCATCCTCCCTAACAGGTGGAGAAGGGTCGACAACTGGTGGCTGTCGTGCTAGTGTTTCCATCATGGTCATCATCCTAGTCATCTGACCTGCCTGTTGTTCTACTATGGCCCTCAACTCTGCTATCTCTCTTGCGTTTGCTTCTTGTGCCATCTCTCTTCTCACTAACCTTGCAGTAGAATCTCTGTACCAGATTGTGCTCGTAGCTGATTCTATCTTTTACCTACAACCACATTTTATTCTTTTATTTAAATTATTTAAATTTCAAAATCAAAGAAATTTTCTTTATTTTGTCATTTTGTTTGCAAAAGAAATTTTCATGAATGGCCCATATGTCATGCGGATGCAGTGCATGTGTGCGTGTGTGCCTACTCTATATGCCAAAGAAAGAAAATTCTAATTCTAACACCTAAACATGTAAGCACATAAAATCCTTACCCATGTCCAATGCGCTAATTTCTCCTTTCATTGCGATCTTCTTCACCCCTTGAAAATTTTAGAACTTGTGAAGTCATTTGACAAGAATTTCCCTAGATGATGGGATCTTTCAAATTTTTAAGAAGCTTTCCTTTCAAGACAACAACATTTCTTAACAAAAGATGATTGGGTTGAAGTTTTGCTTTGAAATTCATTAGGAAATCATTTCTCCTAGAAACAATTCCCCAAGATTTTTGGGTTCTTACTTCAAAGATGAGAATGCGAGAGTATACCTCAACAAGGGTTGATTTGAAATTTTAATCAAAAAGTAAACTCCAAAGATTTTTGAAAGAATGATTAAATACTTTGAAATAAAATGGTAAAAGTTCATTTGCTTTCAAAGATGGATTTAAAATTCTTTGGGTAGGAGGATCACATGATCGGATCATCATCATACTTTTCATGAATTCGGATACATACAAGGTCAATGATGCTTACCTAACAAGATATAAAAGGTGTAATCTTGTAATCCAAATCCGGCATGTTCCCAAATGTCATGGGACATGAAGAGGAATTGCTCAGAATTGATTAAGAGGTTACACATCTTTTATCAAGAAAGCATCGTCATCATCTCAAGTAATCCCTTTCGGGCATACAAAACTCCTAGCACATAATCCTAGTCAAGAATTGATTTCCTAGATTGAAAGGTTCTATAGAAGCTATCATGCAAAGGCCCTGGTTTTGGTCAAATAAGGGACCCTTGACACACACCCGATAGGATGCTTAATATACCAAAGCATGGTATGAGATCAAGGGTGATCACACGGCCCCATGATGGCTTAACCGACTGGGTTGCCCCGAGCCTCCAAGGTCATAGTTCCATGTAATCGACTGGCGAGACATACAAGTGCAATGCAACGGGCACACAAAAATTAATTAATTCGATTAAAAGGATGCTTTCAAGTCTAATCCTCGAATGAACCCAAGATTAGAAATTCTGGTCTGCGAAACCAGAGATTCTGGGTTCGATCCCCAGTGGAGTCGCTATATTGTGGATACCAGCATTTGGGCCCACTTTTGATTTTAAAGCAATTTTTTCAAATTTCAAAACAAATTCAAAGACAAGCCTCCACTTAATTTTTAAAGGGAAATTAAGAAACCATTTTGAAAGCAAACTGATCTTTTGTGAAACCAAAGATAATCTGGGTCCGGGGATTATGGAATGAAAGGGGAAGGAGCCCGGCGGAATAAAACACCCCCTTTCATCCTATCTCGTGATAGGCCTCTACTCATCATCCTTTTTAATCGAGTTATTAATCTAAGCATGCCCTCAACTAGTACATATATATAAATAATACATTACACAAGCATGTTGAAAAGGGTGCAAAATTGCTAACGGTAAAATATCATTCATAAGCCACGTAATTCAAATAGCAAGTAATATAATATGCAAATAGGGAACTAGAAAACATACCCAGGATCTAGCTGCGAAACAGAAACGTGCAATGCACACAAATAAAGATAAAACCTAAAAAAGGGTCTCTAATCACATATACACATAAAGCAAGACCTAAGCTAAGGTGGTGCGCATGAGGTTTAAAATCAATTAAAATCAAAGAAGTAAATCAAATTAGAGAAGGAGTAGAGAAATTGTACCTCAAATGCGCTACAAAAAAAAGATTAGTAAACATGCCTTGATCAAAGAAATCAAATAATCAACCCTAAGCTTCTAGCTTAAATCTATCAAGCATGGAAAGAATTGACAAAATTATGAATCCCTTTGATTAGTTGGACCTATAGCACCTCTATAGATATACAAGTCTCTACTAGGAGCTAACTCAATGTCCATATAGAGGTGGTATAATAGCAATATGATTATAAGGAACTCACAATTAGGATCAACTAAGGACAAAACAACATAGAGCTAAAGCCTAACTACAAGCATCTATATACATGAATGAATGCATGGATATGAACATGAATGAACTATGAATTATTCACTAATTTGGATCACTTAGCCTCTGGATTTAAGCTAAATTATCATTATTCAAACCATGATTTGGGTCCCAAGACATTAGGATACCATTTAAGTTAAAATCAATGAGACTAGACAAAATAGTGACAGTTTTTTACGAATTACATAGAGCAGACCCAACTTTCAAAGATAGAAAAAACATGATTCCAACGGTTGGATCTTAATGATTTTTGGATATTATATGCCTCTGGGAGTCTAGTTTCTAACTCAAAAAGACAAATCAAGGTTTGAACGGTTAGATCTCAAGGAATAAGTAAAACACTAGACATCACTCAGGAATCTGCAACTCTCTGTCCAGAGATCTTGTATGATTTTCTAAAACTAGTAAACAAATGAGAAACACTTAGATCTTTTTAGGGTATGTTCCTAACACATTGAAATGCTTAGAAAAAATTATTTTGGGTCAAGGAAGATTGATTAGGGTTCTGATTTATTAATTTTAATACAGACTTACTGTTTTAAAATTTTGGACAGAGAGTTGCTTGTTTTGAAATCACAAGACCAAACCATCTTAAACATGGAATCGCATCAAAACAAAAATCACAGAGGTGCTTAAATGAGTTATGAACATCCTCCAATTGGTATCATCCAATTTCCAATGTACCATGATTTTATAAAAATCTTTGATCATAATTGGTTTATGGATTCACTGCACCTTTGTTGAATTGGCGTTCATATTTCGAATCAAACTTGATCTATGCTTCTAGAGAGAACTAGGATCAAGTATGACTATGATTATTGGAATAAATAATAAAACATGAAGAGATTCATAGATTTAGCCTTAATGGATTTCCATCATAGATCTCATAGCAAGAGAATTCTAAGGTCTTACTCAATGTTATGAACCTTGGAATATAAACTATGTAAATCTACATCTAATTCCTCTCTCAAACATATGATTCTTGAGGAATGTAGATCCATGACACCTTATTCTCCTCTCAAATTAATGGTCCTTGGAAACTAAATAAGACCCATATTTACTCAAATCTCTATGGAATATAGTATGGATTCCATAAGATCCCTAGTAGGGAGATCCAAATCATGAGCTAAAACTTGGACTCAACCAACTATGTGTAGATATGACCATGATTCACTCCAATCTCCATATGGATCATAGGATCATAGGAAACTAAAGAATCCAACTCAAAGAGACTCAATAAAATATATAAAATCTCATGAATCTTAAAAGGAAAATAGGAATGAAGAATCAAAGTTTACTTAGAGAAATTAGGACACAAATTCTTCAAAATCAAACTTATTTTAAACCCAAGGCACCAACTAGATCCAAATTAATGAAATACTTATGAGATTCAATCACAAGTTCTAAGTGGTGTGTGATGAAATGAGGTAGGAAGAGAGGTTTTGAAAATGTGTAAAAGTCCTAGAGCTATGAACATGTGATTGAATTTACCTAATTCTACCAAGGATTGAGAGGTTACCTCTAAGACCTCAATGATTTCTTCTATTTCTTGTGAAGCTCTTCCAAAGATCTTCAAATTCTTCTCCAATTCTTCAAATTCTTCAAGAAAATTCTCTGTCGCTTCTCAATTCTCTTATCTCTTGTATATATAACTATTGTATATCTCAATTTGATTCAAAGGTTAAGTGTAAGTCCCAAAAATGAAGATGAAGATCTGTTTATATAGACCAATATTTCAAGGTTAAATGGGTAAATTCGGGTGAAAACCCATGTGCAAAGTTTTTTTTCTAGAACATGTGAGAAAAGCAGTCTGTTACAGCGCGCAACACTCGATGACTTGCTTGCGGCACTCACTCAGTGTTGGGCGGCACTCACTGACTGCCGGGCGGTACTCAGTGAATGTCGGCGCGGCACTCAGTGAGTGCCGCCGGCTTCGCCACGTGCCGCGGCTAACAGAATTTTGCCTGCTTTTTAATTTTCAACATATATATTAATATAAACTTAATTTATTTAGTAAAGTATATACTAATGTACTTATATTTGTAATGTACTTTATTAGAATATACCCATATGCATGGTATATATTCCCATATATCATTTTATTTCTTTTTTCCTTCTTCTTTTTTTTTTCTTTTCTTTTCAAGACTTCTTTTTCAAAATTCATTTTCACTTCTCCTTCTATTTTTTTTTTCTCTTTTTTTTCAGAACTCTTTCTTTTCTTCTTCTTTTTTTCATATCTCATTATCATTACTATATATATATTTTGTGAATAAATTCTCAGACTGATTTCCTCACACGTTCTTCAACGTTTGGGTTTTTTTCCGTATACCTGATTTCTCCTTCTTTCATTTTTTATTTTGAAACTTTACTTAAAGAATCTTTGAAAATTTTGAAATCTCTGGAAAATCTTCGAATTTCATCGGTCGTCGTCAGCATCAGTCTTTTAGAGGTAACCAATCCTGGATTTGACATTTGGTCAAAATTGGGGTGTCTACAAGGGAGTCTTTCTTGTATCTCCCTGAGAAGGGAATGCTGACCGTCTGACAAATCAGGATCAGCCATTAGCGTGCTCAAGGCTTCGACAATCTCTGCAGCAGATGGAAGGCCAGACAAGTCATAGGCGGCAAGCCCGAGCACAAGGTCTCTGGATTGTTGGATGTGCGTGGGAGATACCGCCTCGGTTTCGAATGAGCCTAGGTCATACGCTCCAAGGTCGAGGCCGGAAAAGAAATCATCAAAAAGAATGAGCGGCTCTGGACCTATGGGAACGGCCTGCTCAAAACATTAGGAGTCAAAAAGGGAGGACAAAGTATTCATGAATGAAACTAAAAAGTCAAGGGCTATAATACCTGGGTTTGAGAGGATAGTGAGGCCAAGATCTCTTGACGAGTGTCGAGCTTGTTGCTCGGTTGAGAGGAGGAGGGTTGAGATGGTTGTTCACTTAGCCTTGGAGTGGAAGCAGTAGTGATCTCCTCCGCTGGAACAGTAACTCCCACAGTACTATCCTCAGCGTGGGAGACGGGAGGATTGTCAAGGGAAGGAGCGTCGGCTCCAATCGGTCTTTTTGGTGGTTCTGAGGCTGAGGCCGTGGCAGCAGTGGCATCAGCATGCCCAGAAGGAGCCTCGGCCGTATTCGGAGCCTCTTGTTCTACCTCTACACCAGCTGCCTCCTCTTCAGCATTCTCGGGTGCATTCTCACTGCCCAAGGAGAGAACCACGGGTTCTGGGACGTTGGTCCCAGTGCTATCGGCTTCATCCCCATCAGAGGGGGTTAGCGGTGGCATGATGTGTAGTGGCATCACTCTCACAGCGACTCATTCCAGGAAGGCTGCTGCGGAGGTAGGGGAGGCTGGGAGATCAGCTGGAAGAGCTTGAGGCTGGATCGGTGGTGGTGGGGGGACTCCTCCGGTCATTGGTAAGTCTTCCCCGGAGTCTTCATCAACAAGCTAAAGTGAGAAAGGAAAGATTAGAATTCAACGATGAAATCGGGCTTAACAGGTCAGAAACAAAAAAAAAAGAAAAAAAGAAAAGTTAACCTGAGTAGTCGAGGCCGTTGTTTGTTTCTTCTTCTTCTGAGCAGGACCGTGGCCTGGCGCGGGCTTGCGAGCCATCCTTTTTGCTATTTATTTGCGCCGGACTGGGACTGTTGTGGTAACAGGAGCGTCGGCTTTAGGCGCCGATGACACAGCAAACTGTACAAGTGCCTCGGCGGCGGTATCCTTGAATATTTGGTTTGCCCGACCGTTCCACCACTTAGTGAATTCCTCTGAGACCACGGGCCGGGCAGAGAATGGGTTGCAGTTAAAAGCGGCCTTTAGTCTGTCTGACCTCTCTTTAATTTTCTTCACTTGCCCGTCGTTGACAATAAGCCCGCACTCCACCCAGTCAACATTCACAGTGTTGCTTGGGGGGACGGGCACAAGCTGAGTAAGCCCAAGCTGACAGGCATACAGGGGAGCAAAGTAATACTCTACTCTACATTTTTTGTTGGCAGAGGGGATACTTGGGCTGAAAATTATATCCCTATCTACCAAAGTAGCTAGAAAAGACCTCATTGTATGTAGACTGGGTGCCCGATCCCCAGTTAGTAGGGTTGTGAGGGAGTTGAAGAAATGAAAGAAAATCAAGCGAAGAGAAGGGTTGGAAGAGAGGGACAGCCCGGTTAGCACATCCCTCGTAGAAAAAGGAAAAGCAGTCCTTAAAGGAGTGAGAAGAAGGAGCGACGTCCATAAATTGGATAGCAAAAATGGGAACGGCCGATAGTTGGCGGTGGGCCGGCCTAAATTGCTGCAAATAAGAGTAGAGTCAGACCTGCAGATTCCAGATCAGGCTACCTCCAGCACGGAAGCCCGAATGCACGAAGTCTGTATGCACGAAGTCCATTTTGCCTCGGACAAGATGAGCCCAAACTAGGGTGGCTAGAGACAATGGCTTCCCAGTAGCAAGGGCTAAGGCTAGAGTAGTGTACTCCTTGGTGATGGCCTGGCTAGCTGAGCAGAAGAGGTATTTGTTCAACCAGTATATCAAGAAGGCCATGTGCTCGGCATCGGACACTTCAGTCTTGTCAGCAACCATGCAGGCTATCAAGAAGCTGCCAAAGGCCGTGATCGGTCGGTAGAAAATGGCCCCGTCTCTTACGGATTCTTGTTGGGGGTAGGAGAAGCTAGCTGATCCAACATCCACTAAGCCCGGCATGACTTCTTGCCCGTGTGGATGCAGCCCGAGCAGATAACTGATGTCCTTGATGGTAGGGGCCATGGGTCCACAGCGAAAGAGGAACCTGTTGCATGAGGCCGACCAGTAGAGGAGAGCAGTGAAGAAGAGTGGATGGTCTATTTCAAGCCTTGAGCGGCTGAGCATAATAGCATCGTAGATGCCAGTCTGCTTCTAGACATCGGCCTTAGAGGCCGATACCCTAACCACCCACTTGTCCCAATCAGCTGAAGGGGTCGGCCAGCCCTTGATAGGGTGTGAAGCAGTCCAAATTCTGTTCCAGTTGGCAGGAGGGTGAAGGAACACTTCGTTGTCCACCGACGGGTACAGGGGGAGAAAGGCCATCGGAGGATCGCCGCACCAAGACCTGGTGCCACAGGAGAACCGTCGGAGGACCAGTAAGAAGAGAGTTAGTCAGTAGAGATTTCTGCAGCGTGGATTTTGGCTAAGGTTCTGATCTCTCTACATCTGTTTTGTGGTGGTGGAGTGTCGACAAAGGTTTTCTTGCCTTTGGAAGTGGTTGCTGGAGCAGTTTTAGGGACCATTTCTGCAACAGAGATGGAAGTTTTCTTGTCGGAAAGAATGGAGGTTCTAGAGAGAGAGGCTCTGGGTGTTTTCGTTTTTAGAGAGAGAAAGAAGAAGACGCAAATGAAGAAGGTAAAGAGATTTTCGAAAAGCCTCTACTTTATACCGCGCCACATTAAATGTGGAGTGACTGGTGGGATTCTCTAGATCTGACAAATCTCTCCATGGCTGACACGAGGTAATTTTAAAATTCAAAATGTCACATCAATCAAGGCGGGACCTTTGATATGACCTTTTGGGGGGCAATTGTTTGCACCCAAAAACCGCCAAAGGTTTTTGAGCCCGAGTGGCATGAAATTGGATAGGGGGGAGGCCGGCCTATAATTTGTAATAGCTTATCGGGCTCGAGAGGACGATGTCACATAGTCTCTAAAGATCCATAGCTGTTGGTTAAATATGGTGAAGTCGAGATGAGCAGTCTAATTGGGCTATAGCCATGATGTGAGCCCGATTGGAAGGGTGGGCATGAATGAGGACTATCGGGCATAGTAGTAACATAACCTAACGCAGTGTAAGCCCGATGGTAGATCAAAGCAGCACGGAGGCCAATCGGACACCGTATAGTTAAGGATGATTGTATGAGTCCGATCGGCCATAGGCATTCGTAAAAAGGTAATCGGGCATGAAAGACAGTATTGAAATTGGTTAAGCCCGATTCAGCTGAAAGAAAGTAGTTGACAAGGCTGATGGACTAAAAGGGGGAAGGCCACCTGCTATTCACAGCTGTCAAGGCGACGACGTCCCAGATTTTGAGGAAGCAAGAGTCTGGTTTCGAAGGTATTTAATCACGTCCAACTAGATTGGAAGGTTGATCCCTAGGATATAGGGATTGGTTCAATCAAGATAGAGATAAGAGTTAGAGATTAAGAAGGTTTCTGCCAATCAGCCACGCAGCTTAGGGCGCAAGCTAAGGAGTTCTTTCCTTATCAGAATTCCTAGAGGCCGCTATAAAGATGAAAGCAGGCCAACCAAGCAAAGGGACTCCGGGTCATCTCGAAAAACAGCACACACTGCATCCAAAAAAGCATTCAAGGCATTCAAACCTTTGTGTTCTTTCAGCATTCATAGCAAATAGGTCTACCCTCTTTTGTTATTTTTCTTTGCTCTTTTTATTCTCACTAACAATCAGAGCCTGTTCTGATCCTGTTCTTTGGTGATATGTTATATTTTCCAAACACTTAATAAAATCTACTTTTATTAAATCGTTTGTGATTTGTTTACCTGGTAAACTACACCATTTGGCTTGTGCGCTTCAGTACTGCCAAGAGATTTTTGGTGGGGGTACTTTCCTACTCATCATACACAATCACTCTGTTTAGAAGTTAGATTTGAAAGCCTTGAGTATCACTCACTCAAGCGTATAGGAAATTATTTTGCACACACACATCGAGTCCGTGTGGCTCTGGCACGCCCGCGCAAAACTACAAGCAAACAGTATGATATTAAGAGCAATGCTATTATGATAATCTTTTCATATGCACAAATACTTTACAATCATTGAATAAAAATTTGGTCTCGAGATGGTGAGTAAAACATCTTGTTAAATAATTATTTTATCATAATCTCGATGAAATTTAGACAATTTAACAACTTGAAGTGTTTGTACATATGAGAAGGTTCTTATAATAATATTGCCCTAATATTTATACTAAATAAATGTACCTTGACATCCATTTATATAAATAATAATGAATGAATGAGTGAAGCATGAATAAAATAAAAAAAGCTAATGAAAATGAAAAGTTATTATGTCTAAGGCTACAAAACTGTTTGAGATATCAGTTTTTGCGATGCAATCATACAAAACACGAGTTAATCTCAAAATTTAAGATTGATCTTTTGCCCATAAGCGAATTTTTACCATGAACTCATAGAAGCAGAAGTTGTTGCAATCAAACATTAAAATGAATAGTAAATTAATGAGTTTTATTAACATGTACCCTTAGAGGTTCTAAAAGTGAAAATAAGATTTCAGTGTCCGGTGTGGGATTCAATATCTGTCTACTTTATTTATTTTCACTTTTAAAACCTTAACATATGCCTTAAGATTACATGTTAACAAAATCCAAAATCAATTTAACCGGTAAAAGTTTTTCCAACCTATAATGCCTATTAATAATTTCTTTTCATATTCCTTTTCTTTTCACTTATATTCTCTTTTAATTAATCCAAATGGCCTTATCCCATTCCTAGCAGGCAGTTGGTTAGCAAGATTAATTTATGGACAAGTCTATAGTGAGCAGTTTCTTATAAGAAAATGTGAGTTTTAATCGTTGGATGAGCATCTGGTAATATATGCATCTCCAAATTTTTGGAAATCTTATGACCAGATACTTATTCAACGGTTAAAACTTGTCTTCTCATAGAAAAAGCTTCTCACAATAAACTTACCTTTATTTTATTGCTATCTGGTCAACTGTTAAATCATTGATTTGGAGAATTTGCAAGTCACTTTACTACTATTATCATTTTTTTGTAGGCGGTCATACATCAAGTCGGTGTAACCTAACCCAAGGTTTTCTTATGGGTTGACTTTATTTTGTTTATAAATTTAATGAGGAAAAAAAAAAGTTAACCAAAAAAAAAAAAAAAAAAAAAAAAAAGGAAAAAATAATCGAAAGGAAAGTCATTTTCTTTGTGTTTTTCACCATATTTATTTGAGATTAGAAATATAAATTTTAAAATTTAATAGTAGCATAAAAAAAAAAAAAAAAAAAAAGAAAAAGAAAGATAGCACTCATAAAATACAAAATTTATATGCCTCCTATTTTCCTGTCTTTCATATTTTTCTCCAGTTATTTTTTTTTAATCAAATAAAAAAAGGGTTAACTAGTATTAAATCCTATTAGGTGTACCTTTGTTATAATAGACCCAACCCAATAAATTATTTAATGATAAGTCCACGAATTTTTTTTGGACTAGACTACCCCTAATACCTGTCCGCGTCCACACCCCCCAAACACTCCGACAATCATGCATTTCAAAATTCAAATCACCAATTTTTTTTATTTATAAACCGTTCTTTCCAAGAACTTCTAGAGAGAGAGAGAAGTAGAGACAGAAACTTAGATAGGCAGTGATACATATATATATATATACACAGAGAGAGAGAGAGAGAGAGAGAGAGAGAGAGAGCTCCGGCAGCGTCGACTCTGGAAGTGGAAACCTCCAAAAATCCAGATCCAACTCATTCATCGACAAATCAAGAACGTTGGTGCCTCTAATCGCGATCTTCGTGACTCCAGGATAGATCTCGACTGTGTGAGCCTTAATGTCGTCGCAGATTTCGTCGGTGGGGACGACGAATCGGAAGTGATCGGAGGTTTCGTTGATCGAAGCGTCTACGTCAGAGTGGAAAGGAAGCTCGAGGACTCTGGCGAATATGTGAGGGAGTCGCCGGAGCCTTTTTTGCCGGCATACGAGTGCGGCAGAGAGGATCGAAGCAACGCCGTATCGCAGCCTGATGTTCCTCTTCTTCGGCACTGGATGAACCTTCATGGTCTCTGAAAACCCTAGGAAAGAAAAACTGACAAATTGAAATAGACCCCATAAAATATCAAAATTTGATTGTTCAAGAACTGGTTTTTGCAAAAGGATTTGGGTCTTTGATGTAAAACCTAGCTCCTAATTGCAAGAAAGGATATATATATATATATATACACATAGAGAGCATCCCTGGTTCCAGATTTGTCTCCCTGAGAAATTGAGTTCAGCCCAAGCAATCTCTCTCTCTCTCTCACTCACACACACACACATACACACACATTAAAAGGTATATAGATGACTTCCTTTTTTTTTTTTTTTTTTTGCTGAACTGGTAGATGATTTTTAGTGTAAAGTTGTTCATTGATTTCTAGTGTAAAATTGTTCACTGATTACTTTTTTGATATGCAATGCATTGTAAAATTTTACAGTGTAAAAATTCTACTCCTATAGTCATTTCTAATGCAGTGTAAATTTAACTATTGTCGTCATTAATAATGTTATGATTGTGAGCATGGTTTTAAATTGACAGTGCGTATTCTCGGTAAAATACATCCAGTGTAAAATGGTACACTGGATGTGTAATGTAAAATTTACATTGCTTATTAGAGTAAAAAATATTGATGTTTAAAATCTGCTTTTGTCATTATATTTGCAGTGTTGAATCCATTTGAATCCACCCTTTTTTAAACAATGATGCTATGATTGTAAGCATGGGTTTAACTGGCAGTGCATATTCTCAGTAAAACATTTTCAGTGCAAAATTGTACACTGGATGTGTAATGTAAAAATTTACACTGCTTAACACATTATAAAATGAGGTTTGAAATTTGAACAGGTTAGTACATATGAAAATGTTCTGGTTTTTAGGTGCTTATGGTATAAATGTTTTGATTGGTGATTAAATCCCATGATAATAGGAAACAGATTTTATGGAGTGTGAATCCCTTAATTATAGCGATATCTTTGACTGTACCACATATTATTATGCTGGATTATATAGATATATATCATTCTATATATATATATATTTATGTAAAGGTTAAAAATGTCATAAAAATAACCAAATTTGGGAAAATTTAAAAGGAATTGGGGATTTTGCATTGATTTGGACCTATTAATAACATGATAATAAGAGTGGACCTAATCAAAAAAAGTTTAGTAAATAGGGATTTTCGGGGAGATTTTTAATAAAAAAAATATTTTACTCCGTATTTTATTTTTTTATTTTTTACTTTGCTAGGACCATACAAAGCCACGTACACCAGTTAATTCAAAGGCCAGACAGTCTCCTTCTGCTCACCAAACCTAACAAACCACAACTATTCCGTATCCTCTTAGCTATAGTCTAAATTAAAATATCACTTTGACCCAGTGATTGATTTAGGAAATTGTAATGTTTGGATAAGATTGTAAGTTCTTTTTATTTATTTATTTATTTATTTCGCACATGCTTTAAAAAGAAAGGAAAAAAAAAATTACAAATAATTTTGCTAAAAAAGAAAACAAAAACCGATAGAGAGGGGTAGAGAGAGTTCTTTGAGATATATGTGCAATTTTCAAATTTTAAAATTATTTTAGAAATCGGTCCTTCTAAATTTTATCATTTACTACATAAATTATTCATATAAAGTCACATTGTTTTGTAGGACTAATTGATTTTACGGACACAAGAAATCGAACTAATTGTCTATTTCAATTTAATAGTGTGTTGTTTGGATAGGCCAAATATTGCAAGATTATTTGTCATATGAACTTAATAGGGCTCATATGGAGGACTATTTACTCCAAGGGGTGTGGCATAATAGTCCCTCATACTAGTGAAGAGGAGGGTTAATACCCCCTTACCCAAACTTTTGAGACCAATAATGCCTAAATTTAATTGACACAACTACTTTCCGACTCTCTGTGTCACACAAAAAATATGCATAATTTAAATAGACTAAAAAAATTTTGCCTTAGAGGTACTGTACCCTGCATAGAATTTGTTTACAAAGCAAATTCAACTCCATTAAACTTAAACTCGAATTATTCTACTATGAGAGGTTTTTTTTTGAAAAAAAACCCACATTTTTATAATTTAAAGGCCAAAGGGTCTTCTTCTGCTCAGCCACCCTAACAAACCAACAACTATATTAGTTGGGACAGTAAAATAGAAGTCCAAATAAAAATTACACTACCATATGGGGGTGAATTCAATTGAAAATGATTAAACAGTGAACTTGTACAGCGACTGATCTTTCTTTCCTTGGTGACTTCTCAACAATCAAATAGGGAACAAACAAAAGGAAATTGGGAGCTGACTTTTTATGATTTTAAGTGTTTATATATATATATATATATATATGCATTTTGACTTTATCTAGACCACAGATAAAGTCATCTTTTGAGAAAGTGTGGCGTGATGTCAATAAGAGAGACGTCATTTGGATAAGAAAGATGAAAAGATACTCCAGGCATGGAGTAGTAACTATTAGAACTAATTTTAAACTCACAAGATTGGAACACAATGTGAATCAACATTGTCAATTTAACTCCCTGTTTGGGAAAGACTAAAATAGGATTTGGTTCAGATAAATTCAATTTTTATCTAGTTTTTGTAAGATTCTGGTTTGGTGAGTGCCTATTTCTTACATATGAATCTGTGTCCCGTCTAATAAATTTATTAAAACACGTTTTTTGTCAAACTAACTTACATTTGTTTCTCACAAGTATGCAATAAAAAGGGGCACTCATCCATAGCACCCTATAATTAATACAAGGCTACATAAAACCCAAAACCCATATACTTAACTCAATAACCCCTTCTCCAACCAAAATGACCAAAATGACCTAATTTGCTAAGAAACTGAAAATGTCATCTCCTCCTACACTGCAAAAGTGATAACTACGATGATGATAGTGGTGGTGAGGATGGTGGTGGTGGTGGTAGTGGTGGTGAGGGTGGTGGTGGTGGTGCGATGGTGGTGCTGTGATGGTGGTATTGATGCTCCGATTGTAGATGAATGTGACGATGGTGATGGTGGTGGTGGTGCGATGGTGGTAGTGGTGGTGCTTCAATGGTGGTAGTGGTGGTGCTGTGATGGTGGTGGTGATGACGATGGTAATGGAGGTGAGGATGGGATGATGTCGACGGCGACGGCGATGACAACCGCGATGACAACGGCAATGACAACGATGATACAAATTGTAATGGTGGTGCGGTGTGGTAGTGGTGGTGGTGGTGGTAGTAGTAGTGGTGGTGGTGGTGGTGGTGGTGTGTTGCTGGTGGTGTTGGTGCTCTGATGGTGGTGGTGGTGGTGGTGCTGCAAAATTCTGTTGTAGAAAACAGATAATATTATCTGTTATCTGTTTACAAAAACAGATAATATTGTGGTGGTGCTGGTAGTGGTTGTGGTGGTACTATGATCGCAATGGTTATGAACTGTGCTGTTATAGGGGTATGGTGGTGGTGGTGCGGTGGTGGTGGTGGTGGTGGTTGTACAAAATTATCTGTTTTCAAAAACAGATAATATTGTCAAAACAGATAATATTATCTGTTTTGTGGTGCTCCTGGTAGTGGTTATGGTGGTGCTGTGATGGCTGTGGTTATGAACTGTGCTGTTAAGGGGGAGGAGGTGGTGGTGGTGGTGGTGGTGCAGTGTTGTTGGTGGTGGTGGTGGTGGTGCAGTGGTGTAGATTGTGAAAAATTCTCAGTTTTTTGCAAACAGATAATATTATCTGTTTGAACAGATAATATTATCTGTTTGCTAAAACTGATAATATTGTGGTGCTCTAGTGGTGGTCATGGTGGTGCTGTGATGGCTGTGGTTATGAACTGTGTTGTTAAGGGGGAGGAGGTGGTGGTGGTGGTGGTGGTGCATTGGTGGTGATGGTGGTGCAGTGGTGTGGGTTGTGAAAATTTCTTAGTTTTTGCAAACAGATAATATTATCTGTTTGCAAAAACTGATTATATTGTGGTACTCTAGTGGTAGTCATGGTGGTGCTGTAATGGATGTGGTTATGAACTGTGCTGTTAAGGGGGATGTGGTGGTGGTGGTAGTGCAGTGGTTGTGGTGGTGGTGCAGTGATGGAGGTGGTGAAAAATTCTCAATTTTTGAAAACAAATAATATTATCTGTTTGCAAACAGCAAACAGATAACATTATCTGTTTGCAAAAACTGATATTGTGGTGCTCTAGTGGTGGTCATGGTGGTGTTGTGATAGATGTGGTTATGAACTGTGCTGTTAAGGGGGAGGTGGTGGTGGTAGTGGTGGTGGTGCAGTGGTGGAGGTGCTCCTATGGTGGAGGTTGTGGTAAAAAATTCTCAGTTTTTGAAAACAGATAATATTATCTGTTTGCAAAAACTGAAAATATTGTGGTGCTCTAGTGGTGGTCATGGTGGTGTTGTGATGGATGTGGTTATGAACTGTGCTGTTAAGGGGGAGGTGATGGTGGTGGTGGTGGTGGTGGTGGTGCAGTGGTGGAGGTGCTCCAATGGTGGAGGTTGTGCTAAAAAATTCTGAGTTTTTTAAAACAGATAATATTATCTGTTTGTAAAAACAGATAATATTGTGGTGCTCTGGTGGTGGTCGTGGTGGTGCTGTGATGGAAGTGGTTATAAACTGTGCTGTTGAGGGGGAGGTGGTGGTGGTGGTGGTAGTGGTGGTGGTGCTCCGATGGTGGAGGTTGTGCTGAAAATTTTTCAGTTTTTTAAAATTTCTCCGATGGTGGTTATGAACTGTGTTGTTAAGGGGGAGGGGAGGTGGTGGTGTTGGTCGTGGTGCTCCGATGGTAGTGATGGCGGTCATGACGATGGTGGTGGTGATGGCACTGTGATGGTGGTGGTTGTGATGCAATGGTGGTGATGGCGGTCATGACGATGGTGGGGGTGATGGCAGAGACAATGGTGGTGGTGGTGATGGCGATGGTGATGGTGATGGTGATGGTGGTCACGCTGCAATAGTGGTGACGGTGGTAATTGCAGTCATCGGCGTCGGACGATTTCGTCGACGTCAGGGGCAACGTCGTCATTAAACTAAATAAAAAAAACAAAAAAGGGTTTTTGGTTGTAAACTTAAAACGCGCGTGGGCTTTACATCAAACAAGAGTTTGACTGGATTTTGCACAGTAACAACTAATTCTAAGGGGTTTATCACCAAATTTCCCCAATAAAAAGGTAGACTTAGACTAAACCACATCCGATTTGAATATTCCAAAACAGGCTATAAATAAATCATTTTAATGGAGAGTATCTCTGCTACGTACTTTATTGCCTTCCATTCAATTACTCAACATTAATCTAATGTAGGGTCAAATATACTTGGGTTCCTGTATTTTTCTAAATACTTCATTTTAGGCCCTCTACTATGAAATGAATCAGTTAAGAAATAAGATCATCGATTTTTAATTTATTTCAAATGTGAAGAATTGAAGCCAACTTGTTACAATTGAGGACAATTATATATGTACAAATTTGTAGGATATTAAGTATAATCTCTCTTAATGATTGCCCTCAACTGTAGATGATCTATAACTCGAGGGAATTGATTGATTCGATTTATAAAGGGTCCAAAATGAAACTTTCAATAAAACGCAATGTACCAAAACGTATTTGACCCTTTAATCTACTATGTAACTAAAGTTACAAGTTCGAGTACTAATCCATCATAAGAGGATTAAACATTAAGAGCAAACCTAGGTCCAAGATGAATTATTTTCCAGAACCCACAACTTAAAAATGGACCAATTGGTACCCTTTACTTGTTTTACCATCTAGCAGACTATCAAAGGGTGCCGCAACGGTTTCTGATTTTTTCCAAATACTGTAGGAGTGGTATCACATGCAGTGGTATCACGAGCACTACCACAACATACAATATCACTGTCAAAGTATTTAAAAACTAAATTTGAGATTCAAATATGAGAATCATAGCATTACTTGGACAATTAGTGATGCTATGTTTCCCAAATACATGTGGCACTAGGACCACCTTCACATGCCACCTTCCATAATAATGTGATCACTTCAACATTCTTCAATCAATTAAATTCCAGTGGACCAACTATATGTATTTGGAAGCATTTGCGATTCAAGATTTAGGAAACATAACATTACTCTTACTCAGAGTTTCTGACTATAAAAAATACCCTTAAAAACAAATGCCCTTGGTAGTTACATTTTTTTTTCTTCTTCAAAATAGTAGGTCACCAGCTTTCTACTTATGGTAATTCTAGAAACACAAGTAACCAAGTTGCAATTGAATCTAGTTGCAATTACCTTTTTTGTCAATTTCAGCGAAAACCAAACAATTTCATTGCATACGTACCCTTGAGGGCAAGTCAATTCATTAGATTTTGAAAGGTAATTCAAATGAAGAAATTAAGAAGAGGGACCAGTGACCTACCATCTCCAAATTTTAAACCACACATTGTTTTTTTTTTTTTTTTGTTCCCTCCAATGCTTCAACTCAAGCTCTGATGTGGCCCATTTTACAACACTTTTTGGAGTCTATAAGTGATTGTGAATCTTTAAAAGCTAGAATGAATTCTTGGACCGGTTTTGAGTACGCCATTAATCACTGTATTTTTCTTTTCTCAGTTGACGAAGATCTTAGTTGTAGCCTAGGTATGGTTCAGATTCCGTATTGGGTACGTAGCATGAAGGAATTTTTGTTAGTATTCAGTTTAAAGCACTTTAAGTTTATTTGGGTTTCACAAATTCCGGTTATGTTGTTTAGAAAGAAAAAAAACGGTTTGAAATAGTTCGCATGGTAATGTAGTGGTTTTTGATTTCCAATTTTTGTTTTTTATTTTTTGTATTGGTGGTCGACTATGATCAGTTCAAAAAACGAAAATAAAAATCGAAAACCAAAAAACATAACGTTACCATACGAGACTTTAGTGTTTGTGTTACTGTTGTTTGGTTACATAGGTGTCCTTGCCTGATTTTAAAAAACAGCTCAAAACTAGTTTATTATCATACCAACTCTTTCTTTCTTTCGTAGATTAATTTGGAACATAATGCATTATTCAATTTTTTATTACATTTTTGTGCCTGGGAGACAATTAAGGTGCAGTTTGAGCCTGAGAGCATCTGCAGTGGTGTTAAAATAGTAGTGAAACTTGGGTTGTTTTACCTAGGATCATGCAATGGTGTTTGAGGTAGTGTAACTTAGGTAGGTATATGTTCCTGGAGTTTAAGTTTACCCTTTCGCTAAATTCAACTATATAGCCAACGACAAAGGCAATGCCGTCCCGCAGTGGCTGACAAAACCTTTGCCGTTTGGGTTTTTTTTTTTTTTTTTTTAATACAAAAATTATCCAAATGGCATTGGCAATGCAGGCCTGCCATCAAAGCCTTTGCCATTTGGGGCTTTTCCTCTTCTTCTTCTTTTTTTTTTTTGTTTTTTTTTTCAACAAGTGAATCTTTGGTTAAAAAATATAGTATTTAAAAAGCCGGCCACGCCAGTCGGCATAGCCTCTGCCAGCGCTGACACACCCTCTGTCGGTTTGCTTTTTACAACACTGTGTGACTTCTCCTTCCTATATAGCAACTTAACTTAAATTTACCCTATATGCTCTCACACCACTGTAGATGCTCTTACGAAATATATGAATTGAGAAATGTTAGGCATACAACATATTTCACAATACATTCCACAACAAGGCTTTAAATACATGTATCATGTGCTGTGTAAGTGGTGTATAAAAAAGTGTGAAAAATTCAAACAGCACAGGGCATAACGCATGTAAAGCTCTGTTGTAGAATGTGTTGTGAAATATGTTATGTGGCTAACATTTTTTATATGAGTTTGTTACAATTGTAAAATGATTCACCATGTGGCCCCAAATTCAACTAACAAAGTGCCATCAGTCATCAGTCTTTGAGGACCAGTTATTGCAATGTCCTGTTCCCCAACGGTCATTTTAACTGTCACGCACACGTGTTAGCAATTCCACAGGAAAACAACTTCGAACAGAACTTAAACATGTAATGTATCAGGATGGTCAGGTGCAAATATGTAGATCACATTAGTGAACACAAAGCAGTTGCACAAACGAAAAAACTACTAAAAACAACTTCTTCTTTTTTTTTTTTCACGTCAAATAATTCAAACTTGGGAGATTCCAAATCTTTTATTATGGAACAAGGTTGGTGAGGCATTTGGATGAATGTGATAGAACTGCAACCACACGTATGTGCTCCGGAATGACGTGCGGATCAAGACTCACCGCGTTCGGCTGTGTGGTAGGCCACTTTTTGCCAAATTCATGCCCAAATTGCGTTTTTGATAATTTTTAAAAAGATTTGTTGTGTTATATAATGCATTCTACTTGAAGTAAATCCATTTTGGAGGTTACCTACTTTCTAAATTTGAGCCTAACTCAAATTGCTTATTTTGGTATGGACATGCTAGCTTATAGAGAGAAAAAGAAGAAGAGGAAAAAAAAAAAAACAAAGGAACTTTTCATCAATTACTTGAGTTCTCTTGGAGAGTTGTATGCCTTTGAAAGTGGAAATTCCAACTGTTCATAGCCTCCATAACCCCCATTAAGTTTTTCCTACATAAAGCGTATAACGACTTCTTGATAAAATGTTAGTTTATAAAAGCAAAGCGGTGTCATGTTGAAATGAGAGAAAAGCACTTGTTTTGGAGAAAAAACTCATTACAAAGGTCACGATGTCACTATTCAAGCACATGTCAGTTCTAATTTTAAGAAAAAGATGTCATTCCAAGCATATAGACCCATAGGTATTATTAGTATGGTGCCAATGACAGTATTGAATATTTATTCCTTGTTTTGAGAGCCTTGTAGACAAAATCTTGTTAAAATCATTAGGTAATGGAATTGTCTATGACCACATCCTGTATACATAAAACACCATTTAGAGATACAAAAAACATAGCAATGGGAATAGTACACCAACTGAGAAAAAGGTTGGTTTATATTTATGATGTCTTCATTGATGTTCTGCTAAAGAGAATACAATAAATTGGGAATAGAATAAATAAGGCAGAAGAAGGCTAACCCATGTGGCCATGTCACAACCATTCAAGCTATCACTTGACTGTTTACCAAAAACCATTAAAATCCATTCTAGCAATTAAACACCCAGCCAACATCAAACAACCCCAGAGAATAGATTTAAGTAAAATGTTCAAGTTATCCTTGAGGTTGGTCCTCGAAAAAGTCTTCAAGTGATTTCAGACAATACCTCAAATTGTATGTGGATAAGGAATTACGGACACGCCAACAAAACCTAAAACTGAGGAAATGACACAGTGACGCAACAGTATTTTTTTTAAAAAAATTATTCATATTTATGAAGAATTCTTATACAAAACATGTCATGCAATTCTTATGTAATTTTTTTTTTCAAAAATTGTTGTAGCCTCATTTGTCCAAATATATATATATATATATATATAAATCAATCAATTTACATATAAAAAAAGGTGCAACAAAAGGAAGAATAAATCAAAATAACATCATCCATACAACTGATAATTAAACATAACTTAGTGATTATGTCAGAATCAAGTTCTTTGTTATAATCCTATTAAAATGTAATATTAGAAGTAGGGTGTTCAGTCCACAGGGATTGGAATGCAACAACGATTGTGGGAGCTTAGTAACCAATTACAATGCGAGTAAAAAGAAAGAAACTATAAAAGAAACTATGACTTTTCATCTTTTGGTTGGATTTGATTAACAACAATTATACTTCAATGACTAATTTCAAGTGAAGTTGAGTTTTAACTAAGACAAGTTTAATTAGATTGGGGTTTTACAAATGGAAAGATAGAGGTTGGGAAACAATCCCCCACCTTGGACCAAACAACAAATGGAAATGGAATTCATGGTTGTAGCATATTCTAGAGTAGGAAATTCCATTGAAGTAAACTATCAACATGTGGTGGTCAACCTACAATGCTAGATAGAAATTTTAATAAAATACATGAGGTGAGGTTTGAAATCAAAGGACTGAACAACTTCTGATGCTTGACATCATAAGTGAATTCCTAGAAATGCACCCCTTAAAAACCAATCTTTCTTAGACGGATCGATCGTCTTTTCTTGAATTCCCTTAATTTCCCGATTTGCCAATTTGGCTTGGCCATTGGTTTGGGGATAGTCAGTGGTGGAGACTTTGTGGGTCACGCTATATTGCTCCATTAAATGAGCAAAAGGGGAATCGCAAAAATGCACCCCTTGATCACTAATTATGGCCTTGGGAGTGCCAAACCGGGACAAGATATATTCTTTGAGAAATTTCAAGACCACCTAGTGGTCATTGGTCCTAGAAGGTGTGGCCTCAACCCACTTGGAGACATAATCGACTGCCATCAAGATGTACTCATATTGATTGAATTTAGGGAAAGAACAAATGAAATTTATATCCCAATAATAAAAAACTTCAATAACAAGAATGGGGTTTAGAGGCATCATGTTCCTCCGTGTGACTTTTCCGTAGTAGATGGTGTTGGGATTATGTCCTAAGACCCGTATTCATGAATTTGACATTTTGGCATTTTATATGGATATCATATTTACATTTCTTTATGTATGTGTCATCAGATGATTGATGTAGTCCATAAGTATCATGATAGGTAATTCATGTATGTATGAGATACATACAAGAGAGATATGAATTACTATTCTTTGATACTTAGGACTTATCACAGTGGATGATGAGACTGGATATCTCATCAGGTATACACTGTAAAATTATTAACTACCATTGGATGAAGTGATAAATCTCAATCACTAGAGTGTGACTCTTAGTTAATATGCTAGTGCTTATAGTGCATTGAAGGACCATGAAATTCCTAACGCCATATAAAACTATCAACAGTCAGCAAGAACTCATAACTTGTATAAGGTACGTGTTCTCAATCTTGAGACGATTATGGACACAGACTATAGATGTGACTGCTTTGACTTACCAATCAGTGAGGTCTTGCATGATCAACACCTGGTGTAATACCCTGTATTATTGTAATGTGATTATATAAATTAGACCTTGTATGTTTCCTTTCAATACTTGTATGAGCTTGGCCTTACCCTTGGTATAATTTGGATACCAATCGATTGATAAGTTTTCCAATCGATTGCCTTATTTTGGATACCAATCGATTGACAAGTATACCAATCGATTGACTTGTTTTGGATACCAATCGATTGACAAGTATACCAATCGATTGCTTATGTCAATCGATTGACATCTATATCAATCGATTGGAGGCAGCTGGGCAGATTCTTTTGCTCTGGCTGGGGTTTGTCCACGTGAACACCTTCTCCCTATATATACCAGCCCATTTTGGGCAGATTTCTGTTTACAGAAATCAGAGAGAGTGAGAGGGAGAGTCTTGTGTGTGCATTATATATATACACTCATATATATATACACATATATACAACCATTCACTCACACACACACAGATGGATTGAAGAGGAAGAAGAAGAGATCAGAAAGAAGAAGAAAAGAAGGAGAAAGAGAAGAGAGAAGACAGAGAACTAGAGAGAGAGAGAGAAGACCCCCATTGAAGCTCCAAGCTTCATTTCACGTTCCCAAACACACCCTCTGATCCTAAGGTGAGTTTTAAACTCACTTGGTAGCTTTATATTGGTGTTAGAACATGCTTGAATGAAGAAATGGAGTGTAAACCATGTATTCCCGTTTATATGTTGCTGGTCAGTCTTCACTGTGAAGAAGACGAAGTGTCAATCGATTGACACTCTTACCAATCGATTGACATCTTCCAGGTACCAATCGATTGACACTCTTACCAATCGATTGACATCTTCTAGGTACCAATCGATTGACACTCTTACCAATCGATTGACATCTTCCAGGTACCAATCGATTGACACATTATGCAATCGATTGGCATGGATTGTGATCCAATCGATTGAACTTTTTACCAATCGATTGATGCTACTTTTATACCAATCGATTGAACCTTCTTCCAATCGATTGATGCCACTTTTATACCAATCGATTGACCTCTATACCAATCGATTGGAAGTTTCAGAATACTGTTTTCTTATAATAACTGTTTAGTTGTTTATTTACTGTTCAGTTTTTCCCAGCATGCTCTATTTTTGTAATACAGACATGATAATGAGTTAATGCGATGTAGGATCGTAGTAACAACAAGATTAACGGATAATGTTTATGATGTTAGATAACGGAATAGTCGTAAATCCTTTGGAGTTAACGTTCATTTCATTCAGAGTAGTCGGGCCACATTGGGATTGTCATGTATCGGTAATAGAGTTGAACTTAAGTAGGTTTGCTAGGATTCGGGAACCTTGCGTGGGCGGGCTTTGGTCGATCATATGTTCTTAAAAGCGGTAGACAGACGAAGGTGTCTATGACTTGCGGTGAACCGGACCAATTGCCCTAAGATAGCCAGATGATCTAATCATATGTTCTTAAAAGCGGTAGACGGACGAAGGTGTCTATGACATGCGGTGGACCGTGATCACTGGTAGACGTCGCTAAGTCGTAGCATAGAATGATGTACTGTTGCTTGAAACGTTATATCCCTGACATGCGGTGGACTGTGCATATGTTCTTAAAAGCGGGGGATGGACTAACGTGGTATCCATGACATGCGGTGAACTGTGCATATGTTCTTAAAAGCGGTGGACAGAGCAATGGTGTGTTATAGAGTTGAACTACTGTCGAGTCTGTTCTCCTATCAAGACATGTTATCGGTCTTAAAATGAGTAAAACGTTAGTAATCGGATAATCAGTTTGATCTAGAGGAGTTACCCTCACTGAACTCTAACTTGTATTGTTTATGACTAGTAATAACTTCAATAATTGATACCCTGTTAGTATCTAACTCACTCAGCTTTCATTAAGCTGACGGCGTTTATGCCGCTGGACATTTGTATGTTCCAGCGCACCTTGATTATGACTATACAGGTGAAGGGCCCGCAGAAGAAGACTACCATGCTAGTGACGACATCCCCGTGGAGAATTTCCCCGACGAAGGCCAGACCGAAGAAGACTACTACGCCGAGGACTACCCTTACGCCAACTGAAGATCTGACTAGAATTGTAGCTAATTATCTTTACCGTTTTAGAATCCTTTTGTAGCCAGGCATATGTTGCCTTGGCATTTGTACTTCCGCTGCCTTATATTTGATTCGAGACTCTGATGTGTAATAGTTAGTAACTTCTGTTGACTTTGTGTTACGTTGTGATCAGAACCTAGACTTCATTCTTGTTACACTATTACTTCTTGTTGCTTAGTACTGCGTGGTGTGGATAATCATGTGACTTCACCCGTCGCCGCCTTTGGACCCAAAAAGGAAATTTATTTTTCTCTATTTTTGCCATTCCGGGGCGTGACACCTGGGTATCTTGGGCATGTCATATTCATAGGGTTGTGAACATATATTGTCAAGATAGAATCCACCCTCTAATCAAGAGTAAGCATTCCCTTGAGAATGTCACCAAGATAATTATTGAGAACTGCAGTCTTGTTCATAAGTAGTTATCAATATGTTTGGTAATCATGAGAGGTGACTGAGACTCAAGGAATAAAAGATGTAATCATCATTCAGGTTGACAATAACAGTTATATGACTACCTGAATATGATTATGAATGATGATGGTAGAGGGACATTAGTACTCCATACAAGTCTAGCTATCACTTCGGATTTATTGCGTTGGAGTGCAGTTATCGCTTTATAGTGGAGTTAACATTAACTGATTAGTTGATTAATTCGCTAATCAAAGTGTTTGATCATGAGAATTAACAACTAGTCTGAACCAATAATAAAGAACTTAGGAGGTCCCACTCTTAGCTCCGCCAGAATGCTTGGAAAGACATATGAGGATTATGAACCAATCAATTGAAATTGTCTCAATAGATTGAAGGTTCGATCGATCGAAGGTTCGATTGATCGAAAGAATTTTGATTGATCGATCGATCGAAAGCTTAAAGTCGGTTTGGAAATCTATAAATAGGGCAGCTATATACAGAATTAGAAGAATGTCGTTCTTAATTCCAAAAAGCTACAGAAACTATTTTAGGTTTCCTTAGCTATCTTATCCTCACTATTTGGGTTCCCATCAACCCTAGTCCCTCCGAGAGCATTTATAGGAGATATAAGGGTGATGATCACCTAGTAGGAGTTGCTGCACACTTAAGGAAGAAGAGTAATTTAGAATTGGGTTCAAGACCACAAAGTAATACTCTTGTCCCCTCTCCCTACGCATCTATGGAATTGACAAGTAGTAGATCCAAGCTACCAATAAATTTTTAAAACATGTTTTCCGCTGTGCATAAGATTTAAAGTCGATTGAAACCTAAATCCTATAGTTGGCATTGGCCACACGCTTTGCAATAAGCATGTGCATCTTTGAAAAGAGTTGGCCAATAAAGCCACTATAAAGCACTTTGAATGCCGTCTTTTGTGAAGAGAAATGACCACCACACACTTGGTCATGACAAAAAGACAATACACTAGGAATTTCATCGTTAGAGACACAATGCCTAACGATTTGGCCGACACAATAGTTGAAAACATACGGGTCATCATAGAAGAGTGATCATGCCATGGTTCTCAACCTCTCCATATCTTGATGAGACCAACTTTGTGGTGTCTGGCCGATGACAAGGCAGTTAACCGCATCAGCATACCACAAGAGGGTTGAGACATTGAGTAATTGTTCATTCGAAAAACATTCTCTAATGGGTACGGGGTCTATATGATTAAGTAAGATCCAATAGATTAGCCTCGATTTAGCATCTTGTTTTTGGAAAAAGGCACTTAAGGGCGGTGTGATTGGTAAAGCATATGATGGGGGATCCTATCACGTAAGATCGGAACTTTTCAAGTGCAAAAACTATAGCGAGCAACTCTTTCGCTGTCATGGCATAGTTGGCTTGGGCACTATCTAACGTACGATTCACATAGTAAATGACATGGGGATTTTATTTTTTCTTTGCCCCAACACAGCTCCAATGGCGTAATCGCTCACATCATACATGAATTTGAAAAGAAGACTCCAATCGGGAGGTTGCATAATAGGTGTGGAAGTGAGCAACGCCTTGAGCTTTCCGAATGCCTCTTGGTACTCTTGGGACCACTCAAATGGGATGTCATGCCCCAGAGAAGCAAAAATAGAGAAAATAAATTCCTTTTTGGTCCCGTAGACTCGTAACTTGTGAATAAACGCATTGTCATCTACTCAAACTAACAACCACAATGATAGGGAGAATGCTATTCATAGAACATATCTTATTAACATAATCAGAGACTACAGTGGAAATATAAAAGGTTTGGAACCAACACATGCCCAAGTACCATTTGTAAAAGTCTACTAAAACTATTACAGTAGCTAGCTTAGAGTCTGAGATCTATAACAAATATTAACAGAAGTACAATAGATATACAAACTAACTATTATAAAGTAGCACATTTTCGTCTTCAAGCTTTCAGCTCTAAGTTCGGTGGAACATCAATCTTCCATCCTCAATACCTGCGAAGCTCTAGACATTGGAATATGGAGGGCACAAACACCATTAGCTTGGAATACAAAGCTAAGTGAGTACATCAAACACACTTCTCACCCGTTACTGTTCAGCATCTTAAAATGTGATTAATCTCTTATCAATGACGTCTCTCACAGACATAGCAGAGGTCTTAAGAAACTATATTCGAAATCAAGGATGAATGGAATAATAGGAAACATGTTAAGTAATGACAAAGATAAAGATCAAGGTATAATATCTCATCTTGCTTCTCAATGTTTAGTATTATCACATCCATACATGCAACCCATGCATCCTTCCCATATGTCTACCTTTACATCAGGACGCTGAATCCACGACTAAACCATCATCTATTCTATCAATACCTATATCCATAATCATACTCGTATCCATATACTTATTTTCATGTATATCCATACGTTGATACAATAATACCAATCTGATATCCATATGTCGATACCACATTACTATTCTACATCCATACGTCAATACCATAATACCATTTTGTATCCATACGTTGATACTATATAATATAGCCAGCAAGCCACACCGATCGCTTACTCAGTGGTGTCCTACTTCACACGATCTCTTGACAGGGTACCGGTCGTCTACACAGTACATCATATCTGTAAACGATGGAAGCGGCACATCGAAGTCTTCTACAATGTGTATATCTTCACTGGTCGTCTACACGATGAGAGTACATTAGGGAACTAGCCAGACATAATCGTCAATGGTACACTAGACGTCTTCAACAATGCACACGCATCACTGGAGGACTTCAACAATGAGAGGTACACTAGGACTCTAACCGTTCCACGCCCACTTGACTCGTCAGCCATTGATCCCACAGAACCAATATGTCTCATTATTCCACATTGAAGCACAGTTCCCGATTCTCATCATATCCTCTTATCTCTACATATAACTATTCCATGCATATTGACCACATATATTGCAATTCTCATGCTCTAGATACAAGAATTACCACATGCTCTGTATTCATCATATCTATTCTTTATCCAGTTATTAACATGCAGTCGTGTTTTGTCTGCTATAAAGTTCATCAATATCATATGGTAGTTAAATAGTAAACACCTCATCTTGATCGACATAAAATGGCTAATATAACATCCGATTGATAAATTACATATCCAATATCATAGCATCAAGTTTGGCATAACTATATCAGCATCCGTACAACTACTAACAACTTTAGGTGTCCCATAACAACCAACTCATAGAATATAAAACATAGAAATAATATTATGCTCTTACCTAATTGATTGGTTAAACAAGGCAATCGATTGGACAAGTTGGCAATCGATTGGACAATATGGCAATCAATTAGGATGGCAATCAATTGGCAACCATGGTAATCGATTGGGAACAGATCCAATCGATTGGAATCCATAGCAATCGATTGGACTTTGTCTTCTTTCTCAAAGCAGTCTGGTTTTCTATAAAACTGTTGAGGGTTCATGTCACTTCTTATATACGTTCTTAACACATGCAACCATCATAAAAAAAAACCCCTTCGAGTGAGTTAATGAAACTAACCTTGTCCCAGTGTTCCGGTGATGGTGTCTCGAGCACCGTAGCGGCGGCTATGGTGGTCTTCTCTTTCCTCCTTCTCTTGCTCTCTCTCTCTCTCTCTCTCTCTCTCTCTCTCTCTCTCTCTCTCTCTCTCTCTGTTCTCCTCTTCTCTTTCTTCTTCTTCTTCTTCTCCTTCTTCTTCTTCTTCTCTCTCTCCAACCTGAGAGTGTGTATACACACACACATATGATTATATATGTATAGAACACAACACACACACACACACATACACACACACCTCCCTCTCTCTCTCTCTCTCTAGCTCTCTCTGCTCAAACACCACACATACATACGAATAGATAATATATATATATAGGGAGGGAAAGGGCAGGTGGCAATTCCAGCACGTAAGGATCAGGTTACTAGCAATCGATTGGGACCAGGTGGCAATTGATTGGGGTAAGATATTTAATGGCAATCAATTAGGATAGGGACACGTCATGAATTATGGTCGGCAGGATGGCAATCGATTGGGATCAAAAAGTGGCAATTGATTGGGAATATGGGAATTGATTGGGAACCAAACTTACCCAAAGGCTAGAAAAGGTACTAGGGGTATATAAATACATAAAAAAAAATACAAGTATTACATGGGACTTCCTTAGCCATGAGTTGGCACATCGTCCTAGAGATCAAGCTAAAGTCATTAATGAATCGGCGATAGAAACCCGTGTGGCCCAAAAATGATTGTATGTCTTTTATGTTCCTTGGAGGGGGTAGGTTGGAAATGACATCAATTTTTTCTTTGTACTTGCATTCCCTCGCTAGACACAATGTGGCCTAGCATGATCCCTTGTGTCACCATGAAGTGACACTTCTCCTAATTTAGCACGAGATTCTATTCTATACATCTCTTGAGGACTTTCTCAAGATTCTCAAGGCACTCATCAAAAGAATCTCCAAAGACAGAAAAGTCATCCATGAAGACTTCCAAAAACTTGTCCACCATATCACTAAAGATACTAAGCCTGCACCTTTAAAGGTCTCCAGTGTATTGCAAAGCTTGAAAGGCATCCTCCTATAGGCAAACGTGCCAAAGGGGCAAATGAAGGTGGTTTTCTCTTAGTCCTCGGGGGCTATTTCTATTTGGTTGTACCCTGAGTACTCATATAAAAAATAGTATTGCTTGTGGCTGGCTCTTCTTTCTAGGACTTAATCACTAAAGGTTAGATGGAAGTGATCCTTTCGAGTGATCAAATTCAACTTCCTATAATCAATACAGACACTCCACCCCCATGGTGGTGCTAGTAGGACTAAATCGCCACTTTCGTTTTCTACAACTGGGATTCCCAATTTCTTGGGAACCACTTGGATGGGACTTACCTACTCATTATGGGATATGGGATAGATTATCCCCACATCCAACAAATTAATGACCTCGGCCATCACCACATCTTTCATGTTAGGATTAAGCCTTCTTTGCATTTGGCAAGAAGGTTTGGCTTCATCTTCTAGGTAAATCTTATGGGTGCAAATCTTAGGAAAAGTGCCCAACAAGTTGGCTATATACCAACCAATAGCACTCTTGTGCTCCCTCAAACTTTTTATCAATTTCCCTTCTTGACAAAGGTCAATTTGGGACGAAACAACCACAGAGAAACTCTTATCCTCTCCCAAAAAGGCATACTTGAGCTCACTTGGAAAAGTTTTGAGCTCAAGTTTTGGAGTGAAAACATTGGATGAAAGAGGAAAATTATCCCTTAGGGATAATCTCTCAAAATTAGAGATCCACATAGCCTTTTCAAGAATTCTCTCAACATCTACCTCCTCTTCAATCGACTCGTTCAACCTTTCAAATTCATAATCACATTCAACAAAAGCAGTGTCGACAGCTAAGCATTTTTCAATAGAATCAAAACTAGCGACATTATCATCAAGCAACAAATTATGATCAAAATAAGGGATAAGGAAAGGTTCATTAGTGTTTATGGAGTATATCAAATGAAAAATCAAAGAAATCTTGCACTGATGAGTCAATGAGTGAGACTTCATAAATTTCATCTCTATCTTCCTCATCAAGATCCAGTTGCTTAAAGAGAAAAAGAAAATGTTCACATCCAAAGTCATATTGCCAAAAGTTAAACGCGTGAGACCATTCTTGCAATTAATTTGAGCATTAATGATAGCGAGGAATGGATGGCCTAAAATGATTAGGATGTGGGAGTGCTCATTTGCAACGGGTTGTGTATCGAGTACGATAAAATCGATGGGATAGTGAAAATTACCAACTTGAACATTAACATCCTCTATTATGCCCGTGGAAACTTGACGAATCTATCGGCCAATTGTAAAGTGACACGGGTCTTTTTAAGCTCACCAGGGATGAGTTGAACATACACGGAATATGGTAAAAGGTTCACACTAGCAACCAAATCAAGGGGTGCTCTATCAATGTGGTGTTGTCCAATGACACATGTAATGGTAGGATAACCAGGGTCCTTACATTTTAAAGGAGCCTCGTTAAGTGCAGCCATGTATGCACTTTTCTAACATTGTGCCTTCGCTTGATGGTGCAAAGGTCCTTGAAAATTTTAGCATAGGCCAGAACTTGTTTTATCGCATCCAAGAGAGAATTATTGATTTAAACCTTATTGAACAACTCAAGGTATTCTTTATAAGCCTTTGAGGAAATGGAGGGGCAGGTTTCAAAAATTCTTGGTCCAAGAAGGCATGGACTTTAGTCAAGTCCTCGTCTATGTTAACAACATTCGGGGGCATTGTGTCCCCGACATCGAGTTCAGCTTCAAATCTTACCAGATTATTACTAATGTCTGGTGTAAGAGAAGGCTTTTGGACCTTGTTGTCCATGATTTTACCACTACGGAGAGTAATGATTCCTTTCGAATGTTCAACAGGACAATTGGAGTTGGAAGCTCCCCCATTCATTTGGCCTTTAGGATTTTGGAAGCTTTCCCTTATCAACAACTTATTGATTTTAAAGCAATTGAGCCAATTAAGCTTATAAGGCTTACATAGATTGAGCATGCAAAGATTGCATCGCTTGAATGGATTGCTCAAGTTGGCTCATTCATTGGGAGAAGCCATGATTGTTATCCTCAAAAGGTTCCTATGAGGTGGGACATACGGAGGTGGTGGCCCATGATTTTGGACATGTGGTAGTCCTTAGGATGAATATGGATCATGGTTTTGCGGTGGTGGAGGATAAGGATAGTACTATGTGGAGGAATGTGGGGTACTAAGGTCGCCCCTTTGTCACTATGGTAGTTAAATCTCGGTTGACTCCACCTTCCCAGAGGATTATAGGCATCATTGTATGAGGGATTATACCTAAGCCTAACGTTCATCCCTAATGGCATATGGTTGCTCTAGTGCTTGGCCCCTAAGAATGGGAAGAACAGAGCACTCGTTGGTTGAGTGCTCTAGAGTGTTACAAATGCAACACTGAGCCTGGACAAAAGGTGGTAGGCTCAGTGGCCTTACTGGATTTCAAGGCCTCCACTTTCCTCGCAAGTTGAGAAATGGGATTGGCCACATTAGACTCTTGATAAAGATTTTGACTCACTAGGGCGACGGTGACAAGAAGAGTCCGGTTATATGGGTTAGATGTACCCCAACCGTGAGAGGTCTCATAAACATATTCTAAATGAGCTTTGACTTGCTCAGTTTTAAGAGCTAAGAAACTTACAGAACACATGGTCTCGATAGTTGCTTGGTATTGGAGTTCAAACCCACAAAACATATAGAGATTTGATGAAATTTCAAAGCCATAGAACGGACATTTCTAGAGTAGATTTTTATATCATAACCAACATTGAGCAAAGGTTTCTTGTTCCCCTTAGGAGAAATTTTAAATTTGTTTAACCAATGCTTGTGTCTTATGCATGAGAAAGAACTCCTTGTTAAATTGATTTTGAAGTTCCGGCCATATGTGCCTATGGAATTCGGCGGAAGGGTCATGAGCCAATCTTTGGCCCTATCCTTCAAAGAGAAAGTGAGCAACCTAATCCTAATAAGCTTAGGTGTACATCTTTGTTGCTCAAAAGTACTACATATATCATCAAATTCCCTAATGTTCTTATAGGGATCCTCATTCACTCTTCCATAGAAATGGGTCAAGAGACCGATCATTCCTGGTTTAAAATGAAACGCTCCCACATTGTACAGGAACGTAATACACGATGGGGAAGAAACCGTCTCAGGTTGAAGGTAATCCCTAATCGTTTGCCCAAAATTTTGATCAATGGGAGGTGGAGGTGGATAATGAAGTGGAAAAGGCGGTGGTGGATGCGGCAGATAAGCCGGATGTACAAAAGAAGGTGGGGAATTATGTTGTCCCCGGATGTGTGGAAGAAGTTGGGGGATTATGTTGTCACCATTGCTCCCGACAGAATTGATCGGTGGGATTCACACTCTTCATGGAAAAAGTTGCACGGTCCGAGTATGTGTCGAATTCCGGCTTGTGGTGGCCATACGTGCAAGAATTTTACTTAAATGAAAGTGATGGGGTGGATGGTAGCCACCGAAATGATCCACTACTACTATCAAAGCTAGTGCTAGCATTATTTGCAAAGGGGCAAGTAATAGTTGGATCGCCCGGATTTTGTATTGGAGCGGTTTATCGATTTTCAATTCAAGGGTAATCCTTCAAAGACAATCAATAAGAAAGAAAATGATATCAAAAGTAAAAGCATGATCATTCAAAACTAAGCAACTTAATGTTGTTGCCAATTGCCAATCCCTGGCAACAACGCCATTTTGATTACGTCAAAATCAAGATATTTGTTTTAACCCTTTCAAAAACGTAATATTGGAAGTAGGGTGTCGAGTCCATAGGGATTGGAATGCAACAACGATTGTGAAAGCTTAGTAACCAATTACAACGCGAGCAAAAAAAAGAAACTATGACTTTTCCTCTTTTGGTGGGATTTCATTAACAACGTATTCTACAATGACTAATTTCAAGTGAAATTTGAGTTTTAACTAAAGACAAGTTTAATTAGATTGGGGTTTTACAAATGGAGAGATAGAGGTTGGGGAGCACTCCCCCACCTTGGACCAAACAACAAATGGAATTCATGTTTCTAGCATATTCTAGGGTAGGAAATTCCATTGAAGTAAACTATTAAACATGTGGTGGTCAACCTCCAATGCTAGATAGAGATTTCAATAAAATACATGAGGTCAGATTTGAAATCAAAGGGTTGAACAACTTATGATGCTTGACATCATAAGTAAAGTCCTAGAAATTCAAACATTACACAAATGAACCCTAGAAATACTACAAGACATTAAAATCCTATGTTATAGCTCAAGTGGGTCCAATAGTGGATTTATGATCCTTAACCTAAATAATCTAGCTCCTCATAGATATGAAAACATAAATATTTAAGAAAGGGAAAAAGAAATGATACCAATACATAACAACCATCATAAATGCTAGGAGAACATGAATAGAAAATTTCAAGAATCCAAGGAAAGCTTCAAAGTACACAATCCAAATAAAGTCTTCTCTCTCAAGAACTAATTGCACATTAATGGTAGGTAGGAGAAGGAGTAAATGTAAGGAAGAAGAAGAAGAGAATCCTACGAGAATGAAGAGGCAGATCGCTTTGTTCTAATGCAGAATGCAAGATAATAAAAGCTAACCCAAGGAAAATAGATCTCTCACTATATATACTACCCAAACACAATGGCAAACTTGTAAAAAAAAAGAGGGAAATGACTAACAGTAGGCTGGGATATGCCCAAAATTGTCTAGTAATCCAGTGCTCCAGGCCCAACCTCCAGGCCTAACCTCTAGTGCTCCAGGCCCGACCTTGCCGACCTCCAGTGTTTTAGGTCTGACCTAGACCGATCGACCTCCAATCCATGCCCCCGAATCTGACCTCGACTGACATCTAGTCTAGTGTTCCGATCCAGACCCTGACCTATGGGTCGGAATATGCAGTCCAATTACAATACAGTTCAGGTCTAGTTCAGCTAACTCAGCTGCACGTACCAAACTGCTCGAACTCTAGCAGTTTCCTAAACCAGCTAGGAAACCTTCTAGATACGCATAAATAGTTTCCTTATCAGACTAGGAAACTGGCCGAATATATAGTAATCATCATAGGCTGTCAATTAGTTACCTAATTAGACTCAAACGCCTTGTAAGGGAGGATTCTTCCTTCTATAAAAGGGTCATCCCATCCCTCTAAGAGGGGATCCGGAGTTCAATAGATCTCGATTTCAATTGAACTAACCATCTTACATTGTTAAGCCTTTCCTAAGAAACCCTAAATGTCATCCTTGCATGACCGACCCTTGGTAGTTCCAATCACTATTGTTGGATCACCAAGGTCCCTGTAGTAGTTTCTTATACTTAATGGAAGTGCTCTGACACATACATAGACGTAGGTTCCTTCATTAACAGAGCTGAACCATATACAAACACGCTGTCTACATTTCTCTCTCACTCTTTTCTATGCTTTTAATATGTTCTTAAACCCTAAATCCGACCAGTACCAAAAATTGCATCATCAGCTTTGGGACATCTCTGGGAACAATAGTTTTTCCTCCAAAACAAATCCTATGACTCATACACAATGGCTAGAAAACAATGTCAAAAGTCTGGGAAACAAGTAGCCCAGCAGTTCTAGCAGTCCTGACAGTCCTGACACCAGGATAGATCTAGCAGTCTTGACGCCAGGACAGATCCAACCTCCAATGGTTGGGTCCGACAATCCTGACCCGACATCCAGCTTCCCACGCCTAGGGTCAGGCAATCCCTACCCGACTTGTAGTCTCCAACGATTAGGTCTGGTGATCCTGACCCGACCTCTAGTTCACATCGGTCAGTCCTGCAATTCTTACCCGATCTCCAGCCTCCAACGATCAAGTCCGGTGATCCCAACCCGACCTCCAGTTTACAGCGATTAAGGTTCGCCAATCCTGACCCGAACTCCAGTTCACAACAATTAGGTCTAGCAGTCTCAACCCGACCTCCAGTGTCCAACGGTCAGATCTGGCAATCCCGACCCGACCTCCAGCTTTCAATGGTCAGGGTCAAGCAATCATGACCTAACCTCTAGTCTAGTGGTCAATTCCGGTGTTCCCAACCTGACCTCCAATTCATAGCGGTCAGGGTCCGACAATCCTGACCCGACCTCCAGTTCATAGCGGTCAGGTCCGACAATCCTGACCTAACCTCCAATTTACAGTGGTCAGGGTCTAGCATTCCCGACCTGACCTCCATCTTCTAACGGCCAAGGTCAGGCAATCCCGACCCGACCTCCATCCTCAAGCGGTCAGGGTCCTCCAGCCTCTAATGGTCAGGGTCCGACAATACTGACCCGACCTCCAGTTTATAGCGGTTAGGGGTGTTGGGTTTTTGCCCTCAAACCATTACTTTATGTATGAGACATTGACATCTTAATATATGGATATCAGCTTCACATTTCATTATGTATGTTTCTTTCATGAGATGATTGTTAATCCTTAAGTGTCATAGTAGGTAATTCGTGTATGTATGAGATACATACAAGTGAGATACGAATTACTATTCTTTGATACTTAGAACTTGTCACAGTGGATGATGAGACTGGATATCTCATCAGGTTTACACTGTAGCATGATTGACTACCATTGGATGGAGTGATGAATCTCAATCACTAGAGTGCAACTCTCAGTTAATATGCTAGTGCTTAGAGTGCATTGACGGACCTGAGTTTTCTTATTGACACTCAAGACTGTCAAACAGTTAATAAGAGCTCATAACTTGTATAAGGTACGTGTTCTTAATCTTGAGACGATTATGAACACAGACTGTGGATATGGCTGCTTTGACTTACCAATCAGTGAGGTATACAGAAGATCAACACCTGGGTATCTTGGGTATGTCATATTCATAGGGTTGTGAACATATATTGTCAAGATAGAATCTACCCTCTGATTCAGAGTAAGCATTCCCTTGAGAATGTCACCAAGTCGATTACTGAGTACTGCAGTCTTGTTGATAAGAGTTATCAACATGTTTGGTAATCATGAGAGGTGAATGGGACTCAAGGAATACAAGAAGTAATCATGATTCAGGTTGACAGTAACAGTTATCCGACTACCTGAATATGATTACAAATGCTAAAGGTAGAGGGACATTAGTACAACATACTAGTCTAGTTATCGCTTCGGATATGTTCTTTTGCGTTGGAGTTCAGTTATCGTTTTATAGTGGAGTAAGCGTTAACTGATCAGTTGGTTAGTTTGCTGATCAAAGAGTTTGGTCATGGTAATTAACAAACTGGTCTGAGCCAACAATAAAGAGCCTAGGAGGTCCCACTCTTAGCTCCGCCAGGATACTTGGAAAGACACTTGAGGAAGCTGTCAAGACAAGTTCGATCGATTGACGTTGTTTGATCGATTGAAGTCATGGCAGGTTCGATCGATCGAGAATGGTTCGATCGATCTAAGGTTAGATCGATCAAAGATCTTCGATCGCTCAAAGTCTAGGTCGGTTCTGGAAATCTATAAATAGGGCAGCTGCGTTATGGAAAAGAAGTTCGTCATTTTTGAATGTCAAAAGCTGCAGAAACTATTTTAGAGTCCCAAACCTTCTCCTTCCTCTCTAATAGAGATCCCACCATCTCTAGTCTCTCCGGGAAGTATCCGCAGGAGACATAAGGGTGAAGACAACCTAGTGGAGGCTGCTGCATCACCAAGGAAGAAGAAGAAAATAAGAATTGGGTTCAAGACACTAAGGTATAACTCTTGTCCCCTCTTGTACGCATCTATGGAATTGACGAGTAGTAGATCCTAGGCTACCAAATAAGTTTTTATAACTTAACTTTTCCGCTGCGCGTTTAAAACTTTTAACTTAAACCGGTTTTTCCATCAATTGGTATCAGAGCCACGCTTGTTTGGATCTATAGATGCGTTTTTGGAACACTATTTTGATTTACATGTTGATTTTAGAACTATTTTTTGAAACGGCATTGCCACAGATCTGTTTCTGCAGTGTTATCGCAGTAGAATACAAATCTGTGATTGCATCGGATGCAAGGCGGGTTCGATCGATCGAACATGTTTCGAGCGATTGAACATCCTCTGTATTCGATCGATCGAATGAAGTTAGATCGATCGAGACAGATTCTTTGTCAGTCTCTCTGTTTCACAGTTTTAAGGTGTTTTGAAATTAAAAGTTTTTTTTTTTAAAGTATTCTGAAAATTTTTTAAATCATTTTATGAAACAGAAAGTTCAAGCGATTGAACACGGTTCAATCGATCGAAGGTTCGAGCGATCGAACGGTCTTCGATCGATCGAACGGTGACAGAGAAGTAAGATGCTGCTTTAAGTTCTTATTCAGTATGTAAAGAGTTTATATACTGTGTGAATCAATTAAGTGTTCCAATAGTTACATATATTTGTTATGTATGTATGGATGTGTGTACGACTAACCCTTTTGCAACTAGATTAGTCGCTATCTCCCATGGCACCAAGTCATTTAAATATTTTGTATTTAAATTGTTTGAGATTGGTGCATGTTGTAATTTAAGTTTGGTTTGGTTTTAAGGCATATGTAAGGGCGCTGCGACTTCAATCCTACGAAAAGGAAAGTCGCACCGGTTTCCCTAGCCTTTTGTTTTGTTGTTGCTATTTCTATTTCTAGATAAATTGTAAGCTTCGAAAGAAGCATAGGACAAATGTAATAGAATTAGAAAATCCATGAAGATGGAGCAAGGAGCCGTTGTCCATGAAGATGGAGCTGGAGGCGATCAAACCAAAAAGGATGGTTCTAGGGAGATAGAGCCATGGGAGATAGAGGCATCGTTTGGATGTCTTCATTTTCAATTTTAGTTTTTTGTTTTATGTGCTTGGTTTGTGATTGGCATTTAATTATATTGTTACTACTTGCATGCACGTAAAACAAGTTTTCTAAAATAAAATTCAAAAACCATTTCAACGCATTAGTAAACATTGGATGTTTATGGGTAATGAGTGGAAATATTTTTCAAAAGCAAAATCCTTATATACTAAAACTAGTGGGAGAGGGTCTTATTAATAAACACCCACGATCTTCCATTAACGGTTCACTGTAAGATGAGTGGTGCATTCTGTGTTACCTCACCAGGGGTGATCATTCCATACGGAGGGTGCATTACTCATTGGTTACTAGATGTGAACTTCTTTTGATAGGATCAATCAGACGTGTTAGAGGGTGACCACCATACGGAGGCGCTACTTGAGACAGTTGTGATTGGATCTTAGTTAATGGTATACACTAGCTAAACTATGGATAAGGGATCCCACACGGGGCATTATTCAGAAATTTAGAGATCAAAAAGGTTTGGGAGTCATAACTTGTTTTGTAAGAGTTGTATAGCGGACAAGTCATGATTAATCGAAAGATCGAACATTGACCACCACACGGAGGCTTTATTCTTTCGTTCAGATATTCCGGCGACTTTGTTTTAAAATAAGAGTTTTAAGGATTCCTTTATTTCAAACTGTCAAATTCTGATATCCATATTTATTTTGTTTGTTTGATTTTCAGTAATCATAATGTCTGGATCTGCATTTAGTCCACTTGCCACCATACTCAATCAAAACAAGTTAACTGGAAACAACTACACTGAATGGAAACGTAACCTTGACATCGTGTTAACTGCGGAGGATCACATATATGTCCTCACCACCCCAAGCCCTGAAGAACCCGCGGCAAATGCTTCGGCAGCTGACAGACGCGAGTTCGATAAATGGAAGAAGTCGAATGGAATGGCTCGTTGCTATATTCTGGCCTCAATGGCTGGTGTGTTGCAACACCTATTCCAATCGAATGATTCTACCAGTGATATTATCACATCCTTGAAAAAGATGTTTGGGGAGCATGGCAGGCCTGCCAGACAGGTAGCCATGCAAAAGATAATGAGTGCAAAGATGTCGGAAGGGACTCTAGTCAAGGAATATGTTTTAAAAATGATTGGTTATTTAAACGAGCTGGAGACCCTAGGTGCCAACATCGATGCACAGACCCAAGTTGATATGATCCTCAATTTGCTGTCGCCTTAATTCGCTCAATTTAAACTTAACTATAATATGAATCAAATGAATTTTTCAATGAGCGTATTAATGAGTTCTTTACTCGCAGCGGAAGGGGTGATCAAACCTGGGGTCAACGTTTTGAACGTTGAGAAAAGCGCTTCCTCCTCCCGATCTACACCGAAAGGAAAGAAAGGGAAGAAGAAGGCTACTACTGGTGGTTCAAGTGTTGGACCGGTCCCTAAGATTGCAAAAGGTAAGGGCAAAAGGAAGGTGGGTGGCCAAGGCAAAGGAAAGTGTTTCCAATGCGGCGACAAGGGCCACTGGAAGAGGAATTGTCCAGAATTATTAGCTACAAGAGTTCAAGGTATGATTGAATCACATGTGATTGAAGTAAGTTTTATAACGGATACTTCAAACACTTGGTGCATTGATTCTGGTGCGACTAACCATATCTGTAATTCATTGCAGGGGTTCAGATCAACCAGGAGGTGCAGTGATGGGGAAATCGTACTTACTCTAGGTTCAGATCACAGTGGATGATGAGACTGGATATCTCATCAGGTTTACACTGTAGCATGATTGACTACCATTGGATGGAGTGATGAATCTCAATCACTAGAGTGCAACTCTCAGTTAATATGCTAGTGCTTAGAGTGCATTGACGGACCTGAGTTTTCTTATTGACACTCAAGACTGTCAAACAGTTAATAAGAGCTCATAATTTGTATAAGGTACGTGTTCTCAATCTTGAGACGATTATGAACACAGATTGTGGATATGGCTGCTTTGACTTACCAATCAGTGAGGTCTACAGAAGATCAACACCTGGGTATCTTGGGTATGTCATATTCATAGGGTTGTGAACATATATTGTCAAGATAGAATCTACCCTCTGATTCAGAGTAAGCATTCCCTTGAGAATGTCACCAAGTCGATTACTGAGTACTGCAGTCTTGTTGATAAGAGTTATCAACATGTTTGGTAATCATGAGAGGTGAATGGGACTCAAGGAATACAAGAAGTAATCATGATTCAGGTTGACAGTAACAGTTATCCGACTACCTGAATATGATTACGAATGCTTAAGGTAGAGGGACATTAGTACAACATACTAGTCTAGTTATCGCTTCGGATATGTTCTTTTGCGTTGTAGTTCAGTTATCGTTTTATAGTGGAGTAAGCGTTAACTGATCAGTTGGTTAGTTTGCTGATCAAAGAGTTTGGTCATGGTAATTAACAAACTGGTCTGAGCCAACAATAAAGAGCCTATGAGGTCCCACTCTTAGCTCCGCCAGGATACTTGGAAAGACACTTGAGGAAGCTGTCAAGACAAGTTCGATCGATTGACGTTGTTCGATCGATTGAAGTCATGGCAGGTTCGATCGATCGAGAATGGTTCGATCGATCTAAGGTTAGATCGATCAAAGATCTTCGATCGCTCGAAGTCTAGGTCGGTTCTGGAAATCTATAAATAGGGCAGCTGCGTTCTGGAAAAGAAGTTCGTCGTTTTTGAACGTCAAAAGCTGCAGAAACTATTTTAGAGTCCCAAACCTTCTCCTTCCTCTCTAATAGAGATCCCACCATCTCTAGTATCTCCGGGAAGTATCCGCAGGAGACATAAGGGTGAATACAACCTAGTGGAGGCTGCTGCATCACCAAGGAAGAAGAAGAAAATCAGAATTGGGTTCAAGACACTAAGGTATAACTCTTGTCCCCTCTTGTACGCATCTATGGAATTGACGAGTAGTAGATCCTAGGCTACCAAATAAGTTTTTATAACTTGACTTTTTCGCTGCGCGTTTAAAACTTTTAACTTAAACCGGTTTTCCCATCAAGGGGATCGGTGATCTCGACCCAACCTCCTGTCTCTAACATTCGGGCGATCCCAACTACCATGGTATTTCTCCGTGACCATAGCACAAGACTCCACAGAATATGTCAAAGAGCTCCTACAAAGACTCGGATTGCCTAGTCAATTCCCGAAGCACAACAAAAGTCCTTTTTCACTTCAAGGAATCAAAACGGCCACCACATGGCGAAAGTCCTCGGTCAACCCGAGGCGGAACTCAACTTAGGCTCAAACCAATGATAGAGGTGACTAAAGTCTCTTAGGTTGGCCCCCGATAGAGGAGTAAAAAAAATCCCTAAAATCCATACATTTTGGGTCTCCAATTAGGTCCAAACCGACGATGGAGGTGACTAAAGCCTCTTAGGTTGGCCCATGATAGAGGAGTAAAAAAGAACGCTAAAGCAACACACCCTAAGTCGGCTCTACCAACATGGTCAAATTCTTCTAGCAACAGTCTTGACAGAGGCTTATTGGGCAGAAGATAACCATCCTGGGAGCTAACATAAAATAGGACCCTAAAGCAACACGATCTAGGTTAGCTCTATCAACATGGTCTAATTCTTCTACCAACAAACTTGATGGAGGCTTATTGGGAAGAAGATAACCATCCTGAGAGCTAACAAAAAAAGGACTCTAAAGCAACACGCTCTAGGTCGGCTCTACCAACATGGTCAAATTCTTCTACCAACAGCCTTGACGAAGGCTTACTGGGCAGAAGATAACCATCCTAGGAGCTAACTTAAACAAAAGACTCTGAATTAGGTTAAGTCTAAACTCTTTGCCAATTCCCGAGCACTCAAAAGACACCGAATTAGGCTAAGTCTCAACTCTTATCCAATTCCTGAGCACTCAAAAGACTCCAAATTAGGCTAAGTCTTAACTCTTAGCCAATTCCTGAGAATTAATAAGAATCAGAAGTTCCAAGGCAACTTCTTCGAGCAATTACAGTATTATTGGTTTTGACGCATTACTAATACAAGGGTGACTCACCAAAATCTGCAGACTTTAAATTATAAGGTACATCACTCCTTAAGAAAATCTAACTTTGCAAACATCAGACTGTGGGGGGCAACTGATTTCCAAACTTAACTTGATATAACATTAGGCCAACCTTAGAAATAGGGGGCAACTGATACACCCAAAATTGTCCAGTAATCCAATACTCCAGGCCCAACCTCCTGTGCTCTGGGCTCGACCTCACCGACATCCAAGTCTTACCTCTAGTGTTCCGGATCCGAACCCGATCAATTAACCTCCAGCCTAGGGCCTCAAGTTCGACACCGATCGACATCCAATCCAGTGTTCCAGTCCAGACCCTAACTTCTAGGTCAGAATATGCAGTCCAATTACAATACAGTTTAAGTCTAGCTCAGCTAACTCAGTGGCGCGTCTCAAACTATTCGGACTCCAGTAGTTTTCTATACCAACTAGGAAACCTTCCAAATATGCATAAATAATTTCCTCATCATACTAGGAAGCTGGCCGAATATGTAGCAATCATCACAGGCTGTCAATTAGTTACTGCCACGGCCCATCCGCTATGCGTGGAAATCGGACACATGGCACGCCACCAAGGCTCAACCAAAACAATTACAGTAACAGCGAAAAAAAATGTAAATACAATTGTGATAAAACAACTCCCAAAGATTCGATGGATTAAAAAAATAGGGTTATAAAAAGTTTTCCCCCTTTAAAACACTTAAGAAACAAGTTCTCTTGAAAGTTACAATCCAGTCGACTGTGTTGGGGCCCTAGTAAACTGTGGGGTCAATACAGAGAACGCAACATCCATGTAGTCAAATCTAGTCGACTGAGATTCGAGTCCAATCAACTGTAGGTTCCCAAACCCAGTCGACTGCTCGGAGTCCTGCAGAATGTCTAGTTTTTATGTCGTTTCCAATCGACTGTGGAAAAACCAGTCGACTGATTTCTTGAAAACTGAAGAGATATTTCATCTAAATAATGCGTCCAGTCGACTGGACTCAAATTTAGTCAACTATTTTGCCAAGTCTTGCACATTCTGTAGAATTTCAATTTTTAAAGCATAACCATTCCAAACCAAGGCAAAACACCTAGACCAATCTTGTTCGAAAAGAGTCTTAACTGTGTTACAACATTTTAAACATAGATACAAAAGTTTTACTACAAATTACAACCGAAGAATCCATTCCAAGATTCCAGTTAAACATACTTCTAATTCTCAAGGCTCTTATTACAACATTGAAATAGAAATGCAAAAACATTTACAAGGACGGTCCTGTCGTCTCCTCTACCTCACTCTTCTTGCTTCTTATTCCCTTTCTTCTTATCACATATAATGGAGTAAAGCTCCACTGCTCAGCTATATGTTGAACGCACAATTCTACACAAATGCTTATATGACAGTTCATGTCTTAAACATCAAAACACATTAAAATAGTCTCTAGGGTGATAGATACACATTCATCCACTAATGAAATAATGAAACTGATACCGTAGAGGGCCTTCTCCCAACCACTCATCCCAGTGTTCTGGCAGGGGCTTCTCCCAAACTATACATTGTGCCCTGGCAGGGCCTTCTCACAAACCATGGACTGTAGTTGTTGCTACAATTTAATCCTCAAACATCGAGGAGCTTACCCCCAGAATAAAATTGTACGAAGCTCTCCTTCGACCCATATAAACACATATCATGCTCACATAAATAGGTATACATGCTTTTCTTGCATTTTCACATGCATAATTAACGGGCCTAATTAATACATGAATTTTGCTCGGATCCAAAATATCAAACTAGATATTTAAAACATGGAAATCTCTTATAAATCATAAGTCTAGAATTCATACCTTAAGCTATGCTCCTACAACTTTGAGGAAAGCACAAGTAGTCTGATTCTACGCCACATTTCTGATTACAAGTGAATCCTATAGGTTTTTACATATTTTTCCCAAATTCTTATAATTAGGATTTTCGTAAAACTATGCCAAACAAGCCTAAGAGGTATCAAAATGAAGCCCTTACCTCAATGAGTCTGAATATAATATTTAGTGAAAAATAAACGGTCAGAAGTCCGTCGATTTGTGTCAAAAAGATCTAATCCTCAAAATCCCCATATCTCTCTAGCTTTCAACTTTTGGGTTTGAGATATTTATGGAAATTGACTCATCCTCAAATACATTTATGCACTATTTCCAAAAATTCCATTTACCTCCCCACGAGTTCTCAAACCTTTTAAATATCCCCTGAAATGGCTTAAATGTGTAAGTTATTGACTCACGAGTGAAAATCTATATCCCATAAAAGTTTTCATCTAAGTTCCGTTTATCGCTGTAATTACATTCCAAAAATAATTTTCGTGGAATCTCTAGATAACATACCTTCTAGATAACGTACTTTTTATGCAACGCACTGATCGAGAACAAATAGTTTCCGTTTATAGTTTTGAAGATACGCTTTTTTAGCCTACTTCATTTAGTTATTAAGTGTTTTTAATAAGTATTCAATATTTTGTAGGTTTTGGAGTTTTAATTTAAAAATGCACAAAAATTCAAGGATTAGTGGCTTTGGAAGATATTCTGTGCTTAAAAGGTGATTCTGGATAAAGTTGGAGACAGTAGCAGCCTTGGTAAATTGTATTTTTGACATTGATGACTTTGGTTTTGAGAAATTTCTCTAGAGATAGAAAATGTAGATCTTTGAGTTACAGACGTGTGGCCACAAATAGCATGTCAATCTGTTGTTTGAGCAAAAAGTTATCACAAATCTATGAAAGTTGCATAGAGTAGTGAAAAGTACCTCACGCGAGCGACCTTCCTTTTTACCAAAAACGCGTATTTCATAAAATTAGAATGCCCAGCGAAGGTGGTTAGTGCATACGACATCCAGAAACGTAAATACGACAGATTTAGTGCGATTAGGTTTAGGAAAGCTTGCAAAACTTGTTCCAAATTTATAAATACCCAATTTTAATTCAATATGGGGTTACACAACATTATACACATCCTTATACAACTGAAACTACAGCCATTGAAGAGAGGAAAGCAAGGAGAAGAAGAAGAAGAAGACCAAGAATTTCCATGGCCTCCTCCATTAACCACTTGTCGTGCTCCGCTTCTACGACCAACTAAATAGATATCTAAGGTTTCAATGAAACCCTAGCCAAGTAATAGGGTGTTGTGCATTTTTTTATTTTATATTTATTATGTATGGATGATGATTACATGTTTCGATGATTTTGAATAATAAAATTGTACTTTATAGCTTAAATCATTACTTTTAAAATTTATTCCTGTCTTAGATCTATTTTGAATGTGATGTGCTCAATGATCTATATTTGTTGTACTTGTATGGATTATTTACATATAATGGTGCTTATTTGAATTATGATATCAAGTAATCGAATAGTTCATGCCTAGGAAAGATGGAGTGTGCCGCAACCTTAATTTAGTGTAAGACATTCTGTGCCAATCGAAGATGAATTATGTTGATGCTTGAATCGAAGTTATCTTCTTGATGGAAGAATTGGGCTTGTAGCTACAATTTTCCATTATCATCCAATGTAATAAGCTAATTGAATGCATAGATACCCTTATTATGAAGCTAGTGGTGGCTTTGCAATCCTAGATTCAATAAACATATTTATCAAAATAACTTTTAATCTCTTTCATAGTTAGATTTATTTCTTTAGTTGCTTAGTTTAATTAAAATCAAAACAAAAATTTTGTTTTCTTAATTAACTAGGTTTATGTTTTAAAATTAAAGTGCTTTAGTATTTCAATCTCTGTGGTTTCAACCTCTACTTTCATACTACAAATCTCTTAGTAGAGTATACTTTTATATCTTGATTTTGACGAGATCAATTTTTGGCACCGTTGCCGGGGATTACAAATTACTATCTTTAGTTTTAGAATCTTAGTTTAATTAATTCGTAAATATTAGATTAAGTTTTCTTTTTCTTCTTTTCCATTTTTGTTTTGAGTCACTGACTTTTCCTTTTGTTTTATAGTTTCTTGAGTCATCAAATTCTAGAGTTTCGGAGAGGAAGAGCTTAGCACATCAAAGGAGCGTACGCGAATCAATTAAAAAAAAGGCAAAAATTTAAGTGGATCACTTGCTTTAAAATTCTCTTCAAACCACTGTAAGTCAGGGCGCTGAGACGCACTATTTGTATTAGTATAGGGATGATTTGCACATGCATTAGCTAGGAAACCCGGGGCACTGGGCTTTGATGCAAGCATTGCATTACAGGATAACTTTCACGCATCATAGTAGATGTGTGCTTGTTGCCTTATTTGCGTGGTTGCTTTTCGTATTTGTTTGAGTCAGTAGTTGTTTTAGTTTCTTTTTTTTTATTGTATGTTTGGTACGCGTTCAAGTAAACCCGAATCATATTCTTTCGATCCTGAACTTGAATGAACCCTGAGAGTCACTAAGTTCTCAACCCAATGACAAGCACTGAATATTGCACATTTATGTGCCAATATAATAGACATATTGTTCATTTAATCCCCCAAATCCCTAGTTTAACACGCATATTTGAATTAATATAATTTAATAGTGTTGTCACTCAAATGCGTGTAATTATGTGTTTTTACATATTTTACATCTTTAGGTTTTGAAAGTGAAATAAAGGGAAGGAAAGAAGTAGCAACCACACTATAGTATATTCCATAGTCAAAACATGAATAGTAAAATTCCTTTCATAAAAATAAAAAAAATAAAAATAAAAATAAAAATAAAGAAGAAGAAGAAAACGTAGTTAACATCCAAGCATTTGCTTGGATGTTATATAAGTATATAATATGTATATTTTTTTTGTCTCTTTCATTTTTTTTCTTCTCTCTCTCTCTCTCTCTCTCTCTCTCTCTTCAGATAATACAAACCAGGACTGACATTGGGTTTGAAAATAATAGACGTAGAGAAGAAAAATGAGACGCACATCTCATTCAGCCATGTTCAGTGGCGAACAGGATGATGAATTTTCATCTCAGTTCGTCTATAAAAGGAAAGGAGGAGGCAAGGAGAAAAGTGGAGACATCCAACAATCATCACAAACTACGACACTGATGAAGAAATTGATTATTTAGTGGAACCTAACCAACCTATGGAGTGGGATGGTGAGCCAATATTTGATGGATTAGATGACTGGCAGAATATTAGCACAAACTACGATGAATGGGAACAAGCTCAATATGAGGTGTTCCAAGAACTATATCATGAATATGAAGAAAATGAATGGGAGCGATACTTAACATCCTTAGTACAATTCCCTATTTATGATGATAATGACATTATTTTTGGATGGGGGCGTTTGTTAACTAGAGTTGCTAACGGGAAAATGTTAAGGTACGCCTTTCAAAGGGATTGATTCTTTTTCCTACTCGAATGGGGGACATCTCTAATCCCTGTCTTCATTGAACAATTCATGCCTCAAAGAGTCACTGTTGAATATAATATATTCATGGAAATAACAGTGTATGATGATTCCGACATATGTGATTATGACACCTACTTGAGATTTCGAGTCTACTGTCCTAGACCTCGAAATGATCAACTTTCATGAGCAACAATCCTAGTCAACGCCTAGATATGTTAAAATAAAATTCATGTCTTTATTTTTATTGTAATTGTACTTTTCTTTTTGTATATATATATAAGAAAAAAATCATCACTGTGTTTTAAGTATCAGAACCATTTGCACTTATTATTTTATGGGCTCTGATTTTTATCAAGTCTTACAAATCTCAAATAATGCTATCTAATAAATGTACTAATTTGTATGTTTAAACTATCCCATTGCAGTCCAAAATTAAAAGGCACACCAAAAGGGTTGCTAGTTTAAAAACAATGTTGCTAAAACTGCCAGATAGAAAAATTTTGAATACAAGATCGATCCTTTGAAACTGCAGTTCAAAAGATCAATTGTACAGTAATTCTTGATCATTTTACAGTGATAGCACTTTTATTTTTTATATATATATATATGAGTTAATTATGTCATTATTATTGTATCTTTTCTTTGTTTATCTATTTTTATTACAGGTGTTATCCTTGACTTTTTTTTCTCATCTCACTCATTGAGGACAATGTCAGACTCAGTTGGGGGGGACGGTTTCACGATTAACACCTGTTTGTTTATTTTATCTTAATTTCATTAAAAAAAAATTTAGGTTCTCTAGAGAGAGACACACTGAAAAATAGAAAATGACTTTATATAGGGTTTTGAACCCTAAAAACTTTCCCATCTCTCTTTTTCTCTCTTTTTCCTTTCTTTTTCTTCTTCCTCTTCGTCGCGATCTCTCTCTCACTCTCTGCAACTCTCACTCTCTCAACCCGATCTCCCTCTCTAATTTTCTTTCCATTTTTTTTCTACGATCTAAAATCAAGATCCACTCTAGCGATCACTAAAGGTAAGATCTATAATCCAGAGAAAAACTTTATTTTGATTTTATTCTCTATTTTTCCGATTCGGCTTTAGTTTTTATTTTTGATTTTTATTTTCTCTCTTTTCATTATTTAACAAAAATATAATACATAAGTTGTAGGTACCCACTCACCAAAGAAGCTTGGAAATACCAATCGATCTACGGCCCTACCAGGTTCTCAGATTTCCAAGAGACAGGTGATTTTTTTCCATTTCCTTATAATAAAAAAAACAAAATAAAAAAAAACACAACAAACAAAAAATGGACGACGCACTAGCTATTGGTCTTATGTATTTTGAACTTTACCTTGTCATTTTCTTAATTGTTGTTATGATAATGCTGCGTTGCCCTTGTTTAAAAAAAAATCTAGGTATTATTATTTTTTTTTTTGTCTTCCAAGTTTTCTATTTTTTTTTATAAATAAATAAAAAAAATGAATGACGAACACGTCACCACTCTTTTGATTTTTGAAGTTTATACCATAATTTTTCTTATTATCATTATTGTACTAATACGTTGTCTTGGACTTTTCTAAAAAAAAAAGAGAGAGAGAGAGAAAAATGTAATTTTTTTTGTGTGTTCTAGTTTTTTTTTTTATAAAAAAAACATGGTTCTTCTTTCTAAGTTTTTCTGTTCTAAAAAAAAAAGAAAAAATATTTGTGTTTCTGAATGTATATATTTTTTTTAATATAAATATTTTTAGTTTTTAAATAAAATTCCCACTCACCCCCTCTAAGCTCTCTTTAATTAGATCTTAGTTGATAGTTGGAAGGAATGGAGGGTTGAGTCTAGACTCTTTTATTGGCTGAGAGTATAAAAAATGGATCCAATAGTCGATGACCAGACGTTAATGGGTCGCTCACTTGTTTCCGAGCAGAAGAAACCCTTTGCTAGCACTAGCCTTTATGCTATCAAGAGGAAAGCTAAAATGTTAGGATGGTGTTTGAATTGTTATAGACAAGAATGTCCTGGTTTAGTTGCTTATAATGACACATCTTTTAAAGTTTACTATTGCTACAAAAGACAATTCAAATCAAAACAAAAGAAAATTTTGGTTGAGAAAGAGGACTGGATCCTTTGATACTCAAATAAATTTTGTTTTTCCATCCCTCATTTCTTTTTATTTTTATTGTTTTTGTCTTAAAATTTTTTTTTCAGTACATTCAATAATTTTCAATCAGGTCATACTTTAAAATGATCCTACGTGTACATCTGGCTTTCATTAGCTGGTTCGATAGGAGTAATTTGCATGATCCCATTATCACCAGATATGTCTAGTGCGGTGAATCACTCTAGAGGTAGTGAAAACTATGTAAAGCCAGAGTTATCCCCTAGCCTCTTACTGATGTTTTAGCTTGCTAGTGATTCTAGACCCATCTCTTTTACTAGAGGTGGATGGGCTATCATCACAAATTGGACGTTCCAGATTACGTAGCCTCTTTTGTATAGGTGTAGAGGATACTAGTCGCACCATATATGTATCCAACTTAGTGGATGTGCTTAGAATTTTTTTCAAAAGTTTTTCTTTTATTTTATATAAGATAAATTTGACACGTTAATGTTATTTTGAGTATGTTAATAGCATACAACACATTGTCACATGTTTTACTATTTTCAAATGCTAGAAACTCTTTATACTTTAAATCTTTTTGAAACAGTGTGAAAATATTTACTGAATCTAAATGGATGAGCAAGCATAAACTATGCAGTTTAAAAACAAGTAGTGGAAACTAATTAACCCATGTGAGATTTTGTGCCAATCTTCCTTTTATGAGGGTTACTATTCTTTTCAGTCTCATAGTATTCTCTTTATCAAATCACTCGTTGAAAGTCTCATTAGTTTATTTTTCTTTGACTGATCATTAGAAGAGAACATTCAGAATTTACCATTAGAACTTCTAAATTGTTTGAATAAACAAAGTCAATCTATTTTAAAAAATAATTTAGGCCATTTTTTCTTTCAAATGCACTCCCATTCACCTTATATTGCATTATTCTCAATTCTCTCCAAATCATGCCTTGCTCCACCAGGGAGTACAAACCTCATTTCTATATCCAGGTATGTGATTGGACTGTAATGATATTGCAAGAAGTGGTAAAGAAAGAAAGAAGTTGATTTAAAAAAAATAATTTTGAGAAACTAAAAAAAAACGGTACAAATGATAAAAAGGAGAAGAAAAGAAAAGGTTGGAATGAATTGCGCAAACACTCCAATCACATGCTCAGAACAAATACACCCCCAAATCTTCTACTCATCTTAATTTCTTACCCACCAGTCAAAGTCCTAATGATTTAAAAGAAATTGATTTTTAAATTTAAGTGATAAGGATGTTCTCCACGGTAGATCGCTCTTTTAATGTTAAGTATTCTTTCATGAGACTTATTGTACTCCAAATGCCTATATATTGAGTCATAAAAAAATGGAAGCAATTTCTTTATCTTTGCTTCCCTACCAAGTGAGATGTTCTCTACATCGGTTTCTGAGAGTATCTCTTTAAAAGAGTGAAATCCTAGTGAGTTTGAGTTAAAACTACAAATTTTATGACTGTTAATAGTCATGTACACTTTAAAGCTAAGATCAGTTGCTTGACTTTTCAAGTACACACTGTAAGTTTAAAGAGTATAAAATTGCTACAATTGACAAACTGTGAGTATATGTGTTGCATTACTATTACATACTTGGAAATTTCATTTTATTGTCAAAATTTAATCTTATCTGTTATAAAAGGAGAAAATCTACCTTTATTTTTATTTTACTTTATTTTTACATTTAAAAAAAAATTTAATGAAATTTGTGGGTATATTCACTGCAAACCCTCACGAGATAATACTTGTCCACTAGGGGTAACCTAGGGGTTAACGGCTTATTGCATACGCTAAATGCAATCGCGATTCCTGCGACAGTGAGTTAGATAATTTCATTTTCCTTAGTTTATTCCTACTTTGAAACTAAACTTTTAGAATAATTTCTCTTTCACTTCATTGCTAGGGACTAGCAATAAGTTAGTTGAGGGGTGTGACAAACACTGAATATTGCACATTTATTTGCCAATATAATAGATATAGTGCTCATTTAATCCCCCAAATTCCTAGTTTAACACGCATATTTGAATTAATATAATTTAATAGTGATGTCACTCAAATGCGTGTAATTATGTGTTTTTACATATTTTATATCTTTAGCTAAAAATAAAGTGGAATAAAGGGAAGAAAAGAAGTAGCAACCACACCATAGTATATTCCATAGTCAAAACATGAATAGTAAAATTCCTTTCATAAAAAAAAAAAAAAAAAAAAAAGAAGAAGAAGAAGAAGAAGAAGAAGTAGAAGAAATCGTAGCTAACATCCAAGCATTTGTTTGGATGTTATATAAGTATATAATATGTATATATATATATTTTTTGTCTCTTTCATTTTTTTCTTCTCTCTCGCTCTTTTCAGATAATACAAGCCAGGACTGACACTGGGTTTCAAAATAATAGACGTAGAGAAGAAAAATGGGACGCACATCTCGTTCAGCCCTGTTCAGTGACGAACATGATGAATTTTCATCTCAGTTCGTCTATAAAAGGAAAGGAGGAGGCAAGGAGAAAAGTGGAGACATCCAACAATCATCACAACAATCTCAACACACTGTTAGAGAGATAATAGTTTATAGGAGGTTATTATGTGAGCACTTTATATTGTCCCTAGAAATAGGAAACTTTAGTTTTTCTTTTCCTTTTCTAGTTCTAGTAGTTGTAAAATTTTACTTTTATGTAATTGATGATTTCATGTTCCAAAAATATGTAGCAAAACTTTGTGTACTGTATTTCTTAAATTTCAAATATTTATTTTCTTGTACAACCTTTGTCAATTTATAGTAGTAAAATAGTCCTATTCAAATTTGGATTTAATATTTTTAGTCTAGCTAGTAGTACTTGTAGTTGTCCCCTAAAATAGTTTGAAACCCCAAATTTTTAGTTTTTATAGCAATATTTTCATTCACTAGAAGACAGATTTTGCAAGTAAATGCCAGATTTCTTAGCCACATAGTTGTTATAATTACCTACTAAATTCCAAAAGTACATCATACTCATATCTCACTCCAAAAGTAGATTAGGATTTGATTTGACCTTATTTGTGTTCTTGGAGTTCAACCACTGTGACCCCACAAGAATCCAAAGTCAAAGGTTTAATATTTTATTATTAATTCAGCATTTTCATTTATGTATATTTTATTAGCCTAGTTGTACTAAACTTTGTTATTTTGCAGATTCCACAAATTTAACCCCAACCTCATGTTAAGTGAGGAAAAATAATATTAATATTAAATTTCACCATTACCTTAGTTTTATAACTTTAGTTTTAATTGGACAGTCACTGTTTACATCTATTTAATCTTTCTTTAAAAGATTAATTGGAAGACAGTTTCAATTTCAAAATGGTAGGCTAAAACTTTAATAGGGGATCTGTAATAAAAACTTAAAAACCACAACTTCTGTGCACTAATCTTATATAGGTAAATTTATCTAGATGGGTTGTTTTTCCATTTATGGCCAAAAATATCTATGTATCTATAGTTTATGACCATTTAACATGTGAATAATGCTAGGCACACTTTGAAATTCACATTGAATTTGACACTTAGCTTTAAATGCATGTACCATATGCTGTGTAAGTGGTGCACAGAAAAGTGTGAAAAGTTCACACAGCACAAAGTACATGTATTTAAAGCATAAGATGTCAAATTCAGTGTGGATTTCAAAGTGTGCCTAGCATTACTCTTAACATGTTTATATACTATGGCTATATTGGGCTCAAAAGATTACATATTTGAAATAAAGAATCTAATTATGTGGATTGTCAAACTATGCCTTTTGTCATAAAAAAACACCTAGCATACTCAAACAACTCATATGACAAAATTTATATTTCAAATATCTGTTTATATATATTTCTACCACTAATGGACTTGCAATTATGTAGTGGCAGAGTGGTGGGGACTGAAAGCCGAATAACCCACGTCCGCGGCGGAGCACGGTTCGAACCTGGGTACTGCCCAATTGCCTTTTTATTTTTTTTTAAACCAAACGATGTTGTTTCATATCAAACCTGACACACTTGATATGACCCTGACTAGTGAAAGTTTATTTTTAAATAAAGAATGACTCTGCGGTCTTAAATGCCAAATACACAAAAATTGTGGGATCTAGTGTTGGTTTTCATATTCCCAATTTCTTTAAATCATTTCTTCCAACTTAATTAATATTTTCTGTTTTTAATAACTTTTCTTAAATATCTGTATTATTTCTATCTTTCGCAATTATTAAATCCAAAAAGTTTATCTCACAAAAATTTAGCTTTTATTTATTTTTCTTCCTTTTCTTACTAGTACTTAGTTAATTTATTTCACACTAATTTATTTTGCACTATTAAAATCTTTACCGTAAACTACTTAAACAAAATAGCTTTTAATTAGTATATTGCAAAAATATAAAAATTAGTAGTTTAGTAAAACTCCACAAAAAATCTATCATCTTTTATTTTCTTTTTAGTGACATAATAGTTATTGCTTATCTTTCTTTTCCGTTCCCTGTGAGTTCGACCTGGACTTCCAGAACTTCATTACTTGTACGATCACCTACACTTGGGTGTGATAAGAAAACACGTCAATAGGATGTCGTCACCCAAGCTTCTAGAGCTCAGTTGATGTTAGATGACGAATCAACCCTGAAACCGTCATCTTGTTTGTGTCCGTAATACAAAGTATCCTTAAATGACTAAAGAAAACATGCGTTAATAACATAGCACCTATTTCAATGGCTGACTTCAGAAATAACGGAAATAACAGTAATAATTGAAATAATCTTAATGTACCCACCGCTTCGCCGCCTCCGCTATAAGATTACTTTACTCCCACTGTGTACACTTCACCTTTTTGTATCGAGTTACCGGAGGTGACGGCATCTCATTTTCAAATTAAGTCCTCTACAATCTCACTTTTACCTTCGTTTCATGGTCGCGTACAAGAAGATCCATATCACCATTTAAACGAATTTCAAGATATTTGTGCAACCCTTAAGTTTCAGAACTTCACGGATGAAGAACCAAACTCCGATTATTCCCTTTTTCTCTAAAAGATAAAGCTAAACATTGGCTTCAATCACTTGAACCCAATTCAATAAAATCTTGGGATATGTTGCACAAGGCCTTTTTACAAAAATTCTTCCCAATTACAAAAACTAATCAAATTAGGAGGTCTATCATGCATTTCAATTTGCAAGATGGTGACACACTTTATGACACTTGGGAATACTTTAAAGAAATATTACGCACATGTCCTCATCATCAAATTCTTAAATGGCAACTAGTTCAAATCTTTTATGAGGGACTTACCCCCCAAGTTAGAAAACATGGTCGATGTCGTTTGTGTAGGCATTTTCCTCCATAAGAGTGCTGACGAGGCATGGAACATGTTTGAAACGTTAAGTGAGAACTCGATGCACCAAGCGGTGTCTAAATAGTTGGATGGAATTCATCCTAGTCCTTCCAAGTAGGGAGGAAAGTTAGAGTCGGGTCATTCGCTGGATATGTCTAATAAGGTTGATGAGTTATCTAGGAAGTTAGACCAATTAATTTCAATCAGTCACGTGTCGACTCCACCTCCTTCAGAGGTTTGTGCGTTGTGTTCCGACCCCTCTCACAATATCTTCGCGTGTCCATCTGTATCTCAATTCCCTGAATGGACGTCCAAGAACAAGTAAATGCCATGCAACAATTCTTCAGACCAACTAGTAACCTGTATACTAGTATTTCCAACTCAGAATGGAAAAATCATCCTAACTTTGCATGGCCTCCACAAAATATAGAAAATCCTTTTTCCCTACCATCTCATCGGAATTTTCAAAATTTTTCTAATCATTCTCCTCCACAACACTATCAATATCCATAACCCAGTCCTTCTCCTCCACTTCTACCTCCACGTAATAATGCTTTCAAGGAGAAGGTCTTGGCCTCACTTGAAAGTTTTTATTCTATGATCCAATTAGTACACTCTCACACGCAATCCATCTCGAAGCTTGAGTCCCAAATAGGGCAACTAGCTGACGCGTTAAATCATAGGAATGAAGGTAAGTTACCAAGTCAAACTATTCAAAACCCTAAGAGACAATACAAGGTCGGTAGTGCTAGTGAGCATGGAAATGCTGTTTCAACTAGGATAACTACTCGAGAAGAGGAAGTTTTTGAAATTTCGAATGAGAGTGAGAAAGACATGAACATTAACTCAAACCAACAAAAGAGTGAGGACACGAGTCGAATTAAGAAATAGTGTGTAATGACCCTGAAAGATTATGTACCAAAAATGCCCTTTCTACCAAACATCGATGAACTGTCACATTTTTCAAAAAAAGGTCAAAAAGTGAAAATATACTCGAGGTGTTTAAACAAGTAAAAATAAATATTCCATTTCTCGATGCTATTACACAAATTCCCGCTTATGCTAAATGTCTTAAAGACCTATGCACTCAAAAGCGCAAGTTATGCAGTTATTTTTTGAAAAAGGTCTTCCTCACCAAAAAATGAAGTTCGATTTTCCAACACGCTCCTCCAAAATATAAGGATCTCAGAACACCAACGATTTCATGTATCATATGTGACACTATCATTCATTGGGCTCTTCTTAACTTAGGTGTGAGTGTGAATCTGCTGCTATACATAGTTTATAAACAATTAGGATTAGGTGAACTTAAACCTACGGCTGCTACCATATAATTAGCGGATCGTTCTGTTAAAATCCCTGGAGGGATCGTCAAAGACGTCTTAGTAAAAGTTGATAAATGTTACTATCCCATCAATTTCATGGTCCTTGACACCGAACTTGTGCTAGATACTAGGAAATACACCCCTGTCATTCTTGGTTATCCATTCTTAGTAACTGCTAATGTGCGTGTCAACTGTTGAACATGGGTAATGAAAGTGCCATTTGGGAACATGAACCTAAGATTAAATATTTTTAACAATGTTGATCAACCTCCTAATGATGATGATTACCCATGGGTGGTCGATAGTGAGGTTAGACAAACTATTGAACCTAATAAAGAAATAAATATGAGTAAGGAGAACAATATATTGAGTAATGAGCGGACGAATTTGAATAATTTGGATCCTAACAAGGAATTCACTCTAAAGGTGAAAAATCAATTTGAACATGATCAGGGAGAATCATCGAACGAATTAACTCATAAAGATATTATTTTGGTCTTCAACCATGGTCTTCCTCCTGTTAGTAGGGGAACAAAGAACGAGTTTCAGCCTCCATAAGTCTTGAGCTTATCACAGTCTAGCTGAAGACGTAAAAGACAATGCTTCTTAGGAGGCAACCCAAGCTTTTATCATTTGTTTTCTCATTTTGGTACACTTTTTGGGTCATTTTGAGTTAGGTTTTCATTTTGTGGACAGGTTTGCGGGTCGGGATCAATTTATTTTGAACTTATTCCCCTTTTTGTTTGATCTCTTAGGCCCCTTTTAGATCGAGTCCTTCTTTGTTTTGATAGTTCCGCATGTGCTTGTTCTTTTTATTTTCATTGAGTCTTTCTATTTTAGTTTAGTTTTTCAACAAGTACACCACGGTCTGCATTACATATATATTTCTATTGGCTATCGTTGTTCTTTTTTTTTTGTTTATTTTCGTTTATCAAGTATTGACAGGTGAATTAGTGGCTCCATTTGGAGCAATTGAACTTTATCGCCATATTCATATACGTTCACCTGTTTTATGATTGCAGTAATCAAGGTACTATTGTTCCTTTCTATACCTGCTTGCCTTTCTTTTGTTTCATTGTTTCATCGAGGACAATGAAAGGTTTAGGTTTCGGGGTAGGCATTCACATGCACATTTTGCACCAAATAAAAAAAATTGATAATTGTGCTTAAATGAACAATTTTACCAACGTTTTGACAATTGCAAGTTCAATATTTCTTACTGTTGAACATGATTGTTATAGAATGATAAACATGAGAAGATGTAGTTAGGAACTTGCTTATGTTATGTTGCAATATTTTAGGTTATGAATAATTTGAATCGTAGTTTAATTTCATAAATTTGCACACGTACTTATGCACTGCACGTTATCAAATGAATACATGTTTGATGTAAACTATAATATGATTCGAATGTCTAGATAACATATGGTGGAGACTAAACCCAGTGAGCTTTCGAGCCAATCTTTTCTTTTTAGAGGGTTATAAATACATTTTGTGTTTGTCAAATTTCATTAAAATAGCGCATTAACTCGTTGTTTAGTCTCATTACTCTTGTTTTGGTTGATAGTCAAGTTAAAATATTTGCTACCATGCTAAATAATATTCCGTCGTAAATGTTGAATAACCATATCACCCTTGGACGTGATTTTAGGCCCTCTTTGTTTTTCACCATTTTTACCATTTGACCTAACCCATATAAAAGATATAATATCCTTAGTTTCGCCTTTGAGCTGTTAGCATGCCTCTTTTTCTTCAAATACCATTATTTTTTTGCTCCAACTTGTCCAACTTGGAGTTTACCACTGAAAGATTGATAAACATTTTAGTGGTGATAAGACGATGTGTTGATTGAGAAGAAGAAATAAACAAGATGATGTTTGGTGTAATTGCCTTGGTATTCAATGAATAGTCATTTCAAAAGCAGTGAAAAGGAAAAGAAAAAGGTTGGAAGAAGAAAAAAATAAGAGGAAAGAAATAAAAAAAAAATACATATATATATATGAAGAGAAGAGAATGAAATGATGAAAGTTGGTAGAAGAATGAATGAAAGAAATTGAATATGCCTTACAATGCCATTCTAAAGATTACTTGATGAATTTGTTCTATTCTTTTCCATTGTCTCAGCCACGTTACAACCTTTGAAGTCCTATTTGATCCTAGGAAACATGGTTTGGATATGTAAACGATGAAAGGGGGATTAAAACATGGTAATGAATAATTTTTCTTGACTTTTGATATCCTTTCATGAGACTACTTTTCTTGCGTTTCATGCGTCTTTTTGTGTCATGTGACCATTGCTTGTTTTGAAAACATATTTCGTTGGTTTGTATATACCTAAGAAATTACAACTATTGCTAAGTGTTTCATTTTATAGTGTAGTTAACGGTGTGAGATTTGAAGTCAAAGCATAGTTAGACAATTATCCAGATTATATTCCAAGTTCATAATATGCGTGTATTCACTTAACTACCATATCACACACGTGCAAGTTTATAAAACATGCTATTACTTCATTTGATGCATTCTCTTGGAATTGTCCTCGTGACTTAAGTGGATGTTTCATTATGTTTCTTCTTTTGTTCATTATTCTATTTCGAATCATTGTTTAATAATAAGGAGTATTGAATGTTATGTCTTTCTTTTTCATAAAACTTTTTGAATGTATAATGAAATAAAGATGGTTGTGGGTGTCTTCAACGAGAGTCCTCACGAGACTTCACTCATCCTACTAGGGACACTTAGGGGTTTAAAAGGCTTGTTGCATGTGCTAAATGCAATCGCGTTGCCTGCGACAGTGAGTTAGGATATTTGAATTGTACTTCAGTTTTTTTATGTTTTTCTTTGCTCGAGGACTAGAAAGTGTAAGTTTGGGGGTATGATCGGGAATGAATAGTTTCCGTTTATAGTCCTGGAGATACACTTTGTTAGCCTACTTCATTTATTAAGTGTTTTTAATAAGTTTTCTATGTTTTGTAGGTTTTGGAGCTTTAACTTGAAAATGTACTAAAATTCAATGATTACTGGCTTTGGAAGACATTCTGTGCACAAAAGGTGATTCTGGACAAAGCTGGAGACAGTAGCAGTCTTGGTAAATTGTATTTTTGACATTAAAGACTTTGGATTTGAAAATGTTCTCTAGAGATAGAAAATGTAGATCTTTGAGTTACAATCGTGTGGCCACAAACAGTGAGTTAATTTGAGGCTCGATCAAAAGGTTATCGCAAATCTATGAAAGTTGCACAGAGTAGTGAAAAATACCTCACGCGAGCGACCTTCCTTTTGACCAAAAATGCGTATTTCATAAAATTAGAATGCCCAGCGAAGGTGGTTAGTGCATACGACATCTAGAAACGTAAATACGACAGATTTAGTGCGATTAGGTTTAGGAAAGCTTACAAAACTTGTTCCAAATTTATAAATACCCAATTTTAATTCAATTTGGGATTACACAACATTATACACATTCTTATACAATTGAAACTGCAACCATTGAAGAGAGGAAAGCAAGGAGAAGAAGAAGAAGAAGAAGAAGAAGAAGAAGACCAAGGATTTCCATGGCCTCCTCCATCAATCTTTTACCGTGCTCCGCTTTTACGACCAACTAAACCAATATCTAGGGTTTCAATGAAATCCTAGCCAAGTGATAGGGTGTTATTTATATTTTTCTTTTAGATTTATTATGTATGGATGATGATTATATGTTTCGAGGATTTTGAATAATAAAATCGTACTTTATAGCTTAAATCATTACTTTCAAAGTTTATTCTTTTTAGATCTATTTTGAATGTGATGTGCTCAATGATCTATATTTGCTGTGTTTGTATGGATTATTTACATGTAATAGTGCTTATTTGAATAATGATATTAAGTAGTCGAATAGTTCATGCCTAGGGAAGATGGAGTGTGCAGCAACCCTAGTTTAGTATGAGTCATTCCGTGCCAACTAAGGTGAATTATATTAATGCTTGAATCATAGTTATCTTCTTGATGGAGGAATTGGGCTTGTAGCTACAATTCCCCATTATCATCCAATGTAATAAGCTAATTGAATGCATAGATACCCTTATTATGAAACTAGTGGTGGATTTGTAATCCTAGGTTCAATACACATATTTATCAAGATAACCTTTAATCGCTTTCATAGTTAGATTTATTTCCTTAGTTGCTTAGTTTAATTAATTAAAATCAAAACCAAAATTCTGTTTTCTTAATTAACTAGGTTTAGGTTTTAAAATTAAAGTGCTTCAGTATTTCAATCTCTGTGTGTTCGACCTCTACTTCCACACTACAAATCTTTTAAAGTAGAGTATATATCTTGATTTTGACGAGATCACACATCTTATTGGTTGTAGCTGAATCAACCGAAATGATCTTAAACAAGATCAAAACAGACAGAAGGTGTACTACACAGTAAATTTACTATTTACAATTTACCAAATAAGACAAATAACATATAAATCATATAAATGTCATTTAATCACTCAAATGCCTCCATGATTATCGAATCACCGTGTCTCACTTGACACATTCCGTTGACCACAGTCAACCACTTTCACAATTATCAAATAACATTGATAATTCTCAAAATTCCAAATATGCATTTAAAAGAATACGTTTTTCCAGGACGATGTGACAACTCTCCCCTCTAAAAAGAAAGTTTGTCTTCATACTTATACCTCATGAGTTAAAAATGTACGGATACTTGTTCGTCATCTCTTCCTAGTTCTCCCACTTAGCATGCTCGACCATATAACTACGCCACAATAATTTAACCATAGGAATTGTCATTTTTTTTAGTACTTATTCCCTTCTAAAATCTCTATCGGATGCTCTACATAAGTCAAGTCTTCCTGGATCTGTAATGGCTCCAATACAATGATCTTACTCATCTCTGTCATACACCGTCTCAACATCAACACATGGAATACATTGTGAACATGCTCCAGCTCAGATGATAAGGCTAGCTGGTAAGCCACTGGTCCTACTCTCTCTAGGATCTCAAATGGTCCTACGAATCTTGGGTTAATCTTATCCGTTTTCCAATGTGTACAATGCCTTTCAAAGGCCATACTCTGAAGTACACGAAGTCTCCTACCTGGAATATCATTGCTCACCGCTTAGAGTCTGCATAACTCTTATAACGACTTTGAGCTACCCTAAGTCGCTCTTGAATTAGTTTTACCTTCTTAGCAGTTAACTGCATTATCTCAGGTTCTATAAACGTTCCCCAACCCTTGTCCAACAAATCGATGAACGACATTTACGCCCATACAAAGCTTCATACGGTGCCATTCCGATACTTGACTGAAATCCGTTGTTGTAAGCAAACTCGATTAATGGCATATGTTTCTCCCAAACACTTCCAACGTCTAGAAATACAAAGTCTAAATGCAAAGTCTAAGCATATCTTCTAGGGCCTGAATCGTTCGCTCTGGCTATCCATCGGTCTATGGATGAAAAGCAGTACTGAAACTCAACTTAGTACCCATAGCCTTTTGTAAACTTTCCCAAAATCTCGATGTAAAACTACTATCGTAATCTGATACAATCACTACTGGAACCCCGTGTAGTCTTACAATCTCTTTCACATACAACTCTACTAGTCTATATGGCGTAGTCGCTTTGATCGGTAGGAAATGACCTGACTTGGTGAATTAGTCAACTATAACCCAAATCTTGTCGTTCTTATTAGGTGATCGTGGAAATCCAGAAACAAAATCTATCATGATCTCATTCCATTTTCACTCTGACACAGGTAATGGTTATAGTAGTCACACGGGTACTTGTCTCTCTCTTTGACCTGTTGACATGTCGAACACACTGAAACGTACTTAGAAACTTCTCACTTCATACCTCTCCACCAAATATTTTCTCGCAAGTTCCAGTACATTTTGTTACTTCCTGGATGAACTAAGTATTTAGTACTATGTGCTTCCTCTAGGATTCACTCCTTTAAGTCCTTCAAATTGGGTACACACAAGTGATTTCCAATCATCAATACACTCCTTGCTCTAAGATGAATCTGAGTCGTCTTCCCAAAGGTATCTCGTCTCTCATTTTGCACAGATAATCGTAGTTGAATTGTACTATCTTGATCTCATCAAGGATGTCTGGGTGAGCTATCATCGCCATCATCAAGCCACCATTGGTCTTTAGAATTACATCTAACTCCAAGCATTCCATCTCTCTGACGAGTTCCTATTGCTTGGTTAGCGCGTTGGCTAAATGCCCTATCGTCTTTCGGCTTAAAGCATCGGCTAGTATATTAGCCTTTCCTGGATGATACTCAATCAAAAGATCGTAAACTTTCATCAATTCTAACCATCTCCTTTGTCTCATATTTAAGTCTCGTTATGTGAATACGTATTCTAAGTGCTTGTGATTGTGAAGATCTCACACTTCTTGCCATGCAAATAACGCCTCTAAATCTTTAAAGCATAGATCATTACAACCAATTCAAGGTCGTGAGTCGGATAGTTAACCTCATATGTTTTCAACTATCTAGACGCGTAGGCAATCACCTTGCCACCTTGTATAAGTACACACCCCAAGACTTGATACGAAGCATCACTATAAATCACAAATCCTTCGGTTCCAGATGGTATCGTCATGATAGGTACCCTCGTCAAATGAAACTTCAACTCTTGGAAACTGTCTTCACATTTTGAATTTCATTCAAAGGCAATACCGTTCCTTATCAACTTTCTCATAGGCAATGAAATCTTCGAGAAATTCTCAATGAATTGGTGGTAGTACCCAGTTAACCCCAAGAAACTTCAGATTTCTGACACCGATGTCGGTCTTTGCCAATTAGATTCCACTTCCACCTTGTGAGGATCAACTTAAATGTCGTTCTTGTCAATCACATAACCAAGAAAAGCAATACTAGGTAGCCAAAATTCACATTTCTTCAACTTCCCAAACAGTTGTTTCTCTCGCAGTCTCTTTAGTATAAGTCTCAAATGTTTCTTATGCTCTATCTCACTCGGCGAATAGATAAGAATATCATCTATGAATATGATCATGAAATCGTCCAAATAGTCTTTGAAGAATCAATTCATAAGGTCCATGAACGCGGCTAGTATGTTAGCAACTCCAAATGGCATGACTAGGAATTCGTAGTGTCCGTAGCGTGTTCTAAAAGTTGTCTTCTCTACATCTTCTACCTTTGCTTTCCACTGATAATAACCCAATCTCAAGTCTATCTTGGAAAATACTTGTGCCCCATGAAGTTAATCGAATAGATCATCGATTCTAGGCAAAGGATACTTGTTCTTGATTGTCAACTTGTTTAACTCGCAGTAATCAACGCACATACGCATTCAACAGTACCACAATCCAGGATTCATTAGTAATTTTCTTAGGCTTCGAACCACTTGAAGCTGAGCTAGCTCCTTGTTGTGAACGTTTTCTTGGACAATCTTTGACTTGATGTCCAACAGTACCATAATCAAAACACTTGATTTGTGAGTCTGGTGTAAAACTTGAACCACTCACCCCTTGGTTCCTGTTATGAATGTTGGTCATAAAACATCGGCCTTTGTGTAGTTGATTACAAAAGGGAACACAATGGTTTGTTACTTTGCGCTCTCCTGGGTTCACTAAAACTAGAATTAGAGCCTCGTGTAACCGGCCTCTTGAAAGATTCCCCTTGGTTCCGATCACCACCTTCGTAATCCCACTTGCCTTGCTGATTTTGTCTCGATCTCTCCATTCCACTTTCGGCCACAAGTGTTGTTTGTTGTACCACTGCAACGGTCGAATGTTCATATGTCTCCACCCTCAAACGGATGTTCTCCCTTAATCCTTCCTCGAACTTCCTCGCTCTATCTTCCTCCATTGGCATAGACCCTTTCCCAAATCTCAATGGTGCATTATACTTCGAAGTGTACTCGGTCACAGTCATGTCTCCTTGTCGAAGATTATCGAACTCTCTTTTATTCACATTATGCGCAGCCCTTGGAAAGAATAGGCGATTAAACTCTGCCCTGAACCCTTCCCACATTATCGGTGCCCCTTGATCCAAAACATTTACCCACCAATTCTGAGCTTCACCCTTGAGTACATCAGTAGCATTCTCAATCTTTAGTGCATCGAACATTGGAATAGATCTAAAAATTCTCTCCATACCCGTATCCCAATGCTCTGCTAGCGTTGTGTCAGCTATCCTGTGAAACTCTATCAGTTTCTTTCTCGTGAATTATTCTAATAAGGATCGTGAGCTATCGGTGCTGGCTCAAATGGAGGTGTTGGAGGTAATCGCTCCACTATATTCTGCACCAAATCTCTGATGTTTCCCATCATCTCTGATAGATGGTCTTTACGGGCATGTGGTGATTGTTCATGTTCATCAGTCATAATTCTCAACCTGTTAATCTCAGTGCATAAATACTATGAATGTATGACCATAAACAAATCATGTATATATGACAACATATAATATGCATCAAACATCTCTACTATGTGTGAATGCACTCTAGATTATGTGTCAAATCACTCAGCACTCCACTCATTGTCGAATGTTCCCAAAGTTTTGTTACCTATAGTTCTGATACCAATAAATGTCATGACCCATCCTGCTATGCGCAAAAATAGGACACGTGGCACGCCACCAAGGCTCAACTAAAATAATTATAACAATAGTGGGAAAAAAATGTAAATACAACAGTGATAAAATGACTCCCAAAGATTTGATGGATTAATAAAAATAGGCTTATAAAAAGTTTTCCCCTTTAAATTACTTAAGAAACAAGTCCTTTTGAAAGTGGCATCCAGTCAACTGTGTCGGGACCCCAGTCGACTATGAGAACACAACATCCTAGCAGTCAAATCCAGTCGACTGAGACTCGAGTCCAGTCGACTGCAGGTTCCCAAACCCAGTCAACTAGCCTCATCCAATCGACTGCTCGGAGTCCTGCAGAGTGTCTAGTTTTTGTGTTGTTTCCAGTCAACTGAGGAAGAAACCAGTCGACTGATTTCCTGAAAACAGAAGAGATTCATCGAAATAATGCATCCAGTTAACTTGACCCAAGGTCAGTCGACTGTTTTGCCAAGTCCTACACATTCTGCAAAATTTTAATTTTCAAAATATAACCATTCCCAACCAAGGCAAAACACCTATACCAATCTTGTTCCAAAATAGTCTTAACTGTGTTACAACATTTCAAACATAGAAACGAGTTTTACTATGGATTGTAACCTACGAATCCATTCCAGGATTCCAGTTAAACATACTTCTAATTCTCAAGACTCTTATTACAACATTGAAAGGGAACGCAAAAACATTACAAGGACGGTCATGTCATCTCCTCGGCTTCACTCTTCTCGCTTCTTTTTCCCTTTCTTCTTATCACCTACAATGGATTAAATCTCCACTACTCAACTATATGCTGAGTGCACAATTCTAAACAACTGTTTATATGACAGTTAATGCCTTAAACATCAAAACACATTAAAATAGTCTATGGGGTGATAGATACGCATTCATCTGGTAATGAAACAATAAAACTGATGTCGTAAAGGGCCTTCTTCCAACCACCCATCCAAGTGTCCTGGCAGGGCCTTCTCCTAAACCATACACTGTGCCCTGGTAGACCTTTCTCAAAACCATGCACTATAGTCGTCACTATAATTTAATCCTTAAACATTGAGGAGCTTACCCCCGGAATGAAATTGTACCAAACTCTCCTTCGACCCACATAAACACATAGCATGCTCACATAAACAAGTATACATGTTTTTCTTGCATTTTTATGTGCATAATAAACGGGCCTAATTAACACATGAATTTGGCCCGAATCCAAAATATCAAACTAGATATTTAAAACATGGTAATCACTTATAAATCATAGGTCTAGAATTTAAGCTATGCTCCTACAACTTTGAGGAAAGCACTAGTAGTCCAATTCTACGCCGGATCTCTGATTACAAGTGAATCCTATAGGTATTTACATGTTTTTCCCAAATTCCTAGAATTAGGATTTTCTTAAAACTATGCCAAACAAGGCCTAAGAGGTATTAAAATGAAGCCCTTACCTCGATGAATCCGAATATGAAATTTGGTGAAAAATAAATGGGCAGAAGTCCGTCGATTTATGTCAAGAAGCTCTAAGCCTCAAAATCCCCAAATCTCCCTTGCTCTTTATGGAAAATATCTCACCCTCAACAATATATATGCACTATTTCTAGAAATCACCTCCCTACAAGTTCTCAAACCTTCTAAATATCCCCCGAAACGTCTTAAACGTCTAAGTTATTGATTCACGAGTGAAAATGTACATCCCATAAAATTTTTTTGTCTAAGTTTCATTTGTCGCCGTAATTACGTTCCGAAAACTATTTTTGTGAAATCTCTAGATAAGCTACCTTTTATGCAACGCATCTTATTAGTTATCGCTAAATAACCAAAATAATCTTAAACAAGATCATAACTAGCAGAAGGTGTACTACACAGATAAATTTACTATTCATAATTTAACCAGATAAGTTAAATAATATTTAAATCATATAAATATCATTTAATCATACAAATGCATGCATGATTATTGAATCACCGTGTCCCCACTTGACACCTTCTATTGACCATAGTCAACCACTTTCACAATTATCAAATAACATTGATAATTATCAAAATTCTAAATACGCATTTAAAAGAATACATTTTTCTGGGATGGGTGTGATAGTTGCCTAATCAGACTCAAATGCCTTGTAAGGAAGGACTCTTCCTTCTATAAAAGGGTCATCACATCCCTCTTAGAGGGGATCCTGAGTTCAATTGAACCAACCATCTTACATTGTTAAGCCTCTCCCAAGAAACCCTAAATATCATCCCTTCATGACTGACCCTTGGTAGTTCCAATCAACATTGTTGGATTACCAAGGTCCCTGCAATAGTTTCTTACACTTAGTGAAAGTGATGTGACACACACATGGATGTAGGTTCCTTCATTAACAGGGCCAAACCATATACAAACACGCTGCCTATATTTCTTTCTCACTCTCTTCCATGCTTTTAATATACTCTTAAACCCTAAATCTGACCAGTACCAAAAATTACATCATCAGGCTAGATCGATCCACGACAAGAAGTCGAATTGATCTGATAATCCATATAGCCATTAGAATATGCACCTAAAGTTGCGGATCGATCTGCAGCAAAAAGCTAGATTGATACGTCCCTGTAGATTTGTACTCCTTCCCTTTTTTGAGATAAGAACAAAAAGGGATTGGTTCCCACTTCTACAAAGCCTCCAAAACCTACAAAACATGGGGTCTATTAGCAAGAAAGGGGAAAAATAAAAAGATCAACAAGTGTGCAATTTATCCATTAAACCTCTTGAAGATATGATGTATCCAATATGAGTAAATTATGATGACAAGAATGCAATATTGAATGTCAATCACATGGTTTCTACAAATTCGCCTCATTTGCACCACAAGAGTTCGTACTGTATTCCGCTTGTTCCTATTAAGTACTTAAAATCTAAATAAACTAATAAGTAGTTTAAGAAGAATAACTAACCAAGAAGCCCTACCAAGAATTACTAACCCAAACGCTTAGCCTCATTGTCTCCCATTTGATAATCACAACCTTGAATTTTTCCATTATTAGTCGAGATTTGGGGCTCCCCATGCTCCACCCATTGATTATATGATTGCATAATCCCAATAACGAGAAAATGAGCTTATACAACTTTACCTGTTTGCCACAAAATGTTCACACATTTATAAAACGAACACCGAATTTTACCTTATTGGTCTGCAACCACAATTGCAAACTAGACAAATGACTTTACCTCCTTTACATGTCGCTCACTTAATATCCCATTTGATGTGGCAGCCAGGGCCATCCAACTTTTGTCCATATCTTGGTTGCAATCACGCGCTAAATTCCCAGGATATTGGTGATGGCCTGGAGAGAGAAAACGTGAGAGAGAGAGGTGGCCGACTTTTGGGTGTATTGTGTAACCTCCCAAAAATTGTGTGTGCAATATACATATATATAAGCACACACCCTTGAGAACCCTAGGTCTCCAAAGGTCAAATCCCATTGGACCCAGTCCAATGTATGTGGGTGCACTAATGACCCACAATTTTCTTACATTTACAAAGGTGAACATAACTAATGTACCAGCATGAATTTTTCCTAGGTACACTATCATATGTGTAATGCCCTGTTATTTTATTTTCATTAATAAATGTACATTTCATAATTTAATATTCCAGTTTTATTTTTAATAAATTTTGTTTGGAGTTTTAAGCGAAGGAGTATTTGTTTGGGGTCAAACTGTAATTTTTATATATAAAAAAAAAAGAAATACCTGTTATGGATTTTGAAAACTGTGGTTTAGAAAAATGTTTACTTTTGGTACAAACTGTATTTTTTATACAACCCAGAATTTATTTCCTACATTAATATAATTTTTTGTATTTTTATCGCAAACCAAAAATACCAGTTTTGTTTTAAAGTTGCGACTATAATGCGTATTGGGTGAGGAAGCACGTGAGCTCAACCTCACCAAAGGATCTCCCTATTACTTGGAGCCCAAAACTATCACAGTATATAAATATATATATATATATCACAATCTCATTTTTCTCTCACGTATCCACTCTCTATATCTCTCTTTCTCTCTCAATTCTCTCTTGCTCTCTCAAGATAAACACACATATACAGATTATATATATGTGTATACACATACTTATATATAGATACTTATATATATATATATCAAAATCAAGAAGAAGAAAGAGAAGAAAATCCAAGCTTCGAAATTTACGACGGAATTCTCGGTCTCTAATTCTCTGTATTAGAACCTCTGTAAGTAAATTCAAACTCACTCCCAATGTGTATATATGTGTGTTTCTATATATATAGAGGTATATATAGATGTGTATACATAGAACCACCATTGACGAGCTTGAGGTTGGAGTTTTATGAAACTCAACCAAATCCAATTCCGTAAATTGGGAATGAAAGATCTTGGTCCCATTAGACTGTGGTTCGAATACTATGGCTTAATTCATTCATATCGCGACAAACGGTAGATTTAAAGTTTCGTCACCTCTCGATTTTTCATGGATTCCGAGAGTTACTCTCTGAATTAGTTTAATCCGACCACATATTCATGATCATTGCGAAAAAAAATGAAGAAATCTATATATTACATGATATATTTAAAACAAAATTCAGAAAATGGGTAAATATCAGTTTTGAAAAATGGAAACAGGGGAAAAACAAAGAAGAAGAAGAAGAAGAAGAAGAAGAAGACTGCTTCATCTCGCTCGCACGACCTATCGTGCGCGTGGCTCGCTCGCGCGACCTGTGCAGTTTTGGGTATAAAGGAATTTTTAACTGATTTCATGAAAATAGCTTGATCGCTCGCGCGACCAACTCGTACGACATGATATTTTGGACAGTTTACATATTTTTTAGTAAGGGACTGTTTGGAAAAGGTTTTGAAAATTTTAAGGAACTGTTTTGAAAGATATACTATTTTAAAGACTTGCGTTTAAGAATTGGATTAATAAAAAGGATTAAGGCTGAGAATTATGTACGTACGGATATTCAGATTATGATTAATGACTGATATTAGTTCATGACATTGACATGCATGATAGGGTCGAGGCCGAGGTTGAGGTCGAGGTCGAGGTCGAGGTCGAGTCAACATGCATGGTGTGTGAGAAAGTAAGAAAAGAATAAAGAGCGGTGGTGTTGCGTACGACTCCAATATAGAGTAGATATTATTCCTGGTATTGGAGGCGACGGTGTAGTGATCGACCCAGTTATTGAGCGGATATTATTCCTGGTATCTGAAGCGATAGCGTAGTATACGACTTTGATATCGAGTGGATATTATTCCTGGCATCGGAGGCGACGGTGTAGTGATCGACCCAGATATCAAACGGATATTATTCATGGTGTCTAAGGTGATAGCATTGTGTACAACTCGAATATCGAGCGGATGTTATTCCCGGTATTGGAGGCGGCGGTATTGTGTATGACTCCGATATCGAGTGGATATTATTCCTGGTATCGGAGGCGACGGTGTAGTGTACGACTTAGATATCGAGCGGATATTATTCCTGGTATATGAGGCGTACGTTTCGGATACTGAGTGGATATTATTCCTAGTATTCGAAGCGATGGTATAGTGTACGACCCGGATACTAAGCGGATATTATTCCTGGTATCTGAGGTAATGGTAAGGTTGAGTCGGGTTTGTCGAGAGAAAAGAGTCAGAAAGATGAGTTGATACAATGTTCATGCACGGTCACATATTTATTGCTTACTAAATCCCCATGTAATTCATATTGAAGTTGTTACTTTGATTTATTGATTTATGACGTTGTTATATTAGCTTGTATATACATTGCAAGTATATGTTTATTTTGCCCACCAACTTGCATAAGCTGACGGCGTTGATGCACCCTGGACGCTATGTCCAAGTTTTCTAGGTCAAAGCAACCAGAGTATTCGACTATGCTAGTTAGAGACCGGAGGATGTCCAGAAGAACTGCTTTACCTTTAATTATGGTTTACTTTTCAGAGTTGTGAGAAACTTTATGTCAGAATTTGAATAAGGACTGTTTGAGCCTAAGACAATGACTGATGTCATCGTTTAGTAAGTTTTAATTTGGGAGCTTATGTTTATTAGTATCCTCTTCTTTAGAAATGCTGTTAAGTTATTTTGTTTGCAGAGACAATTGGTCACTTTTACTTGTCATGACCTGCGAGTCTATAAAGGAAATGAAACACTTTCCTAATTTATGCTATGTCGGGGCGTGACAATATGAAATTGAAAAGATCATTCAAAACCCCCACAAGTCCAAAGTAAGAAAGGAAACTGCCATTATATGTTTGTTTCATAGGACTATATGAGTGGGATTTGACTGTGTCAATTAAAATGGACTAATAATAAGATGTTTGGGTCACCAGTAGAGCGAATTTAACTTAAACAATCCCCCATATGGATTATTGTACAATCTAGTCTCTCAACTATCAATTAAAATGAACTAACTGTCCAATCCCACAATTGGTAGCCTAAGAGGTAAACTTGTCCTATATGTATGATGATCCCTAACATAACTCGGTTTGGAACCCCCTCTTTTTTCCTCCTTTGAAGTCACCTTTTATTTAATCTCAAGAGTCAAGTTCATTTAAAAAGAACAAAAAGGCAATGAATGTTCACTTTTCCATTTCTCATGTAGTTCAATGTATCATTTTGCACTTATTTATTTATTATTAAGTTTTCATGCATTTCGATGAATCAATTTGCTTAAAAGGGATTAGAGTTTTACTTTTTACTATTTAGTGAAGATTTAAAAGGCAAATATGTCATTTCGTAAGACTGTTTGACGAGAAAATGTGCACTTTAAACACAATTATTCATTTGGATGGAAAACATAACAATTTTGCTTTAGTTTAAATTACAGGGGATTATGTGCAGCAAATCAAAGTCCAGAGGGTCAGTTGAACACGGGCCAAAGCACAGGTGTAAAATATATTAAACCCTAATTTCTTTACACACACACACACACACACACACACAAAGGCTAATCAGCTACGGGAAATTCTATTAGCACCCACCTACTTTACTCAGTATACCTACCTTTTAATGAATTTTTCAATCACAATTCTACCCCTATACAAAATGACATAAAAAGACAAACAAATAAAATAAAATACTCTCTACACCTACCACACAATTGGGGCGGACTAGGATTTGAAGAACATAGATATCATCTGTCACGCCCCGAATCCACACATGTGAACCCAAGACGCATGGCACGCCACCAAGGCCTTCAAACAACAATTTACAAATGAAAAGAAAGGAAAACAAGCACTTTTATACCATTACGCTAGACAAAACAAGCTCAAGGGCAAAATGGTAATTAATAAGTGTAGACACCCCAATTTTGACCAAACGTCGAATTAAGGGGAGTGTCACCTCCGTATCCGATGATGATAAGGACTGAAAGATTCGAAGTGTTTCAAGCTCTTCAGAAAGTTCTCCAAACGCGATAAAATTTCACAGAAAGAAGAAAATACAAGGTATTTAGGAGAATTCAGGTATAAAACACAATTTTTGGAAAAGATCTTCGAAAATAAATTGCTTTGAAAAAAAGGAAGACCTAAAAAAGGGAAGCCCAACAAAAACGGCACATGGCAGACTTTCGCGGCACTCAGTGAGTGCCGGGCGGCAGTCAGGGAGTGCCGGTCCGGCATTCACCGAATGCCGCCGACATTTTCTGACAGCTGATTGCTTTTAAAGTCCGTATTTTGCAGTCCAATACGTATGCGTATGCGGAAAAAAACAAAAAACTGATAAAGTAAAACTGACAAAAATGCGGCAATCCATTAATTGTCGCGGCATTTGATGAATGCCGCGTGGCACTCATGGAATGCCGGAGCGGCAGTCATGGAGTGCCGCCGCGGCATTCACGGACTGCCGCAACAGTTTCTTGACTACCGCGCTGGGCAACAGTCTGTCTAATTTCAGGAAGTACATATTGTACCACCAAATGGGATGTTTACACTTGGCTTTTACTCCGAATTTACTGAAAATAATTGGTCATTTTGCCTATAAAAGAAGAGGTATCTTCATTGAAAAAGATACAAAAAAAAAGAAGGGGGACCAAGGGAGCAAGAGAAGAAAAATATTGGGGAGAATTTGAGAGGAGTTTAGGGGAATTCTTGAGAGAAAAATATTTGGGGTAGAAGAGAGAACATTGGGAGAAGAACTTGAAGAAGAGCTTGGAAGACTTTCAAAATAGAGAAGTTTGAGGATAGTCTTGGAGGTGACCCTCTAATCTTAGTTGTGTTTTCTTTTTTTGAACCTTTAATCTTCAAGTCATTTAGTTTTTCTTGATTAAGTTTTAGAGTTTTGTCAAGTAAACTTGGAAATCCCTACTTCCTAGTCCTTTAATCTTTCTTCTATTTTTCTTGTTTATGTTCTTCTTTTGAGATTCTTGGAGATCTTCAATATCTCCCTTGAAAGCTCTTGAGTTTGATGTTTTGAATCTCATGTAAGCTTATACTTCACATGGGAGTCAAAGTTTGATCATCACTTTCTTTATAAGTAAATAGATGGATCCAAGTCCATACTTATGACTTGAGTCCTCTAGCTTGATGTTTCATGGAATCCCTTCTATATTCCTTTGAGACTCATGAGTATTAGTCATATCTTCATCTCCAATGACCATCAAGTGGTAGGAGAAAGTATTTTGGGTCTAAACTCATCTCTATGGTTTAGATTCATCATCTTGAGATTTCATGAAGTCTATTCATACTTCATTTGAAATCTACAAATATAAAAGTCTTTAGCCTCCAATGGCCATCAAATGGTAGGAGAAGTGGTTTGGTTTAAACCCAACTTCATGGTTTAATAGTTGGAATTAACAAATAAAAGTTGAACTTGACAAATGAAAACAGTGAGTTCACAAACTATTTTTGATCAAAGATTTTTAGTTCGAAATCTAACCGTTGAAATCAAGTGAAACCAACGGGAAAGTGTCAATAACACAATAATCTATGCACTGTAAATTTTGTTTTAAGGTGGTTTTATGTTTAGAAGGGTTTGATCATGGGTTTTGTGAGTCAACCACAATCTGTCCAAAGTTTCATAATAGTTTCAGAACAGCGAGTCCATTTTGAAATTCATAAATTAGAATTCTAATGGAGTTTTTGGGGTCTCTAATAATTTTTTCTGGGTACCTTAATGTGTTAGGAAGATCCCCTAAAAGGATCTAAGTGTTTCTCATCTTTTTGCTATTTTTAAAAAAGCAAACAATATCTCTGGACAGAGAGTTGTACATCTCTGAGTAACGTCTGGTTCTTGTCCTTTTCCCGGAGATCTAACCGTTGAAACATTGATTTGCTTTTTGATTTGGAAACTAGACTGACAGAGGCATCTTGTGTCCAAAATTCAACGACATCAATCATGAGAGATATGCTTTTTCTTTTCTTAAAGTTCTGATCTGCTCTCTGCAATTTTCAGAATTTCATGACACATTTGACCAACTTTGTAAATAAAGGCCTAAATGATTCTCTTATGACTTAGGGTTTAAACCATATCTTAATAATGATTAATTAGACTTAAATCCAAAGCTAAATGATTCAAATCAATGAATAAATTCATAGTTAGTGGCCTACTCTTGTTCATATTCATGAATTTATGTACATTACTGCTTATAATTAGAACTAGTAATTGGATAAAGTTGAATTTCATTGCTTGCTAGGTATAAGCTAGAGAATTAGGATTGATTGTTTGATATCATATTATTATTATGTGAAGCATGTGGACTAACCCTTTGTTTTGTAGCGCTATTAAGGTATGATTTCTAAGACTCCTCTTTAGTTTATCTTAATTTCTTGATTTTATTGATTTTTCGACTTAATGCGCGACACCTTAGAATTAGGTTTTGCCTTATGTGTATATGTGATTAGAGACTCTTTTTTAGGATTTTCTCTTGTTCACATGCATTGCACGTTTACTATCGCTGCTGGATCCCGGGTAAGTTCACTTGTTCTCTATTGCATATCATATCGCGTGTTACCTGAATTATGTGGCTTTTGAATGATATTTTGTCAATTGCAATTTTACACCCTTTGGACATGCTTTTGTGATGTATATGTATATATGTGTTAGTTGAGGGCATGCTTAGATTAATAAATTTGATTAAAAGGATGTTGAGTAGAGGCCTATCGCAAGATAGGATGAGAGAGGGTGTTTTAGTCCGACGGGCTCCTTCCTCTCTCATTCCATAATCCCCGGACCTAGTTAATCTCTGGTTTCTAAAAGATCAGTTTGCTTTTAAAATGGTTTCTTAATTTTCCTTTTAAAAATTAAGTGGCGACTCAATTGTTTTAGAAATTGATTTTGAAAAGCTGTGGGTAAGTCAACCTGCGATATCCACAATTTGGCGACTCTGCTGGGGATCGAACCCAGAATCTCTGGTTTCGCAGACCAGAATTCTGATTTTGGGTTCATTTGAGGATTAGACTTGAAAAATATCCTTTTAATTGAATTAATTAATCTTTGTGTGCCTGTTGCATTTCACTTGCATGTCCAGCCAGTCGATTGCACGGAACTATGACCTTGGAGGCTCGGGGAAACCCGGTCGGTCAAGTCATCATGGAACTGTGTGATCACCCTTGATCTCGTACCATGATTTGGTATATTAAGCATCCTATCGGATGTGTGTCAAGGGTCCCTTATTTGACCAAAGCCCAGCTTTTGCACAGTAGTTTCCATAGAACCTTTCAATATTAGGAAATCAATTCTTGATTAGGGCTATGTGCTAGGGAGTTTGGTATGCCCAAAGGGGATTATTTGAGATGATGACGATACTTGCTTGATGAAAGATGTATAATCTTTTAATCACCTTTTAGCAATTTCTCCTCATGTTCCACGACATTTGAAGAACATGCCGAACCTTGATTATAAGATTATACTTCTTATATCATGTTAGCTAAGCATCATTGACCTTGTATACATCCAAATTCATGAAAAGTACGGTGATAATCCGATCATGTGATCCTTCTACCCAAAGAATTTTAAGTCCATCTTTGAAAGCAAATGGATTTTTGTAATCTTTATTCCAAAGTTTTCAATTGCTCTTTAAAAAAAATTAAATAAATAAATCTTTGGAGTTCACTTTTGATTAAAGCTCCAAACTAATCTTCGGGAATTGTTTTTGGAAGAAATGCTCTTCAAATGAATTTCAAAGCAAAATTTCAATCCAATCATCGTCATTGAAAAACATTTTCACATTCTCATTTTTACATAAAAGATTCAAAATCCTTGAGAATTGTTTTTGAAAAATCTCATCACTTAAAGAAATGCTTTTCAAATGAATTTCAAAAATATTTTACCCGACCTTTGAAAGGGTAGTGAGGATCACAATGATAGGTGAAATTGGCGCATTTGGTATGGATGAGGATTTTATGTGCCTATGTGTTAATGTGTTAGGATTAGATATTTTCGTTTCTTTGGCATATAGAGTAGGCACACACACACACACTTGCATTTCATCCGTGTGCCATATGTGCGGTGCATGCATTCAGTTGCATCAAATCATCAAAGCATGAACATTTTTTTTATCAATATCGTTGCATACATGTAGCATACAAATCCACAACATCTTCCTTCCAATTAAGATCAAAACAATTCCTCGAAATTCCTTGCCTCCTGAAAATCGATTCTGTATGCGGGCCTTTTCATGTCGTGAACCTGTAGAAAGAGTGGAACAACCAGATCCCCTAGTGAGGACACTTCTAACCTCTTGGGTTCTTCCTCTTGATTTTAGGAGAACATGGACCATCATTTTGAGATTGATCCGCCAATGGCATTAAGAGATTTGGAAGAGAAAGTGAGCAAACTGCAGGCCACCGTTGAGCAACAAGATTCAAGGGTGAAGCAATTGGAGAGGGTCATGCTTGAGTTCATTCAATTATTAAGAGATCAAATGGGCCTTGTTGAGGAAAAGATGGATCAGAGAATAATGGATTGCTTAAAGAAGCACCAACAGGCATGTCCAAATCCAGCCATGCACCAAAGCCCATGTCCAAAACCAGCTATGCATCCAAGACCAATCAATCACCAAAGCCCATGTCCAAATCTAACCATTCACCAAAGCCCACATCTAGGTCCAATCCCAACTAATCAAAGAGCTATTCCGAGTCCACATCTCAACCCAAAAACCACCTCTAGCTCAGAGTCGAATTCAAAATCAAACCAAGCCTGCAAGCCGAGAATCTTCACCAACCTTGGCATGCCATTATCCATGGCCCTTGGTCACCTTGTCAAGAATGGTCACCTCAACCCCCTGGACCCAAAGCCACTACCAAATCCCTTACCTCGCAAATGTGACCTTTCTTGGTACTACGCCTACCACCAAACCCCTGGTCACACGACTAACCATTGCATGAAGCTCCGTCATGATATCCAAGATCTCATCGAGCATAAAATCATCACTCCTTTGCTGAACCCATCGAGTGACGTTTGGCATGACGTGTAGTCCTTTCAATCACAGCCATTGCTGAGCACTCTCAAGGAATTTGTTGCCTCTATGAATGTACAACAACCAACTGGCCCTGACCCAATCAACAGAATCGAAAAAGGCATTAACAATACTCGGTATGAGTTAGAGAAGGGCCATTTGACTGAAAATTGGGCCATAAAGGCAAATGATGCTCCTACAAAGATGCAGAAGGGGAATGACGAACCCGAAGGAAATGCTAGTGAGGTGATAGTGTTTGGAACCGCTGCTGCTAAAGTAAATATGGATGCTCTTGGAAATTTAATAAATTGAAAATCACCTGTGACACTCCAATTGAGACCAAGTCAAGTCTGGCAGTCGAGTTATGTTAGGTTGGAGTCAAATGTCAAGTCCAGTCGAGTCTTCTGGTCAGTCTGTTACCAAGTCTGTTTGCAAGTCTTTGTCGAGATTATCGAGTCGAGTGATGTAATCCTCCTTCCCTACTAATTGAATAAAATCTCATTTTTCTTGATTCAGTGTGCCAAGTCGTGAATGTATGGATCATTAAGCCAAAAAAAAAAAAATAAAGAAAAAAAATAAAAAATAAAAAATAAAAAAATATAAATAAAAAAATCATTTTTCAAATGATCATAAATCTTTGCATTGAAAAGGTTCCCAAGTGATCAAAGTAAATTCTGTGCCAAACCCAAATAGGAGTAGAGAATTGATTAGCTACTCTAAGAATTTAAAGATGCTCTTACTCAATCTTGAAAAGATGAACTTGGAACTTGAAGCTTGCTCACCATCCCCTGAATACCAAGCCTAAAAGATGAGCCCAACCAGTCTAAAGCCAAACAATTTGGTCCTTGATGGTAGCCAGACATTTTAAATGAACTTCTTATTCCAAAAAAGGAAGAAGAAAAAGAAAAAGAAGAAAGAGCTCGCTAGGATGAAAACCTGGAAGGGCGCCTAGGCAAAAGTTAGAGCACAAATAAGATGCGTGTTGATTTCAAAACTCCGAATCCTAGCCGGTCAAAATCATAAAGAGAATAAGAGATAGTGAGGTAGAGAAAAGAAAGGAAAGAGGAAAATATATATATATATAGATAATAAATAAGATTGAGAATTCTTGAGCACATTATTGGTACATGAATTATCCGAAGACTTTGTGTTGTTCTAAAAAAACAAAGAAAAGATTTGTAAAAGAGAGATTTGAAAGTATCAATTAGTCTCAAAAATTTTGTGAGAGGCTCAATGGCTAAGTGGGCCTAAAACAATGCAAAGATATCTTTGGGGAAAATAAAGAGTAATCTGGAGGGTTGATATTGCTTCGTGAGTATGATAAAAAAAAACGATACAATATGAGAATGGCAAAGTTGACTGGCTAGTGAAAGGGTTAAAAGAATCAATCGTCAAATAAATAAAAGAAGAGAAAAGAAAAGAAAAGAAAAAAAAGAAAAGATCAGAGAAGAAAAGAAAAGAAAAGAAAAGAAAATGAAGAGGAGAAGAAGTTCATGTTCTCATCATCCTGTTCAAAGGCTACCACAAGTGACCCATTCCAGAAAGAGCACTCATTTGACCCTAATGGGAACATAGCTCGAAAAGCCCACTATTTCTCGAAGCCTTATTCTTTCAAGACCTCCAGAGTTGATGAACTACGTTTTGACCTGATTCCCACTTGGGGATACGTAGGCAGCCTGTGCGGTTCGGTCACAAACATCGTTGCACCACGTGATATTTCTCTTTCAAGCCTCAGCCAAACTACTTCGGACCTAATTCCCACTTAGGGATAAGTGGGCGAACCTCCCAAGGTTCTTGGTCCATAACCATTCCTAAACCGTAGGCATCACCCCTTGTACCTTTGGTTTCCTTCCTTCAGACTAGGGGGCAAACTTGTGTTTGCCTGGAGCCATATGTGTACTGCCAAACCAGGGGCAAACAAAGTTTGCCTATCAGCATTGGGTTTCCCGCTTTAGCTCACCACATTCATGATGATTATCTCTAGGTTGGGAGTAAATGCACTGCAGGCATCCTGTACCATCATGTTCTCAAAACCCTTGGATGAGCCTATTTGCCCTTTAGACTAGGGGCAAACTTTGTTTGCCAAAATCCCTCCATGCCAGAGGCAAGTTCTCGAGTAATCAAGTTTGTTTTGAAAGGATTGAAATAGAGTGCCTTTCATTCTATAAGCTAAAGCACTAATTTGAAGCATAGTCTAGATAGGCAAAGAATTCGCTAAATCGAAAAGGGGAAGTTTTCAAAGTGTCGATTTATCGGCAAAATACTACCATTTGTAAGATGATGAATAAATGAAAAGTGAGATGATACATTATTCACAATGAAAGCACATTGATTCATAATGAATGTAGAGTTTGAGTCAGTCATCTTGAGTCACTAGCTTTGTTAGGTATGTCCTCCTTTGATGGGTCAGTGAAATGGTCTCAAATGTGTGGGTTTAAGATGAGGAATAAAGATTTGAAAAGTCTCCATGAGCATCCTAAGAGCAATATGAGCAGAGGTTTTGAACACTATCACAACACAGTGTTAAAGTGATAATATAAGAAGAGTCCAATACTAGGGGCAAAGGTGACTTCCCTCTTTTGACAGAATCGAAGTGTTTCTTCTAAAGGTCCGCAAATGCATAAAATTATTCTTTCTATCAGCTCCGTTCAAATTCTTTGAGTCTGAAAACTCCTCAAAATTATGAAAAATCAACTCTTTGAGTCCGCGGACTCTCGAACTTTTCTTTAAGTTCAAAGTGACTCGGAATATGGAAAATTGGTTCTTTGAGCACGAGGAGACTCCTGAAGCATTAGTCCTCAATGGCAGCTTCTCTTCTCAAAGCATTAGTCCTCAATGGCATCTTCATTAGTCCTCAATGGCATCTGCATTAGTCCTCAATGGCAACCTTGCATTAGTCCTTAATGGCAGCATCATTTTTGTTAGTCCTCAATGGCACCTTTCATTAGTCCTCAATGGCAACATCATTTTTGTTAGTCCTCAAAGGCAACCTTGGTCCTCAATGGCACCTTGCATTAGTCCTCAATAGCAACATCATTTTTGTTAGTCCTCAAAGGCAACCTTGCATTAGTCCTCAATGGCAGCATCATTTTTGTTAGTCCTCAATGGCACCTGCTATAGTCCTCAATGGCAGCATCATTTTTGTTAGTCCTCAAAGGCAACCTTGCGTTAGTCCTCAATGGCAGCATCATCTGCATTAGTCCTCATTGGCATCTGCATTAGTCCTCAATGGCAATCCTCGTTAGTCCTCAATGGCAATCTCTGTTAGTCCTCGATGGCAATCCCTGCTATTCCTCGCGAGCATGTGTATTAGTCATCAATGGCAACCTCACATTCGCATTAGTCCTCAATAATTCTTCGAGTCTCATTCAAACTATCGATTTTGAAAATTGAAATTCTTTTGAGTCGAATTGACTCCAATGTTGAAAATTAAAATTTTCGTTTAGCCGAGTTGACTCCGATTTGGAAAATTGAAATTCTCTTTGAAAATTTGAAATCGTTCGGGTCAATCCGACTCCCAATTTGAAAATTTGAAAATTCTTTGAGTCCGATTCGGCTCTTTAGTGTGAGAAATAGAAAATTCTTGGAGTCTGATTCGACTCCTATTTTAGAAATTTGAAAAGAAATTCTTTTGAGTTTGATCGACTCGCGAGTTTTGAAATATTGGATTGATTTGAGTCAAATCGACACCGGACTTGGTGAAATTGAATTTGTTTGAGTCTGACTGACTCCTGATTTCAGAAAATGAATTAAGTCGAGTCTAGGCAACTCCTAATTTAGCATTTGAATTTGAACTCGAATTGAGTCGAGTCAACTCCGAACTTGGTAAAATTGAGTTTATCTGAGTCTAACTGACTCCTGATCGAAATTTGAAAAATTGAGCTCGATTGACTACCAATGAATTAATTTGAGTGGATTTGAGTCCATTGGACCCTTGACTTTAGATACTTGAAATAATTTAAGTCCATCAGACTCCCGATTTAGAAATTTGACATAATTTAAGTCTGATGTACTAGACTCCAAATTTTTGAAAGTAAATGAAATGAAATATTTTTGACTAAGAAGGGAATTTGTTTGAGTCTAATGGGCTCTCGATTTTAGAAGATCGAATTAAGTCTGAAAGACTCCGGATTTTTGGAATTAAACTGATTCGAGTCTAACTGACTCCAAAATTATGAATTAGATTAAGTTAAGCCTGGTTGACTCCCAATTTTGAAAAAAAAAATGAATTTGACTCTGTTCGACTCCAAGTTTTGAAAATTGAAAAGAATTTGAGTCTGAAAAAAATCTGAGTCTGCTCGACTCCAAGTTTTGAAAATTAATTTGGATTTGAGTCTGATTGACTCCCAATCTTGAGAAAACATATCCGACGGGGCCGAAGGGCTGCGGATTGTTAAGAGAAAACATATCCGACGGGGCCGAAGGGCTGCAAATTGTTTAGAGAAAACATATCCGACGGGGCCAAAGGGCTGCGGATTATTAAGAGAAAACATATCCGACGGGGCTGATGTGCTGCGGATTGTTCAGAGAAAACACATCTGACGGGGCCGAAGGGCTGTAGATTGTTTAGAGAAAACACATCCGACGGGGCCGAAGGGCTGCGGATTGTTCAGAGAAAACATATCTGACGGGGCCGAAGGGCTGCAGATTGTTTAGAGAAAACATATCCGACGGGGCCGAAGGGCTGCGGATTGTTCAGAGAAAACATATCTGACGGGGCCGAAGAGCTGCAGATTGTTTAGAGAAAACATATCCGACGAGGCCAAAGGACTACGGATTGTTCAAAGAAAACATATCTGACGGGGCCGAAGGGCTACAGATTGTTTAGAAAAAACATATCCGACGGGGCCGAAGGGCTGCGGATTGTTCAGAGAAAACATATCCGACGGGGCCGAAGGGCTGCGGATTGTTCAGAGAAAACTCACATCGACACCAGAGTATAAGGCGCGAAGCGCATCTCAGTCGATCAGATGATTCTTGGAAGACACCAGGGTATAAGGCGCGAAGCGCATCTCAGTCTTTCAAAAACGTGGTTCCTGATTCGACACCAGAGTATAAGGCGCGAAGCGCATCTCAGTCGATCAGATGATTCTTGGAAGACACCAGGGTATAAGGCGCGAAGCGCATCTCAGTATTTCAAAAGCGTGGTTCCTGATTCGACACCAGAGTATAAGGCGCGAAGCGCATCTCAATCGATCAGATGATTCTTGGAAGACACCAGGGTATAAGGCGCGAAGCGCATCTCAGTCTTGCAAAAGCGTGGTTCCTGATTCGACACCAGAGTATAAGGCGCGAAGCGCATCTCAGTCGATCAGATGATTCTTGGAAGACACCAGGGACCTAAGTCGCGAGGCGTCGCCCAGTCAATTGCTTTCGTCCTTTTTACCAAGACGGCAAAGCATCTTGAAGAAGAAGCAACCTGTGGATTGTAGAAACTCTGAATTCTAATGAATAAATCGTCTTTAAGTTCGAGTAAAATGCAAGCATCGAAAGCGCATCTATGACAGTCGTGACTTTCCCAGAATAGAATGACATCACAAGTGGAATGGCTTAGGGTGCATTTTTGATACTAAGAAAGAACAATATGTTGCTGAGACATTATAGGAGCATGAGATTGCTTGAGCACGTGCATCACGATAAGATAGGTGCATTCATTCGTATGGCTATTTGCGCTTGTGTGTGTTTGACCCTTGGCCCGAACTACGTCTTGGTCTGATTCCTAAATGGATACGTAGGCAGCTCATCATGGAGCACGACCAGCATGAACCATTACCGCGCGCACGTTCTCTTTTTGCAATGCATTTTGTTTTTTTAACCTAAATTCGACGGTCTGGTCAAAGGCTTTACTTCACACAGGCTTCGACATTCACTTGTGGCACGTGTTGCTCCACAAGCTCTACCAAAGAGGGGCAAACTGTAGACACCCCAATTTTGACCAAACGTCGAATTAAGGGGAGTGTCACCTCCGTATCCGATGATGATAAGGACCGAAAGAATCGAAGTGTTTCAAGCTCTTCAGAAAGTTCTCCAAACGCGATAAAATTTCACAGAAAGAAGAAAATACAAGGTATTTAGGAGAATTCAGGTATAAAACACAATTTTTGGAAAAGATCTTCGAAAATAAATTGCTTTGAAAAAAAGGAAGACCTAAAAAAGGGAAGCCCAACAAAAACGGCACATGGCAGACTTTCGCGGCACTCAGTGAGTGTCGGGCGGCAGTCAGGGAGTGCCGGTCCGGCATTCACCGAATGCCGCCGACATTTTCTGATTGCTTTTAAAGTCTGTATTTTGCAGTCCAATACGTATGCGTATGCGGAAAAAAACAAAAAACTGATAAAGTAAGACTGACAAAAACGCGGGAATCCATTAATTGTCGCGGCATTTGATGAATGCCGCGCGGCACTCATGGAATGCCGGAGCGGCAGTCATGGAGTGCCGCCGCGGCATTCACGGACTGCCGCAACAGTTTCTTGACTACCGCGCTGGGCAGCAGTCTGTCTAATTTCAGGAAGTACATATTGTACCACCAAATGGGATGTTTACACTTGGCTTTTACTCCGAATTCACTGAAAATACTTGATAATTTTGCCTATAAAAGAAGAGGTATCTTCATTGAAAAAGATACAAAAAAAAGAAGGGGGACCAAGGGAGCAAGAGAAGAAAAATATTGGGGAGAATTTGAGAGGAGTTTAGGGGAATTCTTGAGAGAAAAATATTTGGGGTAGAAGAGAGAACATTGGGAGGAGAACTTGAAGAAGAGCTTGGAAGACTTTCAAAATATAGAAGTTTGAGGATAGTCTTGGAGGTGACCCTCTAATCTTAGTTGTGTTTTCTTTTTTTGAACCTTTAATCTTCAAGTCATTTAGTTTTTCTTGATTAAGTTTTAGAGTTTTGTCAAGTAAACTTGGAAATCCTTACTTCCTAGTCCTTTAATCTTTCTTCGATTTTTCTTGTTTATGTTCTTCTTTTGAGATTCTTGGAGATCTTCAATATCTCCCTTGAAAGCTCTTGAGTTTGATGTTTTGAATCTCATGTAAGCTTATACTTCACATGGGAGTCAAAGTTTGATCATCACTTTCTTTATAAGTAAATAGATGGATCCAAGTCCATACTTATGACTTGATTCCTCTAGCTTGATGTTTCATGGAATCCCTTCTATATTCCTTTGAGACTCATGAGTATTAGTCATATCTTGATCTCCAATGACCATCAAGTGGTAGCAGAAAGTATTTTGGGTCTAAACTCATCTCTATGGTTTAGATTCATCATCTTGAGATTTCATGAAGTCTATTCATACTTCATTTGAAATCTACAAATATAAAAGTCTTTAGCCTCCAATGGCCATCAAATGGTAGGAGAAGTGATTTGGTTTAAACCCAACTTCATGGTTTAATAGTTGGGATTAACAAATAAAAGTTGAACTTGACAAATGAAAACAGTGAGTTCACAAACTGTTTTTGATCAACGATTTTTAGTTCGAAATCTAACCGTTGAAATCAAGTGAAACCAACGGGAAAGTGTCAATAACACAATATTCTATGCACTGTAAATTTTGTTTTAAGGTGGTTTTATGTTTAGAAGGGTATGATCATGGGTTTTGGGAGTCAACCACAATCTGTCCAGAGTTTCAGAATAGTTTCAGAACAGCAACTTCATTTTGAAATTCATAAATTAGAATTCTAATGGAGTTTTTGGGGTCTCTAATAATTTTTTCTGGGTACCTTAATGTGTTAGGAAGATCCCCTAAAACGATCTAAGTGTTTCTTATCTTTTTGCTATTTTTAAAAAATCAAACAATATCTCTGGACAGAGAGTTGTACATCTCTGAGTGACGTCTGGTTCTTGTCCTTTTCCCGGAGATCTAACCGTTGAAACCTTGATTTTCGTTTCGATTTGGAAACTAGACTGACAGAGGCATCTTGTGTCCAAAATTCACCGACATCAAACCATGAGAGATATGCTTTTTCTTTTCTTAAAGTTCTGGTCTGCTCTCTGCAATTTTCAGAATTTCATGACACATTTGACCAACTTTGTAAATAATGGCCTAAATGATTCTCTTATGACTTAGGGTTTAAACCATATCTTAATAATGATTAATTAGACTTAAATCCAAAGCTAAATGATTCAAATCAATGAATAAATTCATAGTTAGTAGCCTACTCTTGTTCATATTCCTGAATTTATGTACATTAATGCTTATAATTAGAACTAGTAATTGGATAAAGTTGAATTTCATTGCTTGCTAGGTATAAGCTAGAGAATTAGGATTGATTGTTTGATATCATATTATTATTATGTGAAGCATGTGGACTAACTCTTTGTTTTGTAGCGCTATTAAGGTATGATTTCTAAGACTCCTCTTTAGTTTATCTTAATTTCTTGATTTTATTGATTTTTCGACTTAATGCGCGACACCTTAGAATTAGGTTTTGCCTTATGTGTATATGTGATTAGAGACTCTTTTTTAGGATTTTCTCTTGTTCGCATGCATTGCACGTTTACTATCGCTGCTGGATCCCGGGTAAGTTCACTTGTTCTCTATTGCATATCATATCGCTTGTTACCTGAATTATGTGGCTTTTGAATGATATTTTGTCAATTGCAATTTTACACCCTTTGGACATGCTTTTGTGATGTATATGTATATATGTATTAGTTGAGGGCATGCTTAGATTAATAAATTTGATTAAAAGGATGTTGAGTAGAGGCCTATCGCAAGATAGGATGAGAGAGGGTGTTTTAGTCCGACGGGCTCCTTCCTCTCTCATTCCATAATCCCCGGACCTAGTTAATCTCTGGTTTCTAAAAGATCAGTTTGCTTTTAAAATGTTTTCTTAATTTTCCTTTTAAAAATTAAGTGGCGACTCAATTGTTTTAGAAATTGATTTTGAAAAGCTGTGGGTAAGTCAACCTGTGATATCCACAATAAGATATATCAAATTTTATACCAAAAGATAGGTTTTTGAGTCCCGGTTTCAACGCAAAAAACGGTGCACAAATCCGAGTTTTCTAGAGAGAGTTATGTCCGTTTCCGTAAAAGTCGACAGTGCAGCAAAATGACCTGCGGATCGATCCGCCCCAAAACCGGATCGATCCGGTTTTAGCAGAACCTCATTTTTGACCCTCCAGAAGTGCCGGATCGATCCGCTCAAGACCCGGATCGATCCGGATTCTGCATCACTCAATTTGACAGCAAAAACTCCTGTTCTGCAGATCCAAAACACCTCCAAATTCCATCCAAACTTCATGAAACTTTGCAAAACCATTTCAAAACCATTCTAAAACCCTTTTGAATCATTCTCAAGATATGTTAACATGTTCTTAAACATTATACAAGATCTACAAATGTTACAACACTTGAATCTTCTCTAATTTTCATAAAACCAACCAAAGTACTTCAGTCTTGATCCAAATTCACAACTAACATATCCAAACCACAAAAACAAGAGTTTGAAAAGTTACCAACATGATTTAAAACCATGAACAAGATGTGCAATGCAATCTCTCCCAAATCTCTCCCAAATATTCTCAATAACCTCAAGATCAACCAAAACAAGTTTTCTTAAAACAAACTTCCATTCAAACATGTTCCAAACTACATTAGCAAAGTATGAAAGACACCAACAACATCTTAAGCTCCAGTTACAAGATTTACATGAGTCTTGGAGCAATTAAGGCAAAACTAACATAATCTACTAAGTTTTAGTACAACCCCAAGTTGGCTACTAAAAACTACAAGTTTTACACCAAACCATAAGTTTTACTCAAAACAACTATATAGATGAAGCTACTACAATTACAAGCTTCCTTGTCACTACGAACCCCACATTCATCTCCTCAGATTCTCGCCGCCGTGCTCACCTACAATGGTTATTCAATAACCACTAAAATATATAAGCTATATGCTTAGTGAGAAATATCAATCAAGCACACGGATGACATATCAATGCTTATATTCATCTCAACAAACATAATGATCTCCGGATAAGCAAGTATTTCTTCCGCCACTACCCGCAAGTCCGCGACTCCCCCAATAGTCCACGGCACAAGCCAATGACCCACGCCACACACGTGCGGTCTAATGCCGTTGTCGGCAACAAGTGGTCGTCACCACGGAACAATCTCATGGCGGATTCATACAAGCTTTCCTTTGACCCACATAGACAACTAAATATGCTCACATAAACATATCACCATACTTTTCACAAAATCATAGCTAAACATGAATGATTAAGCTAAATAAACATGTTATTAACACCCAAAGAACATAAACATGAATCTCATCCCAAAACAAGATTGAAATCACTCACCTCTTTGCAATTTGCTCCTAGTTAAGAAATTAAAGCCCAAATCTACTCTGGGTTCAAATCCTACATGAATTCGGCAAATTACGGATTACCGCTCCGAATTGGTCGTGAGAGATACGACGATTAAGCTCAGTAAAATCAGTACCAAAACGTAGAACTCGCCTCTACGAGTTCAAATCCGGTCTCGAAATTGAAATTGAATATCGAATAGTGTGCCGATTGACGCCGTAGAGCTCCGTCGAATTCCGTCGTCGATTTTGCACGAATATAGTTTCTCTGTAAAGTCCTTAACTCACTAAGGATGAAGATGACTCAATGTGATGAGTCATGAGACAATTGTCTCATCCATATACATTTCAAGTGTTGGTTTCTATTATGACCTCCCCAACATTTCTCTAGTTGTGCAATTATACCCCTACTAATTATAGAATTCTTTTAAAATTATCCCAACCTTAAATAGGTGTTTGTCTATGTCTCGTGTAGGTCCCATAAGTGGTCCCACATAATTTTTATGAAGTTGCTAATTAGCCTACTAATTATACAACGTGTTCATATCGTCCTCACCAAGGTATATCAAATAACCACATAAATGGTCTCTAACAATAAACAATAAATTCTAAACAACATATAAATATTTCACATATGCCTTAATAAACATTTAAGCACATAAGGGTGATTCCACAACATTGTCCCATCATAATGGAACTTCATCAACTCATGTCCCAATTTGGAACTGCCACGTTGGCCAACATTGGGTTCCCAAGCTGGACACCCATAATCAACTAGTGAGTTAAAACTCACTTAAACATGTGTTAATAAACACCAATTAATTATGTTAATGCATGCTAAATGGTAATTAACGAGTAATCGCGGGAGCGGGTGTTACATCATCTTTTTCATTTCACAACTAGTGGGCACCAATCACCATGGATTTGTTGTTGCCCAGCATTAATAGATAAGTCATGTTTTATTGTGTTACGTATTGGAGAAATTTTATAGATTGATCCTTCAAAATTTGAAACTCTCACATGCTACGAAGACCAGTTAGTGCTTGGATTTCTTTCCCTTTGATCAATTTTTTATTCCATGCTTCACGAACACTCAAAGTCTTCACAATCCAGATCAATAAGGGAGAAATTTTATGAGTAAAGATTGGGACACACCCAAAGACACAACTTTTGGGACACAACCCAAGGGATGTGTCTATATCTCTCTTGTAATGTCACTGGACCCCACACCCAGGAGAGAGATTGATACATCTCTTGGGTTGTGTCCCAAAAGTTGTGTCTTTGGGTGTGTCCCAAGTATTACCCAAATTTTATTTTAAGTCTGATGTAATGAGAGTGAAAGAAGAAGGAGGGTGTAGAGAGTAATAAGGAATGATAAGACTTTTTAGGGTTAGTGTTATGTTGGAGATGAGGGTGGGTATAGATAGCATTTTGTCTTAATTTAAATCAAAATGGTGGGTGTAGAGAGTAAGTGGCTATACTAAGTAAAATTGGTGGGTGCGAATAGATTCTCCCATTAACTACCTCTCTTGAGTTTTGACCCGAGAACACTTACGCTTAAGTTTGAATGAATAACACTTCCCCTTGAAGGATTGATCCGCCAAATTAATTTCTTGCACCAATCTCTCTCAAATCATGCAAGAAACGTGGTTTTTGGGCTCCGGGTTCATTAATAGCAGTTTGCTCAATCCATTGGCATTTTGGTCTTTTCACACTAGTGGATATCCTTTGGCTTTGAAATTCAGAAGCCGAAGAACTTTATAGAACAACTTCTTAGGATTGTGCCTAAAATTCCATTAGTTGAATGATTTCCTAATTATGATTTGATTCCTTATTTGGTGGTTTCCTTGTCAAATAAGGATTTCTTTTACGGTGAAAGTTACCTAGTTTATATAGGAATGTTTGTGAGAGTATTCCTTGTTGTACAAAACTTACCATAGGGGTAAATCCTACTACAACTAGGATTGGGACTATACAATCTATATAAATATAGGGCTTACTCAAAGGATTGATAAGATTGGCTGAAAATTTTTTACATACAAAAGAGAGGGCTGCAAACTAGTGAGGGAGAATTAGTTTTTAACAATTGTGTGTGTCATATAACTTGGTTGGAGAGTTATACACGTGAGGTTTTGAGTGCTTGTAATCTGCATATTAATCGAGGTGATCGCCTTTGCACGTGGACGTAGGCATTGTTGGGCCGAACCACATTTAAATCTTGTTGTGTTGGTTTGCTTGATTTTTCTTTCGTGGTTGTGTCGTTCTTGTTCAGTTATCTCCATATTTTAAAGAATCATCGTTAGAGACACAATGCCTAACGATTTGGCCGGCACAATAGTTGAAAACATACGGGTCATCATAGAAGAGTGATCATGCCATGGTTCTCAACCTCTCCATATCTTGATGAGACCAACTTTGTGGTGTCTGGCCGATGACAAGGCAGTTAACTGCATCAGCATACCACAAGAGGGTTGAGACATTGAGTAATTGTTCATTCGAAAAACATTCTCTAATGGGTACGGGGTCTATATGATCAAGTAAGATCCAATAGATTAGCCTCGATTTAGCATCTTGTTTTTGGAAAAAGGCACTTAAGGGCGGTGTGATCGGTAAAGCATATGATGGGGGATCCTATCACGTAAGATCGGAACTTTTCAAGTGCAAAAACTATAGCGAGCAACTCTTTCGTTGTCATGGCGTAGTTGGCTTGGGCACTATCTAACGTACGATTCACATAGTAAATGACATGGGGATTTTATTTTTTCTTTGCCCCAACACAGCTCCAATGGCGTAATCGCTCACATCATACATGAATTTGAAAAGAAGACTCCAATCGGGAGGTTGCATAATAGGTGTGGAAGTGAGCAACGCCTTGAGCTTTCTGAATGCCTCTTGGTACTCTTGGGACCACTGAAATGGGATGTCATGCCCCAGAGAAGCAAAAATAGAGAAAATAAATTCCTTTTTGGTCCCGTAGACTCGTAACTTGTGAATAACCGCATTGTCATCTACTCAAACTAACAACCACAATGATAGGGAGAATGCTATTCATAGAACATATCTTATTAACATAATCAGAGACTACAGTGCAAATATAAAAGGTTTGGAACCAACACATGCCCAAGTACCATTTGTAAAAGTCTACTAAAACTATTACAGTAGCTAGCTTAGAGTCTGAGATCTATAACAAATATTAACAGAAGTACAATAGATATACAAACTAACTATTATAAAGTAGCACATTTTCGTCTTCAAGCTTTCAGCTCTAAGTTCGGTGGAACATCAATCTTCCATCCTCAATACCTGCGAAGCTCTAGACATTGGAATATGGAGGGCACAAACACCATTAGCTTGGAATACAAAGCTAAGTGAGTACATCAAACACACTTCTCACCCGTTACTGTTCAGCATCTTAAAATGTGATTAATCTCTTATCAATGACGTCTCTCACAGACATAGCAGAGGTCTTAAGAAACTATATTCGAAATCAAGGATGAATGGAATAATAGGAAACATGTTAAGTAATGACAAAGATAAAGATCAAGGTATAATATCTCATCTTGCTTCTCAATGTTTAGTATTATCACATCCATACATGCAACCCATGCATCCTTCCCATATGTCTACCTTTACATCAGGACGCTGAATCCACGACTAAACCATCATCTATTCTATCAATACCTATATCCATAATCATACTCGTATCCATATACTTATTTTCATGTATATCCATACGTTGATACAATAATACCAATCTGATATCCATATGTCGATACCACATTACTATTCTACATCCATACGTCAATACCATAATACCATTTTGTATCCATACGTTGATACTATATAATATAGCCAGCAAGCCACACCGATCGCTTACTCAGTGGTGTCCTACTTCACACAATCTCTTGACAGGGTACCGGTCGTCTACACGGTACATCATATCTGTAAACGATGGAAGCGGCACATCGGAGTCTTCTACAATGTGTATATCTTCACTGGTCGTCTACACGATAAGAGTACATTAGGGAACTATCCAGACATAATCGTCAATGGTACACTAGACGTCTTCAACAATGCACACGCATCACTGGAGGTCTTCAACAATGAGAGGTACACTAGGACTCTAACCGTTCCACGCCCACTTGACTCGTCAGCCATTGATCCCACGGAACCAATATGTCTCATTATTCCACATTGAAGCACAGTTCCCGATTCTCATCATATCCTCTTATCTCTACATATAACTATTCCATTCATATTGACCACATATATTGCAATTCTCATACTCTAGATACAAGAATTACCACATGCTCTGTATTCATCATATCTATTCTTTATCCAGTTATTAACATGCAGTCGTGTTTTGTCTGCTATAAAGTTCATCAATATCATATGGTAGTTAAATAGTAAACAGCTCATCTTGATCGACATAAAATGGCTAATATAACATCCGATTGATAAATCACATATCCAATATCATAGCATCAAGTTTGGCATAACTATATCAGCATCCGTACAACTACTAACAACTTTAGGTGTCCCATAACAACCAACTCATAGAATATAAAACATAGAAATAATATTATGCTCTTACCTAATTGATTGGTTAAACAAGGCAATCGATTGGACAAGTTGGCAATCGATTGGACAATATGGCAATCAATTAGGATGGCAATCGATTGGCAACCATGGTAATCGATTGGGAACAGATCCAATCGATTGGAATCCATAGCAATCGATTGGACTTTGTCTTCTTTCTCAAAGCAGTCTGGTTTTTTATAAAACTGTTGAGGGTTCATGTCACTTCTTATATACGTTCTTAACACATGCAACCATCATAAAAAAAAACCCCTTCTAGTGAATTAATGAAACTAACCTTGTCCCAGTGTTCCGGTGATGGTGTCTCGAGCACCGTAGCGGCGGCTATGGTGGTCTTCTCTTTCCTCCTTCTCTTTCTCTCTCTCTCTCTCTCTCTCTCTCTCTCTCTCTGTTCTCCTCTTCTCTTTCTTCTTCTTCTTCTTCTCCTTCTTCTTCTTCTTCTCTCTCTCCAACCTGAGAGTGTGTATACACACACACACATATGATTATATATGTATAGAACACAACACACACACACACATACACACACACCTCCCTCTCTCTCTCTCTCTCTCTCTCTCTCTCTCTCTCTCTCTAGCTCTCTCTGCTCAAACACCACACACACATACGAATAGATAATATATATAGGGAGGGAAAGGGCAGGTGGCAATTCCAGCACGTAAGGATCAGGTTGCTAGCAATCGATTGGGACTAGGTGGCAATTGATTGGGGTAAGATATTTAATGGCAATCAATTAGGATAGGGACACGTCATGAATTATGGTCGGCAGGATGCCAATCGATTGGGATCAAAAAGTGGCAATCGATTGGGAATATGGGAATTGATTGGGAACCAAACTTACCCAAAGGCTAGAAAAGGTACTAGGGGTATATAAATACATAAAAAAAAAATACAGGTATTACATGGGACTTCCTTAGCCAAGAGTTGGCACATCGTCCTAGAGATCAAGCTAAAGTCATTAATGAATCGGCGATAGAAATCCGTGTGGCCCAAAAATGATTGTATGTCTTTTATGTTCCTTGGAGGGGGTAGGTTGGAAATGACATCAATTTTTTCTTTGTACTTGCATTCCCTCGCTAGACACAATGTGGCCTAGCATGATCCCTTGTGTCACCATGAAGTGACACTTCTCCTAATTTAGCACGAGATTCTATTCTATACATCTCTTGAGGACTTTCTCAAGATTCTCAAGGTACTCATCAAAAGAATCTCCAAAGACAGAAAAGTCATCCATGAAGACTTCCAAAAACTTGTCCACCATATCACTAAAGATACTAAGCCTGCACCTTTAAAGGTCTCCAGTGTATTGCAAAGCTTGAAAGGCATCCTCCTATAGGCAAACGTGCCAAAGGGGCAAATGAAGGTAGTTTTCTCTTAGTCCTCGGGGGCTATTTCTATTTGGTTGTACCCTGAGTACTCATATAAAAAATAGTATTGCTTGTGGCTGGCTCTTCTTTCTAGGACTTAATCACTAAAGGTTAGATGGAAGTGATCCTTTCGAGTGATCAAATTCAACTTCCTATAATCAATACAGACACTCCACCCCCATGGTGGTGCTAGTAGGACTAAATCACCACTTTCGTTTTCTATAACTGGGATTCCCAATTTTTTGGGAACCACTTGGATGGGACTTACCTACTCATTATGGGATATGGGATAGATTATCCCCACATCCAACAAATTAATGACCTCGGCCATCACCACATCTTTCATGTTAGGATTAAGCCTTCTTTGCATTTGGCAAGAAGGTTTGGCTTCATCTTCTAGGTAAATCTTATGGGTGCAAATCTTAGGAGAAATGCCCAACAAGTCGGCTATACACCAACCAATAGCACTCTTGTGCTCCCTCAAACTTTTTATCAATTTCCCTTCTTGACAAAGGTCAATTTGGGACGAAACAACCACAGAGAAACTCTTATCCTCTCCCAAAAAGGCATACTTGAGCTCACTTGGAAAAGTTTTGAGCTCAAGTTTTGGAGTGAAAACATTGGATGAAAGAGGAAAATTATCCCTTAGGGATAATCTCTCAAAATTAGAGATCCACATAGCCTTTTCAAGAATTCTCTCAACATCTACCTCCTCTTCAATCGACTCGTTCAACCTTTCAAATTCATAATCACATTCAACAAAAGCAGTGTCGACAGCTAAGCATTTTTCAATAGAATCAAAACTAGCGACATTATCATCAAGCAACAAATTATGATCAAAATAAGGGATAAGGAAAGGTTCATTAGTGTTTACGGAGTATATCAAATGAAAAATCAAAGAAATCTTGCACTGATGAGTCAATGAGTGAGACTTCATAAATTTCATCTCTATCTTCCTCATCAAGATCCAGTTGCTTAAAGAGAAAAAGAAAATGTTCACATCCAAAGTCATATTGCCAAAAGTTAAACGCGTGAGACCATTCTTGCAATTAATTTGAGCATTAATGATAGCGAGGAATGGATGGCCTAAAATGATTAGGATGTGGGAGTGCTCATTTGCAATGGGTTGTGTATCGAGTACGATAAAATCTATGGGATAGTGAAAATTACCAACTTGAACATTAACATCCTCTATTATGCCCGTGGAAACTTGACGAATCTATCGGCCAATTGTAAAGTGACACGGGTCTCTTTAAGCTCACCAGGGATGAGTTGAACATACACGGAATATGGTAAAAGGTTCACACTAGCAACCAAATCAAGGGGTGCTCTATCAATGTGGTGTTGTCCAATGACACATGTAATGGTAGGATAACCAGGGTCCTTACATTTTAAAGGAGCCTCGTTAAGTGCAGCCATGTATGCACTTTTCTAACATTGTGCCTTCGCTTGATGGTGCAAAGGTCCTTGAAAATTTTAGCATAGGCCAGAACTTGTTTTATCGCATCCAAGAGAGAATTATTGATTTAAACCTTATTGAACAACTCAAGGTATTCTTTATAAGCCTTTGAGGGAATGGAGGGGCAGGTTTCAAAAATTCTTGGTCCAAGAAGTCATGGACTTTAGTCAAGTCCTCGTCTATGTTAACAACATTCGGGGGCATTGTGTCCCCGACATCGAGTTCAGCTTCAAATCTTACCAGATTATTACTAATGTCTGGTGTAAGAGAAGGCTTTTGGACCTTGTTGTCCATGATTTTACCACTACGGAGAGTAATGATTCCTTTCGAATGTTCAACAGGACAATTGGAGTTGGAAGCTCCCCCATTCATTTGGCCTTTAGGATTTTGGAAGCTTTCCCTTATCAACAACTTATTGATTTTAAAGCAATTGAGCCAATTAAGCTTATAAGGCTTACATAGATTGAGCATGCAAAGATTGCATCGCTTGAATGGATTGCTCAAGTTGGCTCATTCATTGGGAGAAGCCATGATTGTTATCCTCGAAAGGTTCCTATGAGGTGGGACATACGGAGGTGGTGGCCCATGATTTTGGACATGTGGTAGTCCTTAGGATGAATATGGATCATGGTTTTGTGGTGGTGGAGGACAAGGATAGTACTATGTGGAGGAATGTGGGGTTCTAAGGTCGCCCCTTTGTCACTATGGTAGTTAAATCTCGGTTGACTCCACCTTCCCAGAGGATTATAGGCATCATTGTATGAGGGATTATACCTAAGCCTAACGTTCATCCCTAATGGCATATGGTTGCTCTAGTGCTTGGCCCCTAAGAATGGGAAGAACAGAGCACTCGTTGGTTGAGTGCTCTAGAGTGTTACAAATGCAACACTGAGCCTGGACAAAAGGTGGTAGGCTCAGTGGCCTTACTGGATTTCAAGGCCTCCACTTTCCTCGCAAGTTGAGAAATGGGATTGGCCACATCAGACTCTTGATAAAGATTTTGACTCACTAGGGCGACGGTGACAAGAAGAGTCCGGTTATATGGGTTAGATGTACCCCAACCGTGAGAGGTCTCATAAACATATTCTAAATGAGCTTTGACTTGCTCAGTTTTAAGAGCTAAGAAACTTACAGAACACATGGTCTCGATAGTTGCTTGGTATTGGAGTTCAAACCCACAAAACATATAGAGATTTGATGAAATTTCAAAGCCATAGAACGGACATTTCTAGAGTAGATCTTTATATCATAACCAACATTGAGCAAAGGTTTCTTGTTCCCCTTAGGAGAAATTTTAAATTTGTTTAACCAATGCTTGTGTCTTATGCATGAGAAAGAACTCCTTGTTAAATTGATTTTGAAGTTCCGGCCATATGTGCCTATGGAATTCGGCGGAAGGGTCATGAGCCAATCTTTGACCCTATCCTTCAAAGAGAAAGTGAGCAACCTAATCCTAATAAGCTTAGGTGTACATCTTTGTTGCTCAAAAGTACTACATATATCATCAAATTCCCTAATGTGCTTATAGGGATCCTCATTCACTCTTCCATAGAAATGGGTCAAGAGACCGATCATTCCTGGTTTAAAATGAAACGCTCCCACATTGTACGGGAACGTAATACACGATGGGGAAGAAACCGTCTCAGGTTGAAGGTAATCCCTAATCGTTTGCCCAAAATTTTGATCAATGGGAGGTGGAGGTGGATAATGAAGTGGAAAAGGCGGTGGTGGATGTGGCAGATAAGCCGGATGTACAGAAGAAGGTGGGGAATTATGTTGTCCCCGGATGTATGGAAGAAGTTGGGGGATTATGTTGTCACCGTTGCTCCTGACAGAATTGATAGGTGGGATTCACACTCTTCATGGAAAAAGTTGCACGGTCCGAGTATGTGTCGAATTCCGGCTTGTGGTGGCCATACGTGCAAGAATTTTACTTAAATGAAAGTGATGGGGTGGATGGTAGCCACCGAAATGATCCACTACTACTATCAAAGCTAGTGCTAGCATCATTTGCAAAGGGGCAAGTAATAGTTGGATCGCCCGGATTTTGTATTGGAGCGGTTTATCGATTTTCAATTGAAGGGTAATCCTTCAAAGACAATCAATAAGAAAGAAAATGATATCAAAAGTAAAAGCATGATAATTCAAAACTAAGCAACTTAATGTTGTTGCCAATTGCCAATCCCTGGCAACAACGCCATTTTGATTACGTCAAAATCAAGATATTTGTTTTAACCCTTTCAAAAACGTAATATTGGAAGTAGGGTGTCGAGTCCATAGGGATTGGAATGCAACAACGATTGTGAAAGCTTAGTAACCAATTACAACGCGAGCAAAAAAAAGAAACTATGACTTTTCCTCTTTTGGTGGGATTTCATTAACAACGTATTCTACAATGACTAATTTCAAGTGAAATTTGAGTTTTAACTAAAGACAAGTTTAATTAGATTGGGGTTTTACAAATGGAGAGATAGAGGTTGGGGAGCACTCCCCCACCTTGGACCAAACAACAAATGGAATTCATGTTTCTAGCATATTCTAGGGTAGGAAATTCCATTGAAGTAAACTATTAAACATGTGGTGGTCAACCTACAATGCTAGATAGAGATTTCAATAAAATACATGAGGTAAGATTTGAAATCAAAGGGTTGAACAACTTATGATGCTTGACATCATAAGTAAAGTCCTAGAAATTCAAACATTACACAAATGAACACTAAAAATACTACAAGACATTAAAATCCTATATTATAGCTCAAGTGGGTCCAATAGTGGATTTATGATCCTTAACCTAAATAATCTAGCTCCTCATAGATATGAAAACATAAATATTTAAGAAAGGGAAAAAGAAATGATACCAATACATAACAACCATCATAAATGCTAGGAGAACATGAATAGAAAATTTCAAGAATCCAAGTAAAGCTTCAAAGTACACAATCCAAATAAAGTCTTCTCTCTCAAGAACTAATTGCACATTAATGGTAGGTAGGAGAAGGAGTAAATGTAAGGAAGAAGAAGAAGAGATTCCTACGAGAATGAAGAGGCAGATCGCTTTATTCTAATACAGAATGCAAGATAATAAAAGCTAACCCAAGGAAAATAGATCTCTCACTATATATACTCCCCAAACACAATGGCAAACTTGTAAAAAAAAAGAGGGAAATGACTAACAGTAGGCTGGGATATGCCCAAAATTGTCTAGTAATCCAGTGCTCAGGCCCAACCTCTAGGCCTAACCTCTAGTGCTCCAGGCCCGACCTTGCCGACCTCCAGTGTTTTAGGTCTGACCTAGACCGATCGACCTCCAATCCATGCCCCCGAGTCTGACCTCGATTGACATCTAGTCTAGTGTTCCGATCCAGACCCTGACCTATGGGTCGGAATATGCAGTCCAATTACAATACAGTTCAGGTCTAGTTCAGCTAACTCAGCTGCACGTACCAAACTGCTGGAACTCTAGCAGTTTCCTAAACCAGCTAGGAAACCTTCTAGATACGCATAAATAGTTTCCTTATCAGACTAGGAAACTGGCCGAATATATAGTAATCATCACAGGCTGTCAATTAGTTACCTAATTAGACTCAAACGCCTTGTAAGGGAGGATTCTTCCTTCTATAAAAGGGTCCTCCCATCCCTCTAAGAGGGGATCCCGAGTTCAATAGATCTCGAGTTCAATTGAACTAACCATCTTACATTGTTAAGCCTTTCCTAAAAAACCCTAAAAGTCATCCTTGCATGACCGACCCTTGGTAGTTCCAATCACTATTGTTGGATCACCAAGGTCCCTGTAGTAGTTTCTTATACTTAATGGAAGTGCTCTGACACATACAGAGACGTAGGTTCCTTCATTAACAGAGCTGAACCATATACAAACACGCTGTCTACATTTCTCTCTCACTCTTTTCTATGCTTTTAATATGTTCTTAAACCCTAAATCCAACCAGTACCAAAAATTGCATCATCAGCTTTGCGACATCTCTGGGAACAATAGTTTTTCCTCCAAAACAAATCCTATGACTCATACACAATGGCTAGAAAACAGTGTCAAAAGTCTGGGAAACAAGTAGCCCAGCAGTTCTAGCAGTCCTGACACCAGGATAGATCCAGCAGTCTTGACGCCAGGACAGATCCAACCTCCAATGGTTGGGTCCGACAATCCTGACCCGACATCCAGCTTCCCACGCCTAGGGTCAGGCATTCCCTACCCGACCTGTAGTCTCCAACGATTAGGTCTGGTGATCCTGACCCGACCTCTAGTTCACATCGGTCAGGTCCTGCAATCCCAACCCGATCTCCAGCCTCCAACGATCAAGTCCGGTGATCCCAACCCGACCTCCAGTTTACAGCGATTAAGGTTCGACAATCCTGACCCGAACTCCAGTTCACAACAATTAGGTCTAGCAGTCTCAACCCGACCTCCAGTGTCCAACGGTCAGATCTGGCAATCCCGACTCGACCTCCAGCTTTCAATGGTCAGGGTCAAGCAATCATGACCTAACCTCTAGTCTAGTGGTCAAGTCCGATGTTCCCACCCTGACCTCCAATTCATAGCGGTCAGGGTCCGACAATCCTGACCCGACCTCCAGTTCATAGCGGTCAGGTCCGACAATCCCGACCTAACCTCCAATTTACAGTGGTCAGGGTCTAGCATTCCCGACCTGACCTCCATCTTTTAACGGCCAAGGTCAGGCAATCCCGACCCGACCTCCATCCTCAAGCGGTCAGGGTCCTCCAGCCTCTAATGGTCAGGGTCCGATAATACTGACCCGACCTCCAGTTTATAGCGGTTAGGGGTGTTGGGTTTTTGCCCTCAAACCATTACTTTATGTATGAGACATTGACATCTTAATATATGGATATCAGCTTCACATTTCATTATGTATGTTTCTTTCATGAGATGATTGTTAATCCTTAAGTGTCATAGTAGGTAATTCGTGTATGTATGAGATACATACAAGTGAGATACGAATTACTATTCTTTGATACTTAGAACTTGTCACAGTGGATGATGAGACTGGATATCTCATCAGGTTTATACTGTAGCATGATTGACTACCATTGGATGGAGTGATGAATCTTAATCACTAGAGTGCAACTCTCAGTTAATATGCTAGTGCTTAGAGTGCATTGACGGACCTGAGTTTTCTTATTGACACTCAAGACTGTCAAACAGTTAATAAGAGCTCATAACTTGTATAAGGTACGTGTTGTCAATCTTGAGACGATTATGAACACAGACTGTGGATATGGCTGCTTTGACTTACCAATTAGTGAGGTCTATAGAAGATCAACACTTGGGTATCTTGGGTATGTCATATTCATAGGGTTGTGAACATAAATTGTCAAGATAGAATCTACCCTCTGATTCAGAGTAAGCATTCCCTTGAGAATGTCACCAAGTCGATTACTGAGTACTGCAGTCTTGTTGATAAGAGTTATCAACATGTTTGGTAATCATGAGAGGTGAATGGGACTCAAGGAATACAAGAAGTAATCATGATTCAGGTTGACAGTAACAGTTATCCGACTACCTGAATATGATTACGAATGCTAAAGGTAGAGGGACATTAGTACAACATACTAGTCTAGTTATCGCTTCGGATATGTTCTTTTGCGTTGGAGTTCAGTTATCGTTTTATAGTGGAGTAAGCGTTAACTGATCAGTTGGTTAGTTTGCTGATCAAAGAGTTTGGTCATGGTAATTAACAAACTGGTCTGAGCCAACAATAAAGAGCCTAGGAGGTCCCACTCTTAGCTCCGCCAGGATACTTGGAAAGACACTTGAGGAAGCTGTCAAGACAAGTTCGATCGATTGACGTTGTTCGATCGATTGAAGTCATGGCAGGTTCGATCGATCGAGAATGGTTCGATCGATCTAAGGTTAGATCGATCAAAGATCTTCGATCGCTCAAAGTCTAGGTCAGTTCTGGAAATCTATAAATAGGGCAGCTGCGTTCTGGAAAAGAAGTTCGTCGTTTTTGAATGTCAAAAGCTGCAGAACCTATTTTAGAGTCCCAAACCTTCTCCTTCCTCTCTAATAGAGATCCCACCATCTCTAGTCTCTCCGGGAAGTATCCGCAGGAGACATAAGGGTGAAGACAACCTAGTGGAGGCTGCTGTATCACCAAGGAAGAAGAAGAAAATAAGAATTGGGTTCAAGACACTAAGGTATAACTCTTGTCCCCTCTTGTACGCATCTATGGAATTGACGAGTAGTAGATCCTAGGCTACCAAATAAGTTTTTATAACTTGACTTTTCCGCTGCGCGTTTATAACTTTTAACTTAAACCGGTTTTTCCATCAATTGGTATAAGAGCCACGCTCGTTTGGATCTATAGATGCGTTTTTGGAACACTATTTTGATTTGCATGTTGATTTTAGAACTATTTTTTGAAACGGCATTGCCACAGATCTGTTTCTGCAGTGTTATCGCAGTAGAATACAAATCTGTGATTGCATGGGATGCAAGGCGGGTTCGATCGATCGAACATGTTTCGAGCGATCGAACATCCTCTGTATTCGATCGATCGAATGAAGTTTGATCGATCGAGACAGATTCTTTGTCAGTCTCTCTGTTTCACAGTTTTAAGGTGTTTTGAAATTAAAAGTTTTTTTTTAAAGTATTCTGAAATTTTTTTAAATCATTTTATGAAACAGAAAGTTCAAGCGATTGAACATAGTTCAATCGATCGAAGGTTCGAGCGATCGAACGGTCTTCGATCGATCGAACGGTGATAGAGAAGTAAGATGCTACTTTAAGTTCTTATTCAGTATGTAAAGAGTTTATATACTGTGTGAATCAATTAAGTGTTCCAATAGTTACATATATTTGTTATGTATGTATGGATGCGTGTACGACTAACCCTTTTGCAGCTAGATTAGTCGCTATCTCCCATGGCACCAAGTCATTTAAATATTTTGTATTTAAATTGTTTGAGATTGGTGTATGTTGTAATTTAAGTTTGGTTTGGTTTTAAGGCATATGTAAAGGGCGCTGCGACTTCAATCCTACGAAAAGGAAAGTCGCACCGGTTTCCCTAGCCTTTTGTTTTGTTGTTGCTATTTCTATTTCTAGATAAATTGTAAGCTTCGAAAGAAGCATAGGACAAATGTAATAGAATTAGAAAATCCATGAAGATGGAGCAAGGAGCCGTTGTCCATGAAGATGGAGCTGGAGGCGATCAAACCAAAAAGGATGGTTCTAGGGAGATAGAGCCATGGGAGATAGAGGCATCGTTTGGATGTCATCATTTTCAATTTTAGTTTTTTGTTTTATGTGCTTGGTTTGTGATTGGAATTTAATTATATTGTTACTACTTGCATGCACGTAAAATAAGTTTTCTAAAATAAAATTCAAAAACCATTTCAACGCATTAGTAAACATTGGATGTTTATGGGTAATGAGTGGAAATATTTTTCAAAAGCAAAATCCTTATATACTAAAACTAGTGGGAGAGGGCCTTATTAATAAACACCCACGATCTTCCATTAACGGTTCACTGTAAAATGAGTGGTGCATTCTGTGTTACCTCGCCAGGGGTGATCATTCCATACGGAGGGTGCATTACTCATTGGTTACTAGATGTGAACTTCTTTTGATAGGATCAATCAGACGTGTTAGAGGGTGACCACCATACGGAGGCGCTACTTGAGACGGTTGTGATTGGATCTTAGTTAATGGTATACACTAGCTAAGCTATGGATAAGGGATCCCACACGGGGCATTATTCAGAAATTTAGAGATCAAAAAGGTTCGGGAGTCATAACTTGTTTTGTAAGAGTTGCATAGCGGACAAGTCATGATTAATCGAAAGATCGAACATTGACCACCACACAGAGGCTTTATTCTTTCGTTCTGATATTTCGGTGACTTTGTTTTAAAATAAGAGTTTTAAGGATTCCTTTATTTCAAACTGTCAAATTCTGATATCCATATTTATTTTGTTTGTTTGATTTTCAGTAATCATAATGTCTGGATCTGCATTTAGTCCACTTGCCACCATACTCACTCAAAACAAGTTAACTGGAAACAACTACACTGAATGAAAACGTAACCTTGACATCGTGTTAACTGCGGAGGATCACATATATGTCCTCACCACCCCAAGCCCTGAAGAACCCGCGCAAATGCTTCGGCAGCTGACAGACGCGAGTTCGACAAATGGAAGAAGTCGAATGGAATGGCTCGTTGCTATATTCTGGCCTCAATGGCTGGTGTGTTGCAACACCAATTCCAATCGAATGATTCTACCAGTGACATTATCACATCCCTGAAAAAGATGTTTGGGGAGCATGGCAAGCCTGCCAGACAGGTAGCCATGCAAAAGATAATGAGTGCAAAGATGTCGGAAGGGACTCTAGTCAAGGAATATGTTTTAAAAATGATTGGTTATTTAAACGAGCTGGAGACCCTAGGTGCCAACATCGATGCACAGACCCAAGTTGATATGATCCTTAATTTGCTGTCGCCTTAATTCGCTCTATTTAAACTTAACTATAATATGAATCAAATGAATTTTTCAATGAGTGAATTAATGAGTTCTTTACTCGCAGCGGAAGGGGTGATCAAACCTGGGGTCAACGTTTTGAACGTTGAGAAAAGCGCTTCCTCCTCCCGATCTACACCAAAAGGAAAGAAAGGGAAGAAGAAGGCTACTACTGGTGGTTTAAGTGTTGGACCGGTCCCTAAGATTGCAAAATCTAAGGGAAAAGGTAAGGACAAAAGGAAGGTGGGTGGCCAAGGCAAAGGAAAGTGTTTCCAATGTGGCGACAAGGGCCACTGGAAGAGGAATTGTCCAGAATTCTTAGCTACAAGAGTTCAAGGTATGATTGAATCACATGTGATTGAAGTAAGTTTTATAACGGATACTTCAAACACTTGGTGCATTGATTCTGGTGCGACTAACCATATCTGTAATTCATTGCAGGGGTTCAGATCAACCAGGAGGTGCAGTGATGGGGAAATCGTACTTACTCTAGGTTCTAGCGCAACCGTTTCTGCGGTTGCTATAGGAGTCGTAGTTTTAGAATTTCTAGACAATAAAATTTTGATTTTATCAAATGTACTTTACGTCCCTTCAATGAGACGTAATTTAATTTCAGTTTCTAATTTATCGAATAATGGTTATTCTTTTCATTTTGGAACTGAAGTTGTGATTAAAAGAAATAGTTCTTTTATATGTTCTGGTGTTAAATCAAATGGTTTGTATGTGATTACTCCCAATATTTCTAAAGACTCTTGCATGGAACTTAATAACTCAGTGGTAACTGTACCATCTAAAAGAAAGAGACCTTCCACTAATCCAACAAGGCTTTGGCATATGAGGCTTGGCCATATCAATCTAAATAGGATTGGCAGACTAGTCAAATAAGGGGTCTTAGGCGATTTGGTTCTTGAACCAATGGAAGTCTGCGAGTCTTGTTTAGAGGGTAAGATGACCAAAAGGCCATTTCCTGCAAAGGGCAATAGAACCAATGCATTGTTGGAATTAGTTCATACTGATGTGTGTGGACCAATAAATATTATAGCAAGGGGTGGTTATGAGTATTTCATAACATTTACTAATGACCACTCTAGGTATGGATATGTGTACCTAATGCAGCACAAGTCTAAAGCCTTTGAAAAGTTCAAAGAGTTTAGGGCTGAAGTGGAGAAGCAATTGGGCTCACATATCAAGGCCATTCGATCTGATCGAGGTGGCGAGTACCTCTCTAATGAGTTTATTGATCACCTCGTGCAGAATGGGATTCTGTCACAATTGACTGCACCTGGTACGCCTCAGCAGAACGGTGTAGCGGAGAGAAGGAATCAGACTCTTTTAGACATGACTAGGTCGATGATGAGTTATTCTGAGTTGCCATTATTCCTTTGGGGTTATGCTTTGGAAACCGCTGCTTACATACTAAATCTAGTACCAAGCAAATCTATTCCAAGGACACCACGAGAGATGTGGATTGGGCGCAAGCCTTCTTTGCAACATCTCCGGATATGGGGGTGTCCGGCACATGTGCTGAAAGGAAAGATGAGCAAATTGGATTCTAGATCAGAAGTATGTTACTGTGTGGGTTATCCAAAGGGTACTTATGGATGGTATTTTTATGATCCAAGGGAACAGAAAGTGTTTGTTAGTACAAATACTGTTTTCTTAGAGGATGATTATATCATGAACCATAAACCTAAGGGAAGGATAGATCTTAGAGAGATAGAAGAAGAGCCCTCAGTCCAACCCGCAGTTAATAATGATGTAAATCAAGAAAACACCACTTCTTCACCTATTTCCGCACCGGTACCTCGTCGTAGTGGGAGGATGATCAGCCAGCCTGATAGATACATGTTCTTAGGAGAAGTTTTTGAAACTGTCTCCATAGAATCTGAATCTGATCCTGCCACATACGAAGAGGCAATGACTGATGTTGATTCAGCTCATTGGGTTATAGCTATGAAGGCTGAATTGGAATCTATGGATTCTAATCAGGTCTGGGATCTTGTAGAGCTTCCAGCCAACATTAAACCCATTGGCTGTAAGTGGGTCTACAAGAGGAAAAGAGGATCTGATGGAAAGGTTGAGACCTTTAAGGCAAGACTTGTAGCGAAAGGTTATACTCAGAGGGAGGGCATTGACTATGAGGAAACCTTCTCGCCGGTGGCCATGCTCAAGTCCATTAGGATACTCTTATCCATTGATACATGCCTAGATTATGAGATCTGGCAGATGGACGTCAAGACTGCATTCTTGAATGGCAATCTTGAGGAGGACATCTATATGCAACAACCAGATGGGTTCATAGCTGGTCGGAAAGGTAACTTGGTATGCAAGTTGCAAAAGTCCATTTATGGGCTTAAGCAGGCATCTAGGAGTTGGAACATTCGATTTGACCAAGCGGTCAAGTCGTTTGGTTTCATACAGAATCTGGATGAACCTTGTGTATACAAGAAGTGTGAAGGGAAAGTGGTTGCTTTTCTTGTGCTTTACGTTGACGACATTCTACTCATTGGGAATGATGTAGCGGCATTGTCAACAATCAAGGTTTGGCTAGCTAGTACTTTCAATATGAAGGATCTAGGAGAGGCGAGCTATATTCTTAGGATAAAGCTCTTTCGGGATCGTAAGCGAAAGATAATGGGATTATCTCAAGCTGGTTATATCGATAAAGTGCTAACTAGGTTTTCAATGGATAATTCGAAGAAAGGTTTGTTACCTCTCAGGCATGGTTTAGTGTTCTCCAAGGACCAGTGTCCCAAGACACAGGAGGAGAGGAATCGCATAGCAGGAATTCCATATGCTTCGACAGTTGGAAGTCTCATGTATGCGATGTTATGCACTAGACCAGATATCTGTTTTGCCGTTGGCATGGTTAGCAGATATCAATCGAATCCAGGTCCAGAGCACTGGACAGCCGTTAAGCACATTCTTAAGTACTTGAGATGGACTAAAGATTACATGCTTATGTACGGCGGTAATGAGTTAATTCTAGTAGGATATACTGACTTGAACTTTATGTCAGATAAAGATTCAAGGAAGTCAACATCCGGACATCCCTTTACCTTGGAAGGTGGTGCTGTTAGTTGGAGGAGCATTAAGCAGAAATGCATTGCAGACTCAACTACAGAAGCTGAGTATGTAGCTGCTTGTGAAGCCGCAAAGGAAGCTGTTTGGCTCAAGAAGTTCCTTATGGAACTTGAGGTGGTACCAGCGTCATTGTCACCTATTACGCATTATTGTGATAATAGTGGGGCAGTGGCTCAGTCCAAGGAGCCTAGGAACCACGAAAAAGGGAAGCACGTAGAGCTAAAATATCATCTTATCCGAGATATTGTTCAACGTGGAGATGTGACTGTCACCAAGATTGCCACCGTTGACAATCTTGCTGATCCGTTTACAAAGGCTTTGCCACAGAAGATCTTTGATCGTCATCTAGATAGTCTAGGTCTCAGATGTAATCCTGTATGGTTGTGAGTGCAAGTGGGAGTTTGTTGGGTTTTTGCCCTCAAACCATTACTTTATGTATGAGACATTGACATCTTAATATATGGATATCAGCTTCACATTTCATTATGTATGTTTCTTTCATGAGATGATTGTTAATCCTTAAGTGTCATAGTAGGTAATTCGTGTATGTATGAGATACATACAAGTGAGATACGAATTACTATTCTTTGATACTTAGAACTTGTCACAGTGGATGATGAGACTGGATATCTCATCAGGTTTACACTGTAGCATGATTGACTACCATTGGATGGAGTGATGAATCTCAATCACTAGAGTGCAACTCTCAGTTAATATGCTAGTGCTTAGAGTGCATTGACGGACCTGAGTTTTCTTATTGACACTCAAGACTGTCAAACATTTAATAAGAGCTCATAACTGGTATAAGGTACGTGTTCTCAATCTTGAGACGATTATGAACACAGATTGTGGATATGGCTGCTTTGACTTACCAATCAGTGAGGTCTACAGAAGATCAACACCTGGGTATCTTGGGTATGTCATATTCATAGGGTTGTGAACATATATTGTCAAGATAGAATCTACCCTCTGATTCAGAGTAAGCATTCCCTTGAGAATGTCACCAAGTCGATTACTGAGTACTGCAGTCTTGTTGATAAGAGTTATCAACATGTTTGGTAATCATGAGAGGTGAATGGGACTCAAGGAATACAAGAAGTAATCATGATTCAGGTTGACAGTAACAGTTATCCGACTACCTGAATATGATTACGAATGCTTAAGGTAGAGGGACATTAGTACAACATACTAGTCTAGTTATCGCTTCGGATATGTTCTTTTGCGTTGGAGTTCAGTTATCGTTTTATAGTGGAGTAAGCGTTAACTGATCAGTTGGTTAGTTTGCTGATCAAAGAGTTTGGTCATGGTAATTAACAAACTAGTCTGAGCCAACAATAAAGAGCCTAGGAGGTCCCACTCTTAGCTCCGCCAGGATACTTGGAAAGACACTTGAGGAAGCTGTCAAGACAAGTTCGATCGATTGACGTTGTTCGATCGATTGAAGTCATGGCAGGTTCGATCGATCGAGAATGGTTCGATCGATCTAAGGTTAGATCGATCAAAGATCTTCGATCGCTCGAAGTCTAGGTCGGTTCTGGAAATCTATAAATAGGGCAGCTGCGTTCTGGAAAAGAAGTTCGTCGTTTTTGAACGTCAAAAGCTGCAGAAACTATTTTAGAGTCCCAAACCTTCTCCTTCCTCTCTAATAGAGATCCCACCATCTCTAGTCTCTCCGGGAAGTATCCGCAGGAGACATAAGGGTGAAGACAACCTAGTGGAGGCTGCTGTATCACCAAGGAAGAAGAAGAAAATAAGAATTGGGTTCAAGACACTAAGGTATAACTCTTGTCCCCTCTTGTACGCATCTATGGAATTGACGAGTAGTAGATCCTAGGCTACCAAATAAGTTTTTATAACTTGACTTTTCCGCTGCGCGTTTAAAACTTTTAACTTAAACCGGTTTTTCCATCAAGGGGCTCGGTGATCTCGACCCAACCTCCTGTCTCCAACATTCGGGCGATCCCAACTACCATGGTATTTCTCCGTGACCATAGCACAAGACTCCACAGAATATGTCAAAAAGCTCCTACAAAGACTCGGATTGCCTAGTCAATTCCCGAAGCACAACAAAAGTCCTTTTTCACTTCAAGGAATCAAAACGGCCACCACATGGCGAAAGTCCTCGGTCAACCCGAGGCGGAACTCAACTTAGGCTCAAACCAATGATAGAGGTGACTAAAGTCTCTTAGGTTGGCCCCCGATAGAGGAGTAAAAAAAATCCCTAAAATCCATACATTTTGGGTCTCCAATTAGGTCCAAACCGACGATGGAGGTGACTAAAGCCTCTTAGGTTGGCCCATGATAGAGGAGTAAAAAAGGACGCTAAAGCAACACACCCTAAGTCGGCTCTACCAACATGGTCAAATTCTTCTAGCAACAGTCTTGACAGAGGCTTATTGGGCAGAAGATAACCATCCTGGGAGCTAACATAAAATAGGACCCTAAAGCAACACGATCTAGGTTAGCTCTATCAACATGGTCAAATTCTTCTACCAACAAACTTGATGGAGGCTTATTGGGAAGAAGATAACCATCCTGAGAGCTAACAAAAAAAGGACTCTAAAGCAACACGCTCTAGGTCGGCTCTACCAACATGGTCAAATTCTTCTACCAACAGCCTTGACGAAGGCTTACTGGGCAGAAGATAACTATCCTAGGAGCTAACTTAAACAAAAGACTCTGAATTAGGTCAAGTCTAAACTCTTTGCCAATTCCCGAGCACTCAAAAGACACCGAATTAGGCTAAGTCTCAACTCTTATCCAATTCCTGAGCACTCAAAAGACTCCAAATTAGGCTAAGTCTTAACTCTTAGCCAATTCCTAAGAATTAATAAGAATCAGAAGTTCCAAGGCAACTTCCTCGAGCAATTACAGTATTATTGGTTTTGACGCATTACTAATACAAGGGTGACTCACCAAAATCTGCAGACTTTAAATTATAAGGTACATCACTCCTTAAGAAAATCTAACTTTGCAAACATCAGACTGTGGGGGGCAACTGATTTCCAAACTTAACTTGATATAACATTAGGCCAACCTTAGAAATGGGGGGCAACTGATACACCCAAAATTGTCCAGTAATCCAGTACTCCAGGCCCGACCTCCTGTGCTCTAGGCTCGACCTCACCGACCTCCAAGTCTTACCTCTAGTGTTCCGGATCCGAACCCGATCAATTAACCTCCAGCCTAGGGCCTCAAGTTCGACACCGATCGACATCCAATCCAGTGTTCCAGTCCAGACCCTAACTTATAGGTCAGAATATGCAGTCCAATTACAATACAGTTCAAGTCTAGCTCAGCTAACTCAGTGGCGCGTCTCAAACTATTCGGACTCCAGTAGTTTTCTATACCAACTAGGAAACCTTCCAAATATGCATAAATAATTTCCTCATCATACTAGGAAGCTGGCCGAATATGTAGCAATCATCACAGGTGTCAATTAGTTACTGCCACGGCCCATCCGCTATGCGTGGAAATCGGACACATGGCACGCCACCAAGGCTCAACCAAAACAATTACAGTAACAGCGAAAAAAAATGTAAATACAATAGTGATAAAACAACTCCCAAAGATTCGATGGATTAAAAAAATAGGGTTATAAAAAGTTTTCCCCCTTTAAAACACTTAAGAAACAAGTTCTCTTGAAAGTTACAATCCAGTCGACTGTGTTGGGGCCCTAGTAAACTGTGGGGTCAATACAGAGAATGCAACATCCAGGTAGTCAAATCTAGTCGACTGAGATTCGAGTCCAATCAACTGTAGGTTCCCAAACCCAGTCGACTGCTCGGAGTCCTGCAGAATGTCTAGTTTTTATGTTGTTTCCAATCGACTGTGGAAAAACCAGTCGACTGATTTCTTGAAAACTGAAGAGATATTTCATCTAAATAATGCGTCCAGTCGACTGGACTCAAATTTAGTCAACTATTTTGCCAAGTCTTGCACATTCTGTAGAATTTCAATTTTTAAAGCATAACCATTCCAAACCAAGGCAAAACACCTAGACCAATCTTGTTCGAAAAGAGTCTTAACTGTGTTACAACATTTTAAACATAGATACAAAAGTTTTACTACAGATTACAACCGAAGAATCCATTCCAAGATTCCAGTTAAACATACTTCTAATTCTCAAGGCTCTTATTACAACATTGAAATAGAAATGCAAAAACATTTACAAGGACGGTCCTGTCGTCTCCTCTACCTCACTCTTCTTGCTTCTTATTCCCTTTCTTCTTATCACATATAATGGAGTAAAGCTCCACTGCTCAGCTATATGTTGAACGCACAATTCTACACAAATGCTTATATGACAGTTCATGTCTTAAACATCAAAACACATTAAAATAGTCTCTAGGGTGATAGATACACATTCATCCACTAATGAAATAATGAAACTGATACCGTAGAGGGCCTTCTCCCAACCACTCATCCAAGTGTTCTGGCAGGGGCTTCTCCCAAACTATACATTGTGCCCTGGCAGAGGGCCTTCTCACAAACCATGGACTGTAGTTGTTGCTACAATTTAATCCTCAAACATCGAGGAGCTTACCCCCAGAGTAAAATTGTACGAAGCTCTCCTTCGACCCATATAAACACATATCATGCTCACATAAATAGGTATACATGCTTTTCTTGCATTTTCACATGCATAATTAACGGGCCTAATTAATACATGAATTTTGCTCGGATCCAAAATATCAAACTAGATATTTAAAACATGGAAATCTCTTATAAATCATAAGTCTAGAATTCATACCTTAAGCTATGCTCCTACAACTTTGAGGAAAGCACAAGTAGTCTGATTCTACGCCACATTTCTGATTACAAGTGAATCCTACAGGTTTTTACATATTTTTCCCAAATTCTTATAATTAGGATTTTCGTAAAACTATGCCAAACAAGCCTAAGAGGTATCAAAATGAAGCCCTTACCTCAATGAGTCTGAATATAATATTTAGTGAAAAACAAACGGTCAGAAGTCCGTCGATTTGCGTCAAAAAGATCTAATCCTCAAAATCCCCATATCTCTCTAGCTTTCAACTTTTGGGTTTGAGATATTTATGGAAATTGACTCATCCTCAAATACATTTATGCACTATTTCCAAAAATTCCATTTACCTCCCCACGAGTTCTCAAACCTTTTAAATATCCCCTGAAATGGCTTAAATGTGTAAGTTATTGACTCACGAGTGAAAATCTATATCCCATAACAGTTTTCATCTAAGTTCCGTTTATCGCTGTAATTACAATCCAAAAATAATTTTCGTGGAATCTCTAGATAACATACCTTCTAGATAACCTACTTTTTATGCAATGCATTGATCGAGAACAAATAGTTTTCGTTTATAGTTTTGAAGATACGCTTTTTTAGCCTACTTCATTTAGTTATTAAGTGTTTTTAATAAGTATTCAATATTTTGTAGGTTTTGGAGTTTTAATTTAAAAATGCACAAAAATTCAAGGATTAGTGGCTGTGGAAGATATTCTGTGCTTAAAAGGTGATTCTGGATAAAGTTGGAGACAGTAGCAGCCTTGGTAAATTGTATTTTTGACATTGATGACTTTGGTTTTGAGAAATTTCTCTAGAGATAGAAAATATAGATCTTTGAGTTACAGACGTGTGGCCACAAATAGCAAGTCAATCTGTTGTTTGAGCAAAAAGTTATCACAAATCTATGAAAGTTGCATAGAGTAGTGAAAAGTATCTCACGCGAGCGACCTTCCTTTTTACCAAAAACGCGTATTTCATAAAATTAGAATGCCCAGCGAAGGTGGTTAGTGCATACGACATCCGAAAACGTAAATACGACAGATTTAGTGCGATTAGGTTTAGGAAAGCTTGCAAAACTTGTTCCAAATTTGTAAATACCCAATTTTAATTCAATATGGGGTTACACAACATTATACACATCCTTATACAACTGAAACTATAGCCATTGAAGAGAGGAAAGCAAGGAGAAGAAGAAGAAGAAGACCAAGAATTTCCATGGCCTCCTCCATTAACCACTTGTCGTGTACCGCTTCTACGACAAACTAAATAGATATCTAAGGTTTCAATGAAACCCTAGCCAAGTAATAGGGTGTTGTGTATGTTTTTATTTTATATTTATTATGTATGGATGATGATTACATGTTTCGATGATTTTGAATAATAAAATTGTACTTTATAGCTTAAATCATTACTTTTAAAATTTATTCCTGTCTTAGATCTATTTTGAATGTGATGTGCTCAATGATCTATATTTGTTGTACTTGTATGGATTATTTACATATAATGGTGCTTATTTGAATTATGATATCAAGTAATCGAATAGTTCATGCCTAGGAAAGACGGAGTGTGCCGCAACCTTAGTTTAGTGTAAGACATTCTGTGCCAATCAAAGATGAATTATGTTGATGCTTGAATCGAAGTTATCTTCTTGATGGAAGAATTGGGCTTGTAGCTACAATTTTCCATTATCATCCAATGTAATAAGCTAATTGAATGCATAGATACCCTTATTATGAAGCTAGTGGTGGCTTTGCAATCCTAGATTCAATAAACATATTTATCAAAATAACTTTTAATCGCTTTCATAGTTAGATTTATTTCTTTAGTTGCTTAGTTTAATTAAAATCAAAACAAAAATTTTGTTTTCTTAATTAACTAGGTTTATGTTTTAAAATTAAAGTGCTTTAGTATTTCAATCTCTGTGGTTTCAACCTCTACTTTCATACTACAAATCTCTTAGTAGAGTATACTTTTATATCTTGATTTTGACGAGATCAATTTTTGGCACCGTTGCCGGGGATTACAAATTACTATCTTTAGTTTTAGAATCTTAGTTTAATTAATTCGTAAATATTAGATTATGCTTTCTTTTTCTTATTTTCCATTTTTGTTTTGAGTCACTGACTTTTCCTTTTGTTTTGTAGTTTCTTGAGTCATCAAATTCTAGAGTTTCGGAGAGGAAGAGCTTAGCACATCAAAGGAGCTTACGCGAATCAATTAAAAAAAAGGCAAAAATTTAAGTGGATCACTTGCTTTAAAATTCTCTTCAAACCACTGTAAGTCAGGGCGCTGAGACGCACTATTTGTATTAGTGTAGGGATGATTTGCACATGCATTAGCTAGGAAACCCGGGGCACTGGGCTTTGATGCAAGCATTGCATTACAGGATAACTTTCACGCATCATAGTAGATGTGTGCTTGTTGCCTTATTTGCGTGGTTGCTTTTCGTATTTGTTTGAGTCAGTAGTTGTTTTAGTTTCTTTTTTTTTATTGTATGTTTGGTACGCGTTCAAGTAACCGAATCATATTCTTTCGATCCTGAACTTGAATGAACCCTGAGAGTCAGTAAGTTCTCAACCCAATGACAAGCACTGAATATTGCACATTTATGTGCCAATATAATAGACATATTGTTCATTTAATCCCCCAAATCCCTAGTTTAACACGCATATTTGAATTAATATAATTTAATAGTGTTGTCACTCAAATGCGTGTAATTATGTGTTTTTACATATTTTATATCTTTAGGTTTTGAAAGTGAAATAAAGGGAAGGAAAGAAGTAGCAACCACACTATAGTATATTCCATAGTCAAAACATGAATAGTAAAATTCCTTTCATAAAAATAAAAAAATAAAAATAAAAATAAAAATAAAGAAGAAGAAGAAAACGTAGTTAACATCCAAGCATTTGCTTGGATGTTATATAAGTATATAATATGTATATTTTTTTTGTCTCTTTCATTTTTTTTCTTCTCTCTCTCTCTCTCTCTCTCTCTCTCTCTCTCTCTCTCTCTCTCTCTCTCTTCAGATAATACAAACCAGGACTGACATTGGGTTTGAAAATAATAGACGTAGAGAAGAAAAATGAGATGCACATTTCATTCAGCCATGTTCAGTGACGAACAGGAGGATGAATTTTCATCTCAGTTCGTCTATAAAAGGAGAGGAGGCAAGGAGAAAAGTGGAGACATCCAACAATCATCACAAACTACGACACTGATGAAGAAATTGATTATTTAGTGGAACCTGACCAACCTATGGAGTGGGATGGTGAGCCAATATTTGATGGATTAGATGACTGGCAGAATATTAGCACAAACTACGATGAATGGGAACAAGCTCAATATGAGGTGTTCCAAGAACTATATCATGAATATGAAGAAAATGAATGGGAGCGATACTTAACATCCTTAGTACAATTCCCCATTTATGATGATAATGACATTATTTTTGGATGGGGGCGTTTGTTAACTAGAGTTGCTAACGGGGAAATGTTAAGGTACGCCTTTCAAAGGGATTGATTCTTTTTCCTACTCGAATGGGGGACATCTCTAATCCCTGTCTTCATTGAACAATTCATGCCTCAAAGAGTCACTGTTGAATATAATATATTCATGGAAATAACAGTGTATGATGATTCCGACATATGTGATTATGACACCTACTTGAGATTTCGAGTCTACTGTCCTAGACCTCGAAATGATCAACTTTCATGAGCAACAATCCTAGTCAACGCCTAGATATGTTAAAATAAAATTCATGTCTTTATTTTTATTGTAATTGTACTTTTCTTTTTGTATATATATATAAGAAAAAAATCATCACTATGTTTTAAGTATCAGAACCATTTGCACTTATTATTTTATGGACTCTGATTTTTATCAAGTCTTACAAATCTCAAATAATGCTATCTAATAAATGTACTAATTTGTATGTTTAAACTATCCCATTGCAGTCCAAAATTAAAAGGCACACCAAAAGTGTTGCTAGTTTAAAAACTATGTTGCTAAAACTGCCAGATAGAAAATTTTGAATACAAGATCGATCCTTTGAAACTGCAGTTCAAAAGATCAATTGTACAGTAATTCTTGATCATTTTACAGTGATAGTACTTTTATTTTATATATATATGAGTTAATTTTGTCATTATTATTGTATCTTTTCTTTGTTTATCTATTTTTATTACAGGTGTTATCCTTGACTTTTTTTTCTCATCTCACTCATTGAGGACAATGTCAGACTCAGTTGGGGGGGACGGTTTCACGATTAACAGCTGTTTGTTTATTTTATCTTAATTTCATTAAAAAAAAATTTAGGTTCTCTAGAAAGAGACACACTGAAAAATAGAAAATGACTTTATATAGGGTTTTGAACCCTAAAAACTTTCCCATCTCTCTTTTTCTCTCTTTTTCCTTTCTTTTTCTTCTTCCTCTTCGTCGCGATCTCTCTCTCACTCTCTGCAACTCTCACTCTCTCAACCCGATCTCCCTCTCTAATTTTCTTTCCATTTTTTTTCTACGATCTAAAATCAAGATCCACTCTAGCGATCACTAAAGGTAAGATCTATAATCCAGAGAAAAACTTTATTTTGATTTTATTCTCTATTTTTCCGATTCGGCTTTAGTTTTTATTTTTGATTTTTATTTTCTCTCTTTTCATTATTTAACAAAAATATAATACATAAGTTGTAGGTACCCACTCACCAAAGAAGTTTGGAAATACCAATCGATCTACGGCCCTACCAGGTTCTCAGATTTCCAAGAGACAGGTGATATTTTTCCATTTCTTTATAATAAAAAAAACAAAAAAAAAAAAAAAACAAAACAAAAAAAAAAATGGACGACGCACTAGCTATTGGTCTTATGTATTTTGAACTTTACCTTGTCATTTTCTTAATTGTTGTTATGACAATGCTGCGTTGCCCTTGTTTAAAAAAAATCTAGTTATTATTATTTTTTTTTTGTCTTCCAAGTTTTCTATTTTTTTTTATAAATAAATAAAAAAAATGAATGACGAACACGTCACCACTCTTTTGATTTTTGAAGTTTATACCATAATTTTTCTTATTATCATTATTGTACTAATACGTTGTCTTGAACTTTTCTAAAAAAAAAGAGAGAGAGAGAGAGAAAAATGTAATTTTTTTTGTGTGTTCTAGTTTTTTTTTTTTATAAAAAAAATGTAGTTCTTCTTTCTAAGTTTTTCTGTTCTAAAAAAAAAAGAAAAAAATATTTGTGTTTCTGAATGTATATATATTTTTTAATATAAATATTTTTAGTTTTTAAATAAAATTCCCACTCACCCCTTCTAAGCTCTCTTTAATTAGATCTTAGTTGATAGTTGGAAGGAATGGAGGGTTGAGTCTAGACTCTCTTATTGGCTGAGAGTATAAAAAATGGAACCAATAGTCGATGACCAGACGTTAATGGGTCGCTCACTTGTTTCCGAGCAGAAGAAACCCTTTGCTAGCACTAGCCTTTATGCTATCAAGAGGAAAGCTAAAATGTTAGGATGGTGTTTGAATTGTTATAGAGTAGAATGTCCTGGTTTAGTTGCTTATAATGACACATCTTTTAAAGTTTACTATTGCTACAAAAGACAATTCAAATCAAAACAAAAGAAAATTTTGGTTGAGAAAGAGGACTGGATCCTTTGATACTCAAATAAATTTTGTTTTTCCATCCCTCATTTCTTTTTATTTTTATTGTTTTTGTCTTAAAAATTTTTTTTCAGTACATTCAATAATTTTCAATCAGGTCATACTTTAAAATGATCCTACGTGTACATATGGCTTTCATTAGCTGGTTCGATAGGAGTAATTTGCATGATCCCATTATCACCAGATATGTCTAGTGCGGTGAATCACTCTAGAGTTAGTGAAAACTAGGTAAAGCCAGAGTTATCCCCTAGCCTCTTACTGATGTTTTAGCTTGCTAGTGATTCTAGACCCATCTCTTTTACTAGAGGTGGATGGGCTATCATCACAAATTGGACGTTCCAGATTGCGTAGCCTCTTTTGTATAGGTGTAGAGGATACTAGTCGCACCATATATGTATCCAACTTAGTGGATGTGCTTAGGATTTTTTTCAGAAGTTTTTCTTTTATTTTATATAAGATAAATTTGACACGTTAATGTTATTTTGAGTATGTTAATAGCATATAACACATTGTCACATGTTTTACTATTTTCAAATGCTAGAAACTCTTTATACTTTAAATCTTTTTGAAACAGTGTGAAAATATTTACTGAATCTAAATGGATGAGCAAGCATAAACTATGCAGTTTAAAAACAAGTAGTGGAAACTAATTAACCCATGTGAGATTTTGTGCCAATCTTCCTTTTATGAGGGTTACTATTCTTTTCAATCTCATAGTATTCTCTTTATCAAATCATTCGTTGAAAGTCTCATTAGTTTATTTTTCTTTGACTGATCATTAGAAGAGAACGTTCAGGATTTACCATTAGAACTTCTAAATTGTTTGAATGAACAAAGTCAATCTATTTTAAAAAATAATTTAGGCCATTTTTTCTTTCAAATGCACCCCCATTCACCTTATATTGCATTATTCTCAATTCTCTCCAAATCATGCCTTGCTCCACCTGGGAGTACAAACCTCATTTCTATATCCAGGTATGTGATTGGACTGTAATGATATTGCAAGAAGTGGTAAAGAAAGAAAGAAGTTGATTTAAAAAAAAAATTTTGAGAAACTAAAAAAAACGGTACAAATGATAAAAAGGAGAAGAAAAGAAAAGGTTGGAATGAATTGCGCAAACACTCCAATCACATGCTCAGAACAAATACACCCCCAAATCTTCTACTCATCTTAATTTCTAACCCACCAGTCAAAGTCCTAATGATTTAAAAGAAATTGATTTTTAAATTTAAGTGATAAGAATGTTCTCCACGGTAGATCGCTCTTTTAATGCTAAGTATTTTTTCATGAGACTTATTGTACTCCAAATGCCTATATATTGAGTCATAAAAAAATGGAAGCAATTTCTTTATCTTTGCTTCCCTACCAAGTGAGATGTTCTCTACATCGGTTTCTGAGAGTATCTCTTTAAAAGAGTGAAATCCTAGTGAGTTTGAGTTAAAACTACAAATTTTATGACTGTTAATAGTCATGTACACTTTAAAGCTAAGATCAGTTGCTTGACTTTTCAAGTACACACTGTAAGTTTAAAGAGTATAAAATTGCTACAATTGACAAACTGTGAGTATATGTGTTGCATTACTATTACATACTTGGAAATTTCATTTTATTGTCAAAATTTAATCTTATCTATTGTAAAAGGAGAAAATCTACCTTTATTTTTATTTTACTTTATTTTTACATTTAAAAAAAATTTAATGAAATTTGTGGGTATATTCACTGCAAACCCTCACGAGACAATTTTTACATTTAAAAAAAAAATTTAATGAAATTTGTGGGTATATTCACTGCAAACCCTCACGAGACAATACTTGTCCACTATGCTAAATGCAATCGCGATTCCTGCGACAGTGAGTTAGATAATTTTATTTTCCTTAGTTTATTCCTACTTTGAAACTAAACTTTTAGAATAATTTCTCTTTCACTTCATTGCTAGGGACTAGCAATAAGTTAGTTGAGGGGTGTGACAAACACTGAATATTGCACATTTATGTGCCAGTATAATAGATATAGTACTCATTTAATCCCCCAAATTCCTAGTTTAACACGCATATTTGAATTAATATAATTTAATAGTGAGGTCACTCAAATGCGTGTAATTATGTGTTTTTACATATTTTATATCTTTAGGTAAAAATAAAGTGGAATAAAGGGAAGGAAAGAAGTAGCAACCACACCATAGTATATTCCATAGTCAAAACATGAATAGTAAAATTCCTTTCATAAAAAAAAAAAAAAAAAAAAAAAAAAAAAAAAAAAAAGAAAAGAAGAAGAAGTAGAAGAAAACGTAGCTAACATCCAAGCATTTGTTTGGATGTTATATAAGTATATAATATGTATATATATATATATTTTTTGTCTCTTTCATTTTTTTCTTCTCTCTCGCTCTTTTCAGATAATACAAGCCAGGACTGACACTGGGTTTCAAAATAATAGACGTAGAGAAGAAAAATGGGACGCACATCTCGTTCAGCCCTGTTCAGTGACGAACATGATGAATTTTCATCTCAGTTCGTCTATAAAAGGAAAGGAGGAGGCAAGGAGAAAAGTGGAGACATCCAACAATCATCACAACAATCTCAACACACTGTTAGAGAGAGAATAGTTTATAGGAGGTTATTATGTGAGCACTTTATATTGTCCCTAGAAATAGGAAACTTTAGTTTTTCTTTGCCTTTTCTAGTTCTAGTAGTTGTAAAATTTTACTTTTATGTAATTGATGATTTCATGTTCCAAAAATATGTAGCAAAACTTTGTGTACTATATTTCTTAAATTTCAAATATTTATTTTCTTGTACAACCTTTGTCAATTTATAGTAGTAAAATAGTCCTATTCAAATTTGGATTTAATATTTTTAGTCTAGCTAGTAGTACTTGTAGTTGTCCCCTAAAATAGTTTGAAACCCCAAATTTTTAGTTTTTATAGCAATATTTCCATTCACTAGAAGACAGATTTTGCAAGTAAATGCCAGATTTCTTAGCCACATAGTTGTTATAATTACCTACTAAATTCCAAAAGTACATCATACTCATATCTCACTCCAAAAGTAGATTAGGATTTGATTTGACCTTATTTGTGTTCTTGGAGTTCAACCACTGTGACCCCACAAGAATCCAAAGTCAAAGGTTTAATATTTTATTATTAATTCAGCATTTTCATTTATGTATATTTTATTAGCCTAGTTGCACTAAACTTTGTTATTTTGCAGATTCCACAAATTTAACCCCAACTCATGTTAAGTGAGGAAAAATAATATTAATATTATATTTCACCATTACCTTAGTTTTATAACTTTAGTTTTAATTGGACAGTCACTGTTTACATCTATTTAATCTTTCTTTAAAAGATTATTTGGAAGACAGTTTCAATTTCAAAATGGTAGGCTAAAACTTTAATAGGGGATCTGTAATAAAAACTTAAAAATCACAACTTCTGTGCACTAATCTTAAATAGGTAAATTTATCTAGATGGGTTGTTTTTCCATTTATGGCCAAAAATATCTATGTATCTATAGTTTATGACCATTTAACATGTGAATAATGCTAGGCACACTTTGAAATTCACATTGAATTTGACACTTAGCTTTAAATGCATGTACCATATGCTGTGTAAGTGGTGCACAGAAAAGTGTGAAAAGTTCACACAGCACAAAGTACATGTATTTAAAGCATAAGATGTCAAATTCAGTGTGGATTTCAAAGTGTGCCTAGCATTACTCTTAACATGTTTATATACTATGGCTATATTGGGCTCTAAAGATTACATATTTGAAATAAAGAATCTAATTATGTGGATTGTCAAACTATGTCTTTTGTCATAAAAAAACACCTAGCATACTCAAACAACTCATATGACAAAATTTATATTTCAAATATCTGTTTATATATATTTCTACCACTAATGGACTTGCAATTATGTAGTGGCAGAGTGGTGGGGACTGGAAGCCGAATAACCCACGTCCGCGACGGAGCACGGTTCGAACCTGGCTACTGCCCAATTGCCTTTTTATTTTTTTTTTAAACCAAACGATGTTGTTTCATATCAAACCTGACACACTTGATATGACCCTGACTAGTGAAAGTTTATTTTTAAATAAAGAATGACTCTGCGGTCTTAAATGCCAAATGCACAAAAGTTGTGGGATCTAGTGTTGGTTTTCATATTCCCAATTTCTTTAAATCATTTCTTCCAACTTAATTAATATTTTCTGTTTTTAATAACTTTTCTTAAATATCTGTATTATTTCTATCTTTCGCAATTATTAAATCCAAAAAGTTTATCTCACAAAAATTTAGCTTTTATTTATTTTTCTTCCTTTTCTTACTAGTACTTAGTTAATTTATTTCACACTAATTTATTTTGCACTATTAAAATCTTTACCGTAAACTACTTAAACAAAATAGCTTTTAATTAGTATATTGCAAAAATATAAAAATTAGTAGTTTAGTAAAACTCCACAAAAAATCTATCATCTTTTATTTTTTTTTTAGTGGCATAATAGTTATTGCCTATCTTTCTTTTCCGTTCCCTGTGAGTTCGACCTGGACTTCCAGAACTTCATTACTTGTACGATCACCTACACTTGGGTGTGATAAGAAAACACGTCAATAGGATGTCGTCACCCAAGCTTCTAGAGCTCAGTTGATGTTAGATGACGAATCAACCCTGAAACCGTCATCTTGTTTGTGTCCGTAATACAAAGTATCCTTAAATGACTGAAGAAAACACGCGTTAATAACATAGCACCTATTTCAATGGCTGACTTCAGAAATAACGGAAATAACAGTAATAATTGAAATAATCTTAATGTACCCACCACTTCGCCGCCTCCGCTATAAGATTACTTTACTCCCACTGTGTACACTTCACCTTTTTGTATCGAGTTACCGGAGGTGACGGCATCTCATTTTCAAATTAAGACCTCTACAATCTCACTTTTACCTTCATTTCATGGTCGCGTACAAGAAGATCCATATCACCATTTAAACGAATTTCAAGATATTTGTGCAACCCTTAAGTTTCAGAACTTCACGGATGAAGAACCAAACTCCGATTATTCCCTTTTTCTCTAAAAGATAAAGCTAAACATTGGCTTCAATCACTTGAACCCAATTCAATAAAATCTTGGGATATGTTGCACAAGGTCTTTTTACAAAAATACTTCCCAATTACAAAAACTAATCAAATTAGGAGGTCTATCATGCATTTCAATTTGCAAGATGGTGACACACTTTATGACACTTGGGAATACTTTAAAGAAATATTACGCACATGTCCTCATCATCAAATTCTTAAATGGCAACTAGTTCAAATCTTTTATGAGCGACTTACCCCCCAAGTTAGAAAACATGGTCGATGTCGTTTGTGTAGGCATTTTTCTCCATAAGAGTGCTGACGAGGCATGGAACATGTTTGAAACGTTAAGTGAAAACTCGATGCACCAAGCGGTGTCTAAATAGTTGGATGGAATTCATCCTAGTCCTTCCAAGTAGGGAGGAAAGTTAGAGTCGGGTCATTCGCTGGATATGTCTAATAAGGTTGATGAGTTATCTAGGAAGTTAGACCAATTAATTTCAATCAGTCACGTGTCGACTCCACCTCCTTCAGAGGTTTGTGCATTGTGTTCTGACCCCTCTCACAATATCTTCGCATGTCCATCTGTATCTCAATTCCCTGAATGGACATCCAAGAACAAGTAAATGCCATGCAACAATTCTTCAGACCAACTAGTAACCTGTATACTAGTATTTCCAACTCAGAATGGAAAAATCATCCTAACTTTGCATGGCCTCCACAAAATATAGAAAATCCTTTTTCCCTACCATCTCATCGGAATTTTCAAAATTTTTCTAATCATTCTCCTCCACAACACTATCAATATCCATAACCCAGTCCTTCTCCTCCACTTCTACCTCCACGTAATAATGCTTTCAAGGAGAAGGTCTTGGCCTCACTTGAAAGTTTTGATTCTATGATCCAATTAGTACACTCTCACACGCAATCCATCTCGAAGCTTGAGTCCCAAATAGGGCAACTAGCTGACGCGTTAAATCATAGGAATGAAGGTAAGTTACCAAGTCAAACTATTCAAAACCCTAAGAGACAATACAAGGTCGGTAGTGCTAGTGAGCATGGAAATGCTGTTTCGACTAGGATAACTACTCGAGAAGAGGAAGTTTTTGAAATTTCGAATGAGAGTGAGAAAGACATGAACATTAACTCAAACCAACAAAAGAGTGAGGACATGAGTCGAATTACGAAAGAGTGTGTAATGACCCTGAAAGATTATGTACCAAAAATGCCCTTTCTACCAAACATCGATGAACCGTCACATTTTTCAAAAAAAGGGTCAAAAAGTGAAAATATACTCGAGGTGTTTAAACAAGTAAAAATAAATATTCCATTTCTCGACGCTATTACACAAATTCCCGCTTATGCTAAATGTCTTAAAGACCTATGCACTCAAAAGCGCAAGTTATGCAGTTATATTTTGAAAAAGGTCTTCCTCACCAAAAAATGAAGTTCGATTTTCCAACACGCTCCTCCAAAATATAAGGATCTCAGAACACCAACGATTTCATGTATCATATGTGACACTATCATTCATTGGGCTCTTCTTGACTTAGGTGTGAGTGTGAATCTGCTGCTATACATAGTTTATAAACAATTAGGATTAGGTAAACTTAAACCTACGGCTGCTACCATATAATTAGCGGATCGTTCTGTTAAAATCCCTGGAGGGATCGTCAAAGACGTCTTAGTAAAAGTTGATAAATGTTACTATCCCATCAATTTCATGGTCCTTGACACCGAACTTGTGCTAGATACTAGGAAATACACCCCTGTCATTCTTGGTTATCCATTCTTAGTAACTGCTAATGTGCGTGTCAACTGTTGAACATGGGTAATGAAAGTGCCATTTGGGAACATGAACCTAAGATTAAATATTTTTAACGATGTTGATCAACTTCCTAATGATGATGATTACCCATGGGTGGTCGATAGTGAGGTTAGACAAACTATTGAACCTAATAAAGAAATAAATATGAGTAAGGAGAACAATATATTGAGTAATGAGCGGACGAATTTGAATAATTCGGATCCTAACAAGGAATTCACTCTAAAGGTGAAAAATCAATTTGAACATGATCAGGGAGAATCATCGAACGAATTAACTCATAAAGATATTATTTTGGTCTTCAACCATGGTCTTCCTCCTGTTAGTAGGGGAACAAAGAACGAGTTTCAGCCTCCATAAGTCTTGAGCTTATCACAATCTAGCTGAAGACGTAAAAGACAATGCTTCTTAGGAGGCAACCCAAGCTTTTATCATTTGTTTTCTCATTTTGGTACACTTTTTGGGTCATTTTGAGTTAGGTTTTCATTTTGTGGACAGGTTTGCGGGTCGGGATCAATTTATTTTGAACTTATTCCCCTTTTTGTTTGATCTCTTAGGCCCCTTTTAGATCGAGTCCTTCTTTGTTTTGATAGTTCCGTCTGTGCTTGTTCTTTTTTATTTTCATTGAGTCTTTCTATTTTAGTTTAGTTTTTCAACAAGTACACCACGGTCTGCATTACATATATATTTCTATTGGCTATCGTTGTTCTTTTTTTTTGTTTATTTTCGTTTATCAAGTATTGACAGGTGAATTAGTGGCTCCATTTGGAGCAATTGAACTTTATCGCCATATTCATATACGTTCACCTGTTTTATGATTGCAGTAATCAAGGTACTATTGTTCCTTTCTATACCTGCTTGCCTTTCTTTTGTTTCATTGTTTCATCGAGGACAATGAAAGGTTTAGGTTTCGGGGTAGGCATTCACATGCACATTTTGCACCAAATAAAAAAAAATTGATAATTGTGCTTAAATGAACAATTTTACCAACGTTTTGACAATTGCAAGTTCAATATTTCTTACTGTTGAACATGATTGTTATAGAATGATAAACATGAGAAGATTTAGTTAGGAACTTGCTTATGTTATGTTGCAATGTTTTAGGTTATGAATAATTTGAATCGTAGTTTAATTTCATAAATTTGCACACGTACTTATGCACTGCACGTTATCAAATGAATACATGTTTGATGTAAACTATAATATGATTCGAATGTCTAGATAACATATGGTGGAGACTAAACCCAGTGAGCTTTCGAGCCAATCTTTTCTTTTTAGAGGGTTATAAATACATTTTGTGTTTGTCAAATTTCATTAAAATAGCGCATTAACTCGTTGTTTAGTCTCATTACTCTTGTTTTGGTTGATAGTCAAGTTAAAATATTTGCTACCATGCTAAATAATATTCCGTCGTAAATGTTGAATAACCATATCACCCTTGGACGTGATTTTAGGCCCTCTTTGTTTTTCACCATTTTTACCATTTGACCTAACCCATATAAAAGATATAATATCCTTAGTTTCGCCTTTGAGCTGTTAGCATGCCTCTTTTTCTTCAAATACCATTATTTTTTTGCTCCAACTTGTCCAACTTGGAGTTTACCACTGAAAGATTGATAAACATTTTAGTGGTGATAAGACGATGTGTTGATTGAGAAGAAGAAATAAACAAGATGATGTTTGGTGTAATTGCCTTGGTATTCAATGAATAGTCGTTTCAAAAGCAGTGAAAAGGAAAAGAAAAAGGTTGGAAGAAGAAAAAAAGAAGAGGAAAGAAATAAAAAAAAAATACATATATATATATATATGAAGAGAAGAGAATGAAATGATGAAAGTTGGTAGAAGAATGAATGAAAGAAATTGAATATGCCTTACAATGCCATTCTAAAGATTACTTGATGAATTTGTTCTATTCTTTTCCATTGTCTCAGCCACGTTACAACCTTTGAAGTCCTATTTGATCCTAGGAAACATGGTTTGGATATGTAAACGATGAAAGGGGGATTAAAACATGGTAATGAATAATTTTTCTTGACTTTTGATATCCTTTCATGAGACTACTTTTCTTGCATTTCATGCGTCTTTTTGTGTCATGTGACCATTGCTTGTTTTGAAAACATATTTCGTTGGTTTGTATATACCTAAGAAATTACAACTATTGCTAAGTGTTTCATTTTATAGTGTAGTTAGCGGTGTGAGATTTGAAGTCAAAGCATAGTTAGACAATTATCCAGATTATATTCCAAGTTCATAATATGCGTGTATTCACTTAACTACCATATCACACACGTGCAAGTTTATAAAACATGCTATTACTTCATTTGATGCATTCTCTTGGAATTGTCCTCGTGACTTAAGTGGATGTTTCATTATGTTTCTTCTTTTGTTCATTATTCTATTTCGAATCATTGTTTAATAATAAGGAGTATTGAATGTTATGTCTTTCTTTTTCATAAAACTTTTTGAATGTATAATGAAATAAAGATGGTTGTGGGTGTCTTCAACGAGAGTCCTCACGAGACTTCACCCATCCTACTAGGGACACTTAGGGGTTTAAAAGGCTTGTTGCATGTGCTAAATGCAATCGCGTTGCCTGCGACAGTGAGTTAGGATATTTGAATTGTACTTCAGTTTTTTTATGTTTTTCTTTGCTCGAGGACTAGAAAAGTGTAAGTTTGGGGGTATGATCGGGAATGAATAGTTTCCGTTTATAGTCCTGGAGATACACTTTGTTAGCCTACTTCATTTATTAAGTGTTTTTAATAAGTATTCTATGTTTTGTAGGTTTTGGAGCTTTAACTTGAAAATGTACTAAAATTCAATGATTACTGGCTTTGGAAGACATTCTGTGCACAAAAGGTGATTCTGGACAAAGCTGGAGACAGTAGCAGTCTTGGTAAATTGTATTTTTGACATTAAAGACTTTGGATTTGAAAATGTTCTCTAGAGATAGAAAATGTAGATCTTTGAGTTACAGTCGTGTGGCCACAAACAGTGAGTTAATTTGAGGTTCGATCAAAAGGTTATCGCAAATCTATGAAAGTTGCACAGAGTAGTGAAAAATACCTCACGCGAGCGACCTTCCTTTTGACCAAAAATGCGTATTTCATAAAATTAGAATGCCCAGCGAAGGTGGTTAGTGCATACGACATCTAGAAACGTAAATACGACAGATTTAGTGCGATTAGGTTTAGGAAAGCTTACAAAACTTGTTCCAAATTTATAAATACCCAATTTTAATTCAATTTGGGATTACACAACATTATACACATTCTTATACAATTGAAACTACAACCATTGAAGAGAGGAAAGCAAGGAGAAGAAGAAGAAGAAGAAGAAGACCAAGGATTTCCATGGCCTCCTCCATCAATCTTTTACCGTGCTCCGCTTTTACAACCAACTAAACCAATATCTAGGGTTTCAATGAAATCCTAGCCAAGTGATAGGGTGTTATTTATATTTTTCTTTTAGATTTATTATGTATGGATGATGATTATATGTTGTGAGGATTTTGAATAATAAAATCGTACTTTATAGCTTAAATCATTACTTTCAAAGTTTATTCTTTTTAGATCTATTTTGAATGTGATGTGCTCAATGATCTATATTTGCTGTGCTTGTATGGATTATTTACATGTAATAGTGCTTATTTGAATAATGATATTAAGTAGTCGAATAGTTCATGCCTAGGGAAGATGGAGTGTGCAGCAACCCTAGTTTAGTATGAGTCATTCCGTGCCAACTAAGGTGAATTATATTAATGCTTGAATCATAGTTATCTTCTTGATGGAGGAATTGGGCTTGTAGCTACAATTCCCCATTATCATCCAATGTAATAAGCTAATTGAATGCATAGATACCCTTATTATGAAACTAGTGGTGGATTTGTAATCCTAGGTTCAATACACATATTTATCAAGATAACCTTTAATCGCTTTCATAGTTAGATTTATTTCCTTAGTTGCTTAGTTTAATTAAAATCAAAACCAAAATTCTGTTTTCTTAATTAACTAGGTATAGGTTTTAAAATTAAAGTGCTTCAGTATTTCAATCTCTGTGTGTTCGACCTCTACTTCCACACTACAAATCTTTTAAAGTAGAGTATATATCTTGATTTTGACGAGATCACACATCTTATTGGTTGTAGCTGAATCAACCGAAATGATCTTAAACAAGATCAAAACAGACAGAAGGTGTACTACACAGTAAATTTACTATTTATAATTTACCAAATAAGATAAATAACATATAAATCATATAAATATCATTTAATCACTCAAATGCCTCCATGATTATCGAATCACCGTGTCTCACTTGACACATTCCGTTGACCACAGTCAACCACTTTCACAATTATCAAATAACATTGATAATTCTCAAAATTCCAAATATGCATTTAAAAGAATACATTTTTCCAGGACGATGTGACAACTCTCCCCTCTAAAAAGAAAGTTTGTCTCCATACTTATACCTCATGAGTTAAAAATGTACGGATACTTGTTCGTCATCTCTTCCTAGTTCTCCCACGTAGCATGCTCGACCGTATAACTACGCCACAATAATTTAACCATAGGAATTGTCATTTTTTTAGTACTTATTCCCTTCTAAAATCTCTATCGGATGCTCTACATAAGTCAAGTCTTCCTGGATCTGTAATGGCTCCAATACAATGATCTTACTCATCTCTGTCATACACCGTCTCAACATCGACACATGGAATACATTGTGAACATGCTCCAGCTCAGATGATAAGGCTAGCTGGTAAGCCATTGGTCCTACTCTCTCTAGGATCTCAAATGGTCCTACGAATCTTGGGTTAATCTTATCCGTTTTCCAATGTGTACAATGCCTTTCAAAGGCCATACTCTGAAGTACACGAGTCTCCTACCTGGAATATCATTGCTCACCGCTTAGAGTCTGCATAACTCTTATAACGACTTTGAGCTACCTTAAGTCGCTCTTGAATTAGTTTTACCTTCTTAGCAGTTAACTGCATTATCTCAGGTTCTATAAACGTTCCCCAACCCTTGTCCAACAAATCGATGAACGACATTTATGCCCATACAAAGCTTCATACGGTGCCATTCCGATACTTGACTGAAATCCGTTGTTGTAAGCAAACTCGATTAATGGCATATGTTTCTCCCAAACACTTCCAACGTCTAGAAATACAAAGTCTAAATGCAAAGTCTAAGCATATCTTCTAGGGCCTGAATCGTTCGCTCTGGCTATCCATCGGTCTATGGATGAAAAGCAGTACTGAAACTCAACTTAGTACCCATAGCCTTTTGTAAACTTTCCCAAAATCTCGATGTAAAACTACTATCGTAATCTGATACAATCACTACTGGAACCCCGTGTAGTCTTACAATCTCTTTCACATACAACTCTACTAGTCTATATGGCGTAGTCGCTTTGATCGGTAGGAAATGACCTGACTTGGTCAATTAGTCAACTATAACCCAAATCTTGTCATTCTTATTAGGTGATCGTGGAAATCCAGAAACAAAATCTATCGTGATCTCATTCCATTTTCACTCTGACACAGGTAATGGTTATAGTAGTCACACGGGTACTTGTCTCTCTCTTTGACCTGTTGACATGTCGAACACACTGAAACGTACTTAGAAACTTCTCACTTCATACCTCTCCACCAAATATTTTCTCGCAAGTTCCAGTACATTTTGTTACTTCCTGGATGAACTAAGTATTTAGTACTATGTGCTTCCTCTAGGATTCACTCCTTTAAGTCCTTCAAATTGGGTACACACAAGTGATTTCCAATCATCAATACACTCCTTGCTCTAAGATGAATCTGAGTCGTCTTCCCAATGGTATCTCGTCTCTCATTTTGCACAGATAATCGTAGTTGAATTGTACTATCTTGATCTCATCAAGGATGTCTGGGTGAGCTATCATCGCCATCATCAAGCCACCATTGGTCTTTAGAATTACATCTAACTCCAAGCATTCCATCTCTCTGACGAGTTCCTATTGCTTGGTTAGCGCGTTGGCTAAATGCCCTATCGTCTTTTGGCTTAAAGCATCGGCTAGTATATTAGCCTTTCCTGGATGATACTCAATCAAAAGATCGTAAACTTTCATCAATTCTAACCATCTCCTTTGTCTCATATTTAAGTCTCGTTATGTGAATACGTATTCTAAGTGCTTGTGATTGTGAAGATCTCACACTTCTTGCCATGCAAATAACGCCTCTAAATCTTTAAAGCATAGATCATTACAACCAATTCAAGGTCGTGAATCGGATAGTTAACCTCATATGTTTTCAACTATCTAGACGCGTAGGCAATCACCTTGTCACCTTGTATAAGTACACACCCCAAGACTTGATACGAAGCATCACTATAAATCACAAATCCTTCGGTTCCAGATGGTATCGTCATGATAGGTACCCTCGTCAAATGAAACTTCAACTCTTGGAAACTGTCTTCACATTTTGAATTTCATTCAAAGGCAATACCGTTCCTTATCAACTTTCTCATAGGCAATGAAATCTTCGAGAAATTCTCAATGAATTGGTGGTAGTACCTAGTTAACCCCAAGAAACTTCAGATTTCTGACACCGATGTCGGTCTTTGCCAATTAGATTCCACTTCCACCTTGTGAGGATCAACTTAAATGTCGTTCTTGTCAATCACATAACCAAGAAAAGCAATACTAGGTAGCCAAAATTCACATTTCTTCAACTTCCCAAACAGTTGTTTCTCTCGCAGTCTCTTTAGTATAAGTCTCAAATGTTTCTTATGCTCTATCTCACTCGGCGAATAGATAAGAATATCATCTATGAATATGATCATGAAATCGTCCAAATAGTCTTTGAAGAATCAATTCATAAGGTCCGTGAACGCGGCTAGTATGTTAGCAACTCCAAATGGCATGACTAGGAATTCGTAGTGTCCGTAGCGTGTTCTAAAAGTTGTCTTCTCTACATCTTCTACCTTTGCTTTCCACTGATAATAACCTAATCTCAAGTCTATCTTGGAAAATACTTGTGCCCCATGAAGTTAATCGAATAGATCATCGATTCTAGGCAAAGGATACTTGTTCTTGATTGTCAACTTGTTTAACTCCCAGTAATCAACGCACATACGCATTCAATAGTACCACAATCCAGGATTCATTAGTAATTTTCTTAGGCTTCGAACCACTTGAAGCTGAGCTAGCTCCTTGTTGTGAACGTTTTCTTGGACAATCTTTGACTTGATGTCCAACAGTACCATAATCAAAACACTTGATTTGTGAGTCTGGTGTAAAACTTGAACCACTCACCCCTTGGTTCCTGTTATGAATGTTGGTCATAAAACATCGGCCTTTGTGTAGTTGATTACAAAAGGGAACACAATGGTTTGTTACTTTGCGCTCTCCTGGGTTCACTAAAACTAGAACTAGAGCCTCGTGTAACCGGCCTCTTGAAAGATTTCCCTTGGTTCCGGTCACCACCTTCGTAACCCCACTTGCCTTGCTGATTTTGTCTCGATCTCTCCATTCCACTTTCGGCCACAAGTGTTGTTTGTTGTACCGCTGCAACGGTCGAATGTTCATATGTCTCCACCCTCAAACGGATGTTCTCCCTTAATCCTTCCTCGAACTTCCTCGCTCTATCTTCCTCCATTGGCATAGACCCTTTCCCAAATCTCAATAGTGCATTATACTTCGAAGTGTACTCGGTCACAGTCATGTCTCCTTGTCGAAGATTATCGAACTCTCTTTTATTCGCATTATGCGCAGCCCTTGGAAAGAATAGGCGATTAAACTCTACCCTGAACCCTTCCCACATTATCGGTGCCCCTTGATCCAAAACATTTACCCACCAATTCTGAGCTTCACCCTTGAGTACATCAGTAGCATTCTCAATCTTTAGTGCATCGAACATTGGAATAGATCTAAAAATTCTCTCCATACCCGTATCCCAATGCTCTGCTAGCGTTGTGTCGGCTATCCCGTGAAACTCTATCAGTTTCTTTCTCGTGAATTATTCTAATAAGGATCGTGAGCTATCGGTGCTGGCTCAAATGGAGGTGTTGGAGGTAATCGCTCCACTATATTCTGCACCAAATCTCTGATGTTTCCCATCATCTTTGATAGATGGTCTTTACGGGCATGTGGTGATTGTTCATGTTCATCAGTCATAATTCTTAACCTGTTAATCTCAGTGCATAAATACTATGCATGTATGACCATAAACAAATCATGTATATATGACAACATATAATATGCATCAAACATCTCTACTATGTATGAATGCATTCTAGATTATGTGTCAAATCACTCAGCACTCCACTCGTTGTCGAATGTTCCCAAAGTTTTGTTACCTATAGTTCTGATACCAATAAATGTCATGACCCATCCTGCTATGCGCAAAAATAGGACACGTGGCACGCCACCAAGGCTCAACTAAAATAATTATAACAATAGCGGGAAAAAAATGTAAATACAACAGTGATAAAATGACTCCCAAAGATTTGATGGATTAATAAAAATAGGCTTATAAAAAGTTTTCCCCTTTAAAACACTTAAGAAACAAGTCCTTTTGAAAGTGGCAATCCAGTCAACTGTGTCGGGACCCCAGTCGACTATGAGGTCAATTACAGAGAACACAACATCCTAGCAGTCAAATCCAGTCGACTGAGACTCGAGTCCAGTCGACTACAGGTTCCCAAACCCAGTCAACTAGCCTCATCCAATCGACTGCTCGGAGTCCTGCAGAGTGTCTAGTTTTTGTGTTGTTTCCAGTCAACTGAGGAAGAAACCAGTCGACTGATTTCCTGAAAACAGAAGAGATTCATCGAAATAATGCATCCAGTTAACTTGACCCAAGGTCATTCGACTGTTTTGCCAAGTCCTACACATTCTGCAAAATTTTAATTTTCAAAATATAACCATTCCCAACCAAGGCAAAACATCTATACCAATCTTGTTCCAAAATAGTCTTAACTGTGTTACAACATTTCAAACATAGAAACGAGTTTTACTATGGATTGTAACCTATGAATCCATTCCAGGATTCCAGTTAAACATACTTCTAATTCTCAAGACTCTTATTACAACATTGAAAGGGAACGCAAAAACATTACAAGGACGGTCATGTCATCTCCTCGGCTTCACTCTTCTCGCTTCTTTTTCCCTTTCTTCTTATCACCTACAATGGATTAAATCTCCACTACTCAACTATATGCTGAGTGCACAATTCTAAACAAATGTTTATATGACAGTTAATGCCTTAAACATCAAAACACATTAAAATAGTCTCTGGGGTGATAGATACGCATTCATCTGGTAATGAAACAATAAAACTGATGTCGTAAAGGGCCTTCTTCCAACCACCCATCCAAGTGTCCTGGCAGGGCCTTCTCCTAAACCATACATTGTGCCCTGGTAGACCTTTCTCAAAACCATGCACTATAGTCGTCACTATAATTTAATCCTTAAACATTGAGGAGCTTACCCCCGGAATGAAATTGTACCAAACTCTCCTTCGACCCACATAAACACATAGCATGCTCACATAAACAAGTATACATGTTTTTCTTGCATTTTTATGTGCATAATAAACGGGCCTAATTAACACATGAATTTGGCCCGAATCCAAAATATCAAACTAGATATTTAAAACATGGTAATCTCTTATAAATCATAGGTCTAGAATTTAAGCTATGCTCCTACAACTTTGAGGAAAGCACTAGTAGTCCAATTCTACGCCGGATCTCTGATTACAAGTGAATCCTATAGGTATTTACATGTTTTTCCCAAATTCCTAGAATTAGGATTTTCTTAAAACTATGCCAAACAAGGCCTAAGAGGTATTAAAATGAAGCCCTTACCTCGATGAATCCGAATATGAAATTTGGTGAAAAATAAATGGGCAGAAGTCCATCGATTTATGTCAAGAAGCTCTAAGCCTCAAAATCCCAAATCTCCCTTGCTCTTTATGGAAAATATCTCACCCTAAACAATATATATGCACTATTTCTGGAAATCACCTCCCTACAAGTTCTCAAACCTTCTAAATATCCCCCGAAACGTCTTAAACGTCTAAGTTATTGATTCACGAGTGAAAATGTACATCCCATAAAAATTTTTTGTCTAAGTTTCATTTGTCGCCGTAATTACGTTCCGAAAACTATTTTCGTGAAATCTCTAGATAAGCTACCTTTTATGCAACGCATCTTATTAGTTATCGCTAAATAACCAAAATAATCTTAAACAAGATCATAACTAGCAGAAGGTGTACTACACAGATAAATTTACTATTCATAATTTAACCAGATAAGTTAAATAATATTTAAATCATATAAATATCATTTAATCATACAAATGCATGCATGATTATTGAATCACCGTGTCCCCACTTGACACCTTCTATTGACCATAGTCAACCACTTTCACAATTATCAAATAACATTGATAATTATCAAAATTCTAAATACGCATTTAAAAGAATACATTTTTCTGGGATGGGTGTGATAGTTGCCTAATCAGAGTCAAATGCCTTGTAAGGAAGGACTCTTCCTTCTATAAAAGGGTCATCACATCCCTCTTAGAGGGGATCCTGAGTTCAATTGAACCAACCATCTTACATTGTTAAGCCTCTCCCAAGAAACCCTAAATATCATCCCTTCATGACTGACCCTTGGTAGTTCCAGTCAACATTGTTGGATTACCAAGGTCCCTGCAATAGTTTCTTACACTTAGTGAAAGTGATGTGACACACACATGGATGTAGGTTCCTTCATTAACAGGGCCAAACCATATACAAACACGCTGCCTATATTTCTTTCTCACTCTCTTCCATGCTTTTAATATACTCTTAAACCCTAAATCTGACCAGTACCAAAAATTACATCATCAGGCTAGATCGATCCACGACAAGAAGTCGAATTGATCTGATAATCCATATAGCCATTAGAATATGCACCTAAAGTTGCGGATCGATCTGCAGCAAAAAGCCAGATTGATCCGTCCCTGTAGATTTGTACTCCTTCCCTTTTTTGAGATAAGAACAAAAAGGGATTGGTTCCCACTTCTACAAAGCCTCCAAAACCTACAAAACATGGGGTCTATTAGCAAGAAAGGGGAAAAATAAAAAGATCAACAAGTGTGCAATTTGTCCATTAAACCTCTTGAAGATATGATGTATCCAATATGAGTAAATTATGATGACAAGAATGCAATATTGAATGTCAATCACATAGTTTCTACAAATTCGCCTCATTTGCACCACAAGAGTTCGTACTGTATTCCGCTTGTTCCTATTAAGTACTTAAAATCTAAATAAACTAATAAGTAGTTTAAGAAGAATAACTAACCAAGAAGCCCTACCAAGAATTACTAACCCAAATGCTTAGCCTCGTTGTCTCCCATTTGATAATCACAACCTTGAATTTTTCCATTATTAGCCGAGATTTGGGGCTCCCCATGCTCCACCCATTGATTATCTGATTGCATAATCCCAATAACGAGAAAATGAGCTTGTACAACTTTACCTGTTTGCCACAAAACGTTCACACATTTATAAAACGAACACCGAATTTTACCTTATTGGTCTGCAACCACAATTGCAAACTAGACAAATGACTTTACCTCCTTTACATGTCGCTCACTTAATATCCCATTTGATGTGGCAGCCAGGGCCATCCAACTTTTGTCCATATCTTGGTTGCAATCACGCGCTAAATTCCCAGGATATTGGTGATGGCCTGGAGAGAGAAAACGTGAGAGAGAGAGGTGGCCGACTTTTGGGTGTATTGTGTAACCTCCCAAAAATTGTGTGTGCAATATACATATATATAAGCACACACCCTTGAGAACCCTAGGTCTCCAAAGGTCAAAGCCCATTGGACCCAGTCCAATGTATGTGGGTGCACTAATGACCCACAATTTTCTTACATTTACAAAGGTGAACATAACTAATGTACCAGCATGAATTTTTCCTAGGTACACTATCATATGTGTAATGCCCTGTTATTTTATTTTCATTAATAAATGTACATTTCATAATTTAATATTCCAGTTTTATTTTTAATAAATTTTGTTTGGAGTTTTAAGCGAAGGAGTATTTGTTTGGGGTCAAACTGTAATTTTTATATAAAAAAAAAAAAAAAAGAAATACCTGTTATGGATTTTGAAAACTGTGGTTTAGAAAAATGTTTACTTTTGGTACAAATTGTATTTTTTATACAACCCAGAATTTATTTCCTACATTAATATAATTTTTTGTATTTTTATCGCAAACTAAAAATACCAGTTTTGTTTTAAAGTTGCGACTATAATGCGTATTGGGTGAGGAAGCACGTGAGCTCAACCTCACCAAAGGATCTCCCTATTACTTGGAGCCCAAAACTATCACAGTATATAAATATATATATATATATATATCACAATCTCATTTTTCTCTCACGTATCCACTCTCTATATCTCTCTTTCTCTCTCAATTCTCTCTTGCTCTCTCAAGATAAACACACATATACAGATTATATATATGTGTATACACATACTTATACATAGATACTTATATATATATATATATCAAAATCAAGAAGAAGAAAGAGAAGAAAATCCAAGCTTCGAAATTTACGGCGGAATTCTCGGTCTCTAATTCTCTGTATTAGAACCTCTGTAAGTAAATTCAAACTCACTCCCAATGTGTATATATGTGTGTTTCTATATATATAGAGGTATATATAGATGTGTATACATAGAACCACCATTGACGAGCTTGAGGTTGGAGTTTTATGAAACTCAACCAAATCCAATTCCGTAAATTGGGAATGAAAGATCTTGGTCCCATTAGACTGTGGTTCGAATACTATGGCTTAATTCATTCATATCGCGACAAACGGTAGATTTAAAGTTTCGTCACCTCTCGATTTTTCATGGATTCCGAGAGTTACTCTCTGAATTAGTTTAATCCGACCACATATTCATGATCATTGCGAAAAAAAATGAAGAAATCTATATATTACATGATATATTTAAAACAAAATTCAAAAAATGGGTAAATATCAGTTTTGAAAAATGGAAACAGGGGAAAAACAAAGAAGAAGAAGAAGAAGAAGAAGAAGACTGCTTCATCTCGCTCGCACGACCTATCGTGCGCGTGGCTCGCTCGCGCGACCTGTGCAGTTTTGGGTATAAAGGAATTTTTAACTGATTTCATGAAAATAGCTTGATCGCTCGCGCGACCAACTCGTGCGACATGATATTTTGGACAGTTTGCATATTTTTTAGTAAGGGACTGTTTGGAAAAGGTTTTGAAAATTTTAAGGAACCGTTTTGAAAGATATACTATTTTAAAGACTTGCGTTTAAGAATTGGATTAATAAAAAGGATTAAGGCTGAGAACTATGTACGTACGGATATTCAGATTATGATTAATGACTGATATTAGTTCATGACATTGACATGCATGATAGGGTCGAGGCCGAGGTCGAGGTCGAGGTCGAGTCAACATGCATGGTGTGTGAGAAAGTAAGAAAAGAATAAAGAGCGGTGGTGTTGCGTACGACTCCAATATAGAGTAGATATTATTCTTGGTATTAGAGGCGACGGTGTAGTGATCGACCCAGTTATTGAGTGGATATTATTCCTGGTATCTGAAGCGATAGCGTAGTATACGACTTTGATATCGAGTGGATATTATTCCTGGCATCGGAGGCGACGGTGTAGTGATCGACCCAGATATCAAACGGATATTATTCATGGTGTCTAAGGTGATAGCATTGTGTACAACTCGAATATCGAGCGGATGTTATTCCCAGTATTGGAGGCGGCGGTATTGTGTATGACTCCGATATCGAGCGGATATTATTCCTGGTATCGGAGGCGACGGTGTAGTGTACGACTTAGATATCGAGCGGATATTATTCCTGGTATATGAGGCGTACGTTTCGGATACTGAGCGGATATTATTCCTAGTATTCGAAGCGATGGTATGGTGTACGACCCGGATACTAAGCGGATATTATTCCTGGTATCTGAGGTAATGGTAAGGTTGAGTCGGGTTTGTCGAGAGAAAAGAGTCGGAAAGATGAGTTGATACAATGTTCATGCACGGTCACATATTTATTGCTTACTAAATCCCCATGTAATTCATATTGAAGTTGTTACTTTGATTTATTGATTTATGACGTTGTTATATTAGCTTGTATATACATTGCAAGTATATGTTTATTTTGCCCACCAGCTTGCATAAGCTGACGGCGTTGATGCGCCCTGGACGCTATGTCCAAGTTTTCTAGGTCAAAAGCAACCAGAGTATTCGACTATGCTAGTTAGAGATCGGAGGATGTCCAGAAGAACTGCTTTACCTTTAATTATGGTTTACTTTTCAGAGTTGTGAGAAACTCTATGTCAGAATTTGAATAAGGACTGTTTGAGCCTAAGACAATGACTGATGTCATCGTTTAGTAAGTTTTAATTTGGGAGCTTATGTTTATTAGTATCCTCTTCTTTAGAAATGCTGTTAAGTTATTTTGTTTGCAGAGACAATTGGTCACTTTTACTTGTCACGACCTGCGAGTCTATAAAGGAAATGAAACACTTTCCTAATTTATGCTATGTCGGGGCGTGACAATATGAAATTGAAAAGATCATTCAAAACCCCCACAAGTCCAAAGTAAGAAAGGAAACTGTCAATATATGTTTGTTTCATAGGACTATATGAGTGGGATTTGACTGTGTCAATTAAAATGGACTAATAATAAGATGTTTGGGTCACCAGTAGAGCGCGGGACTATTAGTCCAATTTAACTTAAACAATCCCCCATATGGATTATTGTACAATCTAGTCTCTCAACTATCAATTAAAATGAACTAACTGTCCAATCCCACAATTGGTAGCCTAAGAGGTAAACTTGTCCTATATGTATGATGATCCCTAACATAACTCGGTTTGGAACCCCCTCTTTTTTCCTCCTTTGAAGTCACCTTTTATTTAATCTCAAGAGTCAAGTTCATTTAAAAAGAACAAAAAGGCAATGAATGTTCACTTTTCCATTTCTCATGTAGTTCAATGTATCATTTTGCACTTATTTATTTATTATTAAGTTTTCATGCATTTCGATGAATCAATTTGCTTAAAAGGGATTAGAGTTTTACTTTTTACTATTTAGTGAAGATTTTAAGGGCAAATATGTCATTTCGTAAGACTGTTTGACGAGAAAATGTGCACTTTAAACACAATTATTCATTTGGATGGAAAACATAACAATTTTGCTTTAGTTTAAATTACAGGGGATTATGTGCAGCAAATCAAAGTCCAGAGGGTCAGTTGAACAGGGGCCAAAGCACAGGTGTAAAATATATTTAACCCTAATTTCTTTACACACACACACACACACACACAAAGGCTAATCAGCTACGGGAAATTCTATTAGCACCCACCTACTTTACTCAGTATACCTACCTTTTAATGAATTTTTCAATCACAATTCTACCCCTATACAAAATGACATAAAAAGACAAACAAATAAAATAAAATACTCTCTACACCTACCACACAATTGGGGCGGACTAGGATTTGAAGAACATAGATATCATCTGTCACGCCCCGAATCCACACATGTGAACCCAAGACGCATGGCACGCCACCAAGGCCTTCAAACAACAATTTACAAATGAAAAGAAAGGAAAACAAGCACTTTTATACCATTACGCTAGACAAAACAAGCTCAAGGGCAAAATGGTAATTAATAAGTGTAGACACCCCAATTTTGACCAAACGTCGAATTAAGGGGAGTGTCACCTCCGTATCCGATGATGATAAGGACCGAAAGATTCGAAGTGTTTCAAGCTCTTCAGAAAGTTCTCCAAACGCGATAAAATTTCACAAAAAGAAGAAAATACAAGGTATTTAGGAGAATTCAGGTATAAAACCCAATTTTTGGAAAAGATCTTCGAAAATAAATTGCTTTGAAAAAAAGGAAGACCTAAAAAAGGGAAGCCCAACAAAAACGGCACATGGCAGACTTTCGCGGCACTCAGTGAGTGCCGGGCGGCAGTCAGGGAGTGCCGGTCTGGCATTCACCGAATGCCGCCGACATTTTCTGACTGCCGATTGCTTTTAAAGTCCGTATTTTGCAGTCCAATACGTATGCGTATGCGGAAAAAAACAAAAAACTGATAAAGTAAAACTGACAAAAACGCGGCAATCCATTAATTGTCGCGGCATTTGATGAATGCCGCGCGGCACTCATGGAATGCCGGAGCGGCAGTCATGGAGTGCCGCCGCGGCATTCACGGACTGCCGCAACAGTTTCTTGACTACCGCGCTGGGCAACAGTCTGTCTCATTTCAGGAAGTACATATTGTACCACCAAATGGGATGTTTACACTTGGCTTTTACTCCGAATTTACTGAAAATACTTGGTAATTTTGCCTATAAAAGAAGAGGTATCTTCATTGAAAAAGATACAAAAAAAAAGAAGGGGGACCAAGGGAGCAAGAGAAGAAAAATATTGGGGAGAATTTGAGAGGAGTTTAGGGGAATTCTTGAGAGAAAAATATTTGGGGTAGAAGAGAGAACATTGGGAGGAGAACTTGAAGAAGAGCTTGGAAGACTTTCAAAATATAGAAGTTTGAGGATAGTCTTGGAGGTGACCCTCTAATCTTAGTTGTGTTTTCTTTTTTTGAACCTTTAATCTTCAAGTCATTTAGTTTTTCTTGATTAAGTTTTAGAGTTTTGTCAAGTAAACTTGGAAATCCTTACTTCCTAGTCCTTTAATCTTTCTTCTATTTTTCTTGTTTATGTTCTTCTTTTGAGATTCTTGGAGATCTTCAATATCTCCCTTGAAAGCTCTTGAGTTTGATGTTTTGAATCTCATGTAAGCTTATACTTCACATGGGAGTCAAAGTTTGATCATCACTTTCTTTATAAGTAAATAGATGAATCCAAGTCCATACTTATGACTTGAGTCCTCTAGCTTGATGTTTCATAGAATCCCTTCTATATTCCTTTGAGACTCATGAGTATTAGTCATATCTTCATCTCCAATGACCATCAAGTGGTAGGAGAAAGTATTTTGGGTCTAAACTCATCTCTATGGTTTAGATTCATCATCTTGAGATTTCATGAAGTCTATTCATACTTCATTTGAAATCTACAAATATAAAAGTCTTTAGCCTCCAATGGCCATCAAGTGGTAGGAGAAGTAGTTTGGTTTAAACCCAACTTCATGGTTTAATAGTTGGGATTAACAAATAAAAGTTGAACTTGACAAATGAAAACAGTGAGTTCACAAACTGTTTTTGATCAAAGATTTTTAGTTCGAAATCTAACCGTTGAAATCAAGTGAAACCAACGGGAAAGTGTCAATAACACAATATTCTATGCACTGTAAATTTTGTTTTAAGGTGGTTTTATGTTTAGAAGGGTTTGATCATGGGTTTTGGGAGTCAACCACAATCTGTCCAGAGTTTCAGAATAGTTTCAGAACAGCAAGTCCATTTTGAAATTCATAAATCAGAATTCTAATGGAGTTTTTGGGGTCTCTAATAATTTTTTCTGGGTACCTTAATGTGTTAGGAAGATCCCCTAAAAGGATCTAAGTGTTTCTCATCTTTTTGCTATTTTTAAAAAATCAAACAATATCTCTGGACAGAGAGTTGTACATCTCTGAGTAACGTCTGGTTCTTGTCCTTTTCCCGGAGATCTAACCGTTGAAACCTTGATTTGCTTTTTGATTTGGAAACTAGACTGACAGAGGCATCTTGTGTCCAAAATTCACCAACATCAAACCATGAGAGATATGCTTTTTCTTTTCTTAAAGTTCTGGTCTGCTCTCTGCAATTTTCAGAATTTCATGACACATTTGACCAACTTTGTAAATAATGGCCTAAATGATTCTCTTATGACTTAGGGTTTAAACCATATCTTAATAATGATTAATTAGACTTAAATCCAAAGCTAAATGATTCAAATCAATGAATAAACTCATTGTTAGTAGCCTACTCTTGTTCATATTCATGAATTTATGTACATTAATGCTTATAATTAGAACTAGTAATTGGATAAAGTTGAATTTCATTGCTTGCTAGGTATAAGCTAGAGAATTAGGATTGATTGTTTGATATCATATTATTATTATGTGAAGCATGTGGACTAACTCTTTGTTTTGTAGCGCTATTAAGGTATGATTTCTAAGACTCCTCTTTAGTTTATCTTAATTTCTTGATTTTATTGATTTTTCGACTTAATGCGCGACACCTTAGAATTAGGTTTTGCCTTATGTGTATATGTGATTAGAGACTCTTTTTTAGGATTTTCTCTTGTTCGCATGCATTGCACGTTTACTATCGCTGCTGGATCCCGGGTAAGTTCACTTGTTCTCTATTGCATATCATATCGCTTGTTACCTGAATTATGTGGCTTTTGAATGATATTTTGTCAATTACAATTTTACACCCTTTGGACATGCTTTTGTGATGTATATGTATATATGTATTAGTTGAGGGCATGCTTAGATTAATAAATTTGATTAAAAGGATGTTGAGTAGAGGCCTATCGCAAGATAGGATGAGAGAGGGTGTTTTAGTCCGACGGGCTCCTTCCTCTCTCATTCCATAATCCCCGGACCTAGTTAATCTCTGGTTTCTAAAAGATCAGTTTGCTTTTAAAATGGTTTCTTAATTTTCCTTTTAAAAATTAAGTGGCTACTCAATTGTTTTAGAAATTGATTTTGAAAAGCTGTGGGTAAGTCAACCTGCGATATCCACAATCTGGCGACTCTGCTGGGGATCGAACCCAGAATCTCTGGTTTCGCAGACCAGAATTCTGATTTTGGGTTCACTTGAGGATTAGACTTGAAAAATATCCTTTTAATTGAATTAATTAATCTTTGTGTGCCTGTTGCATTTCACTTGCATGTCCAGCCAGTCGATTGCACAGAACTATGACCTTGGAGGCTCGGGGAAACCCGGTCGGTCAAGTCATCATGGAACTGTGTGATCACCCTTGATCTCGTACCATGATTTGGTATATTAAGCATCCTATCGGATGTGTGTCAAGGGTCCCTTATTTGACCAAAGCCCAGCTTTTGCACAGTAGTTTCCATAGAACCTTTCAATATTAGGAAATCAATACTTGATTAGGGCTATGTGCTAGGGAGTTTGGTATGCCCAAAGGGGATTATTTGAGATGATGACGATACTTGCTTGATGAAAGATGTATAATCTTTTAATCACCTTTTAGCAATTTCTCCTCATGTTCCACGACATTTGAAGAACATGCCGAACCTTGATTATAAGATTATACTTCTTATATCATGTTAGCTAAGCATCATTGACCTTGTATACATCCAAATTCATGAAAAGTACGGTGATAATCCGATCATGTAATCCTTCTACCCAAAGAATTTTAAGTCCATCTTTGAAAGCAAATGGATTTTTGTAATCTTTATTCCAAAGTTTTCAATTGCTCTTTCAAAAAAAAAAATTAAATAAATAAATCTTTGGAGTTCACTTTTGATTAAAGCTCCAAACTAATCTTCGGGAATTGTTTTTGGAAGAAATGCTCTTCAAATGAATTTCAAAGCAAAATTTCAATCCAATCATCGTCATTGAAAAACATTTTCACATTCTCATTTTTACATAAAAGATTCAAAATCCTTGAGAATTGTTTTTGAAAAATCTCATCACTTAAAGAAATGCTTTTCAAATGAATTTCGAAAATATTTTACCCGACCTTTGAAAGGGTAGTGAGGATCACAATGATAGGTGAAATTGGCGCATTTGGTATGGATGAGGATTTTATGTGCCTATGTGTTTATGTGTTAGGATTAGATTTTTTCGTTTCTTTGGCATATAGAGTAGGCACACACACACACACTTGCATTTCATCCGTGTGCCATATGTGCGGTGCATGCATTCAGTTGCATAAAATCATCAAAGCATGAACATTTTTTTTATCAATATCGTTGCATACATGTAGCATACAAATCCACAACATCTTCCTTCCAATTAAGATCAAAACAATTCCTCGAAATTCCTTGCCTCCTGAAAATCAATTCTGTATGTGGGCCTTTTCATGTCGTGAACCTGTAGAAAGAGTGGAACAACCAGATCCCCTAGTGAGGACACTTCTAACCTCTTGGGTTCGTCCTCTTGATTTTAGGAGAACATGGACCATCATTTTGAGATTGATCCGCCAATGGCATTAAGAGATTTGGAAGAGAAAGTGAGCAAACTGCAGGCCACCGTTGAGCAACAAGATTCAAGGGTGAAGCAATTGGAGAGGGTCATGCTTGAGTTCATTCAATTATTAAGAGATCAAATGGGCCTTGTTGAGGAAAAGATGGATCAGAGAATAATGGATTGCTTAAAGAAGCACCAACAGGCATGTCCAAATCCAGCCATGCACCAAAGCCCATGTCCAAAACCAGCTATGCATCCAAGACCAATCAATCACCAAAGCCCATGTCCAAATCTAACCATTCACCAAAGCCCACATCCAGGTCCAATCCCAACTAATCAAAGAGTTATTCCGAGTCCACATCTCAACCCAAAAACCACCTCTAGCTCAGAGTCGAATTCAAAATCAAACCAAGCCCGCAAGCCGAGAATCTTCACCAACCTTGGCATGCCATTATCCATGGCCCTTGGTCACCTTGTCAAGAATGGTCACCTCAACCCCCTGGACCCAAAGCCACTACCAAATCCCTTACCTCGCAAATGTGACCTTTCTTGGTACTGCGCCTACCACCAAACCCCTGGTCACACGACTAACCATTGCATGAAGCTCCGTCATGATATCCAAGATCTCATCGAGCATAAAATCATCACTCCTTTGCTGAACCCATCGAGTGACGTTTGGCATGACGTGCAGTCCTTTCAATCACAGCCATTGATGAGCACTCTCAAGGAATTTGTTGCCTCTATGAATGTGCAACAACCAACTGGCCCTGACCCAATCAACAGAATCGAAAAAGGCATTAACAATACTCGGTATGAGTTAGAGAAGGGCCATTTGACTGAAAATTGGGCCATAAAGGCAAATGATGCTCCTACAAAGATGCAGAAGGGGAATGACGAACCTGAAGGAAATGCTAGTGAGGTGATAGTGTTTGGAACCGCTGCTGCTAAAGTAAATATGGATGCTCTTGGAAATTTAATAAATTGAAAATCACCTGTGACACTCCAATTGAGACCAAGTCAAGTCTGGCAGTCGAGTTATGTTAGGTTGGAGTCAAATGTCAAGTCCAGTCGAGTCTTCTGGTCAGTCTGTTACCAAGTCTGTTTGCAAGTCTTTGTCGAGATTATCGAGTCGAGTGATGTAATCCTCCTTCCCTACTAATTGAATAAAATCTCATTTTTCTTGATTCAGTGTGCCAAGTCGTGAATGTATGGATCATTAAGCCAAAAAAAAAAAAAAAAAAAAGAAAAAAATAAAAAATAAAAAAATATAAATAAAAAAATCATTTTTCAAATGATCATAAATCTTTGCATTGAAAAGGTTCCCAAGTGATCAAAGTAAATTCTGTGCCAAACCCAAATAGGAGTATAGAATTGATTAGCTACTCTAAGAATTTAAAGATGCTCTTACTCAATCTTGAAAAGATGAACTTGGAACTTGAAGCTTGAAGCTTGCTCACCATCCCCTGAATACCAAGCCTAAAAGATGAGCCCAACCAGTCTAAAGCCAAACAATTTGGTCCTTGATGGTAGCCAGACATTTTAAATGAACTTCTTATTCCAAAAAAGGAAGAAGAAAAAGAAAAAGAAGAAAGAGCTCGCTAGGATGAAAACCTGGAAGGGCGCCTAGGCAAAAGTTAGAGCACAAATAAGATGCGTGTTGATTTCAAAACTCCGAATCCTAGCCAGTCAAAATCATAAAGAGAATAAGAGATAGTGAGGTAGAGAAAAGAAAGGAAAGAGGAAAATATATATATATATAGATAATAAATAAGATTGAGAATTCTTGAGCACATTATTGGTACATGAATTATCCGAAGACTTTGTGTTGTTCTAAAAAAACAAAGAAAAGATTTGTAAAAGAGAGATTTGAAAGTATCAATTAGTCTCAAAAATTTTGTGAGAGGCTCAATGGCTAAGTGGGCCTAAAACAATGCAAAGATATCTTTGGGGAAAATAAAGAGTAATCTGGAGGGTTGATATTGCTTCGTGAGTATGATAAAAAAAAACGATACAATATGAGAATGGCATAGTTGACTGGCTAGTGAAAGGGTTAAAAGAATCAATCGTCAAATAAATAAACGAAGAGAAAAGAAAAGAAAAGAAAAAAAAAGAAAAGATCAGAAAAGAAAAGAAAAGAAAAGAAAATGAAGAGGAGAAGAAGTTCATGTTCTCATCATCCTGTTCAAAGGCTACCACAAGTGACCCATTCCAGAAAGAGCACTCATTTGACCCTAATGGGAACATAGCTCGAAAAGCCCACTATTTCTCGAAGCCTTATTCTTTCAAGACCTCCAGAGTTGATGAACTACGTTTTGACCTGATTCCCACTTGGGGATACGTAGGCAGCCTGTGCGGTTCGGTCACAAACATCGTTGCACCACGTGATATTTCTCTTTCAAGCCTCAGCCAAACTACTTCGGACCTAATTCCCACTTAGGGATAAGTGGGCGAACCTCCCAAGGTTCTTGGTCCATAACCATTCCTAAACCGTAGGCATCACCCCTTGTACCTTTGGTTTCCTTCCTTCAGACTAGGGGGCAAACTTGTGTTTGCCTGGAGCCATATGTGTACTGCCAAACCAGGGGCAAACAAAGTTTGCCTATCAGCATTGGGTTTCCCGCTTTAGCTCACCACATTCATGATGATTATCTCTAGGTTGGGAGTAAATGCACTGCAGGCATCCTGTACCATCATGTTCTCAAAACCCTTGGATGAGCCTATTTGCCCTTTAGACTAGGGGCAAACTTTGTTTGCCAAAATCCCTCCATGCCAGAGGCAAGTTCTCGAGTAATCAAGTTTGTTTTGAAAGGATTGAAATAGAGTGCCTTTCATTCTATAAGCTAAAGCACTAATTTGAAGCATAGTCTAGATAGGCAAAGAATTCGCTAAATCGAAAAGGGGAAGTTTTCAAAGTGTCGATTTATCGGCAAAATACTACCATTTGTAAGATGATGAATAAATGAAAAGTGAGATGATACATTATTCACAATGAAAGCACATTGATTCATAATGAATGTAGAGTTTGAGTCAGTCATCTTGAGTCACTAGCTTTGTCAGGTATGTCCTCCTTTGATGGGTCAGTAAAATGGTCTCAAATGTGTGGGTTTAAGATGAGGAATAAAGATTTGAAAAGTCTCCATGAGCATCCTAAGAGCAATATGAGCAGAGGTTTTGAACACTATCACAACACAGTGCTAAAGTGGTAATATAAGAAGAGTCCAATACTAGGGGCAAAGGTGACTTCTCTCTTTTGACAGAATCGATGTGTTTCTTCTAAAGGTCCGCAAATGCATAAAATTATTCTTTCTATCAGCTCCGTTCAAATTCTTTGAGTCTGAAAACTCCTCAAAATTTTGAAAAATCAACTCTTTGAGTCCGTGGACTCTCGAACTTTTCTTTAAGTTCAAAGTGACTCGGAATATGGAAAATTGGTTCTTTGAGCACGAGGAGACTCTTGAAGCATTAGTCCTCAATGGCAGCTTCTCTTCTCAAAGCATTAGTCCTCAATGGCAGCTTCTCTTCTCAAAGCATTAGTCCTCAATGGCATCTTCATTAGTCCTCAATGGCATCTGCATTAGTCCTCAATGGCAACCTTGCATTAGTCCTCAATGGCAGCATCATTTTTGTTAGTCCTCAATGGCACCTTGCATTAGTCCTCAATGGCAACATCATTTTTGTTAGTCCTCAAAGGCAACCTTGGTCCTCAATGGCACCTTGCATTAGTCCTCAATGGCAACATCATTTTTGTTAGTCCTCAAAGGCAACCTTGGTCCTCAAAGGCGACCTTGCATTAGTCCTCAAGGGCAGCATCATTTTTGTTAGTCCTCAATGGCACCTGCTATAGTCCTCAATGGAAGCATCATTTTTGTTAGTCCTCAAAGGCAACCTTGCGTTAGTCCTCAATGGCAGCATCATCTGCATTAGTCCTCATTGGCATCTACATTAGTCCTCAATGGCAATCCTCGTTAGTCCTCAATGGCAATCTCTGTTAGTCCTCGATGGCAATCCCTGCTAATCCTCGCGAGCATGTGTATTAGTCATCAATGGCAACCTCGCATTCGCATTAGTCCTCAATAATTCTTCGAGTCTCATTCAAACTACCGATTTTGAAATTGAAATTCTTTTGAGTCAAATTGACTCCAATGTTGAAAATTGAAATTTTCGTTTAGCCGAGTTGACTCCGATTTGGAAAATTGAAATTCTCTTTGAAAATTTGAAATCGTTCGGGTCAATCCGACTCCCAATTTGGAAATTTGAAAATTCTTTGAGTCCGATTCGGCTCCCAAGTGTGAGAAATAGAAAATTTTTGGAGTCTGATTCGACTCCTATTTTAGAAATTTGAAAAGAAATTCTTTTGAGTTTGATCGACTCGCGAGTTTTGAAATATTGGATTGATTTGAGTCAAATCGACACCGGACTTGGTGAAATTGAATTTGTTTGAGTCTGACTGACTCCTGATTTCAGAAAATGAATTAAGTCGAGTCTAGGCAACTCCTAATTTAGCATTTGAATTTGAACTCGAATTGAGTCGAGTCAACTCCAGACTTGGTAAAATTGAGTTTATCTGAGTCTAACTGACTCCTGATCGAAATTTGAAAAATTGAGCTCGATTGACTACCAATGAATTAATTTGAGTGGATTTGAGTCCATTGGACCCTTGACTTTAGATACTTGAAATAATTTAAGTCCATCAGACTCCCGATTTAGAAATTTGACATAATTTAAGTCTGATGTACTAGACTCCAAATTTTTGAAAGTAAATGAAATGAAATTTGTTTGACTAAGAAGGGAATTTGTTTGAGTCTAATGGGCTCTCGATTTTAGAAGATCGAATTAAGTCTGAAAGACTCCGGATTTTTGGAATTAAACTGATTCGAGTCTAACTGACTCCAAAATTATGAATTAGATTGAGTTAAGCCTGGTTGACTCCCAATTTTGAAAAAAAAATGAATTTGAGTCTGTTCGACTCCAAGTTTTGAAAATTGAAAAGAATTTGAGTCTGAAAAAAATCTGAGTCTGCTCGACTCCAAGTTTTGAAAATTAATTTGGATTTGAGTCTGATTGACTCCCAATCTTGAGAAAACATATCCGACGGGGCCGAAGGGCTGCGGATTGTTAAGAGAAAACATATCCGACGGGGCCGAAGGGCTGCGGATTGTTCAGAGAAAACATATCTGACGGGGCCGAAGGGCTGCAGATTGTTTAGAGAAAACATATCCGACGAGGCCGAAGGGCTGCGGATTATTAAGAGAAAACATATCCGACGGGGCCGATGGGCTGCGGATTGTTCAGAGAAAACACATCTGACGGGGCCGAAGGGCTATAGATTGTTTAGAGAAAACACATCCGACGGGGCCGAAGGGCTGCGGATTGTTCAGATAAAACATATCTGACGGGGCCGAAGGGCTGCAGATTGTTTAGAGAAAACATATCCGACAGGGCCGAAGGGCTGCGGATTGTTCAGAGAAAATATATCTGACGGGGCCGAAGAGCTGCAGATTGTTTAGAGAAAACATATCCGACGAGGCCAAAGGGCTGCGGATTGTTCAGAGAAAACATATCTGACGGGGCCGAAGGGCTGCAGATTGTTTAGAAAAAACATATCCGACGGGGCCGAAGGGCTGCGGATTGTTCAGAGAAAACATATCCGACGGGGCCGAAGGGCTGCGGATTGTTCAGAGAAAACTCACATCGACACCAGAGTATAAGGCGCGAAGCGCATCTCAGTCGATCAGATGATTCTTGGAAGACACCAGGGTATAAGGCGCGAAGCGCATCTCAGTCTTTCAAAAACGTGGTTCCTGATTCGACACCAGAGTATAAGGCGCGAAGCGCATCTCAGTCGATCAGATGATTCTTGGAAGACACCAGGGTATAAGGCGCGAAGCGCATCTCAGTCTTTCAAAAGCGTGGTTCCTGATTCGACACCAGAGTATAAGGCGCGAAGCGCATCTCAGTCGATCAGATGATTCTTGGAAGACACCAGGGTATAAGGCGCGAAGCGCATCTCAGTCTTGCAAAAGCGTGGTTCCTGATTCGACACCAGAGTATAAGGCGCGAAGCGCATCTCAGTCGATCAGATGATTCTTGGAAGACACCAGGGACCTAAGTCGCGAGGCGTCGCCCAGTCAATTGCTTTCGTCCTTTTTACCAAGACGGCAAAGCATCTTGAAGAAGAAGCAACCTGTGGATTGTAGAAACTCTGAATTCTAAAGAATAAATCGTCTTTAAGTTCGAGTAAAATGCAAGCATAGAAAGTGCATCTATGACGGTCGTGACTTTCCCAGAATAGAATGACATCACAAGTGGAATGGCTTAGGGTGCATTTTTGATACTAAGAAGGAACAATATGTTGCTGAGACATTATAGGAGCATGAGATTGCTTGAGCACGTGCATCACGATAAGAGAGGTGCATTCATTCGTATGGCTATTTGCGCTTGTGTGTGTTTGACCCTTGGCCCGAGCTACGTCTTGGTCTGATTCCTAAATGGATACGTAGGCAGCTCATCATCGAGCACGACCAGCATGAACCATTACCGCGCGCACGTTCTCTTTTTGCAATGCATTTTGTTTTTTTAACCTAAATTCGACGGTCTGGTCAAAGGCTTGTCTTCACACAGGCTTCGACATTCACTTGTGGCACGTGTTGCTCCACAAGCTCTACCGAAGAGGGGCAAACTGCAGACACCCCAATTTTGACCAAACGTCGAATTAAGGGGAGTGTCACCTCCGTATCCGATGATGATAAGGACCGAAAGATTCGAAGCGTTTCAAGCTCTTCAGAAAGTTCTCCAAACGCGATAAAATTTCACAGAAAGAAGAAAATACAAGGTATTTAGGAGAATTCAGGTATAAAACCCAATTTTTGGAAAAGATCTTCGAAAATAAATTGCTTTGAAAAAAAGGAAGACCTAAAAAAGGGAAGCCCAACAAAAACGGCACATGGCAGACTTTCGCGGCACTCAGTGAGTGTCGGGCGGCAGTCAGGGAGTGCCGGTCCGGCATTCACCGAATGCCGCCGACATTTTCTGATTGCCGATTGCTTTTAAAGTCCGTATTTTGCAGTCCAATACGTATGCGTATGCGGAAAAAAACAAAAAACTGATAAAGTAAGACTGACAAAAACGCGGGAATCCATTAAATTGTCGCGGCATTTGATGAATGCCGCGCGGCACTCATGGAATGCCGGAGCGGCAGTCATGGAGTGCCGCCGCGGCATTCACGGACTGCCGCAACAGTTTCTTGACTACCGCGCTGGGCAGCAGTCTGTCTAATTTCAGGAAGTACATATTGTACCACCAAATGGGATGTTTACACTTGGCTTTTACTCCGAATTCACTGAAAATACTTGATAATTTTGCCTATAAAAGAAGAGGTATCTTCATTGAAAAAGATACAAAAAAAAGAAGGGGGACCAAGGGAGCAAGAGAAGAAAAATATTGGGGAGAATTTGAGAGGAGTTTAGGGGAATTCTTGAGAGAAAAATATTTGGGGTAGAAGAGAGAACATTGGGAGGAGAACTTGAAGAAGAGCTTGGAAGACTTTCAAAATATAGAAGTTTGAGGATAGTCTTGGAGGTGACCATCTAATCTTAGTTGTGTTTTCTTTTTTTGAACCTTTAATCTTCAAGTCATTTAGTTTTTCTTGATTAAGTTTTAGAGTTTTGTCAAGTAAACTTGGAAATCCTTACTTCCTAGTCCTTTAATCTTTCTTCGATTTTTCTTGTTTATGTTCTTCTTTTGAGATTCTTGGAGATCTTCAATATCTCCCTTGAAAGCTCTTGAGTTTGATGTTTTGAATCTCATGTAAGCTTATACTTCACATGGGAGTCAAAGTTTGATCATCACTTTCTTTATAAGTAAATAGATGGATCCAAGTCCATACTTATGACTTGAGTCCTCTAGCTTGATGTTTCATGGAATCCCTTCTATATTCCTTTGAGACTCATGAGTATTAGTCATATCTTCATCTCCAATGACCATCAAGTGGTAGGAGAAAGTATTTTGGGTCTAAACTCATCTCTATGATTTAGATTCATCATCTTGAGATTTCATGAAGTCTATTCATACTTCATTTGAAATCTACAAATATAAAAGTCTTTAGCCTCCAATGGCCATCAAATGGTAGGAGAAGTGGTTTGGTTTAAACCCAACTTCATGGTTTAATAGTTGGGATTAACAAATAAAAGTTGAACTTGACAAATGAAAACAGTGAGTTCACAAACTGTTTTTGATCAAAGATTTTTAGTTCGAAATCTAACCGTTGAAATCAAGTGAAACCAACGGGAAAGTGTCAATAACACAATATTCTATGCACTGTAAATTTTGTTTTAAGGTGGTTTTATGTTTAGAAGGGTATGATCATAGGTTTTGGGAGTCAACCACAATCTGTCCAGAGTTTCAGAATAGTTTCAGAACAGCAAGTCCATTTTGAAATTCATAAATCAGAATTCTAATGGAGTTTTTGGGGTCTCTAATAATTTTTTCTGGGTACCTTAATGTGTTAGGAAGATCCCCTAAAAGGATCTAAGTGTTTCTCATCTTTTTGCTATTTTTAAAAAATCAAACAATATCTCTGGACAGAGAGTTGTACATCTCTGAGTGACGTCTGGTTCTTGTCCTTTTCCCGGAGATCTAACCGTTGAAACCTTGATTTTCGTTTTGATTTGGAAACTAGACTGACAGAGGCATCTTGTGTCCAAAATTCACCGACATCAAACCATGAGAGATATGCTTTTTCTTTTCTTAAAGTTCTGGTCTGCTCTCTGCAATTTTCAGAATTTCATGACACATTTGACCAACTTTGTAAATAATGGCCTAAATGATTCTCTTATGACTTAGGGTTTAAACCATATCTTAATAATGATTAATTAGACTTAAATCCAAAGCTAAATGATTCAAATCAATGAATAAATTCATAGTTAGTAGCCTACTCTTGTTCATATTCATGAATTTATGTACATTAATGCTTATAATTAGAACTAGTAATTGGATAAAGTTGAATTTCATTGCTTGCTAGGTATAAGCTAGAGAATTAGGATTGATTGTTTGATATCATATTATTATTATGTGAAGCATGTGGACTAACCCTTTGTTTTGTAGCGCTATTAAGGTATGATTTCTAAGACTCCTCTTTAGTTTATCTTAATTTCTTGATTTTATTGATTTTTCGACTTAATGCGCGACACCTTAGAATTAGGTTTTGCCTTATGTGTATATGTGATTAGAGACTCTTTTTTAGGATTTTCTCTTGTTCGCATGCATTGCACGTTTACTATCGCTACTGGATCCCGGGTAAGTTCACTTGTTCTCTATTGCATATCATATCGCTTGTTACCTGAATTATGTGGCTTTTGAATGATATTTTGTCAATTGCAATTTTACACCCTTTGGACATGCTTTTGTGATGTATATGTATATATGTATTAGTTGAGGGCATGCTTAGATTAATAAATTTGATTAAAAGGATGTTGAGTAGAGGCCTATCGCAAGATAGGATGAGAGAGGGTGTTTTAGTCCGACGGGCTCCTTCCTCTCTCATTCCATAATCCCCGGACCTAGTTAATCTCTGGTTTCTAAAAGATCAGTTTGCTTTTAAAATGGTTTCTTAATTTTCCTTTTAAAAATTAAGTGGCGACTCAATTGTTTTAGAAATTGATTTTGAAAAGCTGTGGGTAAGTCAACCTGCGATATCCACAATAAGATATATCAAATTTTATACGAAAAGATAGGTTTTTGAGTCCCGGTTTCAACGCAAAAAACGGTGCACAAATCCGAGTTTTCTAGAGAGAGTTATGTCCGTTTCCGTAAAAGTCGACAGTGCAGCAAAATGACCTGCGGATCGATCCGCCCCAAAACCGGATCGATCCGGTTTTAGCAGAACCTCATTTTTGGCCCTCCAGAAGTGCCGGATCGATCCGCTCAAGACCCGGATCGATCCGGATTCTGCATCACTCAATTTGACAGCAAAAACTCCTGTTCTGCAGATCCAAAACACCTCCAAATCCCATCCAAACTTCATGAAACTTTGCAAAACCATTTCAAAACCATTCTAAAACCCTTTTGAATCATTCTCAAGATATGTTAACATGTTCTTAAACATTATACAAGATCTTGAATCTTCTCTAATTTTCATAAAACCAACCAAAGTACTTCAGTCTTGATCCAAATTCACAACTAACATATCCAAACCACAAAAACAAGAGTTTGAAAAGTTACCAACATGATTTAAAACCATGAACAAGATGTGCAATGCAATCTCTCCCAAATCTCTCCCAAATCTCTCCCAAATATTCCCAATTCCCTCAAGATCAACCAAAACAAGTTTTCTTAAAACAAACTTCCATTCAAACATGTTCCAAACTACATTAGCAAAGTATGAAAGACACCAACAACATCTTAAACTCCAGTTACAAGATTTACATGAGTCTTGGAGCAATTAAGGCAAAACTAACATAATCTACTAAGTTTTAGTACAACCCCAAGTTAGCTACTAAAAACTACAAGTTTTACACCAAACCATAAGTTTTACTCAAAACAACTATATAGATGAAGCTACTACAATTACAAGCTTCCTTGTCACTACGAACCCCACATTCATCTCCTCAGATTCTCGCCGCCGTGCTCACCTACAATGGTTATTCAATAACCACTAAAATATATAAGCTATATGCTTAGTGAGAAATATCAATCAAGCACACGGATGACATATCAATGCTTATATTCATCTCAACAAACATAATGATCTCCGGATAAGCAAGTATTTCTTCCGCCACTACCCGCAAGTCCGCGACTCCCCCAATAGTCCATGGCACAAGCCAATGACCCACGCCACACACGTGCGGTCTAATGCCGTTGTCGGCAACAAGTGGTCGTCACCACGGAACAATCTCATGGCGGATTCATACAAGCTTTCCTTTGACCCACATAGACAACTAAATATGCTCACATAAACATATCACCATACTTTTCACAAAATCATAGCTAAACATGAATGATTAAGCTAAATAAACATGTTATTAACACCCAAAGAACATAAACATGAATCTCATCCCAAAACAAGATTGAAATCACTCACCTCTTTGCAATTTGCTCCTAGTTAAGAAATTAAAGCCCAAATCTACTCTGGGTTCAAATCCTACATGAATTCGGCAAATTACGGATTACCGCTCCGAATTGGTCGTGAGAGATACGACGATTAAGCTCAGTAAAATCATTACCAAAACGTAGAACTCGCCTCTACGAGTTCGAATCCGGTCTCGGAATTGAAATTGAATATCGAACAGTGTGCCGATTGACGCCGTAGAGCTCCGTCGAATTCCGTCGTCGATTTCGCACGAATATAGTTTCTCTGTAAAGTCCTTAACTCACTAAGGATGAAGATGACTCAATGTGATGAGTCATGAGACAATTGTCTCATCCATATACATTTCAAGTGTTGGTTTCTATTATGACCTCCCCAACATTTCTCTAGTTGTACAATTATACCCCTACTAATTATAGAATTCTTTTAAAATTATCCCAACCTTAAATAGGTGTTTGTCTATGTCTCGTGTAGGTCCCATAAGTGGTCCCACATAATTTTTATGAAGTTGCTAATTAGCCTACTAATTATATAACGTGTTCATATCGTCCTCACCAAGGTATATCAAATAACCACATAAATGGTCTCTAACAATAAACAATAAATTCTAAACAACATATAAATATTTCACATATGCCTTAATAAACATTTAAGCACATAAGGGTGATTCCACAACATTGTCCCATCATAATGGAACTTCATCAACTCATGTCCCAATTTGGAACTGCCACGTTGGCCAACATTGGGTTCCCAAGCTGGACACCCATAATCAACTAGTGAGTTAAAACTCACTTAAACATGTGTTAATAAACACCAATTAATTATGCTAATGCATGCTAAATGGTAATTAACGAGTAATCGCGGGAGCGGGTGTTACATCATCTTTTTCATTTCACAACCAGTGGGCACCAATCACCACGGATTTGTTGTTGCCCAGCATTAATAGATAAGTCATGTTTTATTGTGTTACGTATTGGAGAAATTTTATAGATTGATCCTTCAAAATTTGAAACTCTCACATGCTACGAAGACCAGTTAGTGCTTGGATTTCTTTCCCTTTGATCAATTTTTTATTCCATGCTTCACGAACACTCAAAGTCTTCACAATCCAGATCAATAAGGGAGAAATTTTATGAGTAAAGATTGGGACACACCCAAAGACACAACTTTTGGGACACAACCCAAGGGATGTGTCTATATCTCTCTTGTAATGTCACTGGACCCCACACCCAGGAGAGAGATTGATACATCTCTTGGGTTGTGTCCCAAAAGTTGTCTTTGGGTGTGTCCCAAGTATTACCCAAATTTTATTTTAAGTCCGATGTAATGAGAGTGAAAGAAGAAGGAGGGTGTAGAGAGTAATAAGGAATGATAAGACTTTTTAGGGTTAGTGTTATGTTGGAGATGAGGGTGGGTATAGATAGCATTTTGTCTTAATTTAAATCAAAGTGGTGGGTGTAGAGAGTAAGTGGCTATACTAAGTAAAATTGGTGGGTGCGAATAGATTCTCCCATTAACTACCTCTCTTGAGTTTTGACCCGAGAACACTTACGCTTAAGTTTGAATGAATAACACTTCCCCTTGAAGGATTGATCCGCCAAATTAATTTCTTGCACCAATCTCTCTCAAATCATGCAAGAAACGTGGTTTTTGGGCTCCGGGTTCATTAATAGCAGTTTGCTCAATCCATTGGCATTTTGGTCTTTTCACACTAGTGGATATCCTTTGGCTTTGAAATTCAGAAGCCGAAGAACTTTATAGAACAACTTCTTAGGATTGTGCCTAAAATTCCATTAGTTGAATGATTTCCTCATTATGATTTGATTCCTTATTTGGTGGTTTCCTTGTCAAATAAGGATTTCTTTTACGGTGAAAGTTACCTAGTTTATATAGGAATGTTTGTGAGAGTATTCCTTGTTGTACAAAACTTACCATAGGGGTAAATCCTACTACAACTAGGATTGGGACTATACAATCTATATAAATATAGGGCTTACTCAAAGGATTGATAAGATTGGCTGAAAATCTTTTACATACACAAGACAGGGCTGCAAACTAGTGAGGGAGAATTAGTTTTTAACAATTGTGTGTGTCATATAACTTGGTTGGAGAGTTATACACGTGAGGTCTTGAGTGCTTGTAATCTGCATATTAATCGAGGTGATCGCCTTTGCACGTGGACGTAGGCATTGTTGGGCCGAACCACATTTAAATCTTGTTGTGTTGGTTTGCTTGATTTTTCTTTCGTGGTTGTGTCGTTCTTGTTCAGTTATCTCCATCTTTGTGGGTGTAGTTTTTTTGTTGTGATTGTGGGCCCATTCCCAACACAACTCATTTATTGTAAATAAAACTCGTGAACCCTAATTAAAGGAGAGAATCCAATCTGGCTATTGCATCACTAAGTCGTTAAAACAAACAACAGTACTCGTAATTATATGATAGAGTATTGCTATGTTTTTCAGATTCTAATTTTAAATCTCCATTGCAAATGATGTGGCTGTGGATCTATTTGCAATAATGATGAGACCACTTTAACATCATCAAATCAAAATGCAGTGGACCTACTACCATATAATTTGGTATTGAAATTTAAAATTAGAATTTAAGATGCATAGCATTACTCTAAATGATAATGCCACCTCGGTGGGCTTATGCTGAATGTGGTGCCACCTTGGTAGACTTGAGCAGAAATGTTGTGCCACCTTAGTGGCCTTATACAGAAATCTTGTACCACCTAGGGTTAAGATGCGAAAATGTTGTGCAACCTAAGTGGTTTTATGATAGAATGTCATGCTACTAATTTAGTCCCAAAATATTACAAGCAGATCTTGTAGTACAATTATTTTATTTTATTTTTTCAAAAATAGTAATTGTATAGAAAACAAATTACAAATGGCAGAACCCAATCGATAATGAATGGACCTCTTTCTACTAGAAAAAAGGGATCCTTCCCACCATGATTACCTCAAGACCACAAAAGCAGGCCAAGAAAAAGCTAAAAATAAAAAATAAAAAAAACGAACAATTAAGGAAAACACATCAAAAGGCAAGCAAGACCTATTACATCCATCTCGGGACCTAAGAGGACACTGCTTTTGAAGAATTAGAAGCTTGTTTCGAACTTGGCACCTAATTTCCATGAATTTTAGCTTCAATTCAAACTGTGCGAGCATTTCTTTCCCTCCATATGCCATACACAGCAGCCACACAAATCTTGGGGATTCTGTGGTTGGGTGTCTTCCTTTCCAGCACGTGGAAGCTTTAGTAACAAATTAAATCATTCCAAGGCATAGAGGGCCAATGGAGAAGTAATTCATTGAGTCTGTCGCGTCACGTTAACATGCTGACGTAATATGATCATTTAATCTCAACCACCCATTTGTCCTCTCCTTCTATAAGGATTATGACTAGTGGTTAGTAGAATTTTAAATTTTAAATCTATTAACCACTTGTCATGATTCCCTCGAAGGAGGGGACAAGTGGTTGATTGGAATTAAATAGTCACACCACATCAAAATACTGATGTGACGTGACAGGCTCACTGAATAATTTCTCTAATGGAAGCCACAAACTCAGCAGCATATTATCCACAATATATATATATAATATATATATATATATATATATATGGCAAGAATAGGGACAAGCAAACAGAAGGTGATCATGAGAATTAATAGGCACACATTGTTTTGAGCAAAAAAAAAAAAAGGCACACATTGCAAAACACACAATGAAGAATGTGGGAAGTGAAATGCTGGATTCTATCATGGGTACTAAGTCGTCCTTAGATTTGGAAAAAAAAAATAATAAGAATAAGAATAATAATAACATAATTATACTAGTATTATTCGAAAATACACATTAAATATATGCATTCGCCCCCGGCCCTAAATTATTTCTAAATTATTAAGCTTTGCCGTCCCTTAGATTTTTTTTATTTAAATACTGATGTGTATATGTAATTTTTGAAAAAGTTTTGTGTGTGTTTATAAATTTAAATTCTGAATTTAGTTTATAAATTGCTACATACCTTGTTGATTCAAATAGTTTGTATTTATCTCTCTTTATATATTTATCTCATTATAAAAAGGGAATTGTTATTTCTACTCCATCATTGAACCAATGCACTCCATGGTACCACTATCAGAGCATGTGGTACCATGTATATAATGCATGACATGCATGTACCACATGCTTTAAGAATGGTACCATAGAGTGCATTGGTTCAATGATGGAGTGGCAATAGCATCACCCTTATAAAAATTATTTAAATAAACGCCATTTTTTGGGGAGATGCTGCCCCTGAACCCCGAATGTCTTCGCTCCCCTTAGACTATATTCCTGGTTCCATCCCTGCAAACAACAGAGTGCCAATTAGTGTAGCAGTGGAGAAAAGGACCTCAGGAGAAGGATTCCACCCAACCTTGTCATTGCTAGAAGAGGGGGTGGGTAAAGAATGCATGAGACTTCTTATCTCCAATAGAGCAGCAGTAGATAATCTAAACCTACCCAATCGATTTTAGTACTGCATATTTAGGCATTTGATGGCATATAACTAGGGATTTGATTGTAGAACTTTCCTTTTTAGCTAAAGAGCAGTACATGTTTGATAGGATTCAGGAGTTAAAAGACGCTGCCGTTGCCACTTGCCGCCATAGTGGAGGCACGGGCGAATCACCAACCTTAATCCATTTGTCAAGTCACTTTTGGTTAGATGATTTCTTCTTGTTTTTTGGACTTCAGTGAGGATGATTGACCCAATTTCTCCACCATAAGATCTATTTGGCAATCAATACTCCTCGTAATTTGATCACCAATCACTTGAATCAAATATGATTATCTCCAATTTTAATGATTATACTGTCGAATCCATAGTATTCGTTATCTTCAATAGTTGTAATATTAGGAGGATCAATATAAGAATCTTCTGGATTCCCCATGGATGAGTCAAAAATAGGAACAGTATTTGTCATCACTATTTGAATCAAAGTTTAGTCTTTTACACAATTCTTCCTTAACAAGAACTTTAAGGGTGCGTTTGATTGCAAGGTAGAAAATGGGTTGAAAAGAAATTTTTTCCATGGAGTTATTTTACTTGGAAATTTTTTCCATGGAAATAAAATTTGGGACTGTCTGATTGCAATTATTTTCTGGTTGAAAAATCCTACATTTTCTATGAAAAATCTAGTTTTGCTGTTTGATTGTCACTTATTTCCAATATATATATCACCAAGTTTAGGGCATAGAACTCACCAACTAAGCAAGTATTGACGCAATTAATCATACAAATTTAGCTGAACTAACGAAAAATCCTTCCAAAACTCATGAAAAGCTCAAAACCCAATCATATTTATTATATATGTATATATGTGTATATATACATATATATTCAGTTAAACTGATTGAAGAACATAGATGATCTACTGATAGAAAAATCGAACCTTGTTTTAATCGAGCAAGAGAGCGAGGACAGATGAGAGGAAGAGGCCTGAGAGGAGAAACCTAGCTTTGTGCGATCTGTAGAGAGATTGGAAGTCGAGCCGACTGTAGAATATGTATATGTATCTACATATATATATTTTAGAATCTATACATATATATGTATGCATATACATATACATATACAGATTCAAGTTTGTATGCACAATTACCAGATTTAGAGAGAGAGAGAGAGAGAGAGAGAGAGTGTGTACCGATTCAGAGGCTTTGCGATGGAAGAGTCTTCAATCCAGAGAGAGTCGAGAGTCGAAATCAAGAGTCGAGAGTCCGATCGCGATCTGGCTTCTCAAAAATTTTTCATGGAATATGATTTTTAGGGGTTGGGGTGGAATTGATTGTCCTCGAAAATGAGGAAAATATGGTCACGTGACTCTTTTGTGGCAAAATATTCAATGGAAAATATAGGTAATCAAACACTACAAAATGTGGAAAATTTGTGAGGAAAATATTTTCCATGGAAAAAAAGGCTTATCAAATGCACCCTAAGTTCATCGTTAAGAATGCCCGAAAATTTAGATTTAGGTCAACTCCAAAGGTGGTTGTGGATAATAGTTGACACCTTAGCAATCTTTTGTAAGGCAGCACTAAAAATAATCAACCAGTGCACATTCGCTGGGTGATGGGACCAAGAGGATGCCAATTGTCGAACTGGAAGAAAGTCCTTGTTGCCAATTATGTGCTTTAACATTGGCCTGTCCTTGTCTCTCAGCTTTAGAAGTTTCCTCCAGTACCAAGAACAAACCTGAGCTGAGGAGATTTAAATTCCCAAAAACTTCTTCCTCTAAAAATGTGGATCTTGATCCACTCAGTCCCAAGGGATTTGTAGTACAGGCGAAAACAAAACCCAAATGTGCTTAAGATTCAGAGAGATGTTGCAGTCTTCAACTTTCTTGAGGTCCAGCCCTCCTTTTGTAGGTCTGCAAACTATCTTCCAGGAGACTTTAGCACCATAAGCAGAAGTGTCAATACCAGTTCAGAGAATATTTTGGAAACCAACTTACAGTATTTTACAGTATTTTGGGACCAAAATTACTAAAATATGATAATACTACTAGAATATGCCATTGTGGGACTATTTTTCTCTTTTTAAAATGGCCTAATTATACTTTACACCATTATACTGTACCCGTGTTTTCAATTGGATTCATAAACTTTTATTTTTGGTTTAATCTAAAACATGAACTTCGAAAATTCATTCAATCAGACCCAAACTCTGACGCCGTTGACTTAAACTAACAGAAATTGTCACGTGAGTTGATCCTAATGCTTACCTGTCAAAGATTAGGTTAAGCCCAAATGAATGATGGAGTATTATGAATGGCGCGAAAATGATGCGACTTTGGGGCTGATTGAATGCGATTTTCGATCTGATTGAATGTGACTTTGAATCTAGTTTAATACGATTTTGGATCCGATTGAATACGATTTTTTTTGCCATTTACTATATCCTTCATTTATCTTAACTTAAGTATTACAGACAACTCACTTCACAATTTCCGTTAGATTAAGTTAATGGCATTATCAGGCTTTAGGTGTGATTGAATCAATTTTTGAAATTTAAAGGTTTGATTGAACAAAATAAAAAATATATTTGTGTATCCAATTGAAAACACTGAGTGTAAAGTTTAATTAATCCTTATAAAATTGAGAAGTTTTATGTGGATTGTGGAGAAGGAAGCTATAAACTGAGTGCTCATAGCTTAACGACTAAAACGGTTATTCCTCAACCATTGTATTCCAGGCATTTCTGCGCAATTCTTTCCTCCGTCTCCTCTCCTTCTCTCTCTCTCTCTCTCTCTCTCTCTCTCTCTCTACAATTTTCTCTCTCGTTCTCCCTTATGTTATTTTTAGCTAAATTTCTGTTAAGAAATCATAGAACCATTCAAAAAAATTCAAAAAAAAACAAAACAAAACAAGGGTCAATCCAACTGTCAGAAGGTACCATTTGGTCGATCGAACATTTTCGGTCGAGGAGAAAAAGGAAAAAAAAAATGGTGTCTGATCGATGCTTCTCCTTGATTCTCTTCTCCCTTCTGATTGGCTTGGCCTCTTCAAGCTTCATTTCATGTAATTCATATTCATTTCTATTGTTTTATATGTATATACGTATATTTATATATATATAAATATATACATGTGTATGTAATTATTTTAAAGTTGTTTTTGGGTTGAGCTGATTTATTGAGTTTGGTGGCAGATGATGTCATTGAATCTCATGGGTCAACAGGCCGTACCCTTCTTCAGGCGAAAGCAAGTTAGTGTCTATTTCTTAATCTCTGTTTGGTTACCGAGAAAATTGCAGGAAAGAAATGAAATTATCCTGAATTTCGACCTACCGCACCAACAAAATTCCTTGTTCCCCCCCCCCCCCCCCCCCCCCCCCGCCCCCCCCTCCTCCTCTTTCTAGGCTAATTTGAGGATCTATCTTTAAGATTGACCACCTTTGATTACGAAACTTCCAACAATAATATGTCGCGCAATTAGAATTATATTCTGTTCAGGACCACAAAGAAAAAATTGTACATACACAATCTTTTCTTTCATGAATTTTTTGGGTAGCTAATTAAAGTGTTTTTGAAGAACAGAGTTTATACTCGAACATCCATGATCCAAATATTCCGGAGTTTTTACTATTTTTATCTTCTGTTTTTATAATTTGAACATGAGCATAGGGGAATGGTGAATTTTGTGAAGCATATATTTGTTTGTTGCACATATATAGAGGTGTCAAACGGGCCGGGGCCGGTCAAAGCGGGCCCGATCGGGCTTCGGGCTGGGCCGGGCTTCACCAAACATCGGGCTGGGCTTGGGAGAGGAGGGGAGGTGTCTGCCCCGAACCGGCGGGTCGGGCCGAACGGGCTAGCGGGCTTTCTTCAACTTTTGGACTAGGCTGTGGTGGGCTTCGGGTCGGACCGGGACTTTTTCTTCATTTCGGGCCGGGCCGTGGATGGAAGGATGGGTGTCCACCCCGGCCCGGGGTATGTGAACCTGGCCTAGTGGGCCAGACTTTTAGCCCGAAAAAAGCCGGCTGGACCGGGCCAACCCTACCCGATTGACACCTCTACACGTATATGATTTGATCAAATGTCAGGCCTAAGGTTCTGTTTGGTTCATGGATTTAGCGAAGGAAAGGAAAGAAAGAAAATAGCACCCCAAATGAAGTGTCCGCGGAGTGTCAAAATGCAACCGGCACCCCAAATGAAATGTTTGTGCTACATAGTTTAGCATTACACATTAGTGTCTATACGTGTAGAGCGAGGAGAAAGGTGGTTGTAGGTTAGAAGCCGCTATTACGAACTCAAATTTCACATGAGGCTGAGAAGTACTGGAAAACAAGAGCTTAAGAGATTGGAATGGTGCAATTAGTTTGGATGAGAAATTCAAGTTGGTTGGATTGGTTTTTATGAGTTATTTGTATTATTATTACAATTAGCAACAAGCATGGATATTTCGATGATACTAAAAGCTTGCTTGGTACAACGGAAAAGGGGTAAGGAAGGAGAACGGAGGGGGGGAGGGAAGAGGTATAATCACTTGTTTAGTAGGGTGGAACACAGGAGGGAAAGGAAGAGGGGAGGGATGAATCTTTTCTACAAGTCCACAAACTTTGAATCTGCCTATTGGGGAAGTAAAAATGTAAATTTTTAGAAAATGACATTCTTATCCTTGGACAAATACGACAATATACCATACAAACGGTACACACTTTGTTATAGTTAATTTATACGTATTAACTCCCGGTTCCTTCTTTCATCCCTTCACTTCCCTCCAATTCGATCTAACAAATGTATTAAGAAAGCACGTCTTCCCTTGCCTACAGATACCTCTTCCCTCTCTTTTCTCTTCCAATCTCTTCTCTTCCCTCCACTTTTCCAAAGCAAGCATAAATCAAAGCCGCCAAAATTTTGAGAAAGAACCTGCAAAAAAAACGTTGGCTGATAAAAAAATCATGGTTGTGGAGGTGGTTGGGCAAGGTTAGCGAATAGCAGTGCTGCTAGCCGGATTGGAGTTAATACAAATTGACCCCTCTAAAACATTTTCGACATATGGATAAGCTACGGTTTTCCGTGTGGTACTGCCTATTCTATAATGGATGTTGGAACTTTCGAATTTTTTTAGCATATCCAATACATAAATCTGTGTTTTACTTGTTGAATAATGAGCAAAACTGTGACACGTCCTGTGCCCGCCTGGTGCCTGGGCAGGGGCGAAAACGAGTGGTTGAAGGACCATGTTTAAGACGGGTTTAGAAAGTGAAATTGAAGTGGATTTTTCGAAGTTTTGTAGAAGATTGAAAAGTAAGTGCTTTTGATTCTGGTAACTAAACTAGAGGAAGACAGTTGGTGGTGTGAGAATGGTTGGGGTCTTTATGGTGAAGATGTGAAAATCACAAGTAAAATGAGGATGCCTAATTTACGAAGCGAACACAACGCTAGAGTCTGTTAGGTGGATAATTTTCATTTTCTCTTCCCAATTTGTTTCCTTTTCTTAATTCACGAACCAAACAGATCGGTTGAGTCTAGGTGCTCGCACATTCATTTGCACCAGCCAATTCCAGCACTAGTTGTGCACAACGATTGGTGGGAGCCCGAAACTCCAACTGCAAAGGAAACTTGACAAATATTCATTGCATAGAGTTCTCTCTCTACCCGAAAATCATTATTTAAAAATAGTGAAAAAAAAACCAGTAATGTATTCCAAATTTCGTAGGATAAGATTGATCGAACATTATGTCTGGATTCCTCGGAATAGAGTACCCTTTTCACTTCTTGAAGGCTTTGTTTGGTTCTTGAATTTAGTGAGGGATAAGCAAGGAAAACATAGAGGAAAACATTTTCCTTTGTTGGTTAATACAGAAAAACGATGAAAAAAATAGGAAAGAAAATAAAATAAGTTGAGAAATAAATTAAACATTTTAAATGTTGTGAGTCATGTCCTTCCTTTATTAGAAATTTTAATTTTTAATGTTATCCAAGAAAAGGAGAACATAAGGGAAAACACGAGATAACTGGTTTGCTTTATTGTTCTTTTCCCTTCAAGAAATCAATGAACCAAACTGAGCTGAAAAGAGAAAGCAGAATTTCATTCTACATTCGTAGCAACTCTGACAGATTAGTGCGATAATCTTATCTCCTGACAAACTTCGCAGGTTGCCCCATAGGATTTGAGGGTCTGAACTACACAATCATCACAAGCCAGTGCAAAGGACCCCAATACTCACCTAGCCGCTGTTGCGATTCGTTCAAGCAATTCGCTTGCCCTTACTCAGAGCAGATCAGCGACCGAAAAAATGATTGCGCTGAAACCATGTTCAGCTACATAAATCTCTATGGAAAATACCCGCCTGGACTTTTTGCAAGTTTGTGCAAAGAAGGGAAGGAAGGTCTCAAATGTGACCAGAATGCAACGGAATCAGTCAAAACTTCCCAAAACAGTAATAAAAGTGGGGCTCTGATTGGATGTACTCATTCCCCTATGTTGGTTCTCACAGCAGGCTTCCTAATGTTACTGCTCAACTTCTTCTGAGAACATAACACATATACAAATCTATATATATAGTCATTCAATATATGTTCTGTTATACATATCCTTACTGAATTGGGATTCTTTCAAAGGTTAGGTTATATGGTGATGTTCTTTTTTTTTTTTTCACAACTCTTCATGCTTGAGTTATATTATTCTTGAATTGCAAGCAATCAAGTAAGTCGAGTATTTGTTATTGTGAAGGGGATCCATATATTCATAAATTCATAATAATCCCATTTTTTTTTATTATAAGAAGAACCATATTTTTAGGTTAGCCACATTACCTCAAGGTGCAACTTCATAACAATAAGTTGACTCACTTGTTGTTGCTGCCTTTGCTCAACAGCCTGGAATGAACTAGGCAGAGACCATGCAGATCATCCACCTGTAATTTTGCACATTACTTGGGATGATCGGGCGGTTACAAAATTAGAAACTTTTATTTGTCTAACGATTTGATTTTGTGTTGTGAGTAATGCTATGGTTCGAATTTGGTCCAAATTTGTTACTCAATTGTTGTGTCACTAAGCCACCTAATTAAAACAACCTTTAATCAAATTCAAGTGGTCCCACTGTCACATCAACCGGCAACCCAATTTCGGAGATTAATATTTGAGAACCATATCATTGTTCTTTCTTTGTGGTATTGAGAAATCTCAACCGTACTTTGAAATTTGAATACCAAGTTATTGTCAATGGTGCATTTATATATCACGTGATTGTTTTACGTATACGAATTTATCTACGTGGACAGACGTGCACCTTTTATGTTTTATAACCGTAGTAGTGTGATTGATACAAATTATTGGTCATTGAGTCATATGGTAAATCCTTTTTGGGTCCATCAATAACATGATTGGTTAGCAAGGGTTGGTATCCAATGTAATGTAAGGTCATGCGATTCTGTTGCCAGCTTTCAATTGAATAATTCAATGGACTAAGCAATTTAAATCCCATTTATGCCAATGCCATTTATTGTTTGTCGACACAAACATCACCACTAACCATTTTTTGGTTGCAACAATTCAACAGAGAGAAGGGCCCTTGTATGCTATTAGTACCATTTTACATCAGTTGCATTCTATATACATTCGCACGCGCATGTTTACATACACGGCTAGATCGATTTCTATATCGTGTTAAGACTTTTAGTAAATAAATTCTCTCACTATCTCAATTTCATTTCCTCTTTTCGAGTCCCTAACAACATAATCAAATTCTCCGCAAATCCCTAGATGTAGCTCAATTATGGGTGAACCACATAAAATCTTCTTGTTTCTTGTTTGCTCGTTGGATTTTTCTTAAATTTTCAGTGTTCATTTCTCACAATTTTTGGATCTGGGAATGATGGTTGTTGATTCCCAATATTCAAATCCTTTTCACATATATACAAAGATTCTCTAAAGAGAGCGCCCTCTCTTTGTTAAAGGGAAGACCTCTCTTTTGGTCGTCGGATGGTGTTTAAAAACTGTGAAATAACAAAAATGCCCCTAATGAAAACACGATCCGACGGCCAAAACAGAGAGCTCTATCTTTATTAAAGAGAGGACGCCCGTCATTTCACAGTTTTTAAACACGATCTAACGGCCAAAACAGAGGTTCTCCCTTTAATAAAGAGAGGGCGCCCTCTTTAGAGAATCTTTGTATATATATCCTATATATGTTTACATTTATAATTATAGGTTATACAGTAGCATAAAGGCTTTGCTGCTTGGATTATAATTTATAAGGGCCATGGATCATGACAAGGATGCAGGAAGCAGTCCGAGTAATATCAATCACCTAAAAAAGAAAAGGGAAACAACTGGCCCACTAAAAGGAGAAAGCAAACTACTCATGTGCAAAGGCTGATGATATAGGAAACATACATTGCGACTTGACAATTTGATTATTTCCACTCTTGGTGCCAAAAATTTAAGTTAAATCAAATATTAATAGCTACTGAATCTACTATATAGACTTGAACCCAAGACGAAACAAACAGGGTGACTATAATTCACATGGGTGCGGATCATAAATGGGTCGGCATGTTCAACACAATTATGAAATAACAAGATCAAGACACACGGTTGTCACCCATAACTATATTGACATTAGAGCATCTCCAATGTGGAATTAGCATATGAGTAGCCCATACGTTATTTTGGTTACTTTAATAGAACTTTTACTAAGTAATGCGCCCCAACAGTGCATAATTTACTGAGTAGCCATTTTAGCTTTTAAGTACGTTGTTACAGCTCGGGCTGTTGTAGTTATCCCTCTCTCTCTCTCTCTCTCCACTTTGGAGAGGTGCAGGTTCGATCCTCCTCCAAGGCGAGATGTGGTTCTATCCGTGTGGAAAGGATGACAAGCTAGTGGCCCATTCTCATCAGGTCACAAGTTCACGCTCTGACCACCGCCCATCCTCTTAACATACTAATATCTAACCGCTGATGTATTACCTTAGACAAAAAAAAAAAAAAAAGGGTACATTGTTACAGTACAATCGCAAATGCAGTTTTACATGATAATAGGATGGCTAAAATCTTCACGTCAAATTTATTTACCCTCTCTATTTTCTATAGTTGGCAAAAATGCCAACATTAGAATATCTCCAACTGGGTAATCGAAAGCGTATGGCATGCAAACCCAATGAGTTTCAGTATCTACCAAATTAGATGACTCTAACCTTTCAATTCACACTCCAACAAGGTCATCAAATGAGTTACAAAAATGGATACTAATGAAAAGAGTTCGCATTTTTTGCATGCGGGAGGGTAACCAAATTTTGAAACATATCATAAGCTTTGGATTGTCATTCTAAAAAGCATCTATAGTTAGTTGCGGTCAGGGATGGACACGAGCCGAGCCGAGCTTGCTTGCAAGCTTTTTCACGAGCTCGCGAGTTTGCTCACGAGCTCAAATAAGCCGAGCTTTTAAGTGACCGCGAGCTTTCTCGCGAACTTTTTAACGAGCTTTTTCGCGTGCCCTTTAAACTATATAGTTTAATGATAAATCAGTCATTTATCAAGCCTATTTACGAGATTTGTCATATTTTCTCTAAAGTTGTATAGTTTTATAATAAATGTATGTGTAAAAGTCATTATACATTATCAAACCTATTAACGAGCTTGCTCAGGAGCCTTAATCGATCGTGTTCACGAGCTCAAATAAGCGAGCCAAGCCGAGCCTAACCTTTATCGAGCCGAGCTTCAAGCTCTTATTGAACAACTCTGTTCGTGTCCACCCCTATTTACAATTTGACCAAAATATTTAAAATATTAAAATAGTTATTCATTTTACTACTATAGTACTACTATTATTGAAGAACATTTGGTGAGAATAACTCGATAGATAATCAAAGATTCAAGATTACTATGCCTTCCATTTCAAATTAAATGTCCGTTACAATTTTGTACATTATTTAAAAAAGATATGTTATGCGGAGTATTCATTTTTGTTGTTCATTACATAACTAATACTTTCTTAGTTTACTTTTAAATGTGATGGATATTTAATTTTTCTACTCATTTCTTACTTTATTCTGAATAACACTAAATATTATTATTATTTGTCTTTATTGTAAGAGTATTATAAAAAATTTATACAATATAAAATTTGTAATTAAGATAAAAGTAAACACTTATTTTATAACATAAAAAAAATTAAAAAAAAAAAAAAAGCAATACACACTTATTTAGGGACATAAGGAATACTCAAATAAGCAAAATACAATTTTGATTAGTCAAATGCAAATTCTGCTCCAGTGCCATGTACAAAGTTGGATTCACAAATTGGCAATTGTGGACTCTACAGTGACATCTCTTCTGTGATATTATGTGATGTCATTGTACTCTACAGTAACACAGGAGAAAAACAGACACATATTTTAAAAAGTCGTGTGAAAATTGTATAAAAATTGTATTCCAAAATTACCCTTGTGGAATTTAGCAACAAAAATTGAGCGTATGGGTTGAATGTTTGACTGATTTTGGATTAGTTTAAAACTTGGTGGGCATGATACAAAACCAAACAAAGGTAAAGTAAACGTGAGACATTACATCTAACAAAATTTAGGACTATTAAAATACAAAAAAAAAAAAAAAAAAAAAAACCAAGTCAACACAGCAGAAACAAAAATTTGAGCTTAAAAAAACCCAAAATTCCTGATACAAAATACAACTTCTCTTTCTCTCTCTCTACCCAAAAAAACATTGCAATTTGCAATTTCTTGAATACCAGTTCTAGAAACAAAAGATGAACCACCTAATAAACTTTGATGATGAACCACCTAATAAACTTTGATGTCCTAAAAATCAATGCTTTATCTGTGAGCAGTGACCAGTGTTTCAATAAATCTCAATCCATCAAAGCGGGGCTCAAATTTTTCCGATGAATTTGGTTTCTGAGACTCTGCACTTTCTCCATCTTTGCGTGAATTCATATCCTGAAAAATTAAAGTCAATATAATGAAAAAATATTAATAATGGGAATAAGCGATTGAAAAAATCACCAAAAAAAAGGCACATGTTAAAAGGAGTTAAAAAATAGCCACAAATAGAAATAAATGAGTGAGATTCACGGTTACATTTTCATCAGTGTGGATTTCTCATATATTTTTTACTACTTAAGTTCCTTAACATGTGGGCCTAAGGCACATGCTAACATTTCCCTATATATGTATTTAAATGTATATGTAGAGAGGGATGAGAGAGAATTTTGGTTCTTTGAATTTCAAGGAAAATATATATATATATATATATAGTGAGGAAGAGATTGAGCACTAATTTATGCCACGAAAAATAGATCTCCCTGGTCAGATCTCTGTTTGGTTGCCAAGAAAGTGAAGGAAAAAAAGGAATAAAAGTACAGAATGCAATAAAAATAGCTGTGGGTTGGAAATTACGGAATCTACTAACAAAAACCCAGAATTGCAAGTCCTTATTTTCTCGGCATCCAAACAGAGATTTTCTTTCACCGCAAGAAAAAGTAAAAAAAAAAAAAAAAAAACCAGCAACCAAAAGGGGAAAAAAAATATTAAAAATTAAGAAAGAAAAATTTAAGATTTTACCAGGCGAGAAATCTGAATCTTGGGATTAGAGACGGCAAAGGCAGCAGTTGCTGCGGCGGCAGCAGCGGCGGCGAAGAGTCCTGATTGCTTCATAGAGTGTTGTTTGGATACTGAGAAAATTTGATTCCGGAGATCTAGTAAAGGTGGAAAAGAGTTTCAGTTTTTCTCGGGAAAAGTAAAGTAAAGAAAAAGGTATGTGAGAGAGAAAAGTTGTTGGAAACAGAAAGGTCTTAGTACGGCGGTATTTAAAGCGATGGTCCTGGTCAGTGTTCAAAAATTTACGCGGCAACGTGATACACTGAATTGGGCCCCTTTTTTAACCTAAATTACGGTCTTACCCTTTGAGTAGTTGGTATGCTTGCTTAATTTCGAAGAAACCTACTTACTACTTGGGGACCAAGTTGGCTTCACAATTTTGAAGAAAATAATTTTGCTCACCCAATATTTGGTGCACCAATACTCATTTAAATCTTTTATTAGTTAATATACTAAGATTTAGGATTTAATTAGTGGTGTTTAATTTTGAGTCCTACTGGATTGATCAATGAGAGACTTGGGTAAGCATCGGCACACCAAAAATTGAGTAAGCAAAAATGCTCTCAATTTTCAACCATAGAAAAGCAAAGCACAATTAGTCAATTAGTTATTAGTAATGCTTATGTTCCTTAAATTTAAATTGGATGACATTGAAGTAGTCCCATCATCATTGAAGTTGGTTCTAGTGATATATCACTGACACATCATTTATGACGTGTTTTTGAGATCAAGATTTGGGAAGCATAGCAATATTCATCAACAATGCTAGGGACACAAACACTTAAACACACTCTATCACTCTCATGGGTGGCACTGTGGGGTCCAAATAATTTCACTGAACCCTACAGTATCACCCAAAAGAGAGATAAAGTGTGTTTGTAAATGTTTGTGTACAGTATTTGTACCCCAAATATTACCCATTATTCTTATCGTGAACAAAATAGTTGTTACAAAAAATATGCTCCTAGTATAAGTATACTGAGATGGGTTAATTAGTGTTAAGTCTCACGTTGGAAAAAACTATTGATTAAATGAAAATGAAAACTTTTTTTTTTTTAGTGAAAATCTCTCATATATAAAACTTGGCAAAAAAATCCCAATAATTTTGACATTAAGTTCACCATTAGAAAAATAATTGATTAAAGGACAATGAAAAACTTTTTTAGTGAAAAGTCTATCACATATAAAATTGGGCAAAAAAATCCAACGATTTTGATATTAAGTCCTCGTTAGGAAAAATTATTGATAATGAAAACTTTTTTAGAGAAAAGTCCCTCACATATAAACCTGGGAAAAATAAATCCTAATCGGGAATTTTTTGCCCAATTTTATATGTAAGGGTGAAATTTTACAAAATCATCAAAAAAAAATTTGCTCGGTTTTATATGTGAGGTACTTTCATTAAAAGATTTTCGATGGTGGACCTATACTTAAAAACTACTCTAAATGGACTAAACCCTTAACTTCCCCAATTTTATTATCAGTTGGTTTGCATTCAAATCTTTAAAATAGGGAGAATTCTATGTTACAATTTAGTAGTTTGGTTGTATCATACAATTAATCAAAATATAAGTATGATGTTTTAAATTTTGTGTACAATTTTTTGAGATTTAGAACAAAACTACAATGGGTACAATGTTTTGAAACTTAGATACAAATTTTTTAGACCTAAATAAATCCACTATGGGTATAATGCTTGTGACCTAACAGTGTGGCTTCCTCTTAGTCACAGAAGTTGATTGTATGATATGATCAAACCGTCTAAGTTGTATAGTAGAATTCTACTTAAAATAGATTATGTCGTTTTAATCTTGTTGGATATTTAATTTTCGACTCATTCGTTTTTTGGTAGATTTTTTCAGGGTTTCTGGTAATAGGTATACCACGTGCGTAATGATTTCAGATTCTGCATTTTTTTTTTATTAATTGCGATACAATATTTTTAGAACATAATTGCTAACCACAGCAAAAAAAAAAAAAAAGAAAAAAAAAAGTCAAATAGTCCCACAGCCAAAAGTCATTAAATCAAATAGTCCATAATCAAAATGTTTCATGTTCCATGTTTCATGATTATTAGTAGGGACTAATCTAGGAATCTAATTTAGCGGGGCAAGGGGGGTTTGGTCGTCCCATTACTTATACATTTTTTTTATATAATAAGATAACTATATAAGGAGAGAAAAATATAAACTATTTGAATCAACAAGGTATAGAATAATTTGTAAACTAAATTTAAAATTTATATTTATAAATACACCAAACTTTTTCAAAAATTACATATACACTTCAATTTAAAAAAAAAAAAAAAATCTAATGTCACATCACGAATTTTAGACAACTAAATATTCAATCCAGTCTATCCAGAGCATATATTCGGACTAATATTCAATTGCCAAAATCTCGAGAATGGCACTCTCATACAGACGAATAGATAATTTATTGAAAACAATAGTTAATAGTGATTAAATAAGGACATGTGATCTTGTTGTTAAATAAAAACTCTTTATTATTAAATCTGTATTCCCAAACATCCATTTCATTATAAAATGAGTAATACTTGGGGCACAACCAAACACACAACTTTTCAGACAAAACCTAATTAATGTGTCTATCTCTCTCCTGTGTCATTGTGGGGTCCAGTGGCATCACAGGAGAGAGATAGACATATTAATTAGGTTGTGTCCCAAAAGTTGTGTGTTTGGTTGTGCCCCAAGTATTACTCTTATAAAATAAATAAAGTTTCATTATAAATATTATATTATTTTGATTTACGAAAGAAACATCATATTCATTAAATAAAAAAATAACTTTTTACAAAGTTTAGCGGAGAGAAAATAAATCTATACATCCATTAGTCAAAGCAACTATAATGTTCCTAATACTCAATATACAATCATTATTACAATTATACATTTGTGGCCCACGTTGCCAAAAATAAAATCAAGTATAACAACTCTAATAATAAACAATACAGCGACAATCTCTTTACCCAAACAGAAGCTCCACAGAAAATCTCTAATCACTAAACATGCATATATATTTAACCACGATTCATATAGAAATGCCCCGAATGCATTACGCATCCGGTCAGTATATAAACTACTGGTATGAGTCAACCAAAAATATAAAACGAGTCTTAGGGAACAACGGTGTCCCATAGACTCCCAAAAAAATACTCAAAAAGAAAATTTAACCATAACACATTGTACATTATCGTCATACAGAAAGTAAGTAACACCATCACACAGAATCTCTGTCGAGTTGGAACAGTAGTTCCACACACATTTCAGGACAGAAAAGTAGTTTCATTCAATGTGGTGGCAGTGGTTCCAAACCCGAATAATACTAACTGAATACTTACCCGTCAGATATCTATGGTGAGCCAGCTCTGCATAAAAGTTAGTGGGCCCATCATCCTGTAAATCGAATGATCACAAACTAGGCGAATAATTAATTCCATATATAAACCGTCCACATTCTAACTTAAACGTCGCGTTCATCATTCTACGCTACTCAGCCTTAGGAAATAATCCATTTTCATTATTTATTGGCCTTAAATTCATCATTGTGTTCACTAGATTCACCACCTTGGCCACCCTCTATGGTACGACCCACACATATATCTTATGTGTCCCTAAACATAATACCAATACCCACTCTGGTACCAATTTGGGTGGGGTATCAACCAAATTAGATGTACACACGGAAGGTTGGCCACTATGCCAAAATGTCTAATAAATAAGTCGGGTATAAGTCTTAGGCTAGCTTGATCACACAGCTAGTGGCAAAAGTACACTCAGCAAGTCGAGCTACCAAAATATATCACACAACATGGTGTGGTGAATACTAAAGGAATTTTGTTGTCATTATCGTTTATCGTTCGTATTATTCCCTTTTTTTTTTTAATTCACGTTTACCACATAGTTCTAGCTCATCATAGTCCAATCACATCTCTAACTTTTAGATAAGTTCCAATTTCTCATAATATAGGGTTTTATCAATATACCCATAACAATAGTTCCACAAAATTTTTCGATCAAATTACAAGATCACCAATATAGTATTCAATATATCTAGTTTACTTTTTATCAAAATTTTCACAATATAAAGCCAATTATTTCTAATACGATTAGCTCAACAAAACATTCAATATAAGCATACATGAAACATGTAATAAGAAATCATATTCTCTATATCGTAAAATATTCAATTAGACATTTGTTCACTACTACTGAATTCTGCCCAAATGGTACGGAATCATGGAAAACACTATTAGACGAAAAGTGTGCAGAATTACGTTTTACATGGGACATGCAAGCAGAATCTTAAAACAATCAAAGTATAAATTATTTATAATTTTTCTCTCAAACAAATCCGAGCTTGTTTAAATAAATCCAAAAATCATCAAATAAATCTCAAAGTTTAAATCCACTTATAACGAACATACATATCTATACATACACCTATATATACATACTCCAACATGATTTCATGGGTCTTCTACTGATTTAATCAACATATTCTAATCGATGAGAAATCGTAACGAAACAAAATGAAACGAATGGAACAAATGATTAACTCACGTATGCATATATACATATGTGTATATGTACCCGAATAAACACATTTAATTCACCTTGTTTGAATCGTTGAATAGATGCGAGTACAAACCTAACGACGAACAACACGCTCCATAATTTTACACGCGACGACGGATCCAAAACCCTTCTCTTTTCTTCTCTTTTTCTTCTTCTTTTACGTGGCTAGGTCTCTCTCTCTCTCTCTCTCTCTCTCTCTCTCTCTTGTGGCTGCTCTCTTTTTTATCTTTTTTTTTTTTTTTTGCTTTAACTAATCCTAGGATATATTATCTATGTATATACATATAATACACACACAACACATGTATTACAACACTCACACATATAAATCCCGTTTTTCCTCTTATGGGCTCACAAAAAAGAGCCATATGAGACCATAATGCAACCTAAACCACTAAAATGGCTAACCCAAATGGTATTCATGTCCCGGGTACTTAATTTTCATACCAGATACAGTATTTAACATATTTGTGGGCCTATAAACACTATTGAAAAAAAAAATACACATCACTCTTCAATTTTGTTAACAAATATAAATTAATGCAATGTAACACTCAAACTAAACGGGCTCACTAACGATTTAATTTATATGTCCTCCAAACTTAAAATTTTCAAACATGTGTCTTAGCTAGGCACATTCATATAATATTGCTAACTGAAAATAATAATTGAATAATGTTAGGATTGTGCCTAAAATTCCATTAGTGGAATGATTTCCTAATTATGATGGGATTCCTTATTTGGTGGTTTCCTTATCAAATAAGGATTTCTTTGATGGTGGAAGTTCCTAGTTTATATAGGAATGTGTGTAAGAGTATTCCTTGTTGTAGAAGACTTACCATAGGGGTAAATCCTACTACAACTAGGATTAGGACTATACAATCTCTATAAATATAGGGCTTACTCAAGGGATTGATAAGATTGGTAGGAAATCTTTTACATTCACAAGAGAGGGCTACAAACTAGTGAGGGAGAGATTAGTTTCTAGCAATTGTGTATGTCATATAACTTGGTTGGAGAGTTATACACGTGAGGTCTTGAGCGCTTGTAATCTTCATATTAATCGTAGTGATCAGCTTTGCACGTGGACGTAGGCATTGTTGGGCCGAACCACATTTAAATCTTGTTGTGTTTGTTTGCTTGATTTTTCTTTCATGGTTATGTCGTTCTTGTTCTGTTTATCTCCATAATTGTGGGTGTGGTTTTCTTGTTGTGATTGTGGGCCCATTCCCAACAAGTGGTATCAAAGCTCGGTTGAGAATCCATGGCAGCTGGAGATAGTTCGCTTGGGGATATGCGAATGGCAATAGAAAAGTTCGATGGCAAGAAGAATTTCAGCATGTGGCAAGTGCGTATGAAGGACGCCTTGGTGCAACAAGGTATATAGGATGCATTGTGTAGTGAAGATGACAAGCCAGACGTTGGTGATCTCAAGTTCATGGGGGATGTGAACTTGAGTAATGGTGTAGCTGAATAGCTTGGGGGATGGCAAAGGTGATGCACTATCGATGTGGAAGTTGAAGATTACAAGATGAAGACTCTGAGGACTGATGGGAAGGAATTTGAGGCAAGGTGAAGATTGTTAGGATTGTGCCTAAAATTCCATTAGTGAAATGATTTCCTAATTATGATTAGATTCCTTATTTGGTGGTTTCCTTATCAAATAAGGATTTCTTTGATGGTGGAAGCTCCTAGTTTATATAGGAATGTGTGTAAGAGTATTCCTTGTTGTAGAAGACTTACCATAGGGGTAAATCCTACTACAACTAGGATTAGGACTATACAATCTCTATAAATATAGGGCTTACTCAAGGGATTGATAAGATTGGTAGGAAATCTTCTACATTCACAAGAGAGGGCTACAAACTAGTGAGGGAGAGATTAGTTTCTAGCAATTGTGTGTGTCATATAACTTGGTTGGAGAGTTATACACGTGAGGTCTTGAGCGCTTGTAATCTTCATATTAATCGTAGTGATCAGCTTTGCACGTGGACGTAGGCATTGTTGGGCCGAACCACATTTAAATCTTGTTGTGTTTGTTTGCTTGATTTTTCTTTCGTGGTTGTGTCATTCTTGTTCTATTTATCTCCATAATTGTGGGTGTGGTTTTCTTGTTGTGATTGTGGGCCCATTCCCAACAAATAATTATTTGCACACTTAAAAATTTTTGGATTGTTACAGGGGTCGAACTTAAAGATTTAGAAAAAAATTTAAGGGGGTGAGTGATTATACTTAACGTGTATTTACGAATAATACTAATATAATTAAAAAAAAAATTCAAATCCAGAGGGGTGGGGCCCGCTAGATTCATCCTTGATTATTATTAGGAGTATTTATGTGTAAATATGAATATACACATATACTGGGCATTTGTGCCATAATGCCGTTGGTTCTTTGCTTATACGAATTACCTTACCAACATACTAAGGGCCTCTTTGACAAAACATAGTATAAGGTTTGGAATTAATTACAATCGTAATCGTAATTGCAATCACAAAAAAGTGTAATAGGGCGAGTGTTTCTTGTCAATCGCATGCAATCACAATTTTTTTTAAATGTAGTTTGTGATTCAAAATCATATTTGAGCTTTTTTTTTTGGCTAAAAATTTGAGCTTTTCATAAGTCTCTTAAGTATTTTATGATTTTCAATTGGGTAATACTATGGTCATACCCAATTATATACCTCACTCCAAATATATACCTCACTCATATCACTATGGTATACCCCACACTGATAGTGGACCTCACAGTCTTTTTTTCTCTTCCCATTCGTCCACCTTAGGGTGTACACCTTTTTTTTTTCTTTCTTTTTTTCTCTTTTCTTTTTTTTTTTCTGCTGATGGGAAAGCCCCAAAGGGCGCGCGCACACACACACACACACACACACACACACACACACACACACACACACAATAGGGGGAGCAAATCCCACACCCCAACAAACTCCCCAAAGAGAGTGACTCCCACAGGAGTCGATTGTATACTTGGGTGTGTGGATTTTAGGTGTCTCCCAAACTTTATGTATTACTAGTAAATACAGATTTTCCCTCTAGATTAAGAGTGCATTTTTCTCACCCACCACTATTATGCTGACAAGTCTCCTATTTGTTGCGATTATATCACATGTGGGACAATCCCATTAATATGGAGATTGTAGATTTGGCTAGATTCCTATTGTGATTTGGTTTTCTATTGTGAAAAAGTTTTATTTGGAGTGAATCTTTGGTTTCTTGCTTGACAAGAAATGGTACAAAACTCTATATAAGGGAATGTTGTATAGGAATTTAGGTAAGCCCTTGGTGTGCCAAGTTGGGGGGTCTCCCCTAATGGGGTTGCATCGTCTAGGGTGAGAGAGACATTAGTCGCTAGGGTTTTCCATGAGGGTTGTTCAAATGATAAGGATGTGAGGTAGAGATAGGTATTTCTTATCTCTGTGATTCATCTATGTTACAGTGATTGTGTCAAATTCTTTGGGTATTAAAAGTGGGTGTACAAAAGGTTTGAGGGTTGTTCTATGGAATTTAATCCAAAGTGTCTCGTACCAATTGTTTATTCTTAATAGTAAAAGAACTGGTCTCTCGGGTGTGGATATAGGCGATTTTGTTGAACCACGTAGAAATTTATGTTTTCTTTGGTGTGCTTGTTTATTACTATTGACGTATTTCTGTGTATTTATTGGTGAAATTTGGTTTTGCATATTAAATTCCCAACAAGTGTTTCAGAACCATAGCGGCCAGGTCTGTGGTGGGCAGAGAAGCATGCTAGTAGTGAAGATTAATTGCACAATGGAACAAGAAGAGAAAAAAAAAAGACGACAATATGGCACGTGGAGCAGCGGCGCGGTTACGTGTGACTGACGGCATCAATTTGTGTTGATTGAGTAAGCAGCTTAAAAGATTGGGAACCTGTCTATGATTTGGATCCAAAGCTTGGATAGAAAAATTATACAGTATGGTAAGGTGTATTGCATCTAAGATTTTTGATTGGTTGGAATTTCAAGTAGTTAGTGTGAATAGCTATGTTACTTGGAATGTGAGATAGAGATAATTCCTAAGGTTTTCAAGCACTGCGGATTTATCAGTGGGTGCAGATTTAACAGATTTTGCACGGATTATTGAGGTCGGGTCTTTATTTTTTAGTTTTATTTTTTTGTGATAGATTGGATGAGACAGTAGGTCATGATCTTGGTGTTGGGTTTGTGCCCTCAAACCATTACTTTATGTATGAGATATTAGCATTTTAATATATGGATATTAGCTTTACATTTAGTTATGTATGTTTCTTTCATGAGATGATTGTTATCCTTAAGTATCATAGTAAGTAATTCGTGTATGTATGAGATACATACAGATGAGATACGAATTACTATTCTTTGTTACTTAAAACTTGTCACAGTGGATGATGAGACTGGATATCTCATCAGGTTTACACTGTATCATGATTAACTACCATTGGATGGAGTGATTAATCTCAATCACTAGAGTGTAACTCTTAGTTAATATGCTAGTGCTTATAGTGCATTGACAGACCCTAGCTTTCCTATTGACACTTAATGCTGTCAAACAGTCAATAGGAACTCATAATTTGTATAAGGTACGTGTTCTCAATCTTGCGACGATTATAAACACAGACTGTGGATATGGCTGCTTTGACTTACCAATCAGTGAGGTCTATAGAAGATCAACACCTGGGCATCTTGGGTATGCCATGTTCATAGGGTTGTGAACATATATTGTCAAGACAGAATCTACCCTCTGTTTCAGAGTAAGCATTCCCTTGAGAATGTCACCAAGTCGATTACTGAGTACTGCAGTCTTGTTGATAATAGTTATCAACGTGTTTGGTAATCATGAGAGGTGAATGAGACTCAAAGAATACAAGAAGTAATCATGATTCAGGTTGACAGTAATAGTTATCCGACTACCTGAATATGATTACGAATGCTGAAGGTAGAGGGACATTAATACAACATACAAGTCTAGTTATCGCTTCGGATATGTTCTTTTGCGTTGGAGTTCAGTTATTGTTTTATAGTGGAGTAAACATTAACTGATCAGTCGATCAATTTGCTGATCAAAGAGTTTGGTCATGGGAATTAATCAACTGATCTGAGCCAACAATAAAGAGCCTAGGAGGTCCCACTCTTAGCTCCGCCAGAATACTTGGAAAGACACTTGAGGAAGCTATCATGACAGGTTCGATCGATTGAAGCTAGTTCGATCGATTGAAGTCATGGCAGGTTCGATCGATCGAGCATGGTTCGATCGATCGACTGTTTGATCGATCGAAGTCCTTCGATCGATTGAAGGTTAGGTCGGTTCTGGGAATCTATAAATAGGGCAGCTGCGTTCTGAAACAGGAGTTCGTCGATTTTATTAACCAAAAGCTGCAGAAACTGTTTTAGAGCCCCAAACCTTTTTCTTCGTCTCTATTAGAGATCCCACCATCTCTAGTCTCTCTGGGAAGCATCCACAGGAGTCATAAGGGTGAAGACAACCTAGTGGAGGCTGCTGCATCACCAAGTAAGAAGAATATCAGAATTGGGTTCAAGACTTGAGGTATAATTCCTGTCCCCTATAGTAGTATGCATCTATGGAATTGACAAGTAGTAGATCTTTGGCTACCAACAAGTTTTTGGAACATAATCTTTCCGCTGCGCATTTATAAATTATTTAAACCTATTTTTCCATCAATTGGTATCAGAGTCATGCTCGTTTGGATCTATAGATGCGTTTTTGGAATACTATTTTGATTTGCATGTTGATTTTAGAACTGTTTTTGAAACTGCATCGTCACAGATCTGTTTCTGCAGGGTTATCGCAGCAGTATACAAATCTATGACTGCATTGGATGCATGTTGGATTCGATCGATCGAAGTAGGTTCGATCGATCGAAGATGCTCTGTGCTCAAGCGATCGAACAGGTTTCGATCGATCAAACATTAGATATGTTCGATCGATCGAATGGCATTCGATCGATCGAGACAGATTCTCTGTTAGGTTATTCTTTTCACAATTTTAAATGTTTTAAAAATTATATGTTTTAATTTCATATTATTCTGTAAATTTTTCAAATCATTCTGTGAAATAGAAGGTTCAAGCGATTGAACAATGTTCAATCGATCGAAGGTTCGAGCGATCGAACGGTCTTCGATCGATCGAACTGTGACAGTGAAGTTAGATGCTATTTCAAGTTCTAATTTAGTATATAAAGAGTTTATGTATTGTGTGAATCAATTAGCAGTTCCAATTATTATATATGCGTGGATGTATGCACGACTAACTGCCTGGGGGTGCTCAGGGGATGAGTAGTGGTTGGATATCCTGTAGCCCGAGCAGAACTCCCTGAATACCGGGGTGTCAAACTGCCTGCTGTTGTCACTAACCAGAACCCGGGGGACACCGAACCTGCTGAGGATGTTCCTCTCCACGAAGTTTTCCATTTTCTTCTCGGTAATTGTTGCCAAGGGCTCGACTTTCGCCCATTTGGTGAAGTAATCCACGGTAATGACAACAAACTTGATTTGTCCCTTTCCCATTGGTAGGGGCCCGACAATGTCGATACCCCACTGAGCAAATGGCTAGGGGCTGAGGATTGGCGTCTGAAGCTCTCCTGGACGGTTGATCATGGGAGAAAACCTTTGGCACGTATCACACCTCTTGACATATTCTTGAGAGTCTCTGGCCATGGTCGGCCAGTAGTATCCTTGTAGTAGGGCTTTATGCGAGAGTGCCCGACCTCCGATGTGGTTCCCACACACCCATTCATGGATTTTATGCAACACCCCTTGGACCTGTGTAGGATGGACACATCAGAGATATGGTATGGAGAATCCTCTTTTGTAGAGGATTCCATCGATAATGTGGTATCTTGCCGCTCGGTATTTAACCCGACGGGCTTCGTCATTATCTTCTGGTAACACGCATGTTGCCAGAAATGCCATGATTGGGTCCATTCAGCTAGGTCTTGGGGCAACCGGTTCTACCTCCATGCATTCTGAGTTGATCACACTTGGCTCGGGTAGGTACTATATCCTTATCCCGGGCAAGTCTGACTCAGAGGATGAGGCGAGGCGGGCTAACCGGTCGGCTCTAGTGTTCTCCTCCCTTGGTATCTGTGTGACGGAGAACCCCTGAAGCTTCTTCAAAATTGCTCGAATAAGGGCTAGGTAAGCTATCATGTTATCTTCCTGAGCCTCGTACTCTTGGTTGACTTGATTTACTACGAGCTAAGAGTCACTATACCCCTGGACCTGCGATGCTTCCATTGAAGCAGCCAACTATAATTCGACCAAGAGGGCTTCATACTCGGCCTCATTATTGGAGGCTTTAAATCCGAACCTAAGCGCGTACTCAATTTGGATCCCGTCGGGTGTGGTTAGGATGATCCCTGCTCCACTTCCCTATTTGTTGGATGATCCGTCTACATAGAGTACCCAAGTTGGGATGTCTGATTGCAAACCGGGCGGTAGGACCGGTGGGTCGAGCTCTTCAATCGGGTCTTCTTGGTATGTGAATTCAACAAGGAAATCTGCTACTGCCTATTCCTTGATTGTTGTGCGGGGTTTATAGGCCACTTCAAATTCTTCTAACTCCAAGGCCCACTTGACGAGCCTTCTGGACGTTTAGGGCCTGCTCAAGATCTTACGGAGGGGCTGATCTGTAAGGACCACGATAACGTGGGCCTGGAAATACGGGCGCAGTCTCCGACCTGAAGTGATGAGGGCGAAGGCGAGCTTTTCAATGCGAGAGTATCTACTTTCTCCACCCTGAAGTACTCGGCTTGTATAGTAGACCAGAAACTGTATCCCGTGCTCTTCTCAAATGAGTGCAGAGCTGACTGCCGAGGGTGACACCGCCAAGTACAAGAGTAGCTCCTCGCCTAGTACGGGCATTGAGAGTAGAGGGGGTAAAGCTAAATATTTCTTGAGCTCCCGGAACGCATCATCGCACTCTTCTGACCACTGAAAAGCCTTATGGAGGATCTTAAAAAATGGTAAGCACCAATCGGTTGCTCGGGACACAAACCTATTCAACACGGCAACCCGTCCGGCCAGACTCTGTACTTCTTTGGTTGACCTGGGCGACCGCATGTTGATGACGGCCTGGATTTTCTCGGGGTTTGCTTCGATTCCTCGCCTGCTGACCAGGTGCCCTAAGAACTTTCCTGATGAGACGCCAAATGTGTACTTGGCCGGGTTCAACCTCATCCCTAACTTTCTCAAAATGCTGAAGGCCCCATCCAAATGTTCCAGATGGTCAGACTCGTCCCGACTTTTAACCAGCAGATCGTCAACGTATACCTCTATTGATTCCCCGATTAAGTGTTTGAACATGTGATTGACCAGGAGTTGATAAGTTTCCCCGACATTTTTGAGGCCCCGAAGGGCATAACTTTGTAGCAGTAGGTCCCCTGCTCCGTGATGAATGAGGTCTTTTCTTCATCCCCGGGGTATATACTGATCTGATTGTACCTGGAGTAGGCGTCCATGAACGAAAGGAGCGAATGACCGGCTGTGGAATCCACAAGGAGATCTATCCTAGGCAGTGGATAGTAGTCTTTGGGACAAGCTTTGTTCAGTTCGGTGAAGTCCACACACATCCTCCACTTCCCGTTTCTTTTCTTGACAAGTAGTACATTTGTTAACCAGTCGGGATAGTAGACCTCTCAGATAGATTGGGCTTTGAGGAGCTTTTCGACCTCCTTTTACACTGCCTTTTGTCTCTCGGGGGCCATGCCCTGTCTTTTCTGCTTCACCGGCTGGGAGTCTGGGTCGACGTTGAGCCGATGAGTCATTACCTGGGGATCAATCCCAGGCATATCTTCATGGCACCAGGCGAACACGTCCTGGCTCTGTTGTAGAAATTGAATCATCTTCTCCCTAAGGTGGGGCTCCAGCAGGGTGCCGATGCTGACCGTTTGGTCTGGGAGTTGTAGGTTCAATGCCACTTGTTCTAGTTCTTCGATTGGGCCCACTCTATCATTCTGATCCCTCGAGTCCATCTCCTGGATGTTCAGTGTTTCTGTGATGACTTCCTGGTAGAGGAAACTGACATAGCAACTCTGGGCGGTCGCCTGATCTCCACGCAGGCTCCCGGGTCCATGAGGGGTCGGGAACTTAACTGTCAGGCTATGAGTAGAGACGACGGCCCCTGGCTTTGTTGAGTGTAGGCCTCCTGAGAATGACATTGTAGGCAGACGGGGCCTCCACTATTACAAAGTTTGCCAGCAGGGACGTCTACTGAGGGTAAGTTCCCATAAGCATGGGGAGCTCCATTGTACCGAGCGGCTGGGTACTGGATCCGTTAAACCCACCAGGGGAGTAGCTACCAGACGGAGCCGATCCCTGGACATCCCGAGGTGATCGAACGCTGACATAAACATGATATCGGTCGAGCTACCTATATCCACCAACACCCTTTTGACCACGTAATTAGCTATGGAGTGTGTCACAACTAACATGTCATCATGGGGGCAGTGGATGCCCTACAAATCGTGGAAGGTAAACGTCATTATGTCAGTTGGCGGGGAGCTGGTTGATTGAACCTGCCAGACATCCGCCCGGGATGTCCGAGCATGCCTCTTCCTTGAGGACTGTGAGTCCCCGCCGCCCGACGTTCCTCTAGAGATCACGTTGATTTGACCAAGACGTTGTATTTGATCGGGAGCTCGGGCTCCCTGCGTAGGCCGTCCATCTGTCGTGACGTATTCTGCAAGATGACCCTACTCGATCAATTTTTCTATGGCTATCTTTAACTTGAAGCAATCCTCTGTGTCATGACCATGGTCTCTATGGAAGCGGCAAAATTTATCCCGATTCCTCTTTTCGGGTGGGGCTTTTAGTTTTGCCGGTTGTTGAAGTAAACTTTGCGCCTCAACGGTGGCTATGACTTCGTGGATTGGTCAAGACAGAGGCGTGAAAGTGATCTGGGGCTAATCCCGACCTCCTCTCTGTTGGTCTTGCCTGGGCTTTTTTACCGGGCCCTCACACCGTCGCTTGGCTTTCGGGGACTCATATCCCATGAAACTGGTGTGTTTGGACTTCAGGAATTCTTCCGTGTCTATATACTTTTCAACCCTCTCCGAGAGCTCCACCAGGGTTGTCGGTCGGTCTCGATGAATGACGTAGCAACCTTGGTGTGTTGAACTCTCGAGCAGAAGGCCATGATGGCTGCTGTTTCGTTCAAATTGCGGATCTAAAGCCTCTGCTGATTGAAGTGGTCCATGTACTCCCTTAGGCATTTACCCTTGCGCTGCTTGACAGTTAATAGCTGAGTGTCTGGTTGCGACCGGTCGAGCATCCCTACAAACTGGCTAATGAAAAGCTTGCTCAGTGCCTTGAAGTCATCAACCGTTCGGGGCTTGAGGGCGTGGAACCACTGCACGACTGGCCCTTTGAGAGTGCTGGGGAAGGCCAGGCACAGTAATTTATCGACAGTGGTGACCAACATCATCTGGGCCCTGTAGGTGCGAACATGATCCACTGGGCTCCCTATCCCGTCATAAGAACTGAGATGCGGTGGCTTAAACTTCTACGGGATAGGGGATCCGGTGATCCGAGCAGTATGGGGCAACTAGGTCTCCGTGTTGGTATGGTTGTGACGCTGCTTGTGGCTCAGTTGCTCGATTTATTACTACAAGCCCTGGATTTGAGCATTCACGTCTTCACGCTCGGTCTTTCTTTCAATGTCCGAGCTGTAAGTCGGGTCAGATGACGAAGCTTCTTCTTCGAAGTATGTTGACCTCGGGGATAGAATCCGGCTCTGGCTCCGGCTCTGGGTAATCGTATGCCTAAGATCTCCTCGGATCCGGGCTGGAGAGTCTTTGGCTGATTCCTGGGGCTTTGGCCCTGATCCCTCCCTCCTGGTGGCGCATCGCCTGTTGATGATGTCTATGGCATCTTCTACCCGACAAGGATTGGTCCGAGCTTGCAGCTTGGGGCGCCTGGGCGCTCTGCTACGGTCACCATCCCGGGCGTGTTCCCAATTCGACGGGGATACCGGTGCAGAGTGGGTATGGTTCCGGACTCTTACGTGCTCTCGGTTGGGGGCACTCTTCTCGGTCTAGTTCTCTGATTGAGGGCGATTCTCCTGCAAGTCCAACAACGCTTTGATTTGCTGCTGGGTTTGCCATTGGCCTTCTAGAAGTTGCGCGAGCATCGCTGTCACATGCTCGGAGGTCATGGAGGTGGCCTGCTGGTCGAGCTGTAAGTTCTCCTGACCGACCGGAGTGGTGTTTTTCTTACCCGTCTTCGGTGACATATTTATCAGTCAAGAAATTTGTTGGTGAAAAACTTATCATTTCCCACAAACGGCGCCAAACTGATGATGCCAAAAATTGGTAAGAGCGATTCAGAGAGAGATATAGTAACACAGTCAATTGTAGGTGGTTCGGCCCCGTTAATGAGGTGACCTACGTCCACGGGTGCATCAGTGCGCTTCACTAACAGATCAACGGCGGGCCTGGTGAGCCAACAATTGGGCGGCACTACCAGTAATACAGGCTGGGTGTATGTGGATGAGATCAGTATAAACAGCTATTCTCTAGATTAAGAATGTGATTCCCCTTAATAGGGGTGAATGGCCCCTTTTATAGGTGCAAGAGACCACCCGCACAAGGCAACTGATTTGAAAATGAAGCTCTATCTAATCACAATTTGATGAGCATAAATCATGGGAGGTTTCCTAAGTGGCTTAGGAAACTATTTACACTTTCCATTAGTCTTCTGATTGATTTAGGAAACTGCTGAGCGGCTTGGTTGTCAAACTGCACATCGTGGAGAGCTGTTGCGCTAGATGCCCGGGCTGTGCGAGCACCCCGAGCGGTAACAGTCGAAAGACCTCGGGATTGGTGGGCCACAAGCGTCCATTCCGGATAGTCCGGGTCCTTCGCTGCTGATGTGGCAATTTGGCTTTAGCAGAATATTTCTGGATGTATCACCATTAATATAGGGATTATTGATTTGGTTTCCTTTTATGATAAAGTTTTATTTGGAGTGAATCTTTGGATTCTTGTTGGACAATGAATGGTATGAACTCTATATAAGGGGATGCTATATAGGAATTTAGGTAAGCCCATGGTGTGCTAAGTTGGGGGTCTCCCCTCATGGGGTGCATACATAGTCTAGGGTTAGAGAGATATGAATCACTAAGGTTTTCTATGAGAATTATTCACAATGATAGAGATGTGTGGTAGTGATGAGCATTTCTTTATCTCTGTGATTTCTCTATGTTACAGTGATTATGTCAAGTTTTTTGGGTATTGAGAGTAGGTGTACAGAGGGTTTGAGGATTGGGTTATAGAATTTAATCCAAAGTATCTTATGCCAATTGTTTATTCTCAATAGTGAAAGAACTGGTCTCTCGTCTGTGGTCCGTTGGATGTAGGCGATTTTGCCGAACTACGTAAAAATCTATATTTTCTTTGGTGTGCTTATTTATTTCTATTGGTGTGTTTCTGTGTATTTATTGGAGGAATTTGATTCCTCATTTCAAATTCCCAATACTATTTCATTCTCATATTTAATAACATAATTACTAAATGGGATAAAAATGGGACACGTGTCAATTTGTATGGTTTTGGGGTGAGCAAAAATGCACTCCTAGATTAAATATGTACAGGGTGCTTTGGTGAAAAAGAATATCATCAAGGTTTTAAGGGGCACCTCCAAAGCTATTTTCAAGGGAAAATTCTTAGGAGCTTGTAGTAGTTTTGTATGCACCGTGCTGCTAGGAGAGAGAGAAATGCTGAAGGGACTAAGAGCGCGACACGCGTCTAGTGAAGCATTAATTGCCATTAAATTTACCGATTACACAATCGATAAATCGGTAAATTAGGTATGATTGTAACTCATGAGGAGTTTTGTAGTTATATGACAAAAGATTGTAACCTCGTGAGAAATTTTGTAACTGTATGACAAATGATTTAAAATTGAAGGTAGAACCATCATAAAGATTGCAGCTATTATGGAAATTCATTATAACTCTATGAGAAAAAAAACTATAACCAAGGCCATTTATACTTCCTAACAACTGATAAGTAGATCATTAACTATACTAATTAAATTGGTTGGTGACAATCATCTCTATCTCTTTCAATTTCGAAATGCAAGACAACAACAACCATAACCACAACCACAATCTCCCTCAATATTCAAATCTAAGACATCCACAACCACAAAACAACCAAGAGAAGAAGACAAAAAAGTTGGAATAAGACAAATCATTGTGAAGAAGAGAAAGTGGGTGGATGTGAATGTTGAAGTGAATAGTTTGAAGAAGAGAAGTATGCAAAGACATATTCAATTCTACATAGGTAAATTTTTATTAACTATTATACAATAACTAGGTATTGCCCGTGCCCGAGGGCACTACTTGGAAAAAAAAATGGTTTTAACTCTAAAATTGCAAAATGTGTCCAAAAACTATTGTACAAATAAAATAAATAAAATTGACATAATCTACTTAAAAAAAACCTTGCGGGTTTATAAGTTTGAAATGATCACTAAAAACTGGTTTTAACTCTATTGTAAAAAATAAATAAATAAACAAATAAATAAATAAAATCGAGAGAATCTACTTAATCGGCCAATAACTAATTCACGTGCCTTTGTCACTTGAGACAATTACAAAAGACCGCAACTGAAAAATGCAATATAAAAGCTCATAGGCCAAACAGAATAAAAATGCTTGCATGCAAAGCATAATAATCAAGGGTCATTGAAATAATACAACTCTAACGTCTTAACAACAAAATAATAGTAAACAATATTGACAAAGAAAAAAGAAAAAAAAAAGAGGATCGAAAATGACAAATTTACACATAATCATATTCTAAATTAGCTGTTTCTTTTTTCGTCCTCATCCTTCCAATGATAAGCCAAAATCAAATAAATGATAAAATCAAGGGTTTGCATGTGCACGAATGCGATCAACTCAAAATATCATTTTGCATATAATTCAAGCAACTAATTTTGAAGCAAAACCTTCACTGCTGAAAACCTTCATAAAGAAAATGACACTTAATCCACACGGGCATTCTTGACCATTACAAAACCTCCAGCAGAGTCTCGAGTATGCTTTCCTTGTTTGCTGAGAATTTGAAAGAAAAATAAATGAAAAGGGGAAAAAGAAAATATTACACACCAACAATATAATTCCAAGAACTTACCAGCTCAACTAACTCTACTAACATGCATACTTCTTTCCCTTCAATAAATCCACAACCCAAACAAAGCCTAGAAAAAATGCATTTTTGAAAAGGCAAATTATGAAAATTGACCCAAACAACCAGTCTCATTCCATGATTTGCCTATTGTTCTTTCTATTTTGGAAAAAAAAGGAAAAATAGAAATTCAAATGACATTTTTGACCAATTTAAAACCAAACCAAACAACTCCTGTGATCTGGCCTACTTTTAAATTCACAAATTGATAACCTAAGCATGACAGCAAGACCCAACATTCTTTACCCTGTGTCCATTTCAAGGATTGAGCTCTTGTATTATAGTTTGCAGCAATAATTAAGGCTTAAAGCATGGCTGGAAAAAAGAGATAATTAAGGCTTCAAGCATGGCTGGAAAGAAGAGAGTAGCTTTTTTATTTTCAATCACACCCATAGCAAAAAAATTAATTATAGAATTTAACTAATTTTCTAATATATCACCCCATTGGACACTTAAATTTTATGTCTAAAAAACGATATGTTTATCTGTTTCCGTAATATGAAATAACTCAATAAGGTATGTTGTAGCCAACCCCAAATGGTTGAGTTGAATTGAGTACTCAATAAGCTATGTTATTTTGATAAGAAGTAAATAAGAGTATGGAATCAATTAATTCAAGAAGTAAAATGGGAAAAATCAACTTACTTACGTGATTCCAACTCCTTAGTTTTGAGCTTCCATTGAGTAGAGATAATCCTAGCTTCATCTCTCAGAAAAAACTCTCACACATACACACACACAAAGAATCAGAGAACACACACAGAGTTCAATCAAGAAGAAATACCATAATTAAAAATCTCATAAGCTCAAGGAATACCCAAATTCATAAATTTGTCGTTGATTTGGGGCTCACAAAAACTTCATGCATTTAAGGTGAAAGTGGAATTATTAGCGAGAGATCATACCTCATCCCCTACACAACTACATGGAATTTTTTAGAGAGTGATCATTATCATTCCCTCAATACAATACAATTGTCAAAGTATTTGAAAAACAAATTTGGGATTCAAATTCCAAAATTAGACCAATTATCACTTCAATGGAGATTTATTTTGAAAACCAAAATAAAACATGAGAGAGAGCTAGAGAGAGAGAGAGAGAGAGAGAGAGAGAGAGAGAGAGAAGATTAGGAAATTCTTGCCTTAATTTAGATATATACGGACTAAGGTCATTTTTCCCCTAATTTCAGTCAAGAATTAGGAGAAAAATTCACATTTAATAATTTAGATTAACTTCAGAGAGTTTCATAATTTATTAGATAATTTTTTTCATTTATTACTTGATCTGTTAATTGTCCATCTATGCAATTAACCACACACATAAAACAGCTAATTATCATTTATAATAGGAAAGCACAATTTGGGGAATCTCTACTATAAAGATCGCACCTATAATAGATTTTACGGATAAATAATGGGGAGAGCACAATTTGAGGAAGCAAATAAAGGGTTATATTGATATAGAGAGAAGCTATTGGGAAAGCACAATTTGGGGTTTCTCTATAACAAATATATGCACCAGGAAAACCATAAAGAAATCAAATTCCCAAATTGCTATTCAAAGAGATATCAACCATCATTAAATCCAATTCCAAAATAAAGGGTATTAGTAATTTTTTTTATTAAAATACCATTGAAAATAGACAAAAGAAAGGGATTAACAGTAAACCCATTAGTGACACATTTGAAAGTGCATGAACATAAAAATATACTATTTTCATCTCCAAATGTGAAATTAACACACCAATATTAGTCAATAAAAATGCAGTGTATGAACAATGGCAGACATGCCTTATAGGGAATGATAGAGAGGAAAGAGAAAGACATGCATGAGAGAAGAAGAGGTAGGTGGGTTTGTGATTATCAAGCCAAAAAAACACAGAACATTGTTAATGCAATTTTTATTAATGTGATTGGGATTGTAATGATCTGATAAGGAATACCCTTACTAAGGAATTCTTGAAAAGTATAATTTGGTATTCACACATTCACGGTTATATAATAAGGATCAAAGTTTTGGGTTACAGAGAAAATGTAAAAGAAAAAGAATAGAACAATTGGGTTACAACAAATAGAAAGAAAAAGAAAGTAAATTAAAACATGGTTTGATTTGAGTACTGAAGGCACATAATTGGAATAACAAATCTGTAAAATCAGAATACTAAAAGGCCTTCTATCAATACCACATGATGCAAAGCAATTAGCAGGTCCATAAAAAACATTCCCTAGCAATCTGTGAGCATGAAAAGCTGGGATTTAAAAAAAAAAAAAAAAACAAACTCCCTACCAAATGCCTTATGTTTTCAACAAATGCTTTGAAACCCCCAAACAAACAATTGAAAATAATGAAAACTTGCAGAAAAATTAAAGTGTTGTTTGTGAAAGTTTTGACCTACGAAAAATTTGACAAAAAAATAAACAACCTCCCTACCATGTTTTCAACAAATGCTTTAAAACCCCCAAATAAACAATTGAAAATAATGATTTTTTTAAAACTTGCAGAAAAATGAAAGTGCTGTTTGTGAAAGTATTGACCTACGAAAAATCTGACCAAAAATGCTTTCAAAGTGATGTTTGTGAAAGTTTTTTTTTCCTTGAAAGAGAAATAAAAACTTCTTTTTCAGAATATAAATGGAAAGAGAAATAAAATTCTTCACCTGAGAAATTAAAACTTCTTTTTTTTTTTCTTTCTCCAATCTTCATCTTTCCTTTCTTCCGATCTTCTTTTTCTTTTTCTTTTTCTCTTTCCGATCTTCCTCTTCTTTTTCTTTTTCAGATCGAGGGTTGGGGTGTGGGGGTGGGATCGGGTGGCGTGGGGAGGAGGAGGGTGAGGGTGAGGGTGGATGAGGAGAGAGAGAGAGAAGATAGGAAGGTTGACCTGAGAGGAGAGGAGAGGAGAGGAGAGGCTAGAGAGGAAGAAGAAGAGGGACACAGGGGGGCTCGGTGGTGAAGCAGAGAAAGAGAAATGGGGAGGAAGAGAGAGAGAGAGAGAGAGAGAGAGAGAGAGAGAGAGAGAGAGAAGAGGTGTGTGGACTGTAGGTAGAGATAGGGTTTGAGATTTGTGGGGGCAAAAAATGGGTACACACTACTCTAAACCTAGTCATCATCCCTGTCACACAAAACTCATCCTAGTCATATCCTAGTCATATTTGTGGTGTCCTAGTAGGACACAGTTCTAAATTATTATATAGATTGCCCCCTTCTCCCACTACTTGAAGATGTGCTATTATGTTCATATCAAACATGAGGACTTTGCAAAGTCTACAATGAAACATTCAATTTTTACATAGGTAAATGTCTATTAACCATTATAAAAGAAAAAAATTTCTCTTTCCCCCATTTCATAAAGATGTAGTATTGTGTTCACATAAACCATGGTGACATGTTTAGTTAAGGAAATATTGATAATGGAAAAAAAAAACATTTGTCACCAAGGTTACAAGATTCATAAAATATTTAGTAGTTCATATGCAGGGAACATGAACGGTTGACCTCTAGTCTTCTACTGTAAGTACTTCATATGCAGGAAGCATAATGGGTCAACCTCCACTTCTTCCACCAATGGTACCTTCATATGCCGGAAGAAGAAAATGTCATTGATTATAGCTATTTTTAGTTGTTTGTATTGGTAAATATATAACTAATTTAAAGTATTGTTAAGAAAAGATCGAAAGAAATAATTAGGGTTCAGGCATACACAAAAGTTATAATATTTCGTGACCAAGTTACAATAATTGGTGGGTAATGTTACAAATTTAATACCCTGTATTTTTTAAATGTATAAATAATGAATAAGACTTGTGGATACCGCAGTTTTTCTTATTATCCACAGCTTTTCTTATTTAAAATCTTTTTCCAACTTCAAATTCAAAACAAATGAGTCGCCACTTAATTTTTAAAAGGAAAATTAAGAAACCATTTCAAAAGGAGACTGATCTTTTGCGAAACCAAAGATTTGACTAGGTCCGGGGATTATGGAATGAAAAGGGAAGGAGCCCAATGGACTAAAACACCCCTTTTCATCCTATCTCGCGATAGGCCTCTACTTAACATCCCTTTAATCCAATTATTAATCTAAGTATGCCCTCAACTTAATACATAGATATAAAGTATACATTACACAAGCATGTCGAAATGGTGTAAAATTGTCAATTTACAAAATATCGTTCAAAAACCATATAATTCAAGTAGCAAGCAATATGATATGCAAAATAGGGAACTAGAGAACTTACCCGGGATCCGGCCGCGAATATTTAAACGTGCAAATGCATGCAAATTGATGAAACCTAGAAAAAGAGTCTCTAACCCATATATACAAGTAAAGCAAAACCTAATTCTAAGGTGTCGCGCATTAAGTTGAAAAATCAATAAAAATCATAAGGATAGAATAAACTAGAGGAGGGTTGAGAAATTGTACCTCAAGAGCGCTACAAAACAGAGAGTTAGTCCACATACTTTAAGCAAATCATATCACTAAATCCTAGGTAACAAATCCTATCATAAGATAAGTTCTATTTACAAATGTCAATGGATGAATGCACATGAACACATGAGTATGAATGAAATAGAACTATGAACTATTCATTGATTTAGATTATTTAGTCTCTGATTTTAAGCTTAACTAATCTTTATTGAAGCATGATGTGAACCCTAGATCAAGAAAAGGTCATTTGGACCTTTGTTTGTAAAGTAGGTAAAAAAATTATAACAAGATTTTTAAAATTCCAGAGAGCAGACCCGAACTTCAAATAAATAAAAGGCATGGTTCCCGTGGGTTGATCTTGATGATTTTTGGACTCAAGATGCCTCTGTGAGTCTAGTTTCTAACCCAAAAAGAAAATCAATATTTGAACGGTTAGATCTCCGGGGATTAGACAATACTAGACATCACTCAGAGACTTATAACTCTCTGTCCAGAGATTTTGTTTGATTTTTTAAAAATAGTAAAAATATCAGAAATGCTTTGGTCTTTTTAGGGGATCTTCCTAACACATTAAAGTTCATAGAAAAAAATATTTTGGGTCACAAATAATTTATTAGGGTTCTGATTTACTAATTTCAAAAACATGTTGCTGTTCTGAAACTATTCTGAAATTCTGGACAGATTGTGGTTGTCTCACAAAACTCAAAACATGAAATCTTCTTAAAACAAAAATCACAGTGGTGGATCTTTGTGTTATGAACACTTTCCCGTTGGTTTCATTCAATTCCAACGGTCTGATTTCAAATTAAAAATCCTTGATCAAAAACAGTTTGTGAACTCACTATTTTCATTTTGCTAGTCCAACTTTGTTGGTTAACCTCAACTATTAAAACATGAAGTTGGGACTAAACCAAACTACTTCTTCTACCATTTGATGGTCCATGAAGACTAAAAACACTTTATACTTATGGATTTTGATGAAGTATGAAATGAACTTCTCAAAATTCCAAACAATGAACTCAAACTTTATAGACCAAAGCTTGAATTCAACTTATTACTCCTACCATTTGATGGTCATTGGAGGCTAGAGACACACTTATATGTAGGTTTTAGATGAAGTATGAGGAACTTCTAAAATCCTAAGGAAAGGATTAGCCTAAGCCATAGAGATGGGCTTAAACCAAAATACTTCTCCTACCATTTGATGGTCATTGGAGACTAATGATACACACAAGTAGATTTTAAATGAAGTATGAAGAACTCCTCAAACCTAAGAAAAAGATTAGCCTAAGCCATGGAGATGGACTTAAACTAGGCTACTTCTCCTACCATTTGATGGTCATTGGAGACTAATAACACTTGAACTCATGGGTTTCAATGAAGTAGGAAGGGCTTCATAAAACCTCAATGTAATGATGTCAAACTATGGATGAAGTTTGGACTCATTAACTCAATATACTAGAAATAAACCTCAATCCCCTCATGAATCATGAGTTTATAAGGACATTGAAGGACTCTAAACACATGGATTTAAGTAAGACATTGAAAGTCTTATAAATCCAAGGAGATAAACATAATCAAAAGAAAATGACCAAGGCTTTTCTTCAAAATTTTATTAAGCTTTAACCATTGAACTATTTTGATCCAAACTAATGACATAAAAGCTCAATCACAATATATGTGGTGTGTGATGAAATGAGGTGAGAAGAGAGGTTTTGAAAATGTGTAAAAGATCCTAAGTATCTATATATTGTGATTGAGCTACTAAATACACTAATTAGTTTAGAGTTTTACCTCTAATGATCCTCAACTTCTTGGTTGCTTTAAGGCCTTCCAAATGGTGATTAAGCTCCTCCTTTGCTCTTTCTTCCAACAAACCTCTCTAATACTCTCTTGATTTTGGGTGAGAATCAATATAGGAATCCCAACATTCTAATGTTCTACCCTTTTTTTTTCTCTCCCAAACAAAGGGATATACACCCTCTATTTATAGGCAATCATTAGGGGGCATTTTGGGAAATTCACAGCCAAAACCCTAATTCCCGCCGCCACTTTTCGGGATGTGAACCGACCTACTTTTGGAAAACTGTCACAAAAACGCGGCACTCGGAGAAACGTAGCGGCACTCACTGAGAGTCGTTGCGGCACTCGCTGGATGCCGGAGCGGCACTCGCTGAGTGCCGCAGCGGCATTCACTGACTGCCGTTCGTGCACCCTGACTGCCGCTGCACTGTAATTCAGCACTATTCAGCACCTTAATTTCATTTCATGTAAGCAAATGTCGTTTAATTTATGTATTTACTTAAGACATTTAACATTAAATGTAATTAAGGAAATACCCCCCATTTGGATTCAATAAAAATATCTAAAAAATCAAAATCCTTAAGGAAAAAAAGTCAACTCTCCCTCCGAAGGCAAAATATCGATTTTCTGCACAATTCTCTTTAAAAGCCTTTCGATTTCACCATGATTCCTTTCATTTAAAAATTCTTAAAAATCATTTCTAGCATAAGGGAGACCCAATGAACAATTACCGGGACTTTTCATCTTGAAATTCAAAAATTTTATGATTGACTCCCTTTTGACCCGTTGACTTTTCACTGGGTCAACTGTTGACTTTGTTTTTCGGGGTTCATGCTGAATTTCTCTCCTTTTTCTTTTATTTTTAAATTGAAAGAGCTTTCGGAAGAGTTTAAGTCATCTTTGGAAGTCCTAAATTAGTCGGACAATTGTCATCATTGGATCTTAGAGGTTGTACTCCCCTTAATTCGACGTATGGTCAAAATTGGGGTGTCTACAAGACCTAGTATTCTTTCCTTGATGTATGTATGAGCTTCACTTTACCGTTGCTGTATTTTATTCCCCAATCGATTAAAGTGTTGTACCAATCGTTTTCCTTAACTTGAACCCCAATTAATTGACTCTTTTATTAATCGATTGGCATACATGTACTTACCACTTGACCTCAATACATTGGACTTCATCTCAATCAGTTGGAGTCATAAATACCAAACTCCAATCGATTGTCCTTTAGTCCCAATCGATTGACAGTAGCTGTGAAGATCCTTTTACTCTGACTAGGGAGAAGCCACGTGAACACCTATCACTCGATATATATTGAACAATTTTTGTCCATTTTTTGTTTCCAAATATTAGAAAGAAGAGAGAGTGTTTGGTTGGTATATATATAGTCACATATATATATATACATATCTATCTATACACACAGTGATCAAGAAGTAGAAGAAAGAACCAGAAGAAGAGAAGAAAGAAGAAGGAACATAAAGGAAGGAAAAAGAGAAGAAGACAGACAGACAGACAGACACACACACACACACACACATACACACACACACAGAGAGAGAGAGAGAGAGAGAGAGAGAGAGAGAGAGAGAGAGAGAGAGAGAGAGAGAGATGAGGAGCCACCATTGGAACTCAAGTTTCAATCCCACACCCAAACACCCCCTAGACTTTTTAGGTGAGTTTAAAACTCGCTGGGTAGCTTAGTATTGATGTTAAAACCTATTCAAAAGAAGGAAAGATGCACATTATGTCTTTCCCTAATTATTTATGTTCTAGACTATCATATCTATGAAGAAGAAGAAGTCCCAATCGATTGACGTTGTTGATACCCCAATTGATTGCCAAAGTTTGCAATCGATTGGTATTGATTGTGACACAATCAATTGGACTTTTTCCAATCGATTGTTATTGCTTTTATCCTAACCGATTGGACCTCTGTTTCAATCAGTTGGCGATTACAGAATGTTGATTATCCCTATTTAGTTATATTATGACTGTTTAGTTTATTAGATATTTTTTCGTAATCCCCCGCATGAAAGCTATAGTAGATAAGAGATAATGAGACATCGAATGGTTGTAACGTTAAGGATAAAGGATAATGTTTTGTGATATTAGATAACGTAGTGGTCGTGAACCATTTGGGTTATCGTCCGTTTTATTCAATGTAGTCAGGTCATATGGGATTGTCTTGTATCGATGTTAGTACAAAACTTAAGTAGGTTTGCTAAGATTTGGGAATTTGGCGTGAGTGGGCATTGGTCATGATATGCTTTTAAAAGCCGTTGACTTGTGCATATGTTCTTGAAAGGCGTTGAGCTAGACGAAGTAGCCCTAAGATAGACCAAGTGATCCATGATATGTTCTTAAAATCTGGTGAGTTGTGCATATGTTCTTAAAAGGCAGTGAGCTGGGATAACTGGTAGTAGATGCGTTAAGTCGTGGCAATAGATTGATATGCCTCGTTCAAATGTAATGTCCCTATAATGCGGTGAGCTATTCATATGTTCTTAAAAGGTGGGGACAGACTGACTTGGTGTCCATAACCTGTGGTGAGCTTGAATATGTTCTTAAAAGCGATGGTATATCTATAAAGTTGAGCTATCGAGTCTGTTCATCAATCAAGAGTACATTTTCGGTATTAGTGTGACAGGACGTTAGAGAATCGGTTAATAATGAGTTGTAATAGAGAGAAGATACTATTTAATAGAACCTAATCTTATATCGTTACATAACTTGAAATAGCTTCAATAGTTTGATACCATGTTAGTATCTAACTCACTCAGTTTTCATTAGCTGATGGCATTTTTTTCGCTAGACATTCCCACGTTCCAGTGCACCTTCAGGTGAAGGAGACACATGCGAGGACTACTATGCTGGGGATGACGCCACTGGGGAAGACTATCCTAAGGGAGATCTGGTAGAGGAAGATTACTATGATGATAACTATGTCTATGCTAATTGAAGACTACGCTAGATAGTAGTTTTAAGTTATGTTTATCCTTGAAGTTAGATTTGTTTATTGTTACCTCTTTACTTTCCTATTGTTTAGTATTGTATGGTGTGAATAATCATGTGACTTCATCAGTCACTGCCTATGAACCCAAAAATGAATTTATTTTATCTATATTTGTTGTTCTGAGGCGTGACAACAATTTTTTTTCTCCATGTGACAATATTTTGTGGCATATAATATACAAGAAATCTGACTTTTAGTGGCAAAAAATATTGGCACTAAATCCCAATTTTTCCTCACTAAAACTTATAGTGGCAATAAAGACAGTTGCCACTAATTGTATCATGACTAAAACTTTTTGTGGCAAGATTTATTTTGTCGCCAGTAATGTCTAGATGTTTAGTCACAACTCAAAATTTATGATAAAAACAAACCTTTTGTGGCAACCATTTTATCATTACTACTAATCATACTTTCTGTGGCAACAAAATGTAGACACTAAAACATTATTCTACTGACAATAAATAGTATCACTAAATATAATACATTTTGTGACACAAAACATGTTGCCACTAAATTGACCTTCAGTCACTAGACGAGTTGTGAATATTATAAGTATCTTGTCGGTTCACTTACAATCACATATCCTCAAAAGTTTAGTGACAATCTTTAGTTGTCAACTTGTGATGTCTTTATATTGCCACTAATTGTAGGTGTTTTCCTATTATATATATATATATATTTACAGCACCACCGAATTTCATCACAAACAAAATTATCTGCAATTGAAACCAAATTGGCCACATAATTATATGGTTGGTGCCCAGCCTCCAGAAAGGTCAAACTCAATGTCACCATACCTAATGCATAGTGCCATTACAAAAAGGCTTAAATGCATAAATAAACCCAACATGTTTTTACAAAAAATTATGATTAAAAGGCCTTAGAGTCTTAATTACAAGGCATCTGAAAATGCAGAAAAAAAATCACCTGATTAGTAGGTCTTAGGACATTCAAAAAAAAAAAGAAGAAGTCATAGTCATAATCAAAAGGCATCTAAATACATAAAATTAGTAGTCAGAATATAGCCTTAGAGTTTTACAAAAAGGTTCATGTTCCATAGCTTCCAAATACGTAAACTTCAAGGCTCTCCAGCCTACAAATGAAACAAATGGAGTTTATGTTAGTATTGCATTCAAAATGCAATATGTGAAAACAAACCAATGTTAAACTTGCTATGAATTAGTATGAAGTAAGTAATTAAAGAAAAATAATTAAGTTATATCATTACAAATTTTAACTCAATTAAACAACTAAAGATTTGCTACCCTAGAGGAGGCAGATGTATCTAGCTTGATTGCTTAAACTGATAAAACATACTAGCAAATTGAGAGTGGATTGCAGCATGTGAGGCTAACTGTGAAGAAAGGCACTCTAATCTTTTCGTCATATCACGATTCTCCTTTTCCAACAATTTCAAGCACCCCCGTTCTGCCTCGGCTTGCCTCCTAAACTCTTCATTCTCATTTTCAACTTATGCATGGTGGTTTTGTTGACTTGCTCTAGATGGTGTAATCTTAGGGCCAACTCCATGGCCGCATATCTATCCTGATCGCTCTAGTCCAAGAACTTGCACAAATCTCTCATCCTCAGTCATTGCAGTAACACCTTCCTCTACATGCTAAGATTCTAAGAGTTTAAGTTTTTCCTACATTAAAATTATTCGTAAGAACCTTTGCTCAAATGAATCCATGGTCTTCTTGTTAAAAACAAAATGGTTCAAATGTTGTCAAATCCACTTTCACAAGGCAATACAATTAGTTAATATTGAAAAATACTATTGAGATCTACTCAATAGGAAACACATTTAAGAGAAGCTAAAGTACGTGCAACTAGTAACAAACAGTGCAACATGTAGAGAAAAGTAGTTAGTTTTCATTGAGTTCTAATCAAATTGCATCCTAGAGCTTAGTTACCAAAAGTTTGCCAGATAAGTAGCTTATATAGACTTCTTGCGAAGTTTCATCTACCCATTTCTTCTTCTTCTTCTTCTTCTTCTTTTTGGTGAATCGTGTCAAGTACCACAACAATGTTCTTGTTGGTTCCTCTCCTGTTCCTCGGTCACGCTGTTGTTACATTAATTAATGTATATGTTATTTTCATTGGGTATACTTATCATGCTATTCGCTAAAAAAAATAATGAGTTTATATTGGCATAGCTGGTCCTGTCAAAACCCTTCATCCCGTCAATGTGACCGATCTTTTGCTTTTCCCGATTCTTTTTGTTTCTCTCGCTAACCTTCTATGGCATTTGAAAAAGGAAAAAGATAGTTGTAAATATTGAATTAGAAATATGCATTGAAATAGCAAATTACCTTAAACTCATCAGATTTGAAGTGTTTGACAAGATGCTCCCAGTCATTTTGAGTAATCCTTGATAGGCGATTTAACAATCTCATATCATTAGTATCATGTCCAAGATAATGTTGTTTGTGCATCCTATAACAATATGACCTATATTGAGTGTTCAATTGCCTATAAATAGCAATTTGGACGCTAGGTTCCTAATGGAGAGCAAACTTTTGCTGCAGTGACAAATTAAATAGACAAAATTTAGCAAAGAAAAGTTATCAATTATGGGTCTATGTAATAGTTTCATTTCAATCCAAGCAAATCCCGAGTTATGTTTCCAATTCTGGTTCCAATCCCAACAATGAAATTCTATGAATTCTTGTTTTCATTCAAGTACCTTATAACAAATCCAGGCCATACTGTGTACAAACTCGTTTCCAAATCTTCTAAATATAAACGATTAGTCATAATGTAGTATACTTGATTCTAATTATCCACGTGCATAGTCAAAAGCATGCAAAAGAATTAATTAAGTCTATAAACTTTCTAGAAAACCAAAAAACAAACATAGAATGTTAACAATGCATAGAACAAGATCTGGAATGATGAAAATGCATATAAACACAAGTGAGACACTGACCACATTTCAAACAACAAAATAAGTAACATACAACCAGCGACAAATTCCAAAGCCCTAACACCAGCAAAGAACAAGAATACGCAACTGAAAAAAAAGCAGCACATAGCACATTATAACAAGATTCTAACAAACTGAATTAGTTTGAAGGCATGGCAACGCTGGCAACACAAGATTAAGGTCCGAATCCACAAGCGTTAATAGAACACTGCCAAGTGTACCCAAAAAATGACTAGAGTTATAAGAAAATTATTTAATATATTTTTGAGACAAGCTCCTTCTGCACCACTAAAATTCATGTTTTAGTTACAAATAATTAATCGCAACATAAAACTTTGCCACTAAAAAGAACTTTTCTTATAGTGATAGTTACAATCTTTTGTCGCCAAGGTTATAGAATGTTTGACTTATGCAATTAACCACTAAGATTGTAACCTGGATAGTATTGTAACAAGTAGACAAAATAATACAACTTCGATGACAAGAAATTGTAACCTAGAATATTGTATTCCGTTCACAAAATGTAGCATGTACTAGTAATAGGTATGTGTAATTGACATATAAGTGTTAGTAATCAATGTTTAAAAAGATGCTATGGAACACCTAGAATCGAGGAGACCATTGTTCAATTGTTATTACAAAGGGTATCTACTATATCCGATCTACATAGTAACACTGTAGCATGAAACCAAGTAGTAACATAGTACTATATGAGTCTCTATAGTGGTAAATGAAGATGTCAATTGTGAACATATATGGTCTCTACTCATATGGTGATAATTGAAGCTAACAATGTTGGATGCGACCATTTATGGTTTCTAGTAGCGATGGCATGTTCGTAACACAAAGAAACTTTTATTAATTGAGACAACAACTCGGAGTTGGTGTTGAAAGCATCAAATCGGGGGAACATGCTCTATGTATTGGTATTCCATGCCAAAGTGCACCTTCACATTTCGGATGATACAAAAGGCTGACTTATAGTACTCTTCTACATTAAGAATTGAACATTCTGAAAGAAATACAAGCTCGACCATTAAGAGGTGACTCTTATTTTTTTGAAAACTTGAGAAACCCAGAAAAGTCATGGACGAAAAGGGTGATGTCCACAATAAACAAATACACAATGGCCCATTTTACTCTCAAACTCTCACTGATACACACACACACACACACACAACATCACTATCATTATATCAACTAAAATACAGAAAGAAAAGAAGAAAATACAGTAGAGGGAGGCTTTCATTTTGTAAGCACGGATTATATTTAAGAAATTACAAAAATCTCTCGGATTCTCAATGCTCTTAAACTACGAACTGGGATTATATTTCTCGGATTATATTTAAACTCACTCTTAATGTACTTTAAGCATATACAAGTAATATGTGGGTCTCAAATATGAGTGTATACGTGTACATATATGTATATACAGTGCGTCTCTAGGAAGGGCGACCTTCGATTAATAAAAGGAGGACCAAGTGAAGCACGTGAGTAAGTGGGCCTGAAATGACTTATTTCAAGTCTTGCAATATAGAGATTTGAGAGACTGAAAGTAAAATAGAGAACAGAGAGAGATGAAGGGGCAATGGCGAGAAGGAGAGAAAAAGGGGGCGGCGGCGACGGATCTTGTGGGGCCCCACTCCGGTGAGACTTCCCCCACTCCGGGGAGACTACCTCCACTCTGGTATTCTTCTCTCTTTCTCTATTCTCTTAGTCTCTTTCACTCTCACAGACTAGGGTTGGAAAAATCTTGGGAAAGTCTCTCTCAAATCTGTATATTATCATCACTCTCTCACTCTCACTCTCACTCTCACTCTCACTCTCACTCACAAATGGGGGAGCTATTTTAATTTTTGTGGTTAAAAGAGACCACTTGTTCATCAGGGGCTTCAAAAGGAGAGATAGCTCCCAAAAATGTGAAACCTGCTTCTTGTAATTTTTCAATAAAGGAGAGATAGCTCCCAAAAATAGACCACTTGTTCATCAGGGACTTTAAATGAGACCGCTTGTTGTAATTTTTCAATAAAGGAGACTACTTGTTGATTGTCAATTTCATTGAATGAGTATAGCTCCCAAAAATAGACCACTTGCTTGTTGTAAATTTTTCTTAAAAGAGAGCACTTGTTGATTGTCAATTTCAGTGAATGAGTATAGCTCCCAAAAATATGAAACTTGCTTGTTGTAATTTTTTTTAAAAGATAACACTTGTTCATCAGGGGCTTCTTGTAATTTTTCTATAAAGGAGACCAAAAATTAGGGAAATTCCTCTTTTTAAGAGAAGGTCTCTCAGTCTCTCACTCTCACTCTCACTTTGATTTGTATCTAGTTTGCCCACACATTGTCTTTTTCTATTTGAGTTCTACACGTTCAAATCTCACTTAAATGTTTGATAACAAGATATGCTAATTTATCTAGTTTGATCACCTTCAACTATAATAATGAGTTTTTTGAATACCCAAATCAAGATAGTTCCTTTTCATTATTTTGCTATGATATTTGCTTTATTTGCAAAATTCTAGTAATTCACTGATAGGATTTGAATTTTTGGTTTATAATAATTGAAAATCTATAATTTTCACCAGGGCCACGTACTATTGTCAAATAGGGTCACAAATGGAAGTTGAGGGTAGGGACAACAATGTGGACATGGGTGTCCTAAGGGATGAAGGTGGGGACGGCAATGTGGACATGGGTGTCCTAGGGGATGAAGGTAGGGACGATATTGTAGACATGAGTGTTCTAGGGGATGAAGGTGAGGATGATATTTACACCCCTCTTGTAGGTGATGATAAGAAGCCTAGAAAAAGTCAACAATTTGAGACACTTGATGATGTCTTTAATTTTTACAATGCATATGGAAAAGAAGCTGGGTTCAGTGTTAGAAGTTACTCTTTAGGAAGAAGGGTGATGAAATAATACGAAAAGAATAAGTTTGTTTCAAGCAAGGGAAAGGTTGTAGAATAATGGACAGTGAGAGACAAAGGCGTCGGGGCACTATAAAAGAGGGGTGTAATGCAAAGCTTGCCATGGTGAAGTCCAAATTTGGCATGTATGTAGTCACTGTGTTTGTTGAGGGTCACAGTCACTCATTGCAACCCCATGAAGAACATATTTATTGAGGTCTCACTGTAGTTTTTTGAGTGCACAAAAAGATTTAACCCAACAGTTGGCCATGTCGAATATACCACAATACCAACAATTTAATTTCCTTGGAGTACAGGCTAGAGGCATAGAAAATGTTGGATGCACTCGAAAAGATTTTTATAACAGTGGCAGGGATAGGCGTCAAGAGTTGATAGGGCATGATGACAATATGTTATTTGAGTTTTTAAAATTGGAACAAGAAGAGAATCCTGCATTCACATTCAAAATTGAGAAAGATGAACAAGATAGGACAACGCGTTGTTTTTGGTCCGATACAACTTCTAGAAAAGCTTACAATTCTTTTGGTGATGTGGTAGTATTTGATACTACATACAATACCAACTGATATTCGATGATTTTTGCACCATTGGTGGGGGTTAATAACCATGGCCAAACAACTTTTTTTGCGGGTGCATTATTAAATGATGAAACTACTGAATCTTTTGTATGGCTATTCAATCAATTTTTAGAAGCTATGCCTGGTGATGCCCCTAGAATGATTATTACAGATAAAGATCTTGCGATGATAAAGGCTATTTCTGAAGCTCTTCCTAGTACTTTTCATAGGTATTGTAGTTGGCACATATTAATGAAATTTTCTGAAAAGTTAGATTCAATTAAATATAGTGCACACTATAAAGAGTTTTCAAATTGCATATGGAAATCAGAGGGTAAAGTAGAGTTCGACTCTAAGTGGATGGAGCTTGTTGTGAAAAGTGGGTTAAATGACAATAAATGGCTACACGATATGTATGAGATTCGTTCAAAATGGGTACCTGCGCATGTGAATCATGTTTTCTCAGCCGGTATGTCAAGCAGTCAATGAGCAAAAAGTTCTCATGCATTTTTCAAGCATTTTGTTAATAAAAGCAATTCTTTATCAGATTTTATGATTCATTTCGATCTTGGTCTTGCATGCCAACGTCAGGAAGAGTTGATGGCCGACAACAAAGATTTGGTTGAGAAGCCCAAGTTGAAAATGCATCATTACTTCCTAGAACAAATGGTTGATACATATACACATGAAATGTTTTATGAGTTCCAAGAACAATTGTGGGAGAGTTGGATTTATAGTTTTGAGCTTGTCATAGATGGGGAACTTGGTCAACTCTATAATATTTCAAGAAAAAATGTTGACAAATGTAAAGTCCGACAACTTACTGATGATAAGAACTCAAGTTTGACTGCATGCAGTTGTAAAAAATTTGAGAGTTTGGGTATCCCATGCAGACACATTTTGGCACATTTGACCATGATAAATCATTTGGAAAAAATATCCGATCACTATATATTGAAAAGATGGACTAAATCTTCTAGAGCTGCGCCAGTTGTGGATGGTATTCGTACACAAATTAATGATGAAAGTTCAAGGTTGTTGAGACGTAGTTAATTGATCAAATTATCTTTGGATGCAATTGATAAGGCTCTTGAAAGTGAATAAACAATCAAGGTTTACACCAATAGTGTTGATCAAGCAGTGGAAAAAATTTATGTAATGATTGGGTGTGGTACAACTGTTGGGATTGGAAGAAGTACAAAATTCTCCCAAAGTATTTGTATTGGCAAAAGTGCACGGCGCTCCCAAAGTGTTGAGAAAAGTTACCATGAACCTATTCAAGTAAGGGCTAAAGGGAGTGGTACAAGATTAAAGAGAGGAAAAGAGAAGGCACTAAGGAGGGCCAAAAAATATAAAGCGAGGAAATGCAATGGATGTGTTGAAGTTGGTGTTTCCCATGATAAAAGAAATTGTCCAAATCGGATGCAACTGTAAAAATCATTAATTACAAGTTAAATTATTATTTTTGTCATAATAAGTGTATCAATGACTAATTTGGTTTAATTATTTGTTTCATGCAGACCTATTGTGGCAGATGAAGATTCAAGTACAGATGATGCAACTCATGATTTGGATAGATTGATTGGTTTTGATTAGGACTGGTTTTGATTTGAAGTATATAATAGTAATTTTTTTGGATGTTATTATTGGTGTAGGGAAAGTATGTTGTGGAACAAGTATTATTATTGGCATAGGCCAACTGTGTTGTAGATTTTTATTGTATTATTGGTGGTGTAGACAAACTATGCCTCATTACAAGAATATTAGTGGCATAGGCCAACTATGTTGTGGATTTTTATTGTTTTATTGGTGGTGTAGGCAAACTATGTCTCATTACAACTATTGTTATTGGCATAGGCCAACTGTGTTGTGAATGTTTATTGTTTTATTGGTGGTGTAGGCAAACTATGCCTCATTACAAGTATTATTATTGGCATAGGCCTACTGTGTTGGGGATGTTTATTGTTTTATTGGCGGTGTAGGCAAACTATGCCTCATTACAAGTATTATTATTGGCATAAGCCTACTGTGTTGTGGATGTTTATTGTTTTATTGGTGGTGTAGGCAAACTATGCCTCATTACAAGTATTATTATTGGCATAGGCCAACTGTAGTAGCAAAAGAGGTGTATTTCAACATGCATTTACAAAAAGTACACAACTGTAACAGAAAATGTTCTTAGTCCAAATTACCCCAATTACATAGTTCAACATACCAAAATACACCAATTACATTATAGGGGATGAAATTGTTCACTATACCAAAATACCCAATTACATTTTTCACCATACCAAAGTACCTAATTACATAACAAACAACAACTACATAACTATTCATTAGACTCGGTTATACTGCTATTACAATGGCAAAGATGGACAACACAATGCTTGCAATTAACAGACATTTGATCACGCCTTGCTTTGCTTCCATCACTTTTAATTCACCATAAATTTCTCTGTCGCGGTTCTTCAACTCAAAAACTTCATCATATAGCTAGTTTCTCTCAACTTGATCCCCATTTTGCTGAAATACTGGGCTTGCAATTTATATTTAGAATACAAGGAGAATATCCGGATACCACATTAGTGAAAAGAAATCAATGTAGGGGTTCTTGAAGAAAAGCTACCCCTTAAAAATGTTTGCTACTATGGGCCATTAGTTTCACTTGCATTCCTAGTTAAAAGGGGTTCTTGAACAAAAGTGTCTGCATTGTCTTCACTATGATTTTTACCCAAACTCACCACAACTTAGAATAACATACAACAATGCAATAACAAGAGATTGAGATTGAGAAGTAAAAACCCCACCAAACTCTATGTAGAAGTGGAATTTAGTGAATATGAGTAAGAGATGTGGCTCCTAGCTTTAGTGTGGATATGATTGCTTGTTAAGATTATTGAATTCCAAATAGAACTAGGATATGCTCCTGCATAAGTGCTCGATTTTTGGTTGATGTGAATGTTTGTTTGTTAGCTTTTTAAGTTTAACTCCTGATGGTTATTTTTGTTTCATAAACTTTAATGGTTTGCACTTTTGAACAATTTTGTATCAATTTGAAAAATGAGAAACTACAGCAGCATTTTAATTTCTCAAACCCCTGATTTTTTATTTATTTCTAAAACCCCAAATTTTTCCAACCCAAATTTCTTAAACCCCAAATTTGTAAACCCAGCCCTAGAAATTCAAGTGTTTGATAGTGATTAGGACTGAGAGAGAAGAGTTTTGTTCACCTTTGATTTATTTCTAAAACCCAAAATTTTTCCAACCCTAGCTTTTGTGTGTGAGAGTGAAAGAGACTGAGAGGTAAGAGATTGAGAGAAGAGAGAAAGAGAGAAGAATACCGGAGTAGAGGTAGTCTCGTCGGAGTAGGGGAAGTCTCGCCGGAGTGGGGCCCCACAAGATCAGTCACCGCCGCTCCCTTTTTCTCTCATTCTTGCCGTCGCCCCTTCTATTTTCTCTATTCTCTTTTTTACTTTCAGTCTCCCAAATCTCTATATTGCAAGACTTGAAACAAGTCATTTGGGGCCCACTTACTCACATGCTTCACTTGGTCCTCCTTTTATTAACCGACGGTCGCCCTTCCAAACTGTAAGTATATATAAGTATATATAGCAACGGAGTTTCGAAATTAGCGGTACTGAAAATTTTAACTAAAATGAATTCTGCAAATTGGAAATGATAGATTACAATCCATCTATGCTTAGTTTCAAGTATTAGACATTTTCGTAATGGTTGGACGGACAGTAGATTTAAAGTTTTGACATCTCTGGATTTTTCGTATATAAGTAAAGCTACGGTAATAATTGAGAATCAAAACCTATATATTCATAATCTATGCGAAAAAATGAAGAGAATGATATATCACAACCCCTATTTAGATTAGTTTTGTAAAACTCAAAAATGAATTTAGGAACTCAATCTTCTGGTCTTGCAAACCATAGAAATTGTAAGCTAAAGACCCATATGAGGTGGTTAAAGGCCCCCATAACGTGGTGGCCCATAGACGGGGTGTTGTGTTTGAGAGTGAGTGTTTGAAAAATTCACGAAAAGGCCTACGGGCGACATTGTTTTGCTTTGACAATAAATCATTACATGCACGCATTCATGCATATAATTCATGATATTATTGAATTGTATGACTATACGGGCCGTCGTGCTCATGGACTATTTTTAAAACATTTCTAGGTAAAATGGATAAGGGCAAGGCCCTATAGTGATTGGCATGTAATCGCCCTTTAAAGGCCTTGTTTGTGGGAAGATTATAGAAATCCTGTAATATGTAGTTATATGTTTTAGATTTGTAAGTTATGCTTTCGCATAGTAGATTGTTATTGGACGCATGTTAGTTCGTACTCGTTAAAAAAAAAAAAAAAACTAGTATTCATGGTTGTATTGGGGTGCGTGTTATTCCCCTTCAACTTAGACTTGTGATTTGGATTCCAAAATCATGTTAGGATTCATAATATTTGTATTGGCATGTAGTCGTGACATAAGTCACTCCATGTTGTAAGATTGCATGCATATACATTGTTGATGGAACAACTCGTTTTCATTTTTAGTTATGCTTGGATTGGGAGGGTGTTCCATAGATTTTACTTCCCCTTTTATTGAGTTAGAATCACCCATTTGGGAGCAAAGTTTTGTGAACATTTAGTTGTTGTGCAATAGAGTCTTCTATTGCTACAATCCAGTCGACCGATCGAGTGTCCAGTCGATTGATTCTGTACCCAAGAGGTTTGGACTCTCTGTATTTATAAAAATAGACAATCGAGTGGCCCCAGTCGACTGAACATTTCATGCCCAGTCGACCGAATTAATTCAGTCGACCGGGACAGACGTTTTATGAACTCTCTGTTTGAAAACCAATCGACCGGACCTTTTGTCATTCGACTGGATCGGGCTGTTCAAAGTAATGCTCTTAGCATCTTGCATAACCATTCAACTGTTATCCCGATCATTCGATTGGATCTACAGATTTTCAAGTCTTCTTATTTTAAAATTGTTTTAATTTGATTGTTGAATTATCTAATCACCTTAACCCCTATTTTCGGGATTTGGGGCATTACAGAATGTTATCAGGGCATAACCTAGTTGAATACTTAGGGCGCCGAGTTATGAGTTTATGCATTATTTTAAAATTTAAAGTTGTGTAGGTAGGTTTACTTGTTAAGTATTGTGTGCCTTCGAGATGATGTGTTCACATGCTTACATACTTATGTGCTACATGCATACTTGAAATAACATGTGACTTGTTTGAGTATGTTATACTTGTTATAACTTTGGAACATTAAATTTTGTAATAACTTTTATATTCTTAAATTATGTTGAAGGGAGCACCGTATGTGACTCTAGAACTTTGAATTGTTTTTGTTCTCTCATAGTGAGTAGTAATCAGTTTTGCATTATGGAGTTTCTCCTTGGCATCTTTTATCGATAATTTGAATCACTCTTTTGAGAGTTGATCTAATCGTTGAGATTATTTTGACTTTGTAAAAAAGGAATCATACTTTTTGACTCGTATGATGATTCATTAATTCTATCAAGTATTTTATCTTGTTGACTCTGTGTGTGATTCAAGTTCCGTATTTATCTCTTAGATCCTATGGTTGTCGCATAATGATCAATTGTCGTAAAGAGTTTATCCTATCGGGGATTACACTCCGTTCATTGTTGGGTTTCAGTTTCGAATGTGATTATGTCACTCTTTGTTTTAGTTTCTTTAAAAGCATTGATACTCGAGTATTGAACTTTGGTATTTCTACATCAGCTCTACAGATTTAGGTTCGCAATCTTGTTGGCACATATCTTGGGACGTACACTTTTTGTGTCGAGTTTTGAGGTAGACCATTTTGGGTACTATACTCATTGTTGATAATCCAGTGGGGATTACTGTTTATTTATACTTAGTGTGTATGGTTGCGAACTTGTGCTAGCTGATCGATAGATTTTTGTAATCTTCCTATTCTTGTTATGTCCGATTTTGAGTTCTGTTGACATTTATCCTTTTAGCAAATGCTTTGGGCATTAGTTGTCTCGAGTTGACTTTTTGAGGATTATAGAGGATTTTCCTAGTCATCTAGGATTGAATTTGAATCAAGAATCATCATCGTTGGATCAAAAAGTGTATAACTTAAGGTTTGATAGTGTCATACTCTTGAGCCATATGATCGTTAGTTGTACTAAGTTGTTGAGAGGATCTCATAGGTATTTGTAGACCTTGATATTGATATAAGAAATTGTGGGTGGAGTAATTTAGTTTTGGGAATGGGAATGGGAATGGGAATGTTACTTTGAGAATACATTCAGTTATATACACGTTAGATGACTTAGGAAAATTAAGAGTGCTAAAATCATTAACTTGATTGAGGACAGAAAGTTGAGAAGCACTACTGTAAGTGATGTGTATTTAAGGTCTTTGATTGTTATCGACTTTGTGTTTAACATGTATAGAAATCAAGTATCACTTTGAGGTATATATTTTAAGAATTTGAAACAACATTGATGATGATTTATTGGTCTTATGTGTTTTTGGATGGAAAGGTGTTCTAGAAATAGAAACCTTGTTTGGGGTTGGAACCTTGAGTAGCATAACTTTATGATTGTGGTTTTGATTAAGGACTTTCGTGTCGGATGATTTTGAAGTTCTTAGAGGTAGAATGTAGTTATCGCTTGATATGTTGAGAAGAGTTGAAAATATTTTGAAGTCGTGAACATCATATTGAATCGTGTTTGAGGACTTATGGATGTAAGCTTTAGGACTCGGATGGAGCCTTGACAATGAGTGGTTTCTAAGGAATTCTTAAGGTGAATTATGACGTAAGATTCCGGTTTGTTCATTTCAAGGAAATTGATATGGTATGGGATTAGTTTGAAGATCCAATTATCAAATTGAACCTGAGGAATGAAATAGATGGATAAATCTATAAGATATTAACTTGAGGTATTATCTTGTGAGACTAATACAGAATTTGTGGATTGGAGTCGAGCAACGTGCTTGACTAAGGATTTTTGAACCCATCAAAATTTAAGGTTTGAAGAAGGACATCGAAGGTGAATGAAATGAGTTGTCTTAAGTTAAAAATTTCATTCGAAAAGAAAATCTTGTGTACAAAAGACTTGTGAAAGTCTGAACGCTTCAAGGGAAATACTATCATGATTCTTATTTGGTAGAATACCTAAAGGAGGTATCGCGAAGTAATATTGTGATTGATGGATCTAACTTTGAGAATAGATTAAAATCGATTCCAGATATTTTCTAAGAATTATCGGAACACCCATTCAGGGTCTTAAAGTTCATTAGGTATGATGTGTGACATCTTAGGTATTGGATTGGTAAAGTGATCTACAGAGTTAGTAATTGAGCCCCAGAGGCTAACTTTGTCATTGTTTTGATAAGACTTATTAATAATGTTCTTTTGGATTTGATGTTGAGATTGCCTATTGTCTCGAGGTAAATACTATTGTAAGACTGAGGAAGAAATTGGTGTGACGAGTCAAACTTTGAGGTTCGTTTTAAATCTTGAAATGTTTAGTTAGGACAACGCTTGGGCATTTATCATGAGGCTTGGGTTTGAATGGAGCAAAATTCTGGGTATGACCTTTTATGTTTTGAAGGTATGGCTTGTAGAAGCATTTGTAAATAGACAATAGGAAATCTTTTGTTTGTTTGAGGATATAGTAATTGAGTAAACGATTTGTACATTTGGTAGGATAGGATCTTTAGAAATTTGAGGATTTCATGAATAAGATTAAAGGGACAATGGTAAGTTTAAGAGGATGATCATGAAGATAAGTACAATGAGAAATTACGGATGAAAGTGTCCTAAAACTCCTAGAGAGTTAGAATCATGGGATGATTGGAAGTTGACTTATGGTTTTGGAAACCTTTGGGTAATGGAACCTATGAGTATTTGAGAATCAAATTGAAGAGAAACTAAGGATGTTATGATTGAGTGTTTGACACTCATTGGTACATTTGAGGTTATAATTCTTTGTGGATTCGACAATTGTCTTTGAAAGACCAGGAGCAATTTATGGCCCAAGTATGATTAGGAAATGAGAAAGTGTTAAGAAATTCTGGATCAACTTTTGTCTTAAAAACTTTTGTAGTAAAATTTTAAAATGTACATTTGTACTTGGATGTTGGTTTTCGTTAAAATCCGAAGAGGTTTCATTCGAATTTGAAGGTTGTTTTTACCGTTTGTTGTTAAAGTAGAGCTGTGAATGACGTATGATTCCGTTACAAATCTTTGAAGAGATTAACTTGGAGGATGATTTTCCATAAGTTGGATTTAGTCTAGATATTGTTTTAAGGTGACTATGGTTATGTATAACCTACTCCTAGTGATGGAAGTACAAGCTTGAATGGTTAAGTTTTGACAACCTACTTGATAGGGTATAAAGAGGGTTTGTGAACTAAAATCCAGGGTTTGCACAGACAACCGTGTCAAATTAAATTTTGTATCGGGTTGTAGGTTTTATGTTGGGAACTTCTATGATGGATTCCAACTTTTCTATAAGTGTAGGATATGTAGGAGAATCAGAAAGTTTATTGAAGATACCGCATATGTGATCCTTAGTGGTTGTGTCACTTGGTGACTAGAATGAGTTCTTGTATATCAAATTTATAATCAAGATATAGATGGATTATGAGGGCACTATATCTTGAAGGAATACGAGTTGATATGATTTGAGATGATCAAGGAGTTTGTATACTCATGAAAGATTTTAAAGTGTTAATTGGTTATGTTATCACTAGAAGGACATGAGTTTGTACATGATTCCTGACTTAGGTCAACAAGGGTTTAAATTTTGACTTGATGTTTACCGAGGTTATGAGATCGTGAGTGTTGAGTTTTGTGGAGATTGGAATTAGATAGAGTACACTGAGAGGAGTGCACTATATTGAGGACTTGCTACATTTGAGTTGACTAACTGATTTAAAATCTATCAGGATTGAGATTGAGAAAGTTGTTGATTGTTTCAGAATTAGTTTTGATAAAGGTTATTCATTTTGAATGATTCCCTAAGGTATGAGAAAGTGATTCAATGATGAGAGAACGCTTATGAAGAAAAGGTTATCAGCTTATGGTAAGGATTGTTTATGACTAACTCTTCAGAATTGTGGGTGTAAGGAAGCAACAGGTAGTTTCGCCAGCTTCCGATAGTCTACTCTTGGATATGCTTGTGGTGCATATGTGCTATCAATTGAGGAATGTCCTTTCTGACTTCATGAGTTTGAGGTAATATTTTCGTGTTTTTGATTTTGAGACAGTTATCTATGTTAGGGATATATACTAAAAGCCATGCTTTATGTAGTTGATTTATTATTCATTTAATAAAATCAGTTAATCCATTTTTTTATGAGAATCTGTGTGGGCAATGTTTGTATTATATTATTTATTTAATATTATGCACGTGTGTCTCTCATTCTATATAGTAGGTGGTTTGGTGTGTAGAGTTCGGCTTACACACGGAAGATCAGGCCATCAGATATTATAGAATGTAAGATTTTGGTTTACAGTCTTAGATGGGATTGGACACACCATCGGTAGGACTGCAGCATGGTGTTGTAGTTGGTTTGTCTTGACTACGGAAAACGGTATAGTTTCAACTCACTATGCTGGTACACTTTGTGTATTAAACGGGACTGACTTGGGGTAATTATCTTTATACTGAATTATAAGATAATTAATACCCCATGGCTATTATGAGTGCTTATGCTCTAAATCCTAAGTTAATTTGTAGACACATACATTTGATATTTACACTTTGATCCTTAAAAGGGTGAGATCCTTAAATGGGTCAATATCTCATTGGATTGGGTGGCAATATTAATTGTGTGGTGGATATTAATTAATGATGGAATCCATGTCTCAATTTTGGGATTGATGATATCCCCTTGAGAAAGCTTATAAGTTTTGATTATGTCAAACCCTGCAGGTGGATTTTGTATCCGACATATCAGATAAGTTAAGCAGAGGATCTCAAGGAATTTTAAGAAATTAATTAAATATGATTGTCAGTAATTATATTTAATTAATGGATATCTGTAATCTTAGCATGGGGAGATAATAAGCATTTAATAACATGGAGCTCGAAATATATTTTTGAGATAAGGGTAGGAGTGCAATTATAATTCTTTAGTGGTATGAATTATAATTTATGGAAATAGGAATATGATTTAGTTCGAATTAGGGTTTCCTAATTCCATAAGGAAGCCTATTCCTTATTGACTTCTTATGGTCCCTATCGTAGCCTATATATATGCTGCTTTGGCTCTCTTCTTAGTTTGCGTTTTTCTATATAGAGAATTATAACTCGGAATAGAAAAGAGAGCGTAAAAGAGGGAGAGCAGAAAACAGAAAGGATTTCAAAAGAGCCCGCACTCAGTTCGATATTCTGGTAGCAAAGGAATACGGTAGAAGATCGTGAGCTGTCATCGAGCCCGTGTTCTCGATTCGTCTACTACAGCAATCCATTTTAGCAGTTTAAGGTAACCCTAGTTCCGCCCTTGTAGGGTTATTGTAGTTTTCACGTAATTTTTTTTTGCAGTACCAACTTATACGCACTATCAATGAATTCTGGGAACGCAGTTTCCTAACAATCTATATGAAGATATTGCCTTGAGAACGGTAGGTATAACCACTTGAGAGTGATACTACAATAATGAATTTTCTTCAGCTTATAAGATTAGGATTCCACGCTCGTGTGTTGTTATGTTATTATCTTTCTTGGAAGAGGTTGGAGGATACCTCTTTACCGATTAGCTTGGATTGAATTTCGTGGACGAAATTCTTTTAAGGGGGGTAGATTGTTATAACCCGAGATTTTAAACAGTGATAGATTTCAGAACTCCAGTAAAAATTTGGAATATGCTTAAATGATTCACTTCTAGTGTTTTAACTTTTGTCATAACTGGTACGGTTAGTGAAATATAGCAGTTTGTGTGTGTGGTACCTTGTGCTTTGAGGGTTGTACCAAGCCACTTACAATATAAGGAAGTTGTTAGGAGATATTTCATTTATATCTATCTCTCTCTCTCTCTCACTCCTAACTTAATCTTCTTTAGAGAGAAACCTCCATTGGTGGTCTAAAGCTTAGGCTTGTCAAGCTTTCAAACTCAGATCTACTCGTTTCCTCTCACTTCTAGCCTTGCCTCTTTGGAGTTTATCATTCCTAGCAACGAGGAGCACATGAGGATGCATTTATTTTGCAAAAGTCCCAAATTAATTTCTTGAAATAATTTCCTAAAAAGTCAAGATAGTTCATATAACTCTCTAATATAATGTATTATATGTTAACTAGCATAAATTTAGAATTTACGTGATTTGGTACACGTTTGACCTGCATAGCAAACATAGTTCTCTTGAAAGTTTTCCTAAATGATCTAGATGCTTATGTGCTTTCCTCTAGATGCTTATGTGCTTATTGTTTAAATGATAGTTGAAAACATGTCTACTCGCTTTCATAGAGGTTTGATAACATGTTTGTGTAGAAATCCATGATATCTCGCCTATGCTTAAGTTTTATGAAAGACTATTAATATGCATGTTCATTTAGCATAATATTGTTCATTTGCATTTCATAAGCATGAGATATGCATGATTATGAAATTGGGCATGAACATGTGCATCAGCATGAAAATGCACGAAAAAGGATTTTGGGTGAAAGACCTCCATGTGTGGGCCTTTCGATTTAAAAAGGGAAAGATCTCCATGTGTGGGACTTCTGGATTTCAAAGATCATGAAAAACCTCCACGAGAGGATTTTGATTGGAAGTATAGATAATTCCGGTTGTGGGTGTGAATGTGAGGATTAGATCCATTAGAAACTCGATCTCCTAGTCTTGGAAATCATAGGAATCGTAAGCTAAAGACTCGTATAAGGTGGTTAAAGGCCCCCATAACATGGTGGCCCATAGACCGGGTGTTGTGTTTGAGAGTGAGTGTGTGGAAAATTCACGAAAAGGCCTATGGGCGACATTGATTTGCTTTGGCAACAAATCATTACATTCACGCATTCATGCATATAACTTATGATATTATTGAATTGTATGACTATACGGACAGTCGTGCTCATGGACTATTTTTAAAACCTTTTTAGGTAAAATGGATAAGGGCAAGACCCTATAGTGATTGGCATGTAATCGTCCTTTAAAGACCACGTTTGTGGGGAGATTCTAGAAATCATGTAATACATAGTTGTATGTTTTAGATTTGTAACTTATGCTTTCACGTAAAAGATTGTTATTGGATGCATGTTAGTTCGTACTTGTTTTTTTAATAAAAAAAAATAGTATTCATGGTTGTATTGGGGTGCATGTTATTCCCCTTCAACTTAGACTTGTGATTTGGATTCCTAAATCATGTAAGGATTCGTTATATTCGTATTGGCATGTAATCGTGACACAAGTCACTCTTTTTCGTAATATTACATGCATATATATGTTGTTGATGGAACAACTCATTTTAATTTTTAGTTTTGCTTGGATTGGGAGGGTGTGTCCCATAGCTTTTACTTCCCCATTTATTGAGTTAGAATCACCCGTTTGGGAGCAAAGTTGTGTGAACATATAGTTGTGTAGCAGAATCTTCTGCTGCTACAATCCAATGGACCAATCGGGCATCCAGTCGTTTGGATTATGTACCCAAGAGGTTTGGACTCTTTGTATTTATAAAAACAATCGACCAAGTAGCCCTAGTCGACTGAACATTTCATGCCCTAGTCGACCGGGACAAACGTTTTATGAACTCTCTGTTTGAAAACCAGTCGAACGGACCTTTTGTCAGTTGACTGTATCGGACTGTTCAAAGTAATGCTCTCAGTATCTTGCAAAACCAGTGGACCGATGTCCCCATCAGTCGACTAGATCTATAGATTTTCAAATCTTCCTATTTTAAAAACTTTTTAATTTGACTATTGAATTATCTAATCACCCTAACCCCCATTTTTGGGATTTGGGTGTTACACCTTTTGCTTAAAACAGTTATACCTTCTGTTGTAATTATTATACCCTACTGTTATGCTAATTTAAAGAAGGGTTAATTACAGAAACACCCCTTGTGGTTATCCTCTATATTACATAGCCCCCCGGGGTTTAAATTTTATTACTAATACCCCCTGTGGTCTGGGCTTAAATGAAACCATCTATATTACCGTGAAAGTTAATGGAAAGAGACACAAACTTCATGGCGGGAGCGCTCCCACCAAAAGTCACCTTCAAAAGACCATATATGCCCCTACATCTCTAATTATAATGTTAAAACACTACCATGTATCCAAAAAAAAAAAGAGACCCAGTTCAGAAAAATGAAAAATAGGGGAGAGAGAGAGAGAAAAAAAAAAAAGAAAAATAAAAAGAAGAAGAAGAAGAATAGAGAGCCTCCATGTCTTCTTCAAGTTCTGAAGCCACTACTGGGTGGTTGAAGTACCGAACAAGGTATTGCAACTGTAGAAAAGGGGTAGCTATTCGAGTCATAGAGAATAGGAAAAACATAGGAATGTTGTATTACATGTGTGCCAATGGAGGTTGTGCAATATGGGACTGGTGATGTTCTATGCATTCCCATTCAGCTGCAGGAGTAAGGGTTGAAAGGCAACGGTCAGATGCAGAGTTCAGAGATGAGATAGCAGAACTAAGAGATGAAGTTGTGAAGAAGCATGAAAATTTCCTAATTTCAACTCGGATAGAAATTATGAATAAGACACTATTGAATGCACGTCTATTCATGTCTGGGTTGGCTTTAAGTTGCTATTATGGTTATGTTAAGGGAATAATGCTAGGGATGCCAAAAAGAAATGAAGTAATGCTTTGTATTCTGAATATTTTTAAAACCATAATCTTTGTAAGACAAGCATTTAGTAAGATTTAGTCTTGAAAAGCAATTTCAACAAAAGCATGTTCACCATTAAACATAGCAGAACACCATTACCAAATGTAATATATAATCACAGTAAGTTCAATCAAAATACAATACCCAAAGTCAACCAAAAACAACAAAAATAGAGACAATGGGTTTACAAGGTAGTTTATGCCAAAATTTGGTTAAAGTAAATTAAAGCAATTTAAGGAGAGAGATTGAGAGACTGGTTTTTTGTATGTGGTTCGGCCCTGTTAATGAAGGTACCTACGTCCACGTGTGTGTCTGAGCACGTTCACTATACTGTAAAAAGCCAGGGACCTGTGGTGAACCAACAATAGTTTGGAGCTACCGTAGGTCGGCCGGATGTGTTGGTGACTGCTATAGAGGTGCTGTAGAGACTGAAAAGTTGGTCCCTTTGAATGGGGTGAGTGGTCTCTTTTATAGATGCAAGAGACCTACTCATACATGGATAAGGAAATATAATCCAATTGAGCTTGATTGGAATTAATTGTGGGGGTTTCCTAATTGGATTAGGAAACAATGTCCACTTTCCATAAGTCTTCTATCTTGAGTAGGAAACTGCCTGGAATATTCTGGGGGATGTGTTGTGGGCCCAGCTGGCCTGCGCTTATACGGACCATGCCATTGGTCTGGTCGTGAATGAATTGCTCGGGATGATGAGTCTCGGGTATACTAGACCGCTCGGGCAGATGCTTGTCCAAGGAGTTGTGCATAATTTGACCGGGATAGGGACCGACTGCTGAGTTGAACCTCTTGGTCATAAGATAGAGCCAATTTTTGGTGTATCAGCTGCCCCCCATTTCCAAGGTTGGCTTGATGCTATATCGGGGCAAGTTTGGAAATCTGTTTGATGCCACCTGCCACTGTCTGAGTGCTCGGGGAAGCTGCCTTGGAGCTTCTGAGTCTTGTAAGTCCTCGGGAACTAGCTAAGAGTTGAGACTTAGCCTAGCTCGGAGTCTTTAAGTGCTCGGGAATTGGTTAAGAGTTGAGACTCGGCCTAATTCGGAGTCTTTCGCTTGAGTTAGCTCCCAGGATGGTTATCTTCAACCCTTAAACCTTTGTCAAGGTTGTGGGCAAAAGATTTGACCATGTTTGAAAAGCTGACCTAAAGTGTATTGTTTAGGGTCCTTTTATGTTAACTCCCCAGGATGGTTACCTTCTGCCCGGTCAGCCTTCGTCAAGACTGTTGGGAGAAGAGTTTGACCATGTTGGTAGACCCGACCTAAATCACGTTGCTTTAGGGTCTTTTTGCTCCTCTATCATCGGCCAACCTAAGAGATTTTAGTCACCTCTATCATTGGTTTGGACCTAAATGGAGTTAGTCTCTAAGTACTATATGCGCCCGGGCTGTCTAAGAGTTTGAATTCGTTACCGCAAGGCCTGTAAGTACCCGGTGTGATTGCCTGTTTAGTCCATCGTGCCTTTTTGCCCCCCAAGCTTTCGCTAAGATGAGGGTCTCGTGGAGGCTAGGACTGTAGGTAACCGACCTGGAACATGGTGGTTGCAAGGTCTTTTGAAGCTTGCCATCATCAGCCACTTAGGGGGATTCGTCCCCATCGTCGGTTGGACCTAAGCGAAGCCCGAGGTCTTTTGTGCCTGGGTTCGGAGCCCGAGGACTTTTCAAGAGCTCTCTGACAGTCTGCGGAGCCTCATCCGATGATCGGGAAAGTACCACTGTAGTTGGATTGGTCGAGATTGTTAGAGATAGGAGGTCGGGCCAGGATCACCGGACTCCTGATTACTCTGTGCTAGATTCAAGGTCGGGATCATTGGATCCTGACTGTTGCGAACTAGAGGTCGGGTCGGGGCTACCGGACTCAGACCGCTGTGAACTAGAGGTCGGGTCGGGACTGCCGGACCCTGCCTACTGTGAGCTGGAGTTCGGGTCGAGACTGCCGGACCCTGACTGCTGTGAACTAGAAGAACTTTTAAAACTCCCGGGCTGATCTCGCTTTCGCTTACTTCTGGAAGACTCGTTGCTTAAGCGCCCGGGGTCTTTGGTCTTTAAAATTTCTTCAGTGCCAATGTATTCTCCAACCCTCTCAGTGAGTTTAACTAAGGTTTCTGGTCGATTTCAATGAAACGACGTGGCGCACTTGGTGTATTGAACTCCCGAGCAGAAGGCTATAATAGCAGCAGTTTCATCAAGATCATAGATTCCGAGCTTCTCTTGATTAAACTGGTCGGTGAATTCCTTGAGGGTCTCATTATTCCTTTGTATGACTGTCAGTAGCTGCATGTCAAGCTTTGGCCGTTCATGCATACCAATGAACTGGTTGATGAACTGCTTACTGAGTTGCTTGAAACTACGGACCGATTGGGGCTCCAGGGTCAGGCCTTTCAAAGTGCTGGGGAAGGCTAGGATATGCAGTTCATCGGAGTTGGTGGCTAGGGCCATCTGAGCCTCGTAGGTCCGGACGTGGTCGACCAGGCTTCCCGAGCTATTATAGGGATCTAGGCGAGGCTGCTTAAATTTGCGCGGGATGGCAAATCTCGTGATCTGGCTAGAGAATGGTGACTCTGTCTTGGTATTGGCGTGATTCCGAGTAGGGTTCTGGCACAGTCGTTTGGCCACTCCATCAATCTGTTTCTGTAAGTCCTTGATACATGCCACCACAACTTCCTGACCGGTATCCGGGCTGCTAGTTGGGTTAGTGGAGGAGGCTTCCTTCTCATGACGGTGTGCTATTCCCTAGGATCGGGCTTGGCTATGACTCTGGTTCATCGTGTGCCTAGGGACACCTCGGCTGTTGACCGAGTGACCCTGGACTGATTCCCAGGCCATACGCTCCTGCCTTTCCTCTCGTGCAGCATGCCTACTGTTGATGTCTTTGGCATCCTCAACACGGGATGGGTTAGCTCGGGCACATTGTCTGGTCAAGATCTGTTCTCGACCTACGCAACGTTCTTGGGTCGTTTACCGACCACTAGAGGACTGCTTTGCTAGGCCAACAGGGCTTCGATCTGTTGCTGGATTTGACGTTGGCCCTCCAAGAGTTGTACGAGGGTCGCGGTAATCTGCTCAGATGTCATGACTGTCGTATCTGGCACCGGGGCTGGCAGACCATCCCGATTGGCCTGCTGTGCAGTCTTTTTGGAGGCATGGCTATCAGCCAAGTGATTTATTGATGAAGAACTTATCGTTCCCACAGAAGGCGCCAAGCTGATGATACCAAAATTTGGTTAAAGTAAATTAAAGTAATTTAAGGAGATAGAGAGAGTGAGAGACTGGTTTTTTGTATGTGGTTCGGTCCTATTAATGAAGGTACCTATGTCCACGTGTGTGTCTGAGCACGTTCACTATACTGTAAAAAGACAGGGACCTGTGGTGAACTGACAATAGTTTGGAGCTACCGTAGGTCGGCTGGGCGTGTTGGTGACTGCTATAGAGGTGCTGTAGAGACTGAAAAGTTGGTCCCTTTGAATGGGGTGAGTGGTCTCTTTTATACATGCAAGAGACCTACTCATACATGGATAAGGAAATATAATCCAATTGAGCTTGATTGGCATTAATTGTGGGGGTTTCCTAATTGGATTAGGAAACAATGTCCACTGCCCATAAGTCTTCTATCTTGAGGAGGAAACTGCCTGGAATATTCTAGGGCATGTGTTGTGGGCCTAGCTGACCTGCGCCTGTACAGACCGTGCCATTGTGGTCTTCCCGACCTGTTGGTTTGGTCGTGAATGAACCGCTCGGAATGGTGAGTCTCGGGTATACTAGACTGCTCGGGCAAATGCTTGTCCGAGGAGTTGTGCATAATTTGACTGTGACAGGGACCAACTGCTGTGTTGAACTGCTCGGTCATAGGATAGACCCAATTTTGGGTGTATCAATACCTACACAAAATGTCTTACAACCTGAATTTCATCTATGAAATTGTAACCTATTTTAAATATGTTTTAGTCTCTCTTTGGTACCTCTAGCTGATGTACCTCTTCCACCTTTTGTGCTTCCATCCAATACACCTCTTCCACCACTTTCTACTCTAAGCTACAAACATGCAAGAAAATGCAATGATAAAGATACAAAAATAATATCACAAAACACCTTTTGATTCCAAAAGAACTTATATACCTGTGATAAAGCAGTTTGGATTGGTAACCCAACTACTGAAGTTGTTGGCTACATAGGTGGTGGTTAGGTGGAGAACTTGACATTATCAAACCTTGAACCTCTTCTAACTTTCAGTGATCCAAGGGCCTTTTTGGATTTATTGATTTCCTCAAGAGTGGAAAATTATGGGTTTAAAATAAGATCGTACAAGATGAACTAATTTATTCAAGTCCTAGGACCTATTTCTTACCACGGTAGATGGAGTAGGTGTCCCACAAGCAGAAGCACCAGGAGTGGGTGTCCCACAAGCAGAAGCAACCTTAGGGATTGGATTTAATGAGGCAGTAGAAAAGCTGCAAGTATTACCACCTTTCTTTGTTCCAGATCCCTTCTTGTTGATTTCAGAGTTGGGATCTACAGGCCCTTTGCATAACCTAGAGTTGTGCCCTTTTTGCAAGCACTTCTTGCATGTAATGTATTTGTTCTTTCTAAACACAGTAGGGATTCCTTGGCTCATTCACCTCCCTTCTTCTCAGATTTTGGGCCTCCCAGGTGGTTTCCTATATTTTGGAGGCATAATTGCATCAAGTTCAATTTTTACCCAATCATGTGGGCAGGAACAGGCTGTATCATACATGATTATACTCTCAAGTATGTCTCTCTAGTGTAGTATTGATGGACATACTACTCAGGTCTCTCTTTATTAACATAAATGCAACTAATAGCATATTTGCATGGTATGCCATTCAAATCCCACATCCTACCACCACAAGTCCTTGTGTTCAAGTTCACAATATATATAGTGTTATAGCAATCCACTTCAAACTTTAGATCCCTACACCATCTAGGAAAACAATCTCTTGACTTCACTTTATGCTTCTCCAACTTTTCTTGAATACTTGGGCATATTGGGCTAGTATACTTAGTCATCCCTTGCCTTGTAACTTGAATTTTGCTCATTAACCTCCTCATAATCCACTCAAGCATTAAGACAATGGGTGATCGGTGACGAATAATTGCCGTTTATAGTCCTAAAAATACGCTTTGTTAGCCCATTTAATTTAGTTATTAATTTCTTTTTAATACGTATTCTAAATTTTGTAGGTTTTGGAGCTTTAAATTGAAAATGCACAAAAATCCAATGATTAGTGGCTTTGGAAGTCATTTTGGGCTCAAACGGTGATTCCGGTGAAAGCTGAAAGCAGTAGCAGCCTCGAAAAATAACATTTTTGATAAGGAATACTTCAGATTTGAGAATTTTTCCAGAGATATAAAATGTAGATCTTCAAGTTACGGACGTGTGGCCGCAAACGGTGATTCAATACGAGTCTGAGTCAAAAGTTATTGTAATTCTACGATCGGTGCGCAGAGCAGGGGAAAATCTGAGAAAAGTTAGAAAATGGCCTGGTCGCTGGAGTAACCCGCTTGCGCGACCCATTGAAAAATTCAAAAATGTGTATTTCGAGGTTTTGAAGAGCCCTATGCGATCCGAATTGGTTGAATACGTCCAGAAATGTAAAAAACAGCTGTTTTAGTGCGATTTGGCTTAGGAAAGCTTCCTAAATCCTTCCAAACTCTATATAAATCCTATTCTAAATCAAATTTAGGGTTACATATCATTACACAATATTAGATACATCCATATACAACTAAAATTTCAGCCATTGAAGAAAAAAAAGCAAGGAGAAGAAAAAGAAGACCAAGGATTCCCATGGCCTCCTCCATCAACCTCTTGCTATTCATCAATTCTATGGCTAACTAAACTCAAGATCTAGGGTTTCAATGAAAGCCTAGCCAAGTAATAAGGTGTATTTTATGTTTTTATTTTAGTTTTGATTAAATCGTTACTTTCAAATTTTACTCTTGTCTTAGATCTATTTTGATGGTAGTGTGCTCAATGATCTATGATTGCTGTGCTTGTTTAGATTATTTACATGTAATGGTGCTTAAATTGAATTGTGCTATCAAGTATCCGAATAGTCCATGCCTAGATTAGACGGATTATACCACAACCCTAGTTTAGTGTGGCATAATTCGTGCTAACCGAAGATGGATTATGTTGGTGCTTGAACCATAGTTATTTTCTTGACGGAGGAATTGGGCTTGTAGCTACGATTCCCCATTATCATCCAACTTAATAAGCTAAAGTAATTCGTAAATACCCTTATTATGAAGCTAGTGGTGGATTTGCAATCCTAGGTTCCTTAAACTTATTATAAAAAACAAATATTTATTTGCTTTCATAATTTAGATTTACTTTTAGTGTTATTAGTTTAATTCAAATTAAATCCAAAATCCATTTTTCTTAATTAACTAAATTTAGGTTTTAAAAATTGAAGTGTGTAGTATTCAATCTCTGTGGGTTCGACCTTTACTTCCACACTGCAAATCTTTTGAAAGTAAAGCATAAGTAAAGCATACTTTTATATCTTGATTTTGACGAGATCAATTTTTGGCGCCTTTGCCGGGGATTGCATTACTACCTTTAGTTTTAGAATCTTAGTTTAGTTAATTCGTAAATACTAGATTATGTTTTATTTTTTAATTTTTCTTATTTTTCGTTTTCATTTTAAGTTACTAACTTTTCTTTTTGTTTTGTAGTTTCTCAAAGTACTCAAAATTCTAGCGTTTCAGAGTGGAGCAGCTGTGCACGTCAAAGGAGCTTACGCGGAAAAAAAATTCAAGTAAATCGCTTTCTTTGAAACTTCGCATCAAATCACTATAAGTCAGGGTGCTGAGACGCAATTACTTGCATTAGGTTAGTTGTGGAGTGAGCACTGCATTAGCTAGGAAACCCGGGGCGCTGGGCTTTGACGCGAATCATTGCATAAGGATAATTACATGCATCATAGTAGTACTGTGTGCTTGCCTGTTGTCTGATTTGCGTGATTATTTTTGTATTTGCTGAGTCAGTCCTTATTTTAGTTTATTTTCTTTTTAGTTTATGTTTGGTATACGTTCAAATAAACCAGAATTAAAATCTTTCAATCTTGAACTTGAACGTACCCTTACAATTAGTAAGTCTTCAACCCAAGCTCCGAGAGCTCAGTTGAAAATAGACAACGAGTCGACTCCAAAACCATCGTCATTGTTTCAGGCGGAAATTCAAAGCACCCGTAAACGTTTAAGAAAAACTTGAACTTTGAACATAGAACCTATTCCAATGGCCGACATTGGAAACAACGGAAACAATGGAAATAGCCAGAATATACCTCCACCTCCTGCACTTAAAGATTACTTTATTCCTATGACTTACATGCCACAAACATGTATTGATTTACCGGAGGCGACGACATCTCACTTTGAGATAAAGTCGTCTACCATCTCGCTACTTCCTTCTTTCCATGGCCGTATTAATGAAGACCCTTACCAACACTTAGGGGATTTTCAAGATATCTGCTCTACTTTAAAAATTCAAACTTAACGGATGATGAATTGAAACTGCAGCTCTTTCCATTCTCTTTAAAAGATAAAGCGAAGTATTGGCTCCAATCTTCGGAGCCGAATACAATTAAAACCTGGGAAGCCTTACACACCACATTTTTATAAAAGCTTTTCCCTATTATACGTACAAATCAGATAAGGAAATCCATAACAAACTTTGTGATGCAAGATGGGGAAATGCTTTATGATACTTGGGAGAAGTTTAAAGAATTATTACGCTCATGCCCACATCATCAAGCCCCCAAGTGGCAATTAGTTCAGGTCTTCTACGAGGGACTAGTTCCCTCACTTCGTAATACCGCCGATACTGTTTGTGTGGGTACCTTCCTACACAAAAGTGCCAACAAGGCCTAGAAAATTTTCGAAACTTTGAGCGAGAATTCGGTGCACCAAGCGGTGTATGTCCGTCCTGAGGGGTACCTTCAACCTAAGCGAGAGGTAAAGTTCGAGTCAAGTTAATCAATTGAATTTCAAGCACTATCTAAAAAACTTGACCGAATTTTGACAATGAATCAAATGTTGGGTTCACCCTCTTATGAAAGTTGTGCATTATGTTCCGATCCTTCACATTCTATACTTTCTTGCCCATTGGCATCTCAATTTTCGGAATTTGTGGAGCAACACATAAACTCGATTCAACAATTCCCACAAAATAGTTACAATCCTATGCCGAATAATTTTTCTAATACTTATCGACCCCAGTTTCAACAAAACCAATACCAACACCCTCCTCCTAATCCTAACCCTCCAAGGGTTAACGCTTTTGAGGATAAGCTGTTGGCATCCCTTAAGAATATTGAAACACAAGTACATGCACAAGCACAAATAGTGCACTCTCACACACAGTCCATTGCGAAGCTTGAGTCCCAAATGGGACAAATAGCTAATACAATGAGCGGTAGAAACGAGGGTAAGCTGCCTAGTCAAACTATACAAAACCCTAAGGGACAATATGAAGGCGGGGGTATGAGTGAGCAAGTTAATGCCGTGTCGATTAGGACGACGATTCGTGAGGAGGAAATTGTTGAAATTTCGAATGCGAGAGAAAAAGAGGTACACATTAACTCAAATAAAGAAAAGGGTGAGGATACGAGTAAAATTCGGAAAGAAAATGAACCAACCCCAACAAATTATATTCCGAAATGCCCTTTCAGCCAAACGTTGAGGAACCGTCTAATTTATCAAAGAAAAATTTGAAAACGGAAGATATACTCGAGGTGTTTAAATAAGTTAAAATTAATATTCCATTCCTCGATGCGATAAAACAAATTCCCGCTTACGCTAAATGTCTAAAAGACCTTTGCATGCAAAAGCACAAGTTGCATAGTCATATTTCGAAAAAGGTCTTCCTCACAGAAAAAGTAAGCTCCATATTCCAACACGCTACTCCAAAGTATAAGGATCTAGGTACGCCTATGATTTCATGTGCCATAGGTGACACTATCATTCATCGAGCTCTCCTTGACTTAGGAGCAAATGTTAATCTCTTACCTTATCACATCTATAAACAACTAGGACTAGGTGAATTTAAGCCTATGGTCGCTACCATATAATTAGCGGATCGTTCTATTAAAATACCTAGAGGAATCGTCGAGGACGTCTTGGTTAAAGTTGATAAATGCTATTATCCTGTCGACTTCATGGTCCTTGACACTGAACCCGTGCTAGATGCTAGGAAATACACTCCTGTCATCTTAGGCCGTCCATTCTTAGCAACCACTAATGCTCGTGTTAACTGTCGGATGGGGGTAATGAAGGTGTCATTTAGGAACATGAACTTAAAATTAAATGTTTTTAATGCTATGGATCAACCTCCTAAAGATGGCAATTACCTATGTGAGACGGAATGTGAGGTAAGACGAAATATTGAGCCTAACAAAGAACTGAATATGGGTGAGGAAAATAATATAATTCGTAATGAGCGGATGAATCCTGACAACCAAGACCCGAATAGGGATGGCAATGGGGCGGGTTTTCCGGGTTCCCCGCCCCGCCCCGCCCTGCCCCTAATAGGTAGGGTATGGGGGAGGTTAATAGGGCTAGGGGCGGGTATGGGGGAAGTTTTCAAAACCCGAGTCGGGTTCGGGTCGGGTTCGGGGGTAGGGTTGAAAAACCCGAACCCGCCCCGAATATACTTGTATTTACATTATTACCCCTAAATAGTTATGTGTATTACCATTAACCCTGCTAGTATAAATACCAAACAATGTTAGGGATTCATATTTTTCATTCTCACTGACATTCGGCACCTCTAAAATTGCAACCCTCTTCGGCTCTTCTCAGTTCCCATCCTCAACAGATCTTTCATCTTTCTCCTCTGACCTTCAAGACTCATCAGTCATCAGATTTGTCTCTCAAGGTAAGATTCAAAATGATCTTTCATATTTTAGATTTTGACCTTCAAAAAAACCCTAACTTAATCAACTATGAACTATGACGTCTATGATCTGCGATTGTGGCTTTGTGAGTTGACAAATTTGTGTTTGTATGTGCGAATATGCGATTGTGTTTGTGTGCTTGTGTACATGAGCCATGACTGTGAGTGTGCGAGTGTGTGCGTGAGTGTGTGCTAATTAATCATACTTTTAAATAAACAATTCTGTGGGCTTTGATTCTTCATCTACTTACACTTACATACATATGTGTGTGTGTATATATATATGTCTTTATAGTACACTGCACTCATTAGCATTTGGTTATGATTTTTTTTCTTTTCGGAAAAGGTTAATCAAGAAACAAGGGAGCATTTGGTTATGATTGGTTTATGTGTTTGTAACTGTTACACAAATACTTGAATGTAGTTTGATACTTAATTAATATAAGACTAGCAGTTTTTTGTCATGCTCAAAGTTTTTTTGAATATGGAATTATGATATGTTACTCACTCTATGTGTGAATATATAATTATGATATGTTTGTGCACGTGTGTTTGTACATGAAAGTACTTATTCTTGAGAGAGGGAAAATATGATCTCTTTCCTTGACATTTAAAATCCGAAAATGTCTAAAATCAAACCTTTCAAACAATTCAAAGAAATTAGAATCTGCCATATTGAAAGTAGTTATTCTTGCTGATAAAAAAAAGTTATTCTTGTTGATCCTATCTGTACTTCTTTTTCTTGCATTTCTGTCTTTGATAGCCATAAATCTTAACATCTGCTATGGAAACTCTGATGTTGTTTGTATGGAACGTGATAAACAAGCTCTTCTAAGCTTCAAGAAAGATCTAAAAGATCCTTCCATTGAATGGAATTGATTCAATCATTTCAATTGTCTTTAACCCCTGCCTTCTTAAGTGTGAACTCCAAGTGGATTACTCCTTTATAACCTCAAAAACTGGTCTCTTGTCATCCTTATAATTGGTTATCAAAATTTCTGCTAAATCCTAATTGCTTTGAGGGCAAATAATTCTCTATCCTCGATCGCCTTTAATTTTTGTGGTGTTGTTTGCTAAACAATTCTCTGTCCACGTTTGCCTTTAATTGTTGTGTTGTTGTTTGCTTGTTCAATTTCTTGTTCGATATCTCTGTGTGATTTGCTGTTATATAAGTCCGATTTAATGTCTGTCACACCGATAAGTCCATCAGCAATTTCTTTCAAAGATATGCTAAACTCTCACAACTTAAGATACTGAATCAAATCTAGCCAATTATAGCCTATATGGATCTATACCCAAATGATTCAATAATCTGTGTGCAATTTCCATCAGTCCAGATTTGGATTATGTCAGAGCATCTCATTGAATAGTTGAATCCTCATCTTCTTCTAATTCAGAATGGGTGTGTGAGTTATTTTTGCCGAGCTCTTTCGGGTGCGTGTGTTTTGACGTTCCATTGCCGTCCCTACTTGTGGGTGTCCAACTTTATATCAAAAATTGCACTTTAAACTCATTATGCGGGACGTGACAAACGAAAAAGAAAGGACTGTAGTTATAGTTTAGGATCTCAACTCCAAACTCGTCGTTGATTCCATGTCCATTCAGCAAAAGGAACTCCACTTTAAAACTAAAGGTGTTACTCATTCTGGAAAAGTGGAAAGTACCATGTACTTTTCTGTGTTTTTTTCCCCTCTTAAGGCAAAAAGATGTGGTGTTTGTTATATTGTGGGGTGTCTGCCTTCCAAACTTTTGTAATTATACTTGAGTAGGTAGTGTTTGGCATTAATATGAGCTCATATTTTGTCTTTGAACCAGGGAGGATCTGCTCCTGCAATAATCAAGGTTGTGGTGCCATGGTCAGCTCGAAGGGGAAATCTCTCTGAGAAGGAACGTGTCTTGAAGACCGTAAAAGGGTAATTTATCTTGAAATATCATTTCTTGATTTTGCCTTTGCATCCTTCTTGCAATACTCTTAATTAGGTAAGAAAATTCCAGAGTTATTGAAAGTTTACTAAAACATAAGAAATGCTCTTGATTTTGGTGAATGTGGACATGTGATGATGACATTCTACACAAGCTATTATGATCTTGACTAGGTTGAAAACTAATGCATACAAGTTTGATAGATTCATAAAGTACAAGATTAAAGAAACTCTGAAATAAAGAGACTTATCTATGGTTTAAAATATTAATACTTGAAGTAAATAAATGGTTTATTTGTATAGTTGTCAATAGTGCACCATATCCATATAATTCATCAAGGTATTCAGATAAATGCAGTCTTTGAAGTTTTGAATATGAACTGTACATATATTAAACTTACATGGGTAAATCGACTTGTGTATATTCAACGAACAGATAATATTATCTATTTTAGCAAATACAAATTAATATAATGCAAACACTTTTTAGTAAACATTATAAATTGTATAAAAGTAACTCATAGGTATATATTTGTGACTTTGTTGCCCTTAAAAATTGCAGATTGATACTGGAGCATTGTTTATTTGAATTTAGAGAACCATTTCGAAGAGGTAAATTATGTGTTCTTCTTGACTGAAATTGACTAATTTTAATTTTTTTATTGCAATCATATTGTTTTATAAGATTGAGATATATACAAATTTAATTTAGGTTGACAATGTCGGATTCACCGGTTGAGAGTAGATTTACCCAAAAGTCTTTACCTACCCAAAATTCTGAACCTACCCCATCTTCAACCCCAACTGTTGCCGCGGATTCACCGGTTGCGAGTATGAATAGCGATAGGATAAGGAAGTTGACATCACCGGTTTGGACAAGTTTTAAAAAGATTAAAATCGATGGAGATGATATGGCTATATGTAACAAATGTGAACGAAAACTTAAGGCCAATAGTAAAAATGGGACTAAGCACTTGCATGAACACTTAACTAGATGTACCAAAAGGGATAATCAGGACATTAGACAGACTCTTCTAAGAGCTAACCAAAGATTGAGTGATGGAAAAACCGAGTATCGATCTTTTGTTTTTGATCAATAATTTTCCTGAAGAGAGCTTGCAAATGCGATAATATTACATGAATATCCTCTTGCAATTGTTGACCATTCAAGGTTTAAAAGTTTTGCTAGTAGCCTTCAGCCTTTGTTTAAGATGGTTACAAGAAACACAATCAAGAGTGACATACTAAAGATTCATGAAAGTGAGAAAGACAAAGCTTACAAGTTATTGGAAAGACTCGATAGCAGAATTGCGATCACCACTGACGTGTGGACTTCAAATCACAACAAGAAAGGATACATGGCAATTACGGGACATTTCATTGACGAGTCTTGGATCTTGCAAAGTCGCATCTTGAGGTATTTATTTACAACTGTTTTTCAATATTAATTTGTTAGACACAAATTGTTAATATACTAATTAAATTTATTACATATTTTTAGGTTTGTCTATGTTCCTGCTCCTCATAATAAGGAAACTCTATCTGAAGTGCTTATTGATAGTTTTTTAGATTGGAACATAGATAGAAAATTGTCCACAATTACTATGGATAATTGTTCTACCAATGATGTTGTTATTGATGTTTTGTTGGATAAGCTTGACTCGAGTTCAATTTTGCTTAATGGGAGGGTGTTTCATATGCGTTGTTGTGCACATATTTTAAACTTGATCATAAAAGATGGTTTGGAAGTGATTGGGGAGGGTATAGAGAGGATACGGGATAGTGTCGCATATTGGACAGCAACACCGGGTAGGATAGAAAAATTTCAAGAAGCAGCCCGTCAATTACGAATTTTAGGCCAAAAGAAGTTGTCTCTAGATTGTAAGACTCGTTGGAATTCCACTTACATAATGCTTCAAAATGCTTTAGTTTATAAAGACGTCTTCCCTCGAGTAAAGTAACGTGAGAGAAATTACACTAGCGTGCCGAGGGATGATGATTGGAGGTTAGCAACAGAAATTTGTGAGAAGTTGAAGATGTTTTATGATGTCACCATGTTGTTCTCTGGCACTACTTACCCTACCACAAATTGTTTTTTTTTTTTTTTTGCATATATGTGAGATAAGGGTGGCATTGTACCAATGGGTTGAAAATCCAAATTTAATGATAAGTGTGATGGCATCGAAAATGATAGACAAGTTTGAGAAGTATTGGGATGTTTGTCATACAATTATGGCCATAGCTACTGTCTTAGATCCAAGGTACAAATTGAAGTTGGTGCAGTACTACTATAAATCTATTTATGGTGATACAGCTTCTATGGAAATTGAGATAGTTCGCCAATGTTGTTATGATTTGTTGCACGACTACCAAAGGAGGTTCAAAACTAATGATGCTCCTTTTGTTGGTGAAGCTTCAAGTGATAGTTATCCATCGACTAACATTGTTGCAAAAGAAGCAGTAGACAAATTTTATAACTATGTGATTGAGAGCTCGACCACTAAGAACGTAAGGTCTGAATTTGATTTTTACTTGGAGGAAGATTCGTATAGGGCAGATAATTTTGATATCTTGAATTGGTGGAAGGCAAATGCGCTCAGGTGTCCTACTTTACAAAGGATTGCTCGAGACATTTTAGCTATCCCTGTTTCGACTGTTGCATCAGAGTCTGCCTTTAGTACAAGAGGTAGATTGATTAGTCCTCATCGTAGTAGGCTTCATCCATCTACCGTAGAGGCATTGATGTGTAGCCAAAGTTGGATGTGGACCGAGGCACGAGGTAATTAACTCATTTGTTTTACATATTACTACATTCTATCGATTTTGACACGTATATAACATTTTATTTTTGTTTCTGTAGCTACTTGTTCAACTTCAAAGGCATCATGTCCCCCTACAATTTGTGATGACAATGAACCTGAAGAAGATATTGTGTTGGTTAACTTGGTTTAAGACAAGTTCATGGTAATTAACTCATGTCCCCCTTCAATTGATTTATCATACGTTAGTAAAACAAAATATAACTTATTGTGTTTTATTTTTTAGGTTTTATTGTTCGTGGCTTGGTGGAAGTGGTGATGTTTACTATGGATGTGGAAGCTCTTTTGCCACTCTTTATTAGATTTGTATTGTATTTGTGTTATGTTGTCAGATTGGGTATTTTGATATTATGAATGTTGTTTATTTTAATTTTATGTTGGTGGAATGTGGTTTGAAATTTGAATCTTTGATGGGTAATTAAGTAATTTGATTGGTGCATTGCGTTGAATGTATCATTTTTTCTTGGTGACAAAAAACATGAATAATCTTGTGTGGTTTGAAATTTGAATCTTGATGGGTAATTAAGTAATTTGATTGGTGGATTGTGTTGAATGTATTATTATTATTTTTTTTTTTGGTGACAAAAAACTAATTGGGTAAGTTAAAAAAACTGCATTAAAAAACTGCACTAATAGGGAAAAAATACTTTAAAAAAAACTGCAATTTTTGATTTGTTTACAAAAAAAAAACCTCTCTTTAATCGGGGCGGGGACTCCGTGTGCGGGGTGGGGTCGGGGGTGGGAAGAAACATTAGGCGGGGCGGGGCAGGGGCGGGGGGAGGGTTGAGTAAAGCGGGGCGGGAGCGGGGTATGGGGGCCCCGTCCCATACCCGCCCCGTTGCCATCCCTAGACCCGAATGATGAATTTACTCGAAAGGTAAGAAATCGATTTGAACATAATTCGGGAGAACCGTCGGTCGAATTAATTCAAAGAGATGTTATTTCTGCTTATCATCGGGCTCTTCCTAATATCCTTAGGGGTACAAAGTCCAATTTTCAGCCTCCATAAAATCATGAGCTAGAACGGTCTAGCTAAAGACGTAAAAGATAGCGCTTCTTGGGAGGCAACCCAGGCTTTATTTCATCCGTTTCTTTTAATTTTGAGTGTTTTTGGTCATTTTGGGTCAGTTTTGAGTAGGGGTGTAAGCAAAAACCGAAAAACCGAACCGACCGACCAAACCGAACCGAACGGTCGGTTTTCAAAAAAATACCCTAAGCTAAAAAACCGAACCGACCGCCAAAAACCGACCAAAAACCGAAAAAACCGACCGAACCAACAACTTCGGTCGGTTTTCAAAACACGAAAAAACCGATAAAAACCGACCGAACCGACCGATTTACACCCCTAGTTTTGAGTCCTTTTTGGGTCATTCTGGATAGGTTTGGGGGTCAGAGTAAACTTATTTTCAACTTAAATATAAAAAATAAAGAAAAAGAGGAAAAATGGCAACTCGCGCGCTGTGGATATCACATTTTTCTTACCCACAGCTTTTCTTTAAAAAAAATTCTTTTCAATTTAAAACACAAAACAAAACAAATGAGTCGCCACTTAATTTTTAAAAGAAAAATTAAGAAACCATTTTTAAAGCAAACTGGTCTTTCAGAAACCAGAGATTGACTAGGTCCGGGGATTATGGAATGAGAAGGGAAGGAGCCCATCGGACTAAAACACCCCTTCTCATCCTATCTCGCGATAGGCCTCTACTAAACATCATTTTAATCGAATTATTAATTTAAATGTGCCCTCAATTAATACATATGTATAAATATACATTACAAAAGCATGTCTAAAGGGTGTAATATTGCAAGTGATAAAATATCATTCAAAAATCACATAATTCGAGTAACAAGCAGTATGATATGCAATAAGGGACAAAAGAACTTACCCGGGATCCAGCAGCGATATTAAACGTGCAATGCATACAAATGAAAGAAAATCATAGAAAAGAGTCTCTAATTGCACGTATTCACATAAGGCAAGTCCTAATTCTAAGGTGTCGCGCATGAGATCGAAAAATTGACAAAATCAATAAATTAAAGAGAAATTAAAGAAGTCATACCTTAATAGCGCTACAAAACAAAGGGTTAGTCCACATGGTATACAAGATATGAAGTTAGAAATAACAACCCTAAATTTCTAGCTTAAATCTATCAAATGTAATTAAATCTAAAGCGAATAAGTCCTAATTACGAGTATCAAGCCATATGGATGAATATGTACATGAACAAGAATAAATTATGAAATACTCAATGATTTAGATCACTTAAACTTTGAGTTCAAGCTTAACTAATCATTATTGAGGCATGGTTTGAACTTTAACTCATGAAAATATCATCTAAGCCATTACTCATAAGATTGATTAAAACTTGCAGAATTCAGAAATTGCTGAGAGTAGATCATGACTTCAAAGAAATAAAAAGCATGGTTCCCGTGGTTTGATCTTGATGAAATTTGGACACAAGATGCCTCTGTGTGTCTAGTTTTTAACCAAAAAATAAATCAAAGTTTCAACGGTTAGATCTCCAGGAATTGAACAAAAACCAGAAATCACTCAGCATTCTACAACCTTCTGTCCAGTGTTCTTGCACGATTTTCTAAAAATAGCAAAAAGATCAGAAATGCTTTGTTCTTTTTAGGGTGACTTCCTAACACATTAATCTACTTAGAAAAAATTATTTTGGGTCACAAATACTTTATTAAGGTTCTGATTTACTTATTTCAAAAGAGTGTTACTATTCTGAAACTCTTGACAGATTGTAGTGACTTTACAAAACTCATGACCAAACCACTTTAAACATTAAATCTCCTTAAAACAAAAATTATAGTGGTAAAACATTGTGTTATTGACACTTTCCCGTTGGTTTCATTCGGTTTCAACGGTCTATCTTTGATCAAAACCGGTTTATGAACCCACTGTTTCATTGTCAAGTTCAACTTTTATTTGTTAACCCCAACTATTAAACCATGAAGTTGGACTTAAACTAAACCGTTTTCTCCTACCATTTGATGGTCATTGGAGGCTAAAGACCTTTATATTTGTAGATTTCAAATGAAGTATGAATAGACTTCATGAAATCTCAAGATAATGAATCTAAACTATGGAGATGGGCTTATACTCAAACTACTTTCTCCTACCACTTGATGGTCATTGGAGATGAAGATATGACTAATACTCATGAGCCTTCAAGAATCTCAAGAGAGAAGTACAAACAAACATAGCTAATACCCATAGGTTTTCAAGGAATATGGAAGGGGATTCCATGAAACCTTAAGTTAAAGAATCCCAAACCATGGTGGGGGTTTAGATTCATTTACTTGCTCTTATGTAGAGGATGATCAACCTTGACTCTCATGGGGGAGCACAAGATCACATGGAGTCAAGGGATCCAACTCATGAGATTCAAGTGAAGTATGGAAGACTTCCAAGAATCTCATTAGAGAAGTATAAACAAAGAAGAAGAAAAGAAGGAACTAAAAGAAAAGGCAATTAATTAACGTTTGCAAGTTCCCTAATAAAACTTCTAAAAAAGGTTAATCAAAAGACCAAGTAGTTTTAAGATTAGAAGTTCAAAATAATGAAGAAAAATAACTTGTGGTTAGAGGATCACCTCCAAACTATCCTCAAAGCTTCTCTCCTTTGAAGATCTTCCAAGCTCTTCTCTCTAAAAAATGTGTTAGTGTAGTGTTAGTTATTTCTTGTGTGTCCTCCCAAGGAAGATCCTCCTTCTTTTATAGACAAAAATACCAAGTTTTCTCAGTGAATTCGGAGTAAAAGACAGGTGTAAATATCTCATTTGGTGGTACAATACGTACTTCCTGAAAATAGGCAGACTGCTGCAGAAGGCGGCAGTCAAAAATCCTTTGCGGCAGTTAGTTGATGCTGCTGCGGCACTCCGTGAAAGCCGCGGCGACATTCCACGACTGCCGCGCGACACTTATTGAGAGCCGCGCCAAATTATTAATTGTCGCGTTTATGTCAGCCTTACTTTATCAGTTTTCTTGTCTTATCTGCATACATATATGTATTGTACCATAAAATACGGACTATTAAAGCAAACGGCAGTCAGAAATTGTCGGCGGCACTCAGTAAGTGCCTGTCCGGCATTCTGTGACTGCCGTACGGCACTCACTGAGTGCCACAAACAACTGTCGTGTGTCGGTTTCTATTGAACTTCCCCTTTTTAGGTCTTTCCTTTTCTCCTTTTTCTTAAAAAAAACTTATTTTCGAAGATCTTTTCCAAAAGTGATGTTTTATACCTGAATTCTCCTAAATACCTTGTATTTCCTTCTGTGAAAATTTTACCGCGTTTGGAGAACTTTCTGAAGAGCTTGGAACACTTCGAATCTTTCGGTCCTTGTCATCATCGGATATGGAGGTGACACTCTCCTTAATTCGACGTTTGGTCAAAATCGGGGTGTCTACACGCGCGCGGGCCGCTAGCGTGAGCTTGCCCCTTAGTGAAATTTTTTAAAGCCTTATGTGATATTTAGCCTCAGTATCACCTCGCGTCGGAATTCGCGCACGCGAGGAGGTCGCTCGAGCGGCCCGCTCGCGCGATTTGGGGACTTAGAAATCTATCTTTTATAAAACGTAAAACAAGCTTCTGCTTAAACTCGCGGAGGGATTCGCGCGCGCGACCCTCACTCGCGCAGTCCGCTCGCGCAAGGTAGGATTTTCAGGAATTTTCTCTTTTGTTCTCTAACCTCCTGTCTCCCGCACCTGGTCAGTTGTTTTATTTTGTTCTCTTAAGTTTATTTTAGATTAAGTATTTCTTTGTTTCCATAGTTCTAGTTTTGTTTTTCTTTATTTCCTTTACGTTCTTTTAATTCTAGTTTAGTTTCTATTGTTTACAAAAACATAAATAAATAAATAACAAAATAAAAAGAAAAAAAAACATATGTATTATATATTAGCTTTTCTTATTCGTTGTTAGTTTATTTCGTTTGAAGTATTGCCAGGTGAATTAGTGTCTCCATTTGGACCATTTGAATTGTATTGCTATATTTATTTATGTTCACCTGGTTTGTGGTTGCTGAAATCGAGGGACTACCGTTCCTTCTCTACATACTTTCCTTTCTTTCATTTTATTGTTTCATTGGGGGCAATGAAAGGTTTAGGTTTGGGGGTATGCACTCACATTCACATTATTATATACACCAAAATTTTGAAATTTTTTTTGATACTTGTGCTCAAATAAACGATGTCACCTACGGTTTTGCAATCTCTAGTCGATACATCTTGTTATGTAACTTGGATTGTTATAGAATGGTAAACATGAGAAGATGTGATTAAATATTTGCTGAAGTCATGATATGACGTTTTAGGTCATGTATCGTTCAAATCGTAGTTTTATATCATAGATTTGCACACAAACCTATGCACTGCACATAGTCGCTTGAATACATATTTGATGTGAACTATAATATGATTCGGATTTCTAGATAACACATGGTGGAGACTAAGCCGGTGAGCTTTTGAGCCTATCTTTTCTTTTTAGAGGGTTATAAATACATTTTGTGTTTGTCGAATTTCACTTGAAATAGTGCATTAACTCGTTGTTTAGTCTCATTATTCTTGTTTTGGTTGATAAGTCAAGTTAAAATATTTGTCACCATGCTAAATAATCTTCCGTTGTAACGTTGAAGAACCATATGACCATAGGAAATGATGGTAGGCCCTCTTTGTTTACTGCCGACCTATAAATGATAAAATTTTCTTAGTTCACCCCTTTGAGCCGTAAAATGCCCTTTTTCTTTAATTACCATTATCTTTTGCTCCAATTTGGCCAACTTGGAGCTCATCACTAAAAGATTGATCAACTTTTAGCGGTGGTAAGGCGATGTGTCATTTGAGAAGAAGAAGAAAATAAGATGATGTTTGGGGTGGTTGCCTTGTTATTTATTGATTGATTATTCAAAAAGCAATGAAAAGAAAGGAAAAAGAGAGAAAAGTAAAGAAATGGTGGTAGAAAAAAAAAAGAAGAAGATTGAAAAAGAAAAAATTTGAAAAGAAGAGAATGAAAAGATGAAAGTTGGTAGAAGAGACGAATGAAAGAAATCGAACATGCCTTATAATGCCTTTCTGAAAACTACCTAACAAATCCTTTCTATTCTTTTTCATTGCCTGAGCCACGTTATAACCTTTGAAAAGTCCTATTTGATCCTAGGAAACATGGTTTGGATATGAAAACGATGGGAGGGGGGTTAAAATATGGTAATGATTAATTTTTCTTAACTGTTGGCGTCCTATCCATAAGACTAATGTTCTTTCGTGTCATGCGTCTTTTTCGAGTCATATGTGAGCGGTTTCTTGTTTTGAAAATATATTTCCTTTACTCATATATTTTAGATAAATTACACATGTTCTGAGCATTTCATTTGAGAGTGTAATTCATTGTGAGATTCATAGTCGAAGCATAGTTTGATGGTTATCCGAGTTATATTCCAAGTTCATGACATGCGCGTGTTCATTTGACTACCATATTACACACGTGCAATTTTATGAAAAATTCTATTGATTTATACGATGCATGTGCTTGGGATTGTTTTTCATGACTTAGGTGGATGTTTCATTATGTTTCTTTATGTTCGTTACTCTATTTCAAATCGTCGTTCTATGATAAGGAGTATTGATTGTTTTATTTTTCGTTTGAATAAAACTTTTTAAATTTATAAGTTAATAAAGATGGTTGTGGGTGACTTGTTGATGAGAACCCTCACGAGACTTCACTCGTCCTACTAGGGACACCTAGGGGTTTAAAAGGCTTGTTGCACATGCTAAATGCAATCGCGTTGAATGCGATAGTGAGTTAGAATTTTTAAGTATAGTAGTATTTAGTTTTATGTTTTTCTTTGCTCGAGGACTAGCAAAGTGTAGGTTTGGGGGTGTGATCGGCGATGAATAGTTGCCGTTTATAGTCCTAAAAATACGCTTTGTTAGCCCATTTCTTGTAGTTATTAATTTCTTTTTAATAAGTATTCTAAATTTTGTAGGTTTTAGAGCTTTAACTTGAAAATGCACAAAAATCCAATGATTAGTGGCTTTGGAAGTCATTTTGGGCTCAAACAATGATTCCGGTGAAAGCTGAATATAGTAGCAGCCTCGAAAAATCACATTTTTGACAAGGAATACTTCAGATTTGAAAATTTTCTCCAGAGATATAAAATGTAGATCTTCAAGGTACGGATGGGTGGCCATAAAGAGTGAGTCAATACGAGGTCCGAGTCAAAAGTTATCGCAATTCTACAATCGGTGCGCAGAGTAGTGAAAAATCTGAAAAAAGTTAGAAAATGGCCTGGTCGCTGGAGCGACCCTCGCGCGCGACCCATTGAAAAAGTCAAAAATGTGTATTTCGAGGTCTTGAAAAGCCATATGCGATCCGAATGGGCTGAATACGTCCAGAAACGTAAAAACAGCTGTTTTAGTGCGATTTAGCTTAGGAAAGCTTCCTAAATCCTTCTATACTCTATATAAATCCTATTTTAAATCAAATTTAGGGTTACATATCATTACACAACATTAGATACATCCGTATACAACTAAAATTTCAGCCATTGAAGAAAAAAAAGCAAGGAGAAGAAGAAGAAAACCAAGGATTTCCCTGGCCTCCTCAATCAACCTCTTGTCGTTCATCAATTCTATAGCTAACTAAACTCAAGATCTAGGGTTTCAATGAAACCCTAGCCAAGTAATAGGGTGTATTTTATGTTTTTATTTTAGTTTTATTATGTATGGATGACAGTTACATGTTTCGAGGATTTTTATAAATAAATCGTGCTTTTATTGATTAAATTGTTACTTTCAAAGTTTACTCTTGTCTTAGATCTATTTTGATGGTAGTGTGCTCAATGATCTATGCTTGATGTGCTTGTTTAGATTATTTACATGTAATGGTGCTTAAATTGAATTGTGCTATCAAGTATCCGAATAGTCCATGCCTAGATTAGACGGATTATTCCACAACCCTAGTTTAGTGTGGGATAATTCGTGCTAACCGAAGATGAATTATTTTGGTGCTTGAACCATAGTTATTTTCTTGATGGAGGAATTGGGCTTGTAGCTACAATTCCCCATTATCATCCAACTTAATAAGCTAAAGTAATTCATAAATACCCTTATTATGAAGCTAGTGGTGGATTTGCAATCCTAGGTTCCTTAAACTTATTATAAAAATAAATATTTAATTGCTTTCATAATTTAGATTTACTTTTAGTGTTATTAGTTTAATTCAAATTAAATCCAAAATCCTTTTTTCTTAATTAACTAAATTTAGGTTTTAAAAAGTAAAGTGCGTAGTATTCAATCTCTGTGGGTTCGACCTTTACTTCCACACTGCAAATCTTTTGAAAGTAAAGCATAAGTAAAGCATACTTTTATATCTTGATTTTGACGAGATCAATGGGTTTGTCCCTAACCTCAAGAATATTCCCATTAAAGGACTCACTCAAATTATTAACCAAAATATCACACTTACTTCTTGAGCTGAAGTGGGACCTAGTCCAACAAGTAGGGTTGTTTTGTTTTAACCATAGGTGTGGTTTCCCCTTAGGGTCCAACTCTTCCACTTTCTTCATATTGTACTCATACTCTGACACAATACTAGTCGATGTTGCTTTCCACACTAAACCCTTCAGTTCTTTGCCTTTGAACTTTGCCTTGAAATTGTTGTACAAGTGCCTCAAACAGTATCTGTGCTCAGCAGTAGGTAGCAGCTTAATAAATGTCTCTATCAATCCTTTCTATTTATCATAAATAAATGCCTAACTATTTTCCTCTACACTTCCTATGTGTTTCAATAGTTTAGTCAAAAATTAAGACCAAGAGTCTTTGGTCTCTACCTCAACAACAACAACTGCAATAGGGAACATATTGTCTCTGCCTCCAACACTCAAAAGCTGCCCACCATATGGCCACTTTAAATGGCAACCATTTAAACCTATGATAGGTCTACATCCAAGTAAAAATCCTACTTTTTGTGCTTCAAATCTAACATATAATCTTTGAAAAATGGGAGCTAACTCCAATGTAAGTCTCTCTACCATCAGCTTAAGACAACTATTAGGGTTGAATTTCCTCACAGTCTCATAGTAGTCCCAAAGCCTTGCATATTGCATCATATGGCTACCATGGATCATATCCTTTGCTTTCTATTTTGCTCTATATAATTGCATCCTACTCACATTAACCATCATCTCTCTCTTCACACTTTTTTGCATAGCTATCACATTCCATTCAGGATTATCTCTAATCTTCTCCGAATAGTTGTGTTAGAGATAGGATGAAGTAACTTGACGATTTATAAACGACCTGACACAATGTGCTTACCCTTCAATGACTTGATCTGAAAATGTATACTCCCCTTGGACTGGAGAGGCATGTATTCTCCAACCACAATCATTCCCACATATAGCAATGTATCTAGTACCCTCATTCTTTTTGAAATTGATGTCATAACCATTCTGTACATCCATTCTCTCAAAGCATTCCTAAAAACTAGAACATCAGAGAACTTCTGTAATATCCTGACCCCGAAAGAAGGTTTAATATTATTATTTGCACTATTTTAGTGTTAATGTTGATAAACACTAGAGTGCATTTAAGTGGGGGTAACTATGGACCCACCAGTGTGAAAAAGTGTTCAATTGGGGACACAGTTGGAAGTCTCATTATGGATGGGACATATATGAAAGTGCAGCCCGATGAGGGTCAGATTACATAAATTGCATATACTTGCATTTATGTGCTTAAATGGTAGACATGTAAATTTAATTGTTTAATTATAATACATGTTAATACCATATGATTATTTTATATACTTACATGATAAATGGATAAGTGCTTTAATATTATATTATTGTTCATGTTTAATTATGGGGTCAGTTTGGGTACCCTTGTGAGAGCATAAATGAACTTCATATAATTATTGGGACCATGTGAAACATAGCTAAGGAAACTTGTTAGAGCGTAAATGAACTTCAAATAGATGTAACAACACATATGGGGCAAGGGTAATATTAATAATGAGACAAAACTTGTGGGGATGTAAGTAAAATACTAAGGAAACTTGTTAACACCTCATCAAAGAGGTGTCAACTTGAAGAGAGATGTCTCCTACCTCATTAGTGAGCTGGAGAAATTAGAAGAAAAAGAAAGAAAAAGATTAGAGGAAGAGAGAGAGATGTAGGGGAAGAGAGAGAAAAGGAAGGAAAAAATGGTGATCTTGCTATTTGATCACCCAAACTACGTCCAATCTCAAAACGAAAGTCATATTGGGACTCCTGGAGGTAAGATCTACACATAGAGATCCTTAATTTCAATTTTTTGATTATCCAAACTACGTTCAATTTGGGGGATAATCTACAAATTGCTTAAAACTTGTAGGATTCATACATAAGGTAGACTTGAGATTAGTATTGCTAGAAATCAACTTCTAAGAGGTTTATTTGCTGAATTTCTAAGGTGAGTGTTCTAATCTTACTTTCAATGTGAAAATATATTTAATGTGGTGTTTGTAGTATGGTATGTCAAAGTCATGTGAATTATGCTATGTGCATGCTAGATGGAAAATAAATATGTTGAATTTGAGTTCAATGAATTATGGTTATATTGATTATGAATATAGTATGTTGAAAATGGAAAAAAAATAATAATAAAACATATCTAAATGTTCAATAATTACCATGTTGAGTCGACTATGTGCCTATGTGAATATGTGGGTCAAAGGTTGTCCGGTAATGGTTCATCAAGTATGAAATCTCAAAAAGAAAAGAAAATTCCTTTATGTAGGGATAAGTGAAACCTTTTGTGTAGGGGTAAGATTAAGACCTTTGTGTAGCGGTAAGAATAAATCCTTTAACCTAATTTGTTTCGCAGGACTAAGGGTGGGATAGAGGGGGATTGGACTAATAGTCCATTTTAATTGAATAGTCCGGCGTTTGGCGCGACCAGTCTACTCTGGACTAATTTTCCATTTTTAAAAGAATAGTCCCATATATGGAGGACTAAGTTATACCATGGGAGAGGTAGCATTATTAGTTCCCGGGACTATCAATTAGAAGGGACTAATTGTCCAATCCCCTCCCTGTCATCCAAACGTGGCCTTTGTGTAGGATAAAAAGATAATGATATAAGCGTTAGACCAGGGTGAACAAATACTTGGTAGTCCGGAGACTATAAATTGTGTTTTACATGAGTGGTTGTTGCATCAAAATATTTATTACATTCAATCACATGATTAGTTCATTCACTAAGTGAAAGCTTAAACAAAAATATTATTTTCTGTTGTGGTTATTGAATAACCACTGCAGATACGAACCAAGGCGAGAGAGGGAGATAAACGGAGCATTGAGATGGGGTCAAGAAAGCACTTTTTCTAATGTATCTATTAGTTTAGTTGTAGATATGAAACTTTATGTTAATAGTTGTAGCTTAAATTTGTAGTTGTAACTAGGAGAATTAGAACAAGTGATGTAATATAAAGATGTGGGGCTGGGAACTTGCAAGAATTATATTTGTATTTTTGTATGAACTTTGGGACTCGTTGCGTCAACTTGTCCATCACCTTTTTTTTGTTGTAACACTTGTAAATTATTTAGTTACTCCAAGAGACTTCATGTTTTCCAAATGAGGTATAAAATTTATGTTTAGTGTTGGGAATGTGCGGATTGTGTTTTAGGATTTAATATATTACTTGTTTCAAATATTTTTTTAATGATTCTAGATGATGTGGAGATTGGGTGAAATATTTCTAAATGTTTTACTAGAATTTTGGGAATAGTTTGAAAGTTTGAAAATGCTTAAAACTTATGCAAAACAGGTGAACGGTGCTACAGCAGAGGGGATTCTGCCCAGGTTCCTTTCGACTTGATTTTTAAACTTTTGATTTGATGAAAAGGTGTCTTTGGGGTCCCTAATACCCACGAAAATAGTTCTTTTGGTTTTCAAGCCTTCAATTATTTTTATTTTGTTTTTGTTTTAATTGAATTTTTTACTCTGAATTTTCAACGTCTATAATTATCGTTATGTGGCTTTGGGAAACCATATTACTTATACTTGTTTAGTACGTTAATGAGTTGGTTTAGCCTCGGTGGCGTTGTCATTGGCCCTAAATTCGCCCGTGGAAGGTCAGGGTGTGACAACTTCATACCCACTTTCAGTTCTAGCCTCACCATGTTTGTTTCTTCATTGAACTCAGGGTAATTATCGCCAATATCACTTTATGATCACCCTTAAAGACTAGAAAGTTCATCATCATTGCAAATATCTTAATGCCAATCTTCAACATTAGCAAAAATTCCGTCTTCAATTTCAATATGAACCCCTTCACTAAGTGTGTCAAATTCAGCTACCTCTGTCTCATAATCTTTTTTATTCTCTGAAAATATGTCGCCATCACTACCTTCAAGTCCTTCATTTAGCCAACTTGGATCATCACTTTCTGAACCTTCTCCACTTTTAGCATTAGTACCCATATTCTCCATTTCATCGTCCCCTTCAATAATATCATCACCTCTGCCTTGATAAAATCCATCATGAGGATCAATTATAGGTGGCCCACCTTCATTGACATGGTCGCCACCCTCCAATAATAGCAATTGACTTTTCACAAGATTTTCTTCCCCAGAAATAACTTGAGTTGGCTCTTCACCTTTTTCAAAATACAACTCAATATACGACAATGCTTTGGCCAGTTCAATCATTTCGAACACCTCATTATCATACCAAACTATCCTTAATCCTTCACTTAGGTTCTTTCCTGGTATCCTATAGTAGAAAATGCTACTTGTTGGATAGCCCAATTTGATAAACATGCTTTGTAACTCGAAAAATGACATGAGGTCAGTGTCACAATTGTCAAAGTAGTCCACTTTTCCCCCTATATACAGAGTCTTTGGACCACTAAAAAAAAATCCATTGTGATGCATCTGAACTGATATGTTGTTATCCATATCTGTAATACAACACACATATACACAGTGACCTATTTTACTCTCAAACTCTCACTGATACACACACACAACATCACTCTCATTGCTTTCTCCATACACACACATATTACTCTCAAGCTCTATGTTCTCTCATAATACACATACACAAGCATAGCAACTAAAAAATAGAAAGAAAAGAAGAAGATAGAGTAGAGGGAGGCTTCCATTTTTTAAGAACGTATTATATTTCAGAAATTACAGAAATCTTTCGAATTCTCAATCCTATTAATCTACGAACCGGTGAGTTTTTTAAACTCACTCTTAAGGTACTTTAAGCATATACAAGTAATCTGTGGGTCTCAAATATTGGTGTCTACGCAAATATATATGTGTGTATATAGCAAAAGTGAATTCCGTAAATTAAAAATGATAGATTACAGTCCGTATATGCTTAGTTTCAAGTATTATACATAAATTGATATCAATTACGATGAATGATAGATTTAAAGTTTTGACACCTCTGGGTTTTTCGTATATAAGTAAAGCTATGGTAATAATTGAGAATCAAAACCTATATATTCATAGTCTATGCAGAAAAATGAAGAGAATGGTATATCACAACCCTTGTTTAGATTAGTATTGTAAAACTCAAAAATAGCTCTATAACTAACTGGCGGGAGGTTGAAGACGATGATCCAGAGCGCTCGAGTGGAGCGGGAGCGCTTGGGATCTAAGCCCTCTAGTGAGCGTGAGCGCTCAAGTAGTCTGAGCGCTCGAATCAAACAATTTCAGAAAAATTTTATTTACTGCTTAAAGCAAATGTACCTTCTGTCGTAACTATTGTACCCTACTATTATGTTAATTTAAAGAAGTCAGTTTGTGAAATTAGAATAAGCTAAGTTGGGAATAATCACGTGTTTTAAGACAATTGTTATTATGTTAAGAAAATCATAAATGGGTTTTGACATGCACTTACGTAGTCGAGATGGCATGTTTGAAAGGGGTTGAATTTGTTTTAGCACGTATGTTTTGTGAGAAAAGAGTAAGAGATGTCAGTTTGGCCTTATGGGCACAGTTGTCTCAATTGATCAATTTTTATGGGCGACGATACTATCTTGGTCAATAGAGTTTGACCAAGCGGCTTTTATTGGCGATGATAGTATATCAATCATGATAAACAGGTTATTGCAACCTTGAATAACTTGATGACTTTTACCAATGCCATATTCATACAGTAATCCTATCAAGTGGCTTTTACGGGTGACGGTGTTCTAAATTAATGACCTTGTGTCGGATGGTTCTTGCGAATTGACTGAGTCGAGAGATTATCATTGAGGTAAAAGAGTCGCTAAAATAAAATGGTTGCATTGTTCATGCACGGTCATGTATTCTTAATTAATGGTTTAATGAATAAGCAATGACTTGACTAATCGACTAACCATACCTTAAGGTACTGAGCCACGACGACTTTTAAATATACTTTATATGCATTGAGTGTGCTTATTTATTATACTCACTCAGCCTTTATAAGCTGGCGGTGTTTGTGCCTTAGACATCCAAAATTTCTAGGCTTCTCAGGAGATGATTTTACAGGATAGTACGACTATGCCTACTAGAGAGGAGAAGTCTCGTGAAGAAGTTTTCATCATCTTTTACTTTAAAGATGTAACAAGGAATAAAATGTTTTAAATTTGAATAAGGTAACTGTGCCTTAAGATATTGATGACAATGTTATAACATTAAGTTGACTTTTATTAATTGCAATAACTATTATTAGTATCTTCCTTGTTACTTTTATTATACTCTATTTTTGTTATTATTGTTTTAAGCTAAGTGAAGGACAAAGGATCCTCACCTGCCATGGCTTGTGGCTCCAAAAAGGAAATGAATTTTTTCCTTTTTTTGCTACGTCAGGGTGTGACATTCATCCTTTCAATAGCGAGTGTCCATAATAGTGGCATCATAATTCACTTATTTTCTATATGAGTAATGTTATTCTTCCCAAATTTGAATCTTAAATTCTTTATAATTGTCCCACATGTTGTGACACTGATCAGTAGTACCACATACCACTGCATGTGGTACTTTTGGCAAAATATTGGAGAACTGAAATCAAAAGATCCAACACTAAAAAGTTTCAATAAGTCGGCCTACAAATTAATAATGAGTGTTTAGCCTCAAAACTCGACATAGACAACGAGTAAATAGTGAATACAATGGGATACTACATCATTACTTGAAAAGTATTGATACATTTGAAAATTGTGCTTTCATATGAAGAACTTTCTTGCAAATAGGGGTGATAGATTTGTAGATAAAGAATCCTATTGGTTTGTGATATCGTCCTACTGAATCTCCAATAAATGCTCTAATATTAATGCAAGCTTGCAAGTACAAGATTCTCTCACTATCTCACTTACAAACCATAAATCTACACTAATCTATGAACTAGAAAGCAAGAAAACCTAGAAAAATACAAGGGATACAAAGAAGAGAGTTTAAAGCTACTACAAATTAGGTCAAGACCTTCAAAAATGAGCTAAGAGGAAGTATTTATACAATGCCTTCGAAGTGGCAAACTTGTAAAACAAAGAAGTCTGAACTGAGGTAATTCAACCAGTCAAACATGCCCATTCGACCAGTCAAATGCCCTTCTGCCTTGATTCTTCATAGATTCACATGCAACTTGCGCACCGATCGTAGAGTTGCCATAACTTCTTGTTCTGACCTCCGATTCAGGTGAAATTTGCGGCTACGTGAAGATAATTAGCATAGCTACCTTTATAAAGTTCCAAACAACCTCCAAACTATAATACCCTATATTTTCAATAATTATTTAATACACAGAGTTTCTATATATTCCCTTGTTCATACTTAAAATTTTATCTTCAACCGATCGAAATACTCTCGAGCGATCGAACATTCTAAAGTTCAGGCGATCGACCATTCTTTAATCGATCGAAACACTACCAACATAAATTTAATACGTGGTCCCTACTTTAATCGATCAAAACCTTTTCAGTCAATCAAACCTGAACGATCTGCTCTCGAGCGATCGAACTACTTTTGATCGATCAAACCTGCAATCATCAAGATTTCCAGGTTTTACGCAAAGACAGCCACCTGCACCCCTTCCCCTCTATATATATGTTTGGTATTCATGTGTGTGAGGTTTTGTTGGTGCCCAAGCTTTGTATGAGAGAGAGAGAGAGGTGGATATATATACATATACATCCATATATATACACACATATAGATATACACACACAGTCAGAGAGAGAGAAAAGAGAACCAGAAGGAAGAAGAAAGAAGAAGAAGAAGACAGAGAGAGAGAGAAACAGAGACTGAGAAGAGAGAAGAGGAGCCACCATTGGAGGAGCTCAAGCTTGAAGCTTAAGCCAAACACATCCTAAGTGAGTTTTTACTCACTTGGTTTCTTTAATATAATATTTACGAGCTTTTGGTGATATTTAGATGTAGTAAACATGTCCCTAAGATGTTTATATATTGTTGTTTACAATTCTATTGGAGAAGATGACTGTTGAGCAATTGAACTGCGTTCAATCGATCGAAGCAACTTCGATTGCTAGAACATTCTTTTCCCTCAATCGAACGTAACAGAACATGGTTTAGTTCTTTTGTTTTTTATATAAGAGGTTGGACTTCTATTATACGACTTTGGGTTGATCGATGGATAATGTGACAACAAAGATAAATATGATTAAGAATAACGTATTAACGAGATGATGTTAGATACTATGTGATTTATATTTGAGTTTGATATATGTTCATTTCATTCAGAGTAGTCAGGCCACATAGGGTTGTCATGTATTAATAGCAGTACAAACGTTATGTAGGTTTGATAAGTTCTGGGAAGAGAGCGGGGGCACATATTGCTTGATCATAAGTACGCAGTAGACAGACAAATGTGTCTATGACATACGGTGAACCTTAATCATAAGAATGCGGTAGACCGACATTGTGTCTATGATATACGGTGAACCTTGATCATAAGTATGCGGTAGATAGACGAATGTGTCGATGACATACGGTGAACCTTGATCATAAGTACAGGATGAACAAACGTGTGTGTTTATGGTTTGTAGTGATATAGTATCTACGACTTGTGGTGTACACGGTGGACAGACATATGTGTCCATGACTTGCGGTGACACGGTAGATCTGATGATAGGTTGTGGTAATAGAATTGATGTATCGATGCTTGAAGCGTTAAATCCCTTACATGCGGTGGACTGTGCATATGTTCTTAAAAGCTAGAGATGGACCGACGTATTTTCTACGACTTGCGGTGTTACACAGTAGAAGGTATCTATAACTTGTGGTGACGCAGTAGACAAAGCATTGGTGTATCCAGGAGTTTTACAATCAATTCTGTTCCAGGGTCAGTACTGTGATGGGTTTGTTATTAACAAAACAATAAGGGTTAAGCAAACGATGTTGAAATACAGAGGAAGATACTATTGCAATACTATATCTTAGACACTTCAAGAACTTGTTATTACATTATATCATTGATACCCTGTGAGTTTCTATTCACTCAACTCTTAGTAAGCTGACGACCGTTATTGCTTGGACATTCCCCATCGAGATTACCCTGCCCCTTTTAATGCAGATAATGGAGCTTATAACGATGGCTACTATCTAGAAGGGGATTATGCAGAGGGTGGCCCCCCACTGATGCATGTTATGTCAGAAAAGGCTGTTACGCTGACGACTACCCATACGCCAGCTGAAGATCTGAAGATAGTTATATTTAGTTTTATTTCTGTTGAACTTATAGTTAACGGGTACTTGGGCATATGTTGTCTCCAGACCTATTGTGATCTTGAGGACCACTCTGATGTTTGTAATAGATACAACTATTGTATTATATTTATCTTATTTATGTTGCTGTTCTTATTCTTTAGTTGACTAGTACTGTGTGGTGTGGACAATTTAGTGACATTCACCCGTCATTCCCTATAGACCCAAAAAGAAAATTTCTTTTCTCTATTTTTGCTATTCCGGAGCGTGACACAAACATATGGTCTTGGAGGCTAAAGGAGGGCAAGAAGTGGCTGTGATTATATTGATCTTCTACCGAGTCTTTGCTTTCCAACTCGGGGTGTCAAAATAACCTATAAACACTTGCAAAACCCGTGTAAAAGATGTAAACAATATAAATGAGGGTTATACGAGGAATGTGCATAAGTAATGTACTTAGAAGCTTCGGGAATGGTATTTTGCACAAATATAAAGTTATACATATGCAAAATATGAGGTTTATCACAACTCACTGAAAATGTCCGTCCTATCCTGTTCATTGCATCATATTCATAGTACTATTCCTCCTATGACTCGGTTATAGTAGGTGTAACGTGAGTGAATAGATTATACTCTATGATTTATCATTGTGTAGTCATTTCCATGTTAAAATTCATAACAGTATATAGTTCACACTCTATTAAAAGCAAGAGGGGTTGCAAGCAACATACTGTGTACTCAAATCTCCTTAGGATGAGAAGAGGTAGAGGTGGAGGGAGAAGTGTATGAAGGAGAAGAAGGACAAGTACTGCTCCTTCAATTAGCGATGTATGGCATATATATTGCTCTTACACGGATCCTAAAGGCCAAACTTGGTATGGAAAAGGATGTCCTTTTGTCAACACCCCAATACCTTATAATCTACCCTTCACAAATGTTGGCTACATAATCATTGGTGACACTCATGCTCGACTATCAAACAATGCATTTCTTATTGGAGATGATCTATAATGGACAAAACTGTTTAGCATAAGGTGTGATTGCGAAGTATATTATCGTTGGCACAGGTTACCAGTACCGATTTCTTGCACATCTGATTTGATGCGAAATTCAAATAAGGATGACGATCAGGATCATGTATTTGTTGGAGCAAGAGATTCGATAAATGAAATGATGATTATAGCGTTTTCACGCAATTGAAGATGCAAAAAGTATTATGACCCTCCTGTCTTTGCTGTACAAGATATTGAACAGGATCCATATTACGCTAATGTATATCCCATTCTACCGGATCATACGGAAGTTGATGTTGATGGTGATTTCCAGCGTTTTCTTCTTGGGTATCTAATCAGAGTGATGGACACCCTTTCTATTATTATAAATACTATGTCGATCTATCTACTTTGTTTAGCCTTTCTGATTAGTTTGATTATGGTATGCTTTGTTTAGCTTTTAAGTATGTTTTTTGAAGTTGTAGTTGTGTAGTGAACAATTATTCACGTATGCATGTAATATGGAGTATATTTAATGAACTATAGTACCACTATATTGGCTCAGTTTTTGTACCCTTCTTGTTCTATGATTAAGAAATATTTTTCCATGATGAAGAAATTTTGTACCCTTCTTGAAACAATATTAATCAATTATGTACCTTTCTTGATTCGTGATTAATAAATTATGTTCCTTTATTGTTTCATGATTAAGAAATTATGTACCCTTCATGTTCCATGATTTATAAATTATGTATCCTTTATGTTAAGAAATATTGTGTATTTGTGTTTCATGATTAAGGATTATTGTACCCTTCTTGTTCCATGATAAAGAAATAATGTACCCTTATTGTACCATGATTAAGAAATTTAATTTCCTTCTTTGTTTCATGTATCCTATTCACTAATAAAGTAAGAACACTCAAATTCCTACAAATGTTTGTATGAGAATGCATGGAAAAAAAAAACACAATGAGGTATCACATTTATTTTCGCTTCAATAAATTTGTTTTTATAACATTTATTTTAACATCATGTTTGTAAGAGAATGCATAAAAATAAAAAATAAAACACAATGAGGGTATTACATATTTTATTTCACTAAAATAAAGTAACAACACTCATATATTCTAAAAATATCTATACTACTAGATAAAGGGAGAGAGAGAAGGGTACCCAATTTATTTTCACCACCACTCATATTTACTTTAAAACAAATAGAAACATTTCTCAAAAAAAATTAATACAAGGGTACTAAAATGTCAAATTACTATGCCAATTTGAATTTCGAATTATAAAAGAAAGAAAAAACTGAATATAACTTATCAAACCCACCGTCTCTCTCCATCTCACCAAATGTTTGCCCACTGCCACATAATCTTCTTTCCCTTACTACTACCATAAAACTCTCTACAACATAGTGTACAAAATAATGCAATAATATGGTGTTAGTGTTCCCTTCTCTCAACACACTCTTACTTCTTGTCAGAATCTAATGGTTTCAACACCGAGGTACTGATTATTTTTTCACTTACTTTCATCATGATCAATTTTGATAACCCTCTTTTGTTCAGAGAATACTGTTTGATGGTGTTATATATAACGTGGATTGTTTGAAAAATAATGAAGTAATGAAATGCATTTAGCATTAAAAATATACATAGTACCATATTTGTGTGTGTATTTATGTATTTTGCTATTGTCTATTATTGATGAACCATTGTCTTAACTGCCTGTTTGGGAGTGTTTTAAAAAGGGTCAAGTTTAGCCCCAATCTCATATTTAATTACGTTTCATTAAAACTTAGTAAAAGTTTATTTGCAAAACATTCACATTTTTCAAGTATTATTATGTTAGGCACATTTTCATATGTAACCAATTACACAAATAAGAAACTTTTTAGACCCGGTTCTTTATGAAAATCAGAAAATTGGTATGCATGTTACCCAAATAGTCTCTAATGTAAATGGCATTTGAATGAGTAATTGCAACTTTATGTGTTTTTTTTTCCCTTTAATGCATAATTTTTAAAAAAAAATTATTTGAACAAGAATTTAAGATGTAATGCAACTTTATGTGTTTTTGTGAACTGTGAAGAATATTCCCCACCTAACTATCAAAATGTTATAAAATTATTTAGTGTAGAAATACATAACAAAACGACGTATTACACACGCATCGCGTGTGCCTCTAAGGAAGAACACTCAAATAAAATAAATTATTATGATAAATTCATCATCAAATAGAAATATTACCTACAACACAATACACTATTGTCTTCTCTTGTAGGGAGAATTTCAAATGGCTTGAAATAAGGGAAGCTTCAAATGAAATAAGAAGTTTGGATTGTGCATGGGTTAGGGTTGGCTTCAAGTATAATCCAAATGGCTATACTTGGATTATGCTTGAAATGGAAAAAATAAAATAAATAATTTTATGTTTGAAATGAGAAGCAAGAAATGAAGGAAAAAAATTTGAAGGAACAATCTGTCTATTTAAGGTTGGTTGTTTATCCTAGGATTTGTGTGGCTTATTTGTGTGGTTGGTGTGTTATTTAATAAATTATTTTAAATTCTACATAGTTGATATGGTACAACAAAATATTTATATTAGATACGGTTGGTATGGTACAACAAAATTGAACAAATGTTAGCTGAGGATCAAAATTTGTGTGATTGGAACAAGCCTTATTAGAGAGGAACAAAAATTCTTATACAAGGAACAAAACATATTACACACTTTTACAATAACCAGCTGCACTAGTTGAATGACTATTAAATGCGTATATGATGCGCTACCTATCATTGTACTTACTGTAAATCACCTCACATCTCCATGTGTTAGATGAATCTTGACCCTTGGATAGTCTACTTACTGTTTTCAGTTTTTAGTTTTTGTGTTAGAAATTTTTGTGTTCATTTAAAAAAAAGAAAATAAAAAATGTGTTTGGTAGCTTTGTTTTGTTTTTTAAAAGAGAGAAAAAAAAATGCGTTTGGTAAACTATATTTTTGTATCAAAATTTTATAACTACTTAGTAAAATGACTATTTTGCCCTTAAAACTTCAAAATGTCATAATTTGTTAAAAATAAAAATCAAATTAAACTTCGTCAAAGTCTAAAAACTCATATTATTATGAAAACCCGTTTTAGAACCTAAAAAATATATACGTCGTAAAATGACCAAATTGCCCTTAGGGCTTACATATAAAAAGTTAGCATTGTTAAAATCTTCAAATAATATGGAGTGACCTATCCCAAAGTTTTTTGACATTCTGGATCCAATAGTATGGTCCATTTGGCCTCAATACATTTGCCCTTCAAATTTCAAATTGCCATTACTTGTTAAGACTAAACTAGTGTAACAACCTGCATTTCATGTAATTTTAATTTGCATTTGTCATATTTAAATTCGCTTTGTATTTCCATATTTAATCTCTATTGCTGATTTCATTTTTCTCATGTGTTAAATTCTAATACTTGTTTTATTTATTGTCCAAATTCTTGTTGGGGTCAAACTGCAAATTTTACAATTTTAGAAATACCTGTGTTGGATTTCGAATCTGTATTCATTTTTTTTATAAAACTAGAAAATCATTTTCGTTAGTAAAATGGATTTTCTATATTTTTGCGGTGATCACCGCACCACGAAAATACCAATTTATGTTCAAAACTGTCCGTGCCATGTTAAACTTCCATAGGTTTTGGAAGTGATATAAATCACATTGGACACATGCTTTAACTTCATTTATGTCATCTAATCATTAGTTAGTCCTTGTTTGGCAATGCTTTAGGGGTGTGGGTTATAGTGTGACTAAAAACTAATTTCCCAAACAACAACTTGGCCCTATATACCTATACATGACTCTTGGGACAACTGTGGAGTTATATATATTAGTGTAGATACGTATGTATAATCCCCCTTATACTAATTCAGTTAATCTACAGATTGTTAGAAATTAGTGTGTTAAATTAGATTGTTAAGCCTTAGTGAAAGAACTTGGGCTCCAAGTTCTTATAACTCTATATAAACACACACACACAACTCACAAATTTACACACTACTCATTCTACACTGAGAGAGCTTGAGAGTTAATTGCAAAATTTTTTTATAGAGAGTTGGAACTTGAAGAACCCAATCCACCATAGCCAAGCTTGAATTGGATTGCTTAACTCTTAGTTCTTTCTCAACAATCTTTGCTATCCTTATCTCAGTGAGTATTTTAAATTCACCTTGATTGTATTTCATGCTTGATTTCTATTTATATATTTGTAATTGTGAAACACCATTTTCAAATTCGTATGAAAGCTCGAAACTTAAAAATGGTGATCTTTCTAAACATAACCAAAATCTGTCTTTAAAGATAAAAATGAAAGATTACACACCATAGTTGCTGTATTTAAAATTTTAGAGTTTAGTTTGTTCATAGGAGAAAGTATATTAAGATTGAAGTTTTGACCTTTTTTAGTTTTTCGTAAAATTCGTGAACTACGTTTGGATTCATGTAAAATTGATTATGGATTCATAATCTTTGTGAAAAACCGAAGAGATTCATATATTACAAGTCCTATGGAGGTTTGGATTTTAAAATGGATCAAAAAGACCCTGAATTTTTGAAACAGGGGAAGTTCTGCAAAGAAGACGAAGACGAAGACACTGTTTGAACTCACGCAAGCGATCACGTGAGCGGCCAGCGCGAGCGACCCCTCGCGCGAGCGGCCCGCGCGTGCGAGCTGTGTGGTTTCTGGCAAATAGAAAAGTTTTTAAAAGAAAAATGAAAAACAGGCATATCGTGCAAGCAGCCCGCGCGCGCGAGGTGTGTTTTTCCAGGCAGTAAGGAAAAATTTATAAAACAAATGGAAAAAAGGGCATATCGCGCGAGCGACTTCTGACAGTTTATGGTTTTTGCTTGTTTTCTGTTAAGGAATTGTTTGAATGAGGTTTTATAAGTTTTTAAAGCTCTGCTTGGGAAATATTTTTAGACGGATTATGTTTTGTTATGTTTTGGTTATTAAAGAACAATTATGATTTCGATTTTTCCCATATAGACATGATTATCATTCCCAGTACTTTACATGTCCCGTTTATAGTACGTGTCATTCATGTGCAGTTAGTTGTATATACATGGTGAGTGTGAGTGTTGGTCAGTGTGAAAAGGAGTATGTGGTTGAGATTGTGTGGACACTCCCTGGTAATTTTGTACTAAGGTGTGACGTGTTGAGATTGCGGCTAGAGTGTTTTTGAAATGCGACGGTGGCAAAACTGGACACTCCCTGGCACCCATGGTAGCGCTAAAGTGTGTGACGCCGAACTTGGACATTCCCTGGCACCCATGGCATTGCTAAAGTGTGGCCTATGGACACTCCCTGATACCCGAGTATGGATACTGCGTGAGGTTTCCTCCGGTATTTGCGAGGCGGATTAGCTACTAAAGTGTGAGGCATTGGACAATCACTGGTACCCCGTACTAAAGTGTGAGGCAAACTGGACACTTCCTGGTACCCCTGTGCTAAAGTGTGGCTATCGAAGTATTTCAAAGATACTGGAGTGAGATAGTGGGTTATTGTTGTTGTCGAGAGAAAAGAGTCGGTAAGATGAGTGGGTGCATTGTTTTCATACACGGTCATATGAAATATAAATTAAAGTTTACAAACGTCATTACTGTTGTTTTAAAAGAGAACTCCCTTTTATGATATCTACCTGCTGAATAATGGAAAATTGGAAAATGATAAATGAGTATGTTTTACATTCAAGCACATGTTTTTAATACTCACCAGCTTTTCGAAGCTGACGACGTTGATGCGTCCTGGACATTCGTGTCTAGGCTTTTCAGGTTATAATCAAGAGGGACCTTATGACTATGCTAATTGAGAAAGGCTACTTATGAAGAGAAAACTGGTTATCACTATTATTATATGTTTTAAATTATGATATGGTTTTGTAATAAGGATGACTGTAATAGATAATAGTTATTATTTTGTTTCAAGGCGGTTTGTGCCTTTCGGTGATCCCGTGCTGTAATAATTATTAAGTTAGAAGATTTTTGTAAGCCTTGATTGCTCTACTCTGATTTATGGTTATTATGTTGTTCGACGTTTGGGACGACAACGATCCTTCAAACTGTCGCGACCAACCGGTCCATAAAGGAAATTAAATGCTTTCCATATTTATGCTACGTCGGGGCATGACAGGATTTAGTGGTATCTGAGCCAGGTTATCTCATAATAGTTTAGCCAAGTTGAGGTTTACCAGTATAGACCCGATTCCACATTCTGTTAGCTTAAGCTTTACACCCCCGATAATACGACAAGAGGACAAACCCGAAACCCAAATGCCTAAGATTATCTTTGTCCTGGTTTAAATTAGTGCCTCTTGATCAGATATGGATCCAGCTCAACCGTTCTATGTGCCAAATGGGTTTGGAGGAAACTTTGTGACCCCAGGGGCAGTAGTCCCCGCTTTCCTTGACTTATATCACACCGCCATTGAGCAGCTGGCCATGACGACTATAGTATCGGATCTGTGGCACCAGGTCCATGTTGTGGGTATTGTTGACTTGACCCGTATTCATCTTCAGCTTCATTACTTCGCCGAGGCTCGGCGATTAGTGCTAGTCGAGATTTTGAGGCTGGTTAATAGTGACGCTTTCTATCTTCCCCTTGAGATCCAGGTTGTGCACGCTCATCTCGCATAGCTAGAGATTCCCCCGCCGGTAGTTCCCGTGGTTGAGGATGATGATGACGATGACGTCATGGTTATCCCTATTGATGGGGAGGTTGTAGGGGAGGACGATATAGGTCTAGATGACTTTGTTGCCGACCTTGAGGAGGTGCTAACCCTTGAGCTAGTTCTGCCTGAGGAGGTGATAGTTGAGGCAGATGCCCCAGGACCTGCTCTATCACCAGCCTCTCAGAGCGTCGATTATGATCTTGTGGGTCCCTTTCGGGTTCAGCGATTTTGCCCAATCGACTCGTTGGACTTGGTCATAGCTGCCTACAGAGACGATTGATGATTTAGAATGACCTTGTACACACTAACTATTTTTGGACTAGCAGCTCTATCTCTTTTTGAAAGCTGTATTTACATGCATTAGAGTGTAGGGCAATGACCCCATTTTTGTGACATTAACTCTTGTATGGATAATATTCGTCCTAACCCATACAGATAGGTCGGCATTAATTGATCATACACGCTTTTTGTATCAACTTGACAAGAAGTTATATATAGAATTACTCTTCTGAATGTTACTATTGTTTAAACTGTTTACCCTTACTACTTCATATCATTGCTTCATGCATATTTCTCATTCTTGTATCATTGACATGCATTTAGAATGGCTGGGAGATAAAGGAGGAATAGGAATTTGCTCGAGGAAACACCTGTGACTGCTGATCCCACATGAATGTTTGAGTCTTTCGTCAGATGCCTCGAGAGGATTAGTAATACGAATGAAAACCGACGAGACCGCCAAACTGGGGATAAGCTACTGGAGAGATTCCGTGCACTAAGGCCCGAATAGTTTGCAAGTACTATAGAACCCTGGAAAGCAGAACAATGGTTAAGGCATATGGACCGTATGTTTGAAGTTGTTCAATGTAGTGAAGTGGATAAAAGGAGGTTAGCTACCTTCCAATTAACCAATGCCGCCGCAGATTGGTGGGACTCGGTGATAGCCATCACAGCTGCTATGGGAATAACGTGGACTGCATTTAAGGGGAGATTTCTAGAAAAGTATTTCCCGGCTACAGAGAGGCACAGGAGGGAGAAGAAATTCATGGATTTGACTCAGGGAACTAAATCGGTGCAAGAGTACACCACTCAGTTTGAGATACTGTCTCAATTTTCCCCTCATATGGTTGATACTGAGGAAAAGAGGATCCGTAAGTATAACCAAGGGCTAAAACCACCAATTCGACGCCTGACTTTCGGTCACCTAGATAAGTCTTTTGAGGGACTTGTTGGCTTGGCCACTGATTTGGAAGAAGATGCTTGAGTGAACCACAAGCAATTTGATTTTTGGCCACCTCAGAGGGGTAACTTTGGAAATAAGCCACCAATATATCGCACACAGGGTCAGAAGAAAAATTTTGACAAAAGCAAGAAATCTCAGGCTATTACCTATCCGACTCAGCCCCTAGTTGGAGAAGGAAGTAGTTGTGGGAAGCGTTTTAACTGTGACAATCTTGGTCATTTGGCTCGAGACTGCAAGGCACTGAGGCATGCTACACAGTAAGGGATTATCTGCTACAACTGTGGTGAACTAGGCCACATCAGCAAGTTCTGTACTGCTCCTAAGTAGGTGATGTATGGTCAACAGGGTCAAACTCGCCTAAATGTTGTTATTCCTAATGCCACTGGATATGATGGAACTATTTATGAAGAAGGAGATTATGGAGAAGCTCAGCTTGATCAGAAAGTTGTGGAAGGTACATTAACCTTGTTTAACTCCCAAGTTAAAGTTTTATTTGATACAGGTGCTACTCTATCATTTATATCTGTTAATACTATACGAAGATTGGGTATTCTACCACACCATTTAGAGAAAGCTTTGAGGGCCACCTCACCTTTAGGAGCCGTAGTCAAGTTAGGACATGTGTGCAAGGACTGTCCTCTATAGATAGGAAACCATGAGATCCCATCTAGATTGATTATCCTATCGATGAAGGAGTTTGACATTATATTAGGGATGGATTGGTTCACTCAGAATCAAGCAACTTTAAATTGTGCGAGGAAGAAAATTACATTCTCCAACAATGGGAATCAATCCTTTGATTTCCAATGTAACCCTTCGGGAGTTATGTTCGTCACGAGGTGTTTAGCCAATATCAAAGTCGTCAGTACAGAGATAACAGCATCGTCTATACCTGTAGTCAAGGACTTCGAGGAAGTATTTCAAGACATTTCTATTTTATCGCCTGAGAGAAGTATAGAGTTTTTTTTATTGAACTTATACCAGGTACCGTTCCAATCACTAAAGTTCCCTACAGAATGGCCCCTACCGAACTATCAGAGTTGAAGGAACAAGTTCAAGAGCTCGAGAATTTCAGTTTTGTACGTCCAAGTACATCGCCTTGGGGAGCACCAATGTTATTCGTGAAGAAGAAGGACGGAACACTTCGATTGTGTATCGACTACAGAGAATTGAACCGAGTAACTATAAAGAGTAAGTATCCCTTACCTCGGATTGACGATTTGTATGAGCTACAACATTCTTCAAGATAGACCTACGGTCGGGATATCATCAATTGAGGGTACAAAAAGAAGATATACCTAAGACTGCTTTCAGAACCCAATATGGTCACTATGAATTTTTGGTGATGCCGTTTGGAATGACAAATGCCCTAGCAGTGTTTATGGATCTGATGAACAGAGTGTTCAAGCCTTATTTAGATTAGTTTGTCATCGCCTTTATAGATGATATCCTGATCTATTCTAAGTCAGAAGAAGAACATGAGCAACATCTACGGATAGCAATGCAGACACTCAAGGATCACCAACTGTATGCCAAATTCAGCAAGTGTGAGCTCTGGTTACAAAAGTGAAGTTTTTGGGACACAATGTGTCATCTTAAGGAATTTTGGTGGATTCATCCAAGACAGATGCTGTGTCAAATTGGGTGAAGCCGAGTAGCCCTACGAAAATTAGAAGTTTTCTTGGACTCACAAGCTATTACAGGAGATTTGTCGAGGGATTCTCTAAGATAGCCACACCATTAACCGGTTTGACTAAGAAAGCTCAGAATTTTGAGTGGGTAGAGAAGCATGAGTAAGCCTTTCTGGAACTGAAGGAGAGACTCACCACCGCACCAGTACTAGCTATACCCAAGCCCGATGAGAAGTTCACTATCTTCAGTGACGGGTCTTATCAAGGACTAGGGTGTATACTTATGCAAGATGGCAGAGTTATCGTCTATGGATCTAGACAGCTGAAGCCGAACGAGTTGAACTACCCCATTCATGATTTGGAATTGGCGGCAATGGTGTTTTCACTCAAGATTTGGAGACACTATCTCTATGGTGAGAAGTTTGATTTGTTCTCCGATCACAAGAATTTGAAATATTTACTCACACAGAAAGAGTTGAACATACGGCAATGCAGATGGATGGAGCTGATTAGAGATTACGACTTCACGTTAGAATACCACCCTGGTAAAGCTAACGTGGTCGCTGATGCTTTGAGTCAGCAAACTCGTGAGACGATTGCCTCCTTAATGGTTAGAGAATGGCGAGCGTTAGAGACGTTGGCGGAATTCGAGGTGCAGAATATTGAGGATAGAGAAGAATAACTTTTTTGGATGTCTTATCCTACAGCCTATTCTTATCGACTGCATTATTGAAGCTCAGAAAGGAGATGAGAAGTTTTAGACATGCTTCGTGAAGATGTCAGAAGAGGACCCGACCTAATGGAAGGTGGGAAGCGATGGAGGATACAAGTGCAGAGACAGATTATGTGTACCAGACTGTGGGTATTTGAGAGATGATATTCTGGAAGAAGCACATAAGTCATGATATACAGTTCACCTGGGAGGAACCAAAATGTATAAAGACTTGAAAAGAAATTTCTGGTGGAAAGGTATGAAGAAGGACGTGGCCAAATTTGTATCCAAGTGTTTGACGTGTCAGCAAGTCAAAGCCGAACATCAGAGACCATTAGGGTTGTTGCAACCGCTACCTGTTCCAGGTTGGAAGTGGGAGCATATAACCATGGATTTTGTAGTGGGCTTGCCTCGATCTCAACAGAATCATGATGCCATTTGGGTAATCGTGGATCGACTGACTAAATCGCGCACTTCATCGCTTATAGTATGACATACCCGGTGGAAAAGATGAGTCGAATGTACATGCAGCAAGTTGTAAGACTTCACGGTGCATCTGTGTTAATTATGTCAGACCGTGACGCCCGTTTTACTTCTGGATTTTGGGAAAGTCTATAAGAAGCTATGGGGACCTCGCTCAAGATGAGTACCCCACTTTTCACCCTCAGACAGATGGGCAAACTGAGCATGTTAATCAGATCATGGAGGATATGCTTAGGGCCTATGTGATCGATTTCGAGGAATCTTAGGAGACGGACTTGCCTTTGGTTGAATTTGCCTATAACAATAGTTATCACACAAGTATCGGGATGGCTCCATTTGAAGCATTGTATGGACGACCATGTCGTTCTCCGTTGTGTTGGGCAGAGGTTGGAAATACAGAATTGTTGGGACTAGATTTGGTTAGAGAAACCAACGAGAAGATTTCTCCTTTAAGAGTTATGCCGATCGACGCCAAAAAGATTTGGAATTTAGTGTTGGAGATCACGTGCTTCTTAAGGTTTCACCAACCCAAGGAGTAGTACGTTTCGGTCTTAAGAGAGGGAAGTTAGCCCCGCATTTCATCGGACCGTTCAAGATTTTGGAACGTGTAGGGAAAGTGGCTTATCGACTTGCGCTACCATCGAAGATGTTGGTTCACAATATATTCCATGTGAGTATGCTGAGAAAGTACATACAAGACCCCTCGTATGTGGTTAGTTATGACGATATTGAGACAAGTCATAATGTTTCTTATAAGGAAAGACCTATGAAGATTCTAGATCAGAGTATCAAGAAGTTGAGGAATAAGGATATCCCATTGGTGAAGGTTTAGTGGAATCACCATGACGAGAATGAAGCCTCGTGGAAAGTTGAAGCTGATATGAGGAAGAAGTACCCGGAGTTGTTTCATGACTAATTAGTCTTGATTTCGGGGATGAAATCCTGTTTAAGGGAGGAAGGATGTAACAACCTGCATTTCATGTAATTTTAATTTGCATTTGCTATATTTAAATTTGCTTTGTATTTCCATATTTAATCTGTATTGCTGATTTCATTTTTCTCATGTGTTAAATTCTATTACTTGTTTTATTTCTTGTCCAAATTCTTGTTGGGGTCAAACTGCAAATTCTACAATTTTAGAAATACCTGTGTTGGATTACGAATCTGCATTTTTTTTGTAAAACCAAAAAATTATTTTCATTAGTAAAATGGATTTTCTATATTTGTATGGTGATCACCGCACCACGAAAATACCAGTTTATGTTCAAAATTGTCTGTGCCATGTTAAAATTCCACAGGTTTTGGAAGTGATGTAAAACAGATTGGACACATACTTTAACTTCATTTATGTCATCTAATCATTAGTTAGTCCTTGTTTGGCAATGCTTTAGGGGTATGGTTTATAGTGTGACTACAAACTAATTTCCCAAACAACAACTTGGCCCCTATATACCTATACATAACTCTTGGGACAACTGTGGAGTTATATATATTCCTATTATACGTATGTATAATCCCACTTATACTAATCCTGTTAATCTGCAGATTGTTAGAAATTAGTGTGTTAAATTAGATAGTTAAGCCTTGGTGAAAGAACTTGGGCTCCAAGTTCTTATAACTCTATATAAACACACACACAACTCACAAATTCACACACTACTCATTATGCACTGAATACACAGAGAGAAAAGAGAGAGCTTGAGAGTTAATTGCAGAAAAATTTTATAGAGAGAGGGAACTTGAAGAACCCAATCCACTATAGCCAAGCTTGAATTGGATTGCTTAATTCTTAGTTCTTTCTCAACAATCTTTGCTATCCTTATCTCAGTGAGTATTTTAAACTCACCTTGATTATATGTCATGCTTGATTTCTGTTTATATATTTGTAATTGTGAACCACCATTTTCAAATTCGTATGAAAGCTCAAAACTCAAAAATGGTGATCTTTCTAAACATAACCAAAATCTGTCTTTAGATATAAAAATGAAAGATTATACACCATAGTTGCCGTATTTAAAATTTTAGAGTTTAGTTTGTTCATAGGAGAAAGTATATTAAGATTGAAGTTTTGACCTTTTTTAGTTTTTCGTAAAATTCGTGAACTACGTTTGGATTCATGTAAAATTGATTATGGATTCATAATCCTTGTGAAAAACTGAAGAGATTCATATATTACAAGTCCTATGGAGGTTTGGATTTGAAAATGGGTCAAAAAGACCCTGAATTACTGAAACAGGGGAAGTTCTGCAAAGAAGACGAAGACACTGCCTAAACTCGCGCGAGTGGCCCACGCGAGCAACCCCTCGTGCGAGCGGCCCGCGCACACGAGCAGTGTGGTTTCTGGTAGATAGAAAAGTTTTTAAAAGAAAAATGAAAAACAGGCATATCGCGGGAGCGGCCCGCGCGTGCGAGGTGTGTGTTTCCAGGCAGTAAGGAAAGTTTTATAAAACAAATGGGAAAAAGGGCATATCGCGCGAGCGGCCTGCCCGAGCAGCCCGCGCGCGCGACTTCTGACAGTTTCTGGTTTTGCTTGTTTTCTGTTAAGGAATTGTTTGAATGAGGTTTTATAAGTTTTTAAAGCTCTGCTTGGGAAATATATTAAGACAGATTATGTTTTGTTATGTTTTGGTTATTAAAGAACGATTGTGATTTCGGCTTTTCCCATATAGACATGATTATCATTCCCAGTACTTTACATGTCCCGTTTATAGTACGTGTCATTCATCTGGAGTTAGTTGTATATACATGGTGAGTGTGAGTGTTGGTCAGTGTGAAAAAGAGTATGTGGTTGAGATTGTGTGGACACTTCCTGGTAATTGTGTACCAAGGTGTGACGTGTTGAGATTGCGACTAGAGTGTCTTTGAAATGCGACGCTGGCAAAACTGGACACTCCCTGGCACCCATGGTAGCGCTAAAGTGTGTGACGCCGAACTTGGACATTCCCTGGCACCCATGGTATTACTAAAGTGTGGCCTATGGACACTCCCTGGTACCCGAGTCTGGATACTGCGTGAGGTTTCCTCCGGTATTTGCGAGGCGGATTAGCTACTAAAGTGTGAGGCATTGGACACTCCCTGGTACCCCGTACTAAAGTGTGAGGTAAACTGGACACTCCCTGGTACCCCTATGCTAAAGTGTGGCTATCGGAGTATTTCAAAGATACTAGAGTGAGATAGTGGGTTGTTGTGGTTGTCGAGAGAAAAGAGTCGGTAAGATGAGTGGGTGCATTGTTTTCATACATGGTCACATGAAATATGAATTAAAGTTTACAAACATCATTATTGTTGTTTTAAAAGAGAACTCCCTTTTATGATATCTACCTGCTGAATAATGGAAAATTGGAAAATGATAAATGAGTATGTTTTACATTCAAGCACATGTTTTTAATACTCACCAGCTTCTCGAAGCTTATGACGTTGATGGGTCTTGGACATTCGTGTCTAGGCTTTTCAGGTTATAATCAGGAGGGACCTTATGACTATGCTAATTGAGAAAGGCTGCTTATGAAGAGAAAACTGGTTGTCATTATTATTGTATGTTTTAAATTATGAACTGGTTTTGTAATAAGGATGACTGTAAAAGATGATAGTTATTATTTTGTTTCAACGCGGTCTGTGCCTTTAGGTGATCCCGTGCTGTAATATTTATTAAGTTAGAAGATTTTTGTAAGCCTTGATTACTCTACTCTGATTTATGGTTATTATGTTGTTCGACGTTTGGGACGGAAACGATCCTTCAAACTGTCGCGACCTACGGGTCCATGAAGGAAATTAAATGTTTTCCATATTTATGCTACGTCGGGCTGTGACAACTAGAATTGAACGCCGTCAAAGCCCATGAGCTCATATTTAAGATAAAGAACATTTGGAACCTAAAAAGTACATATATGATAAAATGACCAAATTATCCTTGGGCTTTAGGTCTTCAAATAACACAGAGTGACCTAACCCGAGGTTTTTCGATGTTCTGGATCCAATGGAATGGTCAATGGACCTGAATATAATTGTAAAATTACTATTTTGCCCTTAAAACTTTAAAATGTCATAACTTGTTAAAATAAAATCAGAATTTAATACCGTCAAAGCATGTGAGCTCATATTATTGTGAAGAACATTTTGGAACCTAAAAAGTATATGGATCATAAAATGACCAAATTGCCCTTAGGGCTTACATATAAGAAGTTAACATTGTTAAAGTCATCTAATAATACGAAGTGACCTATCCTAAGGTTTTTTGACATTCTGGGTCAAATGCCAGGGTCCATTTTTGGTCTGAATATATTTGCAAAATGACTTTACCCTTCAAACTTCAAAATGCCATAACGTATTAAGACTAAACTAGAATTGAACGCCATCAGAGCCTGTGAGCTCATATTAAGATGGAGAACATTTGAGAACGTACAAGTATATATATGGTAAAATGACCAAATTGCCCTTGGAATTTACTTATAATAAGTTAACATTGTTAAAGTATTAAAATAATACGGGGTGACTTACACTAAGGTTATTTGATATTCTAAATCCAATGGAGGGATCTATTTGGCCTGAATACATAAGGAAAATATGATTATTTTACTCTTAAAAATTCAAAATGTCATAACTTGTTAAGATTAAATTGAAATGCCTAAAAAGTATGTAGATCATAAAATGATCAATTCTGGTTAAATCTTAGCAAGTTATAAATTTTAAATGTATAAGGGCAAAATAGTCATTTTGCAAATATGTTCATGCAAATATACCCCGGCATTAGATTCAAAACATCGAAAAATCTTGAGCTAGGTCACTCTGTATTATTTGAAGACTTTAACAATGTTAACTTCTTATATGTAAGTCCGAAGGAAAATGTGGTCATTTTATGATCTATATACTTTTTAGATTCCAAAATGTTCTTCATAATAATATGAGTTCGCATGCTTTGACGACGTTAAATTTTGATTTTATTTTAATAAGTTATGGCATTTTAAAGTTTTTAAGGAAAAAATAGTCATTTTACAAAAATATTAAGGTCAAATGGACCATGCCATTGAATCCAGAACGTCGAAAAAATATCGAGGTAGGCCACTATGTATTATTTGAAAACTTTGACAATGTTAACTTCGTATATGTAAACCCCAAGGGCAATTTGGTTATTTTATCATATATGTACTTTTTAGGTCCCAAATATTCTTTATCTAAAATATGAGCTCACAGGCTCTGATGGCATTCAATTCTAGTTTAGTCTTAACAAATTATGATATTTTGAAATTTGAAGGGCAAAATAGTCATTTTACAAATATGTTCAGGCCAAATGGACCCTACCATTGGATCCAGAACGTCAAAAAACCTTAGGGTAGGTCACTTTATATTAATTGATGATTTTAACAATGTTTACTTCTTATATGTGATCTCTAAGGGCAATTTGGTCATTTGACCATATATATGCTTTTTAGCTCTCCAAATGGTCTTAATATTAGAATAAACTAGTCGATAACCCGTGCTATGCACGGGCTGTAAGCTATACGAAGACGTTACAAAGTGAATGAGAAATCATAACCATGTCAAAATTCAATTGAACAAAATGAAAAGAAAATATGAAGAGCAAATTGAAGTACATCTTTTAATTTCAATATAGTTGGGCCATGTTTTTGTTCTCCCCAAACATTTTTCCAAATGCTACATGTCACACACCATTACATCCTTTCTCTTTAATTGGTTGAATTGCTTCTGTTTTCCCAATTAAACAATTCCAAATCTAACCTACAAAACAAATGAATGTACCACCAAAGTTTTCAGGAAAAAATAGACTTCTCTATAAAATGAAGAGTACTGTTATGCTTCCCAAATCTAAATTTCAAATTCACATGCATCCCAAATGATGTGGCAGCACTAATTCACTTCAATAGCCTCAAATCAAAATCCAGTGGCCCACAGACACATCATTTAGGATGTGAATTTGGGAAGCATATGATTAATATAAAATGAAACGGTAGATTATGTAATTGAGAATCCTTACCTTGCCAGAAAACTCTTTTATTCGTCCATTAGAGATAGAAATTGCTTCGTATACAATTTTCAACCTTCAGTGAGAGAAATAGAATAGGAAAGTACTTTCACTGACTCGGCTATGAGATTTGCTTGTTCCTGCATAATACAAAAAGTGGATTCATGAATCATAATCCTAGGTTCAAATTGCGTTATTCCATATATGTGAATATCTGATCAGCCATGTGGATAAATATATACATATTTATGTGTATACCCAGTAAGCATACTTTCACATATTTTTCTTATATTTGGGTTTTTTTTAATTAATATAGTCTATAAACTCTAAAAAGTTTATTCAACTATGCAAAGAAATCTGACCAAAAAAAAAAAAAAAAAGAAGAGGAAAATCACACATAGGGAAAAAGAAGATAAGTAGATTGAAAAGCACATTGGCAATTGGTCCTTTTTTCTTTCCGGCATTGTTGATCCTGTAGTGGCTGCAATCTAATGTGTTGGATTATGCTCCAGCTGGTCACATTCTCCATGCCAACCGTGATTAAAATTTTGGATGGAAGAAGATCGAACTGTCTATCATCCAAAATCTTGTTGTTTTTGAGTTGATTCATTAAGGAATTTTCCACTCTCATTATGATTAAAAGAGTAGTAATGCAGTTATTGTAGAGAGAGGAAGAAGCCAGTACGTTAAAGAGAGAGTAGTGAGATGGTCAATTTTTGTTCAATTTCCAATGGGAGAGACCTTTAGGTTTCTTTGAGGGTATACTTAGTGTTCTCACTTATTAAGCCTTCATTTATGATTTTTGGTTGCACACTTGTTACGGAGTATATTATAATGAATGTAAAGGAGAGCTGAAGAGACAGGACTTAAATGACAGTAGAGTTTCATGTATAGGAGAGAAAAAGTTAAGGTTTATTTAACTTCTCTATGTCTCTCTTGTGCCACATGGCATTAAAAAGGAAAAGAAAGAAAATTAGAGAAAGAAATTTGAGGGTGCCACATAGGAAATTTGGAGGAAGGAAAGGAGTGCCACTTGGCATAGCTTAGAGAAGGCTTTTGGCCTTGTCTTTTATATATATATATAATAGATTCATAGGCTCTAACGACGTTCAATTCTAGTTTAATCTTAACAAGTTATGACATTTTGAAGTTTGAAGGGTAAAATAGTCATTTAAAAAATAGATTCAGACCAAATGGACCTTGACATTGGATCCAGAACGTTGAAAATCTTGGAATAGATCACTCCGTATTAATTGATGATTTTAATAAGGGTAAATTACACGGACCTCCCCTGAGGTATGGCCTAATTACACGGACCTCCCCTATATATTGAAAAATTACACTGACCTCCCCTGCCAGTATTTGTCCCAAAGTTGACCTAACGGAAGAAATGAAAAGTCAATAATACCCTTTGCAAAAGGACGTTGTTTTGACATTAAACACCATTTTCTTCCCTAATATCTCTATCTATACATGCATCCATATATATAATGTACAAGTTTTTTCCAGGTTCCTTCAAATCAATCAATTGTTTAAACTGGTGATCAAGTTCTCAGAATCTAACATATACAAATCTATTGATTTCATTTACATTTATGTTGAATGAATCGTCCGAGAGAGAGAGAGAGAGAGAGAGAGAGAGAGAGAGAGAGAGAGATAGAGAAATAAAAAATTAGGGAAAAGAAAAGAAACCCCAGATCCAGAAAGTGAAAGTTCAAAAGACTCCAAACAGAGCTCTCTATCCCTCCTCCTACTGTCCCACATGTATATCTATGCACACACACACACATACATACACACACACACATATATATATACACACATAACCTTCGTCCTCCCAACTCTTCCCCGATTTTCTTGCAAATTCACCACCGACCACCTCACTAATTGAACCTTGCAATCCCATTCAATCTCACTTTAACCCAATCACCATTGTTGAACCTCGCAACCCAATTGAATTGGTACGGTGGATATCGTGTGTGTTAGTGAAGAAAATTAGGGTAGGTGGGTCTTCACAGCGGCAAACAGTATTGCATCTCTCTCTTCTCCCCTAAAGAAACACAAGCAAATCCACTAACACTGCAATTAATCAACTACATCTATTCTGCCATTGTTCTTCATTCGTTGGCTCAATGAAGCTCTGAGAAGGTTCGAGACTTGGAATGTCCTTCCATACTAACATGGCTCTGTCTTTTCTCATCTCTCAATTTGCACTTCAACGGAGGATTGCTTTGAATTAGAATCTTTGATCTATATGTTAAGAGTGAAAATGAGAAGAGATGAGGCACATAGTTTTTGTATAGAGAGAGAGAGAGAGACGTCGCTTTTTTTTTTTTTTAATTAGGATAAGAAAGGGTATTTTTGGTATCATGTAATTAAATATCGCTTATGTCAGCAATTTCTGTTAGTCGACTGTCTGCCCACTAACGGAAGGGAGGTGAAAGTAACTCAACCTCAAACCTCAAAGGAGTTCAGTGTAATTTTTCAATATACAGGGGAGGTCCTTGTAATTAGGCCATATCTCAGGGGAGATCCGTGTAATTTACCCTTTTAATAATGTTGACTTCTTAAATGTAAGCTCCAAGGGCAATTTGGTTATTTTACCATATATATATATATGCTTTTTAGCTCCCCAAATAGTCTTAATATTAGAATAAGTTCATAAGCTTTGACGACGTTCAATTCTAGTTTAGTCTTAACACGTTATGACATTTTGAAGTTTGAAGAGTAAAAAATTTTTTAAAATTTTTTTAATTTATTTTATTCCAATTTTTTTTAAATTAAATTTTGTTTTTGAAAAAAAATAAATAAATAAATTGGTCGGGTTGACAGGTCAACCTGGGTCAATCCATGTTTGACCCATATTTTTATGGGTTATAAATAGTTTTGAAACCATTTTGGCCCAACCCATATTTACCCATATACGACCAATTTCCAGGCCTTTTAGCACAACGTATAGGTACAAAAACTAAAGAAATTTGGGTGAATAGTTTCTGTGTGAGTTCTTTATCTGATGTGGATAGTGTATGAGAGAATGTATAACACGTAAGATGGTTAGTGCCAAGTGGAGCAACAGGTGATGTGCAATCTAAAAGTAAGAGTGAGAGTTTGGTACGATAATAATAATAATAATATAAATATATGTAAATAACCAATGATTGACTTGGAGAGTGCGTGGCTCGAGTGAGAACCAGAGTAGTCCTAAATAAGAGAGAGAGAGAGAGAGAGAGAGAGAGAGAGAGAGAGAGATAAAGCAATAGAGGGTTGGTTCTCGATTGGAGACTAGTGTACGGAAGGGAGCTATTCTGTGAGGCTAAAGGAGAGGTAGGAGAAGGTTGAGTAATGACTAAGGGTTGTGTTTCCAGGGATTTTAGAAAAGGTGATGAATGCCTTAAGTGCTTAGAATCGTAGCTTAAGACTGAGTTAAAGCTTAAGTTGTAGGTTGAACTCCGGGTTGTTGGATGCATTGAATGAGGTTGGTATTTATACAGGATTCGTGAGGTTCTTGGTATAGCGGGAAGTGGCTGAGTTGGCATCTTCAGAGTGGTTTGTATGTTTGAGGTAGTTGGGGTCATTGAATGAGGATGTGGACAAGGCAGTGTTTTGAGAAGGAGAGACGAGGTATCATCGTTTGATGGTGAACCAGAACCAATGCCAATGGTTGGTCAAAGGGGGACAAAGGGGGATGAATGTTATTGGTGCAAGGGTTTAAGCAAGGGGAAATATCAAGACATTTCTATTGGTTTGGTGAGATGCACTGTCACTTGAAGCTATGGTTTAGTATTATGTAGCGATAGTTTCCTATTGGTGCAAAAGGTTAAGCATTGTGGTTATTCGAGGTCATGGTTTGCAGAATACTCAGCGAGGTTAAGCATTGGGGTTAGGTCATGGTATTGGCTTGCAGAACACTCAGCGAGGTTGAAGCGACTAGGCAAGGTGAGAGAGTCAAGGGTTACAATTGGTCTTTATGGCCATGGGCCTCTCTAATTGGTTGTGAGGCTGGAGGGACAGGGCACGTGATCGATGGTCACGTGTCTCTCTTTCTCTTTGGGACTAACCCTAGCTTTGCCTATAAGACGTTCAAATAGGGAGGTGCCCCTAGTTCTAGCCACTGAACCATGAGCTCTCGAGTTCCCAGTGGACATGGCCACCCTTAGTACTGCTTTATAACCAATGGTGGAGAATCCATGTGTAAGTGTGTGCTTGTGTGTAGTACAGTGTTTGTGGGGAGTATCGAGGAGAGGCGCGTGAGGATTGCGAGCGATGCATTTTGATAGCGAGTAGTCATTCCAAGCAAAGTGATGGCAAGGATGGTCATTCCAAGCGATGGCAAGCTTTGATTAGTGGTCGATGGATTGACCATATGAGGTTTAAGTTGGAGATAATATCCACGTGCCAAATGGGTGGTGATAGAGCGAGTAGAGATGGTTGTAGGTGAAATGCCGTCACTATGCTCTGCTTTGAGGTGGGCTTATTCGCATTAGGCTTCGGGGTGGTTACTCTGAGGTGGGCTTCGATGTGAGTATTCTGAATAGAATGGGCTCCTTTGTAGTGGACATGATTTACTCTAAAGTGGGCCACAGAATGGGTCACTAGATTGGCCTTAGAATGAGTGGGCCTCAGAATGGGGTACTGGATTTGGCCTTCGAATGAGTGGCCCCAGAATAGGTTACTGATTGTAAGTGAGGCCCATTAGCTGGTAATGATGTTGGATATATACGTGGAGCAGTGTGTGTCAGTCGAACAATGTGAGTTGTCAACCATTACCTACAGTTTCTATCGTATATACTTGTTGATCTCGTCAAAATCAAGATATAAAAGTATGCTTACTTATACTTTACTTTCAAAAGATTTGCAGTGTGGAAGTAAAGGTCGAACCCACAGAGATTGAATACTACGCACTTTAATTTTTAAAACCTAAATTTAGTTAATTAACAAAAACAGATTTTGGATTTAATTTGCATTAAACTAATAACAATAAAAGTAAATCTAAATTATGAAAGCAATTAAATATTTATTTTTATAATAAGTTTAAGGAACCTAGGATTGCAAATCCACCACTAGCTTCATAATAAGGGTATTTACTAATTACTTTAGCTTATTAGGTTGGATAATAATGGGGAATTGTAGTTACAAGCCAATTCCTCCGTCAAGAAAATAACTATGGTTCAAGTACCAACATAATCCATCTTCGGTTAGCACGAATTATCCCACACTAAACTAAGGTTGTGGTATAATCCGTCTAATCTAGGCATGGACTATTCGGATACTTGATAGCACAATTCAATTTAAGCACCATTACATGTAAATAATCTAAACAAGCACGGCAAGTATAGATCATTGAGCACACTACCATCAAAATAGATCTAAGACAAGAGTAAACTTTGAAAGTAACGATTTAATCAATAAAAGCACGATTTATTTATAAAAGTCCTCGGAATATGCAACTGTCATCCATACATAATAAAACTAAAATAAAAACATAAAATACACCATATTACTTGGCTAGGGTTTCATTGAAACCCTAGATCTTGAGTTTAGTTGGCCATAGAATTGATGAACGACAAGAGGTTGATGGAGGAGGCCATAGGAATCCTTGGTCTTCTTCTTCTTCTCCTTAATTTCCTCTCTTCAATGGCTGAAGTTTTTGTTGTATATGAATGTATCTAATGTTGTGTAATGATGTGTAACCACAAAATTGATTTAGAATAGGATTTATATAGAGTTTGGAAGGATTTAGAAAACTTTCCTAAGCCAAATCGCACTAAAATAATTGTTTTTACATTTCTGGACGTATTCAGCCAATTCGGATCGCACAGGGCTCTTCAGGACCTTGAAATATGCATTTTTTACTTTTTCAACAGGTTTCTCGCATAGGCCGCGCGAGCGGGTCGCGCGCACGGGTCGCTCAAGCGACCAGGCCATTTTTTAACTTTTCTCAGATTTTCTGCTGCTCTGCACACCGATCGTAGAATTGCGATAACTTTTGACTCGTACCTTGCATTGACTCACTGTTTGTGGCCACACGTCCATAACTCAAAGATCTACATTTTATATCTCTGGATAAATTTCTCAAATCTGAAGTATTCCTCATCAAAAATGTGATTTTCCGAGGCTGCTACTGCATTCAGCTTTCACCGGAATCACCGTTTGAGCCCAGAATGACTTCCAAAGCCACTAATCATTGGATTTTTGTGCATTTTCAAGATAAAACTCCAAAACTTACAAAATTTAGAATATTTATTAAAAAATAACTAATAACTACATGAAATGGGCTAACAAAGCATATTTGTAGGACTATAAACGGCAACTATTCGTCGCCGATCACACCCCCAAACCTACACTTTGCTAGTCCTCGAGCAAAAAGAACAGAAAAAAAAAACTACTACTAAAAATTCTACTCCATTTTCGCATGGATCACGATTGCATTTAGCATATGCAACAAGCCTTTTAAACCCCTAGGTGTCCCAAGTCGGACGAGTGAAGTCTCGTGAGGGTTCTCGTCAACAAGTCACCCACAACCATCTTTATTGACTTATAAATTTAAAAAGTTTTATTCAAACGAAAAACAAAACAATCAATACTCCTTATCATAGAACGATGATTGGAAATAGAATAACGAACAAGAAACGAAATCAAACGTCTACCTACGTCATGAAAAACAATCTCAAGCACATGCATCGTATAAATTAATAGAGTTTCTCATAAAATTGCACGTGTGTGATATGGTAGTCAAATGAACACGCACATGTCATGAACTTGGAATATAACTCAGATAACCATCAAACTATGCTTCAACTACGAATCTCACAATGAATTACACTCTCAAATGAAACGCTCATAACATGTGTAATTTATCCAATATATGGGAGCAAAGGAAATATGTTTTCAAAATGAGAAATGTTCACATATGATTTGAAAAAGACGCATGACACAAAAGAACAGCAGTCTCATGGATAGGACGCCAACAGTTAAGACAAATTAATCATTACCATGTTTTAATCCCCCTCCCATCGTTTTCATATCCAAACCATGTTTCTAGGATCAAATAGGATTTTTCAAAGGTTGTAATGTGGCTCAGGCAATGAAAAAGGATAGAAATGATTTATTAGGTAGTTTTAGAATGGCATTGTAAGGCATGTTCAATTTCTTTCATTCGTCTCTTCTACCAACTTCATCTTTTCATTCTCTTCTTTTCATTCCTTTCAATTTTTTCTCCTTCTGTTTCTTTTTCTTTTTTTTCTTTTGTTTTCTTTTCTTTTTCTCTATTCTTTTCATCCTCGTTGCTTTTGAAACGAATATTCAATAAATAACAAGGCAACAACCCTAAATATCATCTTATTTTCTTTTTCTTCTTCTTCTCAATCACACATCACCTTAACACCACTAAAAGTTTATCAATCTTTCAGGTGTGAACTCCAAGTTGGCCAAATAGGAGCAAAAACAGGATAATGGTAATTAAAGAAAAATGGCATTTTAATGGCTCAAAGGGCGAACTAAGGAAATTTATCATTTATCGGTCAGTAGCAAACAAAGAAGGCCTAAAATCATGTCCTATGGTTATATGATTCTTCAACGTTTACGACGGAAGATTATTTAGCATGGTAACAAATATTTTAACTTGACTATCAACCAAAACAAGAATAATGAGACTAAACAACGAGTTAATGCGCTATTTCAATGAAATTCGACAAACACAAAATGCATTTATAACCCTCTATAAAGAAAAGATAGGCTCAAAAGCTCATTGGGCTTAGTCTCCACCATGTGTTATTTAGAAATCTGAATCATGTTATAGTTCACATCAAACATGTATTCAAACGACCACGTGTAGTGCATAGGTTTGTGTGTAAATCTATGATATAAAACTACGATTCGAACGATACATGACCTAAAATGTCATATCATGACTTCAGCAAATATTTAATCATATCTTCTTATGTTTACCATTCTATAACAATCCAAGTTACATACTAAGAAGTATCGAATTCGAGATTACAAAAATATCGGTAACATCGTTTATTTAAGCACAAGTATTGAAAATTTTTGAAAATTTAGTGTAATAACGTGCATGTGTGTGCATACCCCCAAACCTAAACCTTTTATTGTCCCCAATGAAACAATAAAATGAAAGAAAGGAGAGTAGGTAAGAAAGGAACGATAATACCTCGATCTCGGCACTCACAAACAGGTGAACGTATAATAATATGGAATCAAAGTTCAATTACTCCAAATGGAGCACTATTTCACCTATTAATACTTAACAAAAGAAAATTAAACAAACAAATAAATAATAAAAGCTAATATATAATACATATGTTTTTTCTATTTATTTTGTTATTTACTTATTATTTTTTTTTTGTAAACAATAGAAACTAAACTAGAATTAAAAGAACGTAAAGGAAATAAAGAAAAACAAAACTAGAACTATGGAAACAAAGATAAACTTAAACGAAAAGAACTGAAAAGAACAAACAGAGTTGAAAAACAGCTAGATAGGTTGGGGAAATAGAAGGTCAAAGAACAAAGAGAAAAATTGAGAAATCCCCACCTCGCGCGAGCAACCCTCGCTCGCGCAAATCTCTCCGCGAGGTAAACCTGAGGCCTGTTATTAATTTTATTTAGAAAATTTTCTAAGTGTTAGAATCGCGCGAGCAGGCCGCTCGAGTGAACCCCTCGCGTGCGCGATTCTAGGTGCGAGATGTAACTGAGAGCTCATATAATAAAAAGTTGAAAATTTTTGTCTAAGGGAGAATATCGCGCGGGCAAGCCACTCGAGCGGGCCGCGCGCGCGATGTGGTCTTTTTCCCTTGTTTCTTTATTTCAAGGTAAATAAGTTCAAAATAAGTTTATCCTGACCCCTAAACCTGTCCAGAATATCGAAAACATACTCAAAAGGACTCAAAAATGACTAAAAATAAGAAAAACGAACGAAATAAAGCTTGGGTTGCCTCCCAAGAAGCGCTATCTTTTACGTCTTTAGCTAGACCATTCTAGCTCAAGATTTATGGAGGTTGAAAATCAAACTTTGTACCCTTTAGGATATCAGGAAGAGCCCAGTGATAAGCAGAAATAACGTTGCTTTGAATTAATTCGACCGACGGTTCTCCCGAATTATGTTCAAATCGATTTCTTACCTTTCGAGTAAATTCATCATTCGGGTCTTGGTTGTCAGGATTCATCTGCTCATTACGAATTATATTATTTTCCTCACCCATATTCAGTTCTTTGTTAGGCTCAATATTCTGTCTTACCTCACATTCCACCTCACATAGGTAATCGTCGTCTTTAGGAGGTTGATCCATAGCATTAAAAACGCTTAATTTTAAGTTCATGTTCCCAAATGACACCTTCATTACCCCCGTCCGACAGTTAACACGAGCGTTAGCTGCTGCTAAGAATAGACGGCCTAAGATGACAGGAGTGTGTTTCCTAGCATCTAGCACGGATTCAGTGTCAAGGACCATGAAGTCGATAGGATAATAGCATTTATCAACTTTAACCAAGACGTCCTCGATGATTCCTCTAGGTATTTTAATAGAACGATCTGCTAATTGTATGGTAGCGGTCGTAGGCTTAAATTCACCTAGTCCTAATTGTTTATAGACGTGATAAGGTAAGAGATTAATGCTAGCTCCTAAGTCAAGGAGAGCCCGATGAATGATAGTGTCACCTATGACACATGATATCGTAGGTGTACCTGGATCTTTATATTTTGGAGTAGCGTGTTGGAAAATGGAGCTTACTTTTTCCGTGAGAAAGACCTGTTTAGGAGTATGACTGCGCAACTTGCGCTTTTGCGTGCACAGGTCTTTTAGGCATTTAGCGTAAGCGGAAATTTGTTTTATCGCATTGAGGAATGGAATATTGATTTTAACTTGCTTAAACACCTCGAGTATATCTTCAGTTTTCGACTTTTTCTTAGAAAATTTTGACAGTTCCTCAACGTTTGGTGGAAAAGGCATTTTCGGAATATAATTAGTTGGGGTCGGTTCTTTTTCTTTTCTACTTTGATTCACGTCCTCACCCATTTCTTTATTCGAATTAAAGTTTAAATTTTTCTCACCCTCGTCCAGAAATTCAACAACTTCCTCTTCCCGAATAGTCGTCCTAGTCGAAACAGCATTCACTTGCTCACTCTTACCCACATTCTCGTATTGACCCTGAGGTTTCTGAATAGGTTGACTTGGCAACTTACTCTCGATCAAATGGTTTAATGTACTCACTACTTGTCCCATTTGGGACTCTAGTTTTACGATGGACTGGGTATGGGAATGTACTAACTGGATTACTGACCCAAAGTTTTCAAGTGAGGCCAACACCTTCTCCTCAAATGCATTATTACGTGGAGGTGGAGGAGGATTGGGTTATTGGTATTGATATTGTTGAGGTTGAGTTCGATACGTATTAGTAAAAATTAGTCGGTGCAGAATTATAATTATTTTATGGGAATTGTTGAATAGAATTAATGTGTTGCTCCACGAATTCTGGGAATTGAGATGCAAAATGACATGCAAAGATATTGTGTGACGGTGCAGAACACAATGCACATACTTCGTGAGGAGGTGAATTGGACCTATTTCCCATCATCATAAATTGGTCAAGTTTTCTATTTAATTCTTGTATTTTAATTGACTGACTCGACTCAACTTTCACCTCTCGCTTAGGTTGAAGGTACCCCTCAGGACGGACAGACACCGTTTGGTGCATCAAATTTTCGCTTAAAGTTTTGAAAATTTTCTAGGACTCGTCGGTGCTTTTGTGTAGGAAGGTACCTGCACAAATGGCATCGACGATATTACGTAATGAGGGAACTAGTCCCTCGTAGAAGACCTAAACTAATTGCCACTTGGGCACCTGATGATGTGGGCATGAGCGTAACAATTCTTTAAATTGTTCCCAAGTGTCGTAAAGCGTTTCCCCATCTTGCATCACAAAATTTGTTATTGATTTTCTTATCTGATTCGTTCTTGTGATTGGGAAAAACTTTTGTAAAATGCGGTGTGTAAGGCTTCCCAGGTTTTAATTGTATTCAACTCCAAAGATTGGAGCCAATACTTCGCTTTATCTTTTAAAGAGAATGGAAAGAGCCGCAGTTTCAATTCATCATCAGTTAAGTTTTGAATTTTTAAAGTAGAGCAGATATCTTGAAAATCCCCTAAGTGTTGGTAAGGGTCTTCATTAATGCGGCCATGGAAAGAAGGAAGTAGCGAGATGGTAGATGACTTTATCTCAAAGTGAGATGCCGTCACCTCCGGTAATTCGATACTAGCCTGTGGTGTATAGGCTGTAGGGATGAAATAGTCTTTAAGCGGAGGGGGTTGAGGTATGTTAGGATTGGGATTATTTCCGTTATTTCCATTGTTTTCGCCGTCGGCCATTAGAATAGGTTTTATGTTAATAAATCGAGTTTTTCTTAACCTTTTAAGTGTACTTTGAATTTCGGCCTGAAACAACGACGACGGTTGAGGAGTCCGATTAACTCTAAGGGTACGTTCAAGTTCAGGATCGATAGAAAATAATTCCGGTTTACTAGAACGTGTACCAAACATAAACTTAAAATAAGAATAACTAAAATAGAAACTGACTCAAACAATTACAAGACAAAAATCACGCAAATAAGGCAACAGGCACATAACTATTATGATGCATGAATATTATCCTGTAATGCAATGACCGCGTCAAGCCCAGCGCCCCGGGTTTCCTAGCTAATGCAGTGCTCACTTCACAACTAACCTAACGCAAGTAATTGCGTCTCAGCGCCCTGACTTACAGTGGTTTGAAGTGAATTTCAAAAGAAGCAATTTACTTGAATTATTTTTATTTGTATTTTTTTCGCGTAAGCTCCTTTGACGTGCGCAGCTGTTCCGCTCGAAACGCTAGAATTTTGAGTACCTAAGAAATTACAAAAAAAAAAAAAAGTTAGTGACTCAAAATAAAACGGAAAAATAAGAAAAAGAAAACCTAATCTAATATTTACGAATTTAACTAAACTCAGATTCTAAAACTAATTGGCTAGTAATGCAATCCCCGGCAACGGCGCCAAAAATTGATCTCGTCAAAATCAAGATATAAAAGTATGCTTACTTATGCTTTACTTTCAAAAGATTTGCAGTGTGGAAGTAAAGGTCGAACCCACAGAGATTGAATACTACGCACTTTAATTTTTAAAACCTAAATTTAGTTAATTAAGAAAAACATATTTTGGATTTAATTTGAATTAAACTAATAACAATAAAAGTAAATCTAAATTATGAAAGCAATTAAATATTTGTTTTTATAATAAGTTTAAGGAACCTAGGATTGCAAATCCACCACTAGTTTCATAATAAGGGTATTAACGAATTACTTTAGCTTATTAAGTTGGATGATAATGGGGAATTGTAGCTACAAATCCAATTCCTCCGTCAAGAAAATAACTATGGTTCAAGCATCAACATAATCCATCTTCGGTTATGTCACGACCCATCCCACTACGCGTGGAAATAGGACACGTGGCACGCCACCAAGGCTCATCCAAACATCATCTAAAAAAAAATACGCAGCGGAAAGAACTTCTATAAAACAACCCTGGTAGTTTAAAACTTGGGAAACGTTCCCCTCTGTGTTTGTAAAATCTATTGAAATCAGAGTTATAAAAAGTTTTGGCCATTGAAAACACATTCAAAGAAATTAATTTTGAAAACAGAGGCTCAGTCGACTGCCCCGTCGACTGCACTAAGGTCCAGTCGACTGCTCCGTCGACTGTGTTAAGCAGAACCAAAAATACATCATATAGCAAAGAGGTCCAGTCGACTGATCTGGGATTCCAGTCGACTGCTTTTCAATAAATGGAAGCAGTAGCTAAAGTCAACAGTGTTCAGTCGACTGCCCAAGGGGTTCAGTCGACTGCTTCTCTGATATTCACTTACAGTATCTCAAATACACGAGATCCAGTCGACTGATCAGGGGGTCCAGTCGACTGCTCCTCTGCTGGCAGCCCTGTGCTGGAATTTACAAGTCCTACTACTCAATACCAATAACAATCACAACCATAACTGATTTTAACGCATTAAAACATAACTACAGACGTTCAATTACAAGATTACCATGTTACAAAGCTAATCCAAGGATCTATTACCACATCTTACAATATTCAAATCCTTACACAAGTTTAAGATTTAAAACAAAACATATACAAGTGTGAAATCCCCGGCGTTCCTCGGCCTCACTCCTCACGATTCTTCTTGTCTTTCTTCTTACCTGCAATGGAGTACATCTCCACTGCTCAGCTATATGCTGAGCGTACAATTCTAAATGTATGCTTATATGACAATTCATGGTTTAAGCATCTAAAACACATAGAAATAGTCTCTGGGGTGAGTGGTACGCATTCATCCGGTCGATGCCGTAGGAGGCCCACCTCTCCCACGCATCTCGTACACTGGTTGGGCCTTCCTCCATACCAGGTACCGTGTACTGGTTGGACCCACCTCCAATCCAGACACAACCACAATTCCAATTCCAACAAGATCACAATCCTCAAGGTTCGAGGAGCTTACTCCGAATGAATTTGCACCAAACTCCCCTTTGACCCAAATAGACACATAACGTGCTCACATAAACAGTTATACGTGCTTTTATCATAATTTCACGTGCATAATTAACGGGCCTAACTAATACATGAATTTCGCCCGGATCCAAGAATATCAAAAGTGATGTCCAAAACATGAAAATCCATATATTTCATAGATCTAGAATTCATACCTCGTGCGAATCTCTTCAAACTTTGAAGGATCGTCTAGGGGAATAAATAATCGTCGGATTTCGAATTTGGTACGATTCCTACAAGTTTTACCTGATTTTTCCCAAAAGTCCAAAATTAAGATTTTTACAAAAGTTGGCCAAACACGGCCTAAGTGATATCAAAACGTAGGTCTTACCTCCACGAGTTCAAATCTTGAATTTGGAGAAAATCTGACGGACGAACGGTCGTCGTTTGTCGTCGCAAAGCCCGAGGCAACAAAATCTCCCCTCTCTCTCCTCTCTCTAGATATTTAGGAGTTGTGGATGAGATTTGAAATCTCATACTCATCTATATATAGAAAAACTCTTTGGAAATTACGTTTACCTCCCCACAAGTTTCTCAAACTTCTAATTAGCTCTCGAAACTTCGCACACGTTCATTTTATAACTTTACAAGTGAAAACTATAAATTTCAAAAGTTTTCGACTAGGTTTCGTTTGGGTCCAAAATAACGTCCGAAAACTATATTCTGTGGAAGTTTCTACACAACCTACCTTTTCAATTAACGTGACACTCACGTTCTCACCACAGTTCTCAAATCGATATATAACAATATCAAAGATTACCACAATTTACCAATACAGGTAAAATTACTATTCACAAAATACCAGATAAAGTCATATAACATTTAAGTCATATAAATGTCATTTAATCATGCCAATGCAACAGGCGTTACCAAGTCTTCGTGTCTCCACTAGACACCTCACTGTTGACTCACATCAACTCAACTCAATCAAATTATTAATAACATTAATAATTCCACAAATCTCAATTTATGCATGTTTAAAACCATGAAATTCTGGAACGGGTGTGACAGGTTAGCACGAATTATCCCACACTAAACTAGGGTTGTGGTATAATCCGTCTAATCTAGGCATGGACTATTCAGATACTTGATAGCACAATTCAATTTAAGCACCATTACATGTAAATAATCTAAACAAGCACAGCAAGCATAGATCATTGAGCACACTACCATCAAAATAGATCTAAGACAAGAGTAAATTTTGAAAGTAACGATTTAATCAATAAAAGCACGATTTATTTATAAAAATCTTCGGAACATGTAACTGTCATCCATACATAATAAAACTAAAATAAAAACATAAAATACACCCTATTACTTGGCTAGGGTTTCATTGAAACCCTAGATCTTGAGTTTAGTTGGCCATAGAATTGATGAACGGCAAGAGGTTGATGGAGGAGGCCATGGGAATCCTTGGTCTTCTTCTTCTTCTCCTTGCTTTCCTCTCTTCAATGGCTGAAGTTTTTTGTTTTATATGGATGTATCTAATGTTATGTAATGATGTGTAACCATGCCAATGTATCTAATGTTATGTAATAATAGAGTTTGGAAGGATTTAGGAAGCTTTCCTACGCCAAATCGCACTAAAACAGCTGTTTTTAGGTTTTTGAACGTAGTAAGCCAATTCGGATCGCACAGGGCTCTTCAGAACCTCGAAATAAGCGTCTTTGACTTTTTCAATAGGTCGCTCCCGTGACCAGGCCATTTTCCATCTTTTCTCAGATTTTTCGCTGCTCTGCGCACCGATCGTAGAATTGCGATAACTTTTGACTCGGATCTTGTATTGACTCACCGTTTGCGGCAACGCGTTCGTAACTCGAAGATCTATATTTTATATCTCTGGAGAAATTTCTTAAATCTGTAGTATTCCTAGTCAAAAATGTGATTTCCGAGGCTGCTACTACATTCAGCTTTCACCAGAATCACCGTTTGAGCCCAGAATGACTTCCAAAGCCACTAATCATTGGATTGTGCATTTTCAAGTTAAAGCTCCAAAACCTATAAAATTTAGAATACTTATTAAAAAATAACTAATAACTACATGAAATGGGCTAACAAAGCGTATTTGTAGGACTATAAACGGCAGCTATTCGTCGCCGATCACTTGTCTAATGTCTTTTGACTTTTTCATATTTAGTAGGATTAATTATAAGATATACCATTGAAGTTTGGTCCGACTCATTTTAGTTCCCGTAATTTTAATTGCATTAATTTAGTTCTTAAATTTTTTAAATTGAAATAATGTGGTCGAAATTATATTTAAGTAGAAGCAAGCACTACAAGAAAAAAGGCCTTTTATGTCACTTAAAAAGTGACATAAATAGGTATTTATGTCACTTTTTTTTTCAGTAAAAAGTGACATAAATGGAGGCGACATAAATGTTTTAAAAGTGACATAAATACTTTCGAAAAAGTGACATAAATGTTTCATAAATCCAACAAATTTGTTAATAAAAAGTGACATAAATACTTAAAAGTGACATAAATACCATTTTATTTATGTCACTTTTAACATAAAGTGACATAAAAGTAGAAAGTGACATAAATACCAAACAAAATTATAACATCAAAGACTAAAAAGTGACATAAATACTTAAAAGTGACATAAATAAAATGGTATACAGACTCTATATGTTAAGTTGTGGAGACTGATCACCTTTCGACCTTGAAGCCACTACGCATAATGGGGTCCCGCTCTTCCCAAACTTTTCGTGGGCTATTTCTTTATCAGTTTCAGAGCTAATTTTTAATTTCCAAACTCTTCCCCAAATAGATGCATTTATCTTGAAAAAGGCATATTCGTGTAAATCCACATTAATTAGTACTCAAATTAATAAGAGATGACAAACAAATGGCCAATCAAAATCTACAAGAAGCAAAACAAATGTCCCAAATCTCATTCATACAAAGACAAAGCCTTTTCTCATGTTAATGCCCCGTACATATATAAATGTGTGTGTGTGTGTGTGTGTGAGAGAGAGAGAGAGAGAGAGAGAGAGAGAGAGACCTGGAGATCAAGGGGAAGCTAGGCAGAGCAACGGCGTCGCAGAGAAGCAGCGGCGGCGCAGAGAATGGAGGCGGCGGTGGCGTCGGCGGCGCAGAGAATGGAGGCGGCGACGGCGGCGGCGGCGGTAGAATGGAGGCGACGGCGGTTGAGTGGTTTGGGTTTGGGAATGGATATGGAGATAGGGTTTGGGTTTGGGTTTGGGAATGGAGATGGAGAGAGGCTAGGGTTTGGGTTAATTATATTTGGGTTTGGGAATGGAGATGGAGAGAGGATTTAGGAATGGAGATGGAGAGAGGGATTGGGAATGGAGATAGAGAGATCAATGGTTTGGGTTTGTGTTTTCTCATTCTGAACATTTATCAATTCCCCCGCCCTTTCCCGCGCGCAAGATGACTTTTATGTCACTTTTTGTAAAATTTTTGTATATTTATGTCACTTTTTTGAAAAACTGACATAAAAAAATTTGCAATATTTACAAAATTGCCACCGCGTTTTTATTTATGTCACTTTTTAAAAGGTGACATAAAAGTATTATTATTTATGTCACTTTTTCAAAAAGTGACATAAATAAGAAATTTGTATTATTTACATGTTTGCCACCGCGTTTTTATATATGTCACTTTTTAAAAAAGTGACATAAATACGTTATCATTTATGTCACTTTTTTAAACAAATGACATAAATAATCCAGTATTTATGTCACTTTTTTAAAAACTGACATAAATACTAAAAAAGTGACATAAAAAGACCCAGCTAGAAATATTTATGTCACTCAAAATAAAAGTGACATAAATACAAGTTTTAAAGTGACATAAAAAGCCATTTTTCTTGTAGTGAAGGGTATATTTTGTATGTAAGCCTATTTAGTATTCACATGATCTGTGAATAAAGAACCAAAGTTTTTAAAAGAAACTTCTCTTTAGAGATCGTAAAATAGAGTAATGCTATGCTTCCCAAATTCTAATTTCAAATCTTCATCTCAAATGATGTGATAGTGGACTCACTGGCAATAATTATGGGACCATTTCAATATCATCAAATCAAAATTCAGTGGCCTCACTGTTACATCATTTGGGATTAAATTTTGGGATTAGAATTTGGTAGGCATAGCATTACTCTGTAAAATAATGAGACTAACGTGTTTTCCAATGCAACAATGTCATTTCTAATTTTAGGGTAGACATGAAGTACGCAGATCTTAATTTTAAGTTAATTAGCTTCTAATTGAGCATGTGCAAAAATTGTTTTTTTTGTTGATATGGGGAGGGTGATGAGGTTCAAACACCGAATCTATGCTTTGGAGGGGACTTATATATGTCAAGCTCTTTGGCACTTGAGTTATGCCAACCTATGTATGAAAAAATTGTTAAGATTTAATAAAACTTAAAAAAAAAAAAAAAAAAAAAAAAAAACTAAGTTTTTTGCAGTATAATTATTAGAGTGAAAAAATCTAATGTAGTGACAGAGTGAAAGTCATGAAGAATGAAAAGGTGAAGGAAGATGACAAGTACTAAGAATTATGTAATTGCTATAACATATATATATATATATATATATCAGTCATATAAAATTGTTATTGTTGACTGGAGCAACGACTTAGGCTCTTGGCCTAAAAAAAAGGTTTTCATGCCATGTTTATATTAGAATAGAACCTTGGTCTCTTTCTCTTTCGGTCCTGACATTTATGTCCCTCGTATGAAATCATACGTTAAATGATCGAATTTTTTTTTATTAAGGACTGGGGTCCTACCCAAGTTCGCCAGCATAACTCCCCTGCACCCACACTTTTGGTGCAGGATCCCCCATCCCCATTGTAGTAAAAAACAAAAGTGTAAGGTATAATTTTCAAGGAAGAGGGAGAACAAAGAAAAGACATTGGAAAGAGAAAAAAACATCAGTTATAGAAAAACGCTAGAGTTTATTTTTTATTTTTTGTTTTATACTAGAATAATGCTAGAGTTATATGTATGAATTTAAAAGTGTGAGTAATAAATATTGTAATGAAAAATAGCCAATTTTTCAGTGTTCTCACCTGTCAATAATAAATGCCTCTATTTATTTATATATATGTGGCAGAATAAGTGGTTTTAATTGAACCCATTGAAATATATTAATTAAAAAAATTTTATGTATACAATCATATGTTTTGAAAATTACTTTTTTTCTACAGTGACCCACTATAACGAAGGATAAAATGAGAGAGATGTTAAGTTTGTAATTTGAGGGCAATCCTATTTGATGAATGAATAAATAAATATTGTTTGGCTACATATATTGAGTTCTTAATGTATTTGACGACATAACCGATAAGCCTATCATATAACATTTTTAAAACATAAAACACTGTCAAAGTAAATTGTGCATAAGTGTCCTTTAGTCAAATGAGCACTTTTTATTTTTATTTTATTGAAGTAATGATATTAAAGTGCTCAAGTTTGTTTTTTTTTTTTTTCTATCAATTGTAATTTTGAGATTTAGGAATTTGTTTTTGTTAGTAACTTTGAAGATAATTTAATATGCACATATTTTTTTGATGTGGTATCAAGTTATGGAATGACACCATGATGATTTGTGGTAGGGTCACGCTGGATTGGCAAAACCCCAAGGGAAGAGCCATGTAAGGCCATCCTCAAGGGAAGAGCCATCACCCTAGGCAAAACCCTTAACTATCAAAATGCCTAGTCAAAATCTAAAATTTGGTCTCCAATGTAAATAGTCATCACATGAGCCAAAATGCCTCTTTCCCAATTGGAGAGCCAAAATGCCGAGTGATTACGAGGTGAGGAAAAAAAAGGGCACTAATGATCATGGTGGTGGGTCATTTGTGCTTCAATTTGATTGAGTTTGGAATGTGGGCCAAGTCATTGATTGAATGAAAAAATGGCAAAACAAAATAAATGGCTAGTCATTTGGCTAGTGTGGTTGGAGTGGCTTTGGTATATTGGCTAGACATTTTCCTATTCAACTAGTCAAATTGGTATTTTGCCTAGCCCATTTGCCTAATCCCATTGGAGTTGCTCTAACCTAACCAAAAAAAAAAAAACCTTACAGAACAAGCATATTCAATTTTTATTGGTTTGTTTTGACCTAAATTTACACCTAGGATGCCACCTCATCTTGTAACAATTCTTATTGTATAATGCTAGGCACATTTTGATCAAATCCACACTGAATTTGACATCTTACGCTTTAAATACATGTATTTTGTGCTGTTCAAATTTTTTACACTTTTCCGTGCACCACTTACACAGCATATAATACATGTATTTAAAGCTAGATGTCAAATTCAGTGTGGATTTCAAAGTGTGTTTAACATTACTCATTTTTATTATTATTATTATTATTAATTAGAGTATTATTTAGGAAAGAACATTTACTGCGGATATCAAGTAACTGTCTAACCATTCATCTTTACTAGCACAATAAATTGAGCCACTTAATTCCCCAATGCCACTGGCTTTTCCTGTTCCCAATCCCAACCTCTACTCTTCTTTGAACTTTAATTCCATGCGTCAATCATCAATTGCAATTTTCCATTTACATTTTCTTAGGAATCGCAATAGACCCTTTTGTATTCAAATAATTCTTTTTCCATTATAAATAGCATTTACACATTTTTCATTTTCCATTACATTCATGCAATCATGCCTTCAGGTCCAAAGAAGAGAAGAGCCGCCAAGAACAAGAAAAAGCACGGAAAGGAACCAAACATCAGCAATGAATCTCCCTCTCAAGGTATATTCTTATTAGCTCATTTGTTCATTCCTTTATTTTTATTTTTTTTCAACCTCTTCAACCACTCCTTTTTTTTTACCACTAATTTAAAGTGTCTGTCTCTCAAAGAAAATTCCACCTTATTCACATTCTGTAGTGCTTTTTTACCATGCTATGAGCATGACATGAAATATTTCTTATACCAATAAGGCTAAACCATTGCTTAGAAGCAATATTGTTTTAAAAAAAAAAATTTAATATTATTATTATTATTATTATTTTAAATTTGGTGACGAGGAACTCCAACTAGAAAAAATATTCAATACCTCCTTTGTATCGATGATGTAACTAATCAATACAATAAATTTCTTTATCCCATAAAACACCCTATTTCTAGACTGTGCCGGTCGTGAGTTTTGGGAGGCCTTATGTGAACTCTAAAATATGGGCCCTAAGGCTATACAGGGTTTAGGGGCAATGCCCCTAAGCGAATTTTTTTGGGTCTATTTATTCATAATTATATGTAAAATTAAATTTTTTTTTATCACATCTGTAATTGAATTTAGAGGCCCTTTGGGGGTGGGGACCCTAAGCTTTTGCTTGCTTTGTTTGCCCCAAGGACCAACATGATCCTGTAAACTTGTTGACATCTACAATTATGATTTTGATGTTAATTATTTGTTTAACTAACTTGGTGGGTATGCCATGTTGATTCTCACTATTCAGAAGAAGTGAAATGCCTTGAAGACTCAAATGAAGGTGATGAGGAGACTAGTAGTATTCCTGTTATTGAAACTGTTTCTGTGGTTGATTCTTCTAAGAAACCAATTACTTTATCTGATGAGAAAACCAACTCTGGGACTTCTTCATCTGCTGATGAGTATTCAAACAATTCACAAGCTAGTTTGTCTGAGGTGAAGATAAGTAGTACTGTAGAGAATCAAGATTTGCTTGCCTTTTTGGTGGATCCAAATGATGAAGTACAGAAATCAGTAGCTGAAAACATTTTGGATGAAGAAAAAACTGTGAAAGGGTCAGAACTGAATGAAAATGAGCAAGTTTTAGAATCACCAATTGGGAGTTCTGATCAACCAACTAAGGAAAGGGCTATTCAGACTTCTAGTGCTGGGATGGAGCATCTGTTGGGTACTTCACAAAACAATTCTGAATCTAGAAGTGCTAATTTCGATCAAATGCTCTTGGCATGTCCTCTGGTAAGTATTCTTTTCAAAAAAAAAAAAAATAAAGAAAAGAAAAGTAAGTGACATTAAATTTGTGTAGAATTTGGGATGATAATCTCTTTTTTTTTTTTGGGGTGCAGCATTGCAGTTTTAATCAATGGGTTGGCAGCAAATCTAAAATGGTGTCTACCAATGAAGAGAAAAATGCAATGATTGTTTGTGATGAACACCTAGAATGTGTTAAGAAGACAGTTGAAAAAGAAATCCAGATTGCTGATGAAATTGTAGTGCTGCTTCGGAAATTGCTGGATGAACTTAATGCCATTCAAATTTCAAAATACTAAATTGGTTTTATGTTCTGTGTTATTTTGTTGAGAAGAAGATTTGTCTGTTCTTTTGTCTTGGCTATGTCCAATGTAATACAAAGATAGATCTGCTATTCCTTGGAACTCTTCTTAGTTGGACTACATGAAGATATGAAATGTTTACATGGGTCTGTGAAATGTTTACACAAGTGGACCATGCAATTTATAGGAAATATATAATTTTAAAAAGTTTTTAACTTAAATAAAAAAAACTGTTAATACTATTCACTTTAAAAATTGAACATGAAAAAGCAAAATGAAAACAATTTCATGTTTTACTAACACTTAAAAAAACAACTATACTAACATCTGTGTTTTTTTGGATAATGCAATGGACTCCAAATTTGAATCCCAAATTTGTTTTGCAAACGTTTTGTTGGTTGTATTACATCTAGTATTGTGGTACATTGACAGACTATTACCATAGCAACATCGAGCACGGCCATATAATTGGTATGTAACAATGTCATGTTTGACAAATTTTGTGGAGGTACCAATATAATGGACCCCTAATAAGTGCTCCAAATTTGGAGCATGATTGCTCCAAAAATGTGAAAGATGTTGGAGTTGGTAAAGTTGCTACTGGGAAGAATAGAGAGAAAGGAATGATCGAGAATGATGCAGTTGGTGTCTGCATATAGTTGTCTAAGGGAGGGACAAAGGGACACAGTAAAAGTGGGTGTTAGGGCTAGCTCCTCGGGGTCTAGCCTAGATCCTATGTTTCCCTAGCCATCCCATGATACCTTGGCTCTGTTTTGTTCATGGATTTGGTGAGGGAAAAGGAAAAGTGGATGGAAAATTAGCTATTTTTACATTAGGCATCTTGTTTCCTTTTCCCATCAATTTTTCCTCACCAAATCTATGAACCAAACAAAGCCTAAGTGTATATGGAATTTCGATGGTTCATGTTGCAGTTGCTAGTAATATTGGCAATAAATTCCAGTGCCTCACCATTACAGAGGATGTTGCAGAGGCTAACCTAGTCACGGATAATGTCAATATTCTTGAGGAAGTTAATGAGTTGAGCGAGGAGTTGGAGTTGGATGACATTTTTTATGATGAGTTTTTGTCCAACCTTGATAGTCCCTTTTCTTCCAAAAAGGAGAAAACAAAAAAAGAAAACAGGGAGCAGTTCCTTGAAGAGGTTGCTTGTTATTTTTGTGCCCTTTCGTGGACTAATTGTTTTCTGTGGTTTTTAATTGGGCAATGCTTAGCTTTGGCGATAGGTCGTTAGTCCTTTGAAGAGGTTATATCTGGTTTTATTTTTTTCCTAAATTTGATCCCTTTGTTCCTGTTAACACCTAAAATCTGCTCGGCCTATTGGGCCATCGGTGTAAACTGGGCCAAAGGTGAACGGACATGGTAACATGAAAAGGTTTAGGCTAAGGCTAGCAAAACTAGGGATTAGTCCGAGGTTGAGGGGGAGCCCAAAGTCAGTCCAAGGCTAATCAGGGAAGAGGTGGCCATTCAATCGGTCTTTGAGGAAGAATGATCCAAGGTAAAAGCTTGAATATGTTCGATTCGGAAGGGTTTAAATCGGACAAATATGACCGATAGACAACAGCTACGTTGAACACGTGTACCCAGACATGGGCATTGAGGTCAAAAATTACGAAAGCACGTTCAGGACAATTAAAGACTATTTTTACATTGTAAATACAAAGGGTGTAGCATCAGAGCGCTCTCTCACAAAAACTCTAGCTCGAAACCATCATTCTGAAGTTCGAACTTTGTAAAAAGTTTAAGGGCATGCAATTCAAAGATCTATTTGAGCTAAGTACCAGGGCTACTAGGTATAAAAGGATCCCTCTTGGATGAACAAGAGATAAAAAAATTCCTAAAAAAAAACTTGCTGTAAAGATCCCAACTTTGAAGTCCATGTGACTGATTGTGACTTAGAAGTCAGGGATGTAGATATGGCCAAACTAGTATGTAAACGACCCATTGTATGCAAAGCCCTACAAAAACCAACTGATGGCAATAGCAATTCAGGGGCAAAGAAATAGACCTTTGAAGTTGGAAAAAATGATTCATTCGATATAACTAAGGTAGATCAGATATTTGATGCCCTGTTGGCTGAAAAAATGATTCGGTTTAGTGACGGCCATAAAAATCCTAAGGCCGAAGACCTAAAAGGCAAAGAGTTTTGCAAATGGCACAATTCATGTGTGACGCCCTGTATTTTATTATCATTAATAAATAAATATTGCGTTTCATTTCCATGAGTATTTTAATTTAATTTCTCTTTGTAATAATTATCTGGGGCCAAACCGTAATATTTGAAAATATAGAAAATATTTTCTATGGTTTCAAAATCGATATCTATATGCTTGTATAAACTGGGAATTTAATTCCTACATTAATATAATTTTCTGTATTTTATTTTAAACCAGAAAATACCAGTTTTTATTTCAATCTGCGTTTTTATCGCGTCCTGGGTGTGGGAGCATGTGAGCTCAACCACACCGTGCGACTGTTGGGAGTTACTTGGAGCCTACACATTTTTTTTATCTATATATGTGTGTGTTTAAACTCTCAGACTCTCATTTTTCTCTCATATCACTCACTGTCTCTCTCAATCTCCCTCTAAATCCTCTCATTTCTCTTAAATCTCTCAAGACAGTAATACACATATATAGTTTATACATTATATTCATACACACAGTCATATAGATACATGGATACATATATATAAATCAAGAACGGAGGAAAATTCTCAACAACGGAATTGTCGACGGATTAACGGCGGAACTTAGCTGTCTCAAATTTTCTGTATCAAACACCGCGGTGAGTAAATTAAACTCACTCTCAACGTATATATATGTAAATTTCAGTGTATATAGTTGTATATATTCATATATATGTATAAACACCATGAAAGCTTGAAAGTGGAGTTTTGTAAAAGTTAACCACAATCAATTCTGTAAATTGGGAATGAAAGATATCGATGCCAATAGGCTACGGTTCGAATCCTACGACTTAATTCATCCGTATCGCGACGAACGGTTGATTTAAAGTTTTGAAACCCTCACTTTAATCGCGAATATTTAGAGATATAATCCGTATTAGTTAAAATTGATCGCGTATTCTTAATCTACGCGGAAAACTGAAGAGATCCATATATTGCACGACATGTTTGAGACAGAATCTGAAAATGGGTAAATTTCAGTTTTAAAACCAGAAACAGGGGAGAAAACGAAGAAGATGACATTCTGCAAGAACTCGCGCGCGCGACCCGCTCGCGCGAGGCTCGCTCGCGCGGACCATCCCCCCCCTTCGCGCGCGCGATCCGCTCGCGCGACCTGTCCTGCCCCTTCGCGCGCGCCACCCGCTCGCGCGATCCGGCCTTCCCCTTCGCTCGCGCGACCCGCGCGCGCGACATCACCTCTCCCTCGCTCGCGCGAGGTGGCCTTTTTGGACAGTTTCTGTATTTTTGTCTAAGGGACTGTTTGGAAAATGTTTTAGGAAATTTCAAGTAACTGTTTGGTAAATATACTATTTTAAAGGCTCACTGTTAGAAATTGGACTTGAAAGAATGTTTAAGACCGAAATTTATGCTCGTACGATTATCCGGCTTTGTGATTTATTAAGGGTGTTATTTATGAAACATTGACATACATATTAGGGTTGAGGTTGTGTCAACATGCATGTGTGTGAGAAAGTGTGAAAAGAGTAAAGGGTGGCGGTCTGGTGTGCGACCTCAATATCGATCGGATAGTATTCCTGGTATTGGAGGCGACAGTGTTGTGTACGACTTAGATATCGATCGGATAGTATTCCTGGTATCTAAGGCGCGCGTTTCGGATATTGATCGGATAGTATTCCTGATATCCGAAGCGATGGTGATAGTGTGGTGTACGGCTTAGATATCGATCGGATATTATTCCTGGTATCTAAGGCGCTTGTTTCGGATATTGATCGGATATTATTCCTGGTATCCGAAATGATGGTATTGAGTGTTGTGTACGGCTTAGATATCGATCGGATATTATTCCTGGTATCTAAGGCGCTTGTTTCGGATATTGATCGGATATTATTCCTGGTATCCGAAATGATGGTATTTAGTGTGGCTTAGATATCGATCGGATATTATTCCTGGTATCTGAAGCGATAGTTTGGTGTGCTGTTTTGGATATCGATCGGATAGTATTCCTGGTATCTGAGATAATGGTTTGGTTGTGTTGAGTTTTGTTGAGAGAAAAGAGTCAGAAAGATGAGATATTACATTGTTCACGCATGGTCGCATATTTATTGCTTTCTTTATTCCCCCGTGACTTATGTTGGAATTGGAACCTTGAATCTATTGCTTTTAAAATTAAATTGCACCGTTGTTTATATGCTTATATATACATTACGAGCACTTGTTTATTTTGCTCACCAGCTTTCATAAGCTGACGGCGTTGATGCGTCCTGGACTGTATGTCCAGATTTTCAGGGTCAGGAGCAGCCAGGGTATTTTGACTATGCTACTTAGAGTCAGGAGACTTTCCAGGAGGCTGCTTTATATTTCCTATGTCTTTTAATTTGGGTTTGTAATAAACTAGCTTTAGACATTTGAATAAGGCGTTTTGTGCCTAAGACTATGACTGCTGTAATAGTTTAGTAAGTTTTTATTTCGGAGCTTATGTTTTGTTAGTATCCTTTGCTCTAGAAATGTTTGTTAAGTTATTTGTTGCAGGGACAATTGGTCATACTCACTTGTCACGACCTACGAGTCCATAAAGGAAATTAAATGCTTTCCTGAATTATGCTACGTCGGGGCGTGACAGGCTTTTTTGGTATCAGAGCCAGGTTATGGCTCGACCAATTGTCCAGAACACCTAGGATCTCCCGTTAAGATAGAATTGAGATAAGATAGTTCGACTTTATTCCGTGTCTAGTCACTTTCTATCGTTTAGAGTTTTCTTTCTTCTCGAGGGGTTGACCGTATTCTTGTTGATCAATGGATAGGTACCGTTCTCTCGATCATATGGCTGGAAGAAATCTCAGGAATCGTCCCGCTATTGAAGATGCACCCCCGGTAATAGATCCAACCGGAATGTTCGAGGCTTTTGTAAGAAGATTGGAGAGGGTTAGTGATCAGAATGCGAGGAACAATAATCAGAATGGGAATTACAACGGGAATGGGAGGCAAGCCCACCAGACGGGAGACAAGCTTCTCAAGGAGTTTCGTGCCCTGCGACCTGAGTATTTTGCGGGGACTGATGAACCCTGGCAAGCGGAACAGTGGCTACGCCAGATGGAGCGTATCTTTGAGACCATAGAGTGCACTAATCTGGAGAAGAAGCGTCTGGCTATCTTTTAGCTGTCTTATGCAGCGGCTGATTGGTGGGATGCAGAAAAGGCGACCATAGGAGAAGAAGCTGCAAGGAGAATGTCGTGGGTGGTGTTTAAAGAAAGATTTCTCGAAAAGTATTTTCCTGAAGAAGAGAAGGACAAGAGAGAGAAAGAGTTTATGGAGCTGACTCAAGGGAATCTGACTGTCCGAGAGTACACTACTCGATTTGAGCGTCTGTCTCACTTTGCTCCACATATGGTGGACACACCCCAGAAGAAAATCAAGAAGTATCACCGAGGTCTCAACCTGTCTCTCCGACATCTGACTATGGGGCATCTGGGCCAGTCATTTGAAGCTCTGGTGAGATTGGCTACGGGGTTAGAGAATGATGGTTGTCAGAATTCGAAGCCGTTTGGAAATCGACCTCCGCAGAAGGGTTATTCAGGACAGAAACCTGGGTACCCTCAAGGACAGAAAAGGACCTGGGATGGAGGGAAGAAACCTCAACAGACACAAGCAGTTCAGCAGTATCAGCCTCTAGCAATAGAAGGGGCCAAAAACAACAACTGCTTCAATTGTGGTAATCCCGGTCACCGAGCTAAAGATTGCAGATAGACTAGGCGTGCTGATCGTCCGGGAATTGTGTGCTATAATTGTGGCATGCCAGGTCACATAAGTCCGGAATGCAAGGCTCCTAGGAAAGGCAACTATGGTCAGCAAGGACAGGCCCGCCTGAATGCTGTTATTCCCGAGGCTGCTGGTTATGAAGAAACAGGGTATGGAGGAGGTGCTTATGAGGAGGGATCGCCTGAGCAACGAGCAGTGGAAGGTACTCTAACTTTGTTTAACTCTCATGTTAAAGTTTTATTCGACACGGGTGCTACACTTTTTTTTATATCTGTTAAGATCGTTCAGAAGTTGGGTATAGTACCGCAACGTTTAGAGGAAGCTTTGAGTACTGTCTCACCCTTAGGGACCACAGTCAAGTTATTACATGTGTGTAAGGATTGTCCTCTACGGTTAGGAGACCGCGAACTTTTGGCAAGATTGGTGGTTCTGTCGATGAAGGAGTTCGATATAATCCTGGGAATGGATTGGCTCGAGAAGAATGATGCGAAGTTGGATTGTGCAAGGAAGAGGATCACATTTGCAGACAAGGGGAATCGACTCTTCGATTTCCAATGTAACCCTTCGGGTGATATGTTCCTCACTAGATGCCTAGCAAACATTGAGGTTGTCAGTGCAGAGGTGACAATATCATCAATACCGGTGATCAAAGAGTTCGAGGAAGTATTCCGAGATATTTCAGGATTACCGCCGGAAAGGGACATAGAATTCTGTGTAGAATTGGTGCCAGGTACTCGACCTATAACCAAGGTTCCCTACAGGATGGCCCCTACAGAGTTGTTGGAGCTGAAGGAACAAGTTCAAGAACTTGAGAAGTTGGGTTTTGTTCGTCCAAGTACTTCACCCTGGGGAGCACCAGTATTGTTTGTGAAGAAGAAGGATGGGACAATGCGGCTGTGTATTGACTACCGAGAACTGAATAAGGTTACTATCAAGAATAAGTATCCTTTACCTCGGATAGACGATCTGTTTGATCAGTTACAAGGAGCCACGACCTTTTCCAAGATTGATCTACGGTCAGGGTATCACCAGTTGAGGGTGCGGAAGGAAGACATACCTAAGACTGCTTTCAGGACGAGATACGGACACTATGAGTTCTTAGTGATGCCGTTTGGGATGACGAATGCTCCGGCTGTGTTTATGGATTTGATGAACAGAGTATTCAAGGCCTACTTAGATCAGTTCATTATTGTCTTTATTGATGATATTTTGATCTATTCCAAGTCAGAGGAAGAGCATGAACAACACCTGAGGATCGCGTTGCAGACTCTCAAGGATCACCGCCTGTATGCTAAATTCAGCAAGTGTGAATTCTGGCTTCAGGAAGTTAAGTTTCTCGGGCATGTGATCTCTCAACAAGGAATCACGGTTGACTCATCAAAGACCGATGCAGTGGCGAATTGGACTCGACCGACCAATGCTACAGAAGTCAGAAGTTTTCTGGGACTAGCTGGTTACTATCGGAGATTTGTAGAAGGTTTCTCAAAGATAGCAGCCCCGTTAACTGGTTTGACTAAGAAAGATTTGAAGTTTGAATGGACTGATGAGCATGAACGTGCTTTTCTGGAATTGAAAGGGAGATTGACAACAGCGCCAGTGCTTGCGATACCAAGGGATGGTGAGAAGTTCACTATTTTTAGTGACGCCTCGTATCAAGGATTGGGATGTGTCCTTATGCAAAATGGTAAGGTTATCGCATATGGTTCGCGACAGTTGAAGCCAAATGAATTGAATTACCCAACTCATGATTTGGAGCTGGCAGCAGTAGTGTTTGCGCTCAAGACCTGGAGACACTACCTCTATGGGGAGAAGTTTAATTTGTTCTCGGACCACAAGAGCCTTAAGTATTTGTTTACTCAGAAGGAGTTGAACATGAGGCAACGTAGGTGGATGGAGCTGATTAAGGATTACGACTTTACATTAGAGTACCACCCCGGTAAGGCTAACGTAGTCGCTGACGCCCTAAGCCGGAAGCCTCGAGGAATGATTGCTTCATTGATGTTGAGGGAATGGAAAGCTTTAGAGACAATCGCAGAATTTGATGTGCAGATTTCTGAGGGAAGTGCCGGGCAGCACTTTGGATGCCTCGTAGTACAACCAACGCTTGTGAGTCGAATCATCGAAGCCCAGGGGGAAGATGAGAAGTTTCAAGTATGGTTCGCAAAGATGTCAGAAAAGGACCCTACAGAATGGAAGGTTGGGGCCGATGGAGGATACCGATGTCGAGACAGATTGTGTGTGCCAGATTTCGGAGATTTGAGAAAAGATATTCTCGAAGAAGCACATAAATCGAGACTGACAGTACACCCAGGAGGGACAAAGATGTATAAGGATTTGAAGAGGAACTTCTGGTGGGAAGGGATGAAGCGAGAAGTAGCCGAGTTTGTGTCTAAATGTTTGACTTGTCAACAAGTGAAGGCCGAACATCAGAGACCCTCGGGATTGTTGCAACCCTTACCTGTTCCAGGATGGAAGTGGGAGCACATAACTATGGATTTTGTGGTTGGATTACCCCGGTCACAACAGAATCATGACGCGATTTGGGTAATTGTGGATCGTTTGACGAAGTCTGCACACTTTATCGCGTACAATATGACTTACCCAGTAGAAAGGATGAGTCGAATGTACCTACAGCAAGTGGTGCGACTACACGGTGCGCCTGTGTCGATTGTATCAGACCGCGATGCACGTTTTACCTCGGGATTTTGAGAAAGTTTGCGGAAGGCTATGGGAACTTCGCTCAAGATGAGTACTGCTTTCCATCCTCAGACCGATGGACAGACCGAGCGTGTTAATCAGATTATGGAAGATATGCTCAGAGCTTGTGCAATCGACTTTGAAGAGTCTTGGGAGACGCACTTACCTTTGGTTGAATTTGCGTATAACAACAGTTATCACTCGAGTATTGGAATGGCGCCGTTCGAAGCTTTGTACGGACGGCCATGTCGATCTCCATTATGTTGGGCTGAAGTGGGAGACACAGAACTTTTGGGACCAGATTTGGTGAGAGAGACCAATGAGAAGATTTCACTGGTCAAGGAAAGAATGAAAACTGCACAGAGTAGGCATAAGAGTTATGCAGATCGGCGTCGAAAGGACTTGGAGTTCAGTGTTGGAGACCACGTACTCCTAAAGGTTTCACCTGTTCGGGGAGTAGTGCGTTTTGGTCAGAAGAGAGGAAAGTTGGCACCTCGTTTCATCGGGCCATTTGAGATATTGGAGCGTGTTGGAAAAGTGGCTTATTGGCTCGCGTTGCCACCAAAGATGTCTGGTGTTCATAATGTGTTCCATGTCAGTATGTTAAGGAAATACATACGGGATCCTTCACATGTAATAAATTTTGATGATATTGAGACGAGTCAGAATGTTGTCTACAAGGATAGACCTGTGAGGATTCTCGACCAGAGTATCAAGAGGCTGAGAAGAAGAGACGTTCCTTTGGTTAAGGTTCAGTGGAGGCATCATGACGAGGGAGAAGCGTCGTGGGAGTTAGAGTCAGACATGAGGACTAGATACCCCGAGTTGTTTCAGGATTAGTTAGCTCAGATTTCGGGGCGAAATCTCTGTTAAGGTGGGTAGGGTGTGACGCCCTGTATTTTATTATCATTAATAAATAAATATTGCGTTTCATTTCCATGAGTATTTTAATTTAATTTCTCTTTGTAATAATTATCTGGGGCCAAACCGTAATATTTGAAAATATAGAAAATATTTTCTATGGTTTCAAAATCGATATCTATATGCTTGTATAAACTGGGAATTTAATTCCTACATTAATATAATTTTCTGTATTTTATTTTAAACCAGAAAATACCAGTTTTTATTTCAATCTGCGTTTTTATCGCGTCCTGGGTGTGGGAGCATGTGAGCTCAACCACACCGTGCGACTGTTGGGAGTTACTTGGAGCCTACACATTTTTTTTTATCTATACATGTGTGTGTTTAAACTCTCAGACTCTCATTTTTCTCTCATATCACTCACTGTCTCTCTCAATCTCCCTCTAAATCCTCTCATTTCTCTTAAATCTCTCAAGACAGTAATACACATATATAGTTTATACATTATATTCATACACACAGTCATATAGATACATGGATACATATATATAAATCAAGAACGGAGGAAAATTCTCAACAACGGAATTGTCGACGGATTAGCGGCGGAACTTAGCTGTCTCAAATTTTCTGTATCAAACACCGCGGTGAGTAAATTAAACTCACTCTCAACGTATATATATGTAAATTTCAGTGTATATAGTTGTATATATGCATATATATGTATAAACACCATGAAAGCTTGAAAGTGGAGTTTTGTAAAAGTTAACCACAATCAATTCTGTAAATTGGGAATGAAAGATATCGATGCCAATAGGCTACGGTTCGAATCCTACGACTTAATTCATCCGTATCGCGACGAACGGTTGATTTAAAGTTTTGACACCCTCACTTTAATCGCGAATATTTAGAGATATAATCCGTATTAGTTAAAATTGATCGCGTATTCTTAATCTACGCGGAAAACTGAAGAGATCCATATATTGCACGACATGTTTGAGACAGAATCTGAAAATGGGTAAATTTCAGTTTTAAAACCAGAAACAGGGGAGAAAACGAAGAAGATGACATTCTGCAAGAACTCGCGCGCGCGACCCGCTCGCGCAAGGCTCGCTCGCGCGGCCCGCTCGCGCGGACCATCCCCCCCTTCGCGCGCGCGATCCGCTCGTGCGACCTGTCCTGCCCCTTCGCGCGCGCCACCCGCTCGCGCGATCCGGCCTTCCCCTTCGCTCGCGAGACCCGCGCGCGCGACATCACCTCTCCCTCGCTCGCGCGAGGTGGCCTTTTTGGACAGTTTCTGTATTTTTGTCTAAGGGACTGTTTGGAAAATGTTTTGGGAAATTTCAAGGAACTGTTTGGTAAATATACTGTTTTAAAGGCTCACTGTTAGAAATTGGACTTGAAAGCATGTTTAAGACCGAAATTTATGCTCGTACGATTATCCGGCTTTGTGATTTATTAAGGGTGTTATTTATGAAACATTGACATACATATTAGGGTTGAGGTTGTGTCAACATGCATGTGTGTGAGAAAGTGTGAAAAGAGTAAAGGGTGGCGGTCTGGTGTGCGACCTCAATATCGATCGGATAGTATTCCTGGTATTGGAGGCGACAGTGTTGTGTACGACTTAGATATCGATCGGATAGTATTCCTGGTATCTAAGGCGCGCGTTTCGGATATTGATCGGATAGTATTCCTGATATCCGAAGCGATGGTGATAGTGTGGTGTACGGCTTAGATATCGATCGGATATTATTCCTGGTATCTAAGGCGCTTGTTTCGGATATTGATCGGATATTATTCCTGGTATCCGAAATGATGGTATTGAGTGTTGTGTACGGCTTAGATATCGATCGGATATTATTCCTGGTATCTAAGGCGCTTGTTTCGGATATTGATCGGATATTATTCCTGGTATCCGAAATGATGGTATTTAGTGTGGCTTAGATATCGATCGGATATTATTCCTGGTATCTGAAGCGATAGTTTGGTGTGCTGTTTTGGATATCGATCGGATAGTATTCCTGGTATCTGAGATAATGGTTTGGTTGTGTTGAGTTTTGTTGAGAGAAAAGAGTCAGAAAGATGAGATATTACATTGTTCACGCATGGTCGCATATTTATTGCTTTCTTTATTCCCCCGTGACTTATGTTGGAATTGGAACCTTGAATCTATTGCTTTTAAAATTAAATTGCACCATTGTTTATATGCTTATATATACATTACGAGCACTTGTTTATTTTGCTCACCAGCTTTCATAAGCTGACGGCGTTGATGCGTCCTGGACTGTATGTCCAGATTTTCAGGGTCAGGAGCAGCCAGGGTATTTTGACTATGCTACTTAGAGTCAGGAGACTTTCCAGGAGGCTGCTTTATATTTCCTATGTCTTTTAATTTGGGTTTGTAATAAACTAGCTTTAGACATTTGAATAAGGCGTTTTGTGCCTAAGACTATGACTGCTGTAATAGTTTAGTAAGTTTTTATTTCGGAGCTTATGTTTTGTTAGTATCCTTTGCTCTAGAAATGTTTGTTAAGTTATTTGTTGCAGGGACAATTGGTCATACTCACTTGTCACGACCTACGAGTCCATAAAGGAAATTAAATGCTTTTCTGAATTATGCTACGTCGGGGCGTGACATCATGGCCATGCAACTAACAATTGTGTTGTCTTTCGTAATGTCATACAGAGTAACGTAGAGAAGGGCATTCTCAAGTTCTCAGACAAGCAAATGGGAGTGGATGTTGATCCTTTCCCTGCTGTGGTAGGATCGAACATGGTTACCCCGGCCTGATCTCTCAAAGATTTTAAAGGCAAGAATCAAAGTTGACTTGGAAACATCAGGGAAAGCATCTTCCAGCACACTGAAAAAAAATATTTCCATAAACATCCGTGACTTGAAAAGAACTAATGAAGAAAAGAAGCAGAAGGAACCGGTCATCATATCCATGTTACAAGTCTGCTGTACAGTTATTGATGGAAATAAAGCAACAATTGGAATTGATAGAGATAAAGGCTTTATCCAAAATGCAAGGCATTGTTAAACCTGAGAATGACGGGCTGAGTAAGTGGCCCATGGATGTTTCTAACCGACCACCAATTCCTCCTAGGAGGCCAATTCAAAGTCATTCGACATTCCCAAAATAAGAGTACGTCAAGAAAGAGTACCGAGATAAAAGGCCACGTGACAACTATCATCAACCTTCAGGAGATAAAAGTACTAATAAATCGGTCAAAAGAGATCGAGAACCCAGAATGATAGTACCACCGATAGTCGAACCAGGCCCTTGGCATAAGGTGGAACACTCTAAATTTGCTCAGCGTAAGGTTTATTGGCCTATGAAGAGTTAGATCGGGGCGTTACCAAAGGATGAAGAAATCTAACGAGGACTGAGAACAGAAGTACTATGAATAGAAGGCGAAGTCCATCAAGATCTTGCAAGTCCCGAGCCTGAAAGTAACTGACACATTAGAGACTTCTTCCTTGGCCAGAATGTTGTTATCTTCACAAGTGGAGATCCCTCGTGACAAAGCTAAGGGGAAGGAAGTTGCTCGAAATGGTACTCCCAGCGGGAGTTCACGAAAGTAAAAGGGACATCAACCCAAGAACTTATGGGGGGGACCAAGTCAGAGTATCTGGAATCGGACTCAAGTAAGACTGATCAAGTTAATAAGTTCTTACAATTTGGTTCTTTCCCAAGGGATTTTTATATCAATATGGCGTTTGCGTTGCCTATGACTTTCATGGCCAAGCCAGGTCAATCATCAGTCATGAGTGGTGACGTTGAAGAGCAAGATTAGCCCACTCTAACAATCTATGAACCACCAACCCAAGAAGTGGTGGAACCTATCGTGGTGCAGGCCACAAGTAAAAATGTTGATAAGGCTGACCTATAAGTTGGTCGGCCCAAAATCACTATGTTAAGGCCAAAGAAAAATCAGAATGAAGATGGTCAATCGAACAAGCCTATCAAGATTGTCTTTGAAAGACTAACAATTCAAATGTCCCAGCATTTGAAGCCATTGTATATCAAAGCCCTTGTTGATGGGATTCTAATTGATAGGGTTCTGATAGATAGGGGATCAGCCATAAATGTTATGCCCCAGACCATGTTGAGAATCCTACAGAAAGGTGAGCAAAACTTGATCCCTACTGAGTTAAATGTTCATGGATTACGGGGGTGCCATCGAGAACAAATGGGATACTCCCCGTGGAGCTCATAGTGGGATCTAAAACCTCCCTGACTGCTTTCTTTGTGGTTGAGTCATCAACTACATATAATGTCTTGCTCGAGTGTGATAAGATTCATCCCAATTTCTCCTTACCTTCTACACTCCACCAATTCCTAATTTTCTGAAACGAGAAAGATGCAGAGGTGGTATTAAGAGACAACAAGCCTTTTGTTGCCAAGGTACATAACACAGATGCATTGTTATGTAAAGATCACATTAGTCCAGTCAAAATATTTGGACTTAGCAAATATGAAAGACCGAGTGATTACATGTTTGACAAAGACCAACTATCAGGTGTAAAGAAGCTATATGAGGAGATTTTCCTTAATGGAGCAACAACTTCAGAAAATTGAGAAAGAGCTCGCTGCCAAAGCCAGTTTGGCTAGAATGTATGCTTATCTGGCCGATAAAAGAGCACAGTTTGACCCCAAAGTAACGTCGGCTAATCTGGCCGATTGTGTTTCTGAGGAAGAATTTGCACATGGGGATGCCATCCAATTGGACAAATTATAATCGGCCTCTACCAAATTAGATGACTTAAAGGCCGATGTGCAAGACCCTCTCTTGGAAGTAAATCTGGGAGATGAGGGAGAACACAAGCCCATGTTTGTTGGCCGATTACTGGAGCCCGACTTCCAACCAAATCTGATTTAGCTCCTTAGACAATACAGGGACTATTTTGCTTGGGACTATGATGACATGCTTGGATTATCAAGGGAATTGGTAGAGCACTGATTACCAATCAACGAAGGGTGCAGACCGTTTAAACAATTGCCAAGAAGAATGTCTCTAGAAGTTACCTTGAAGGTTAAAGAAGAAATCGAGAGGCTTCTGAAAGCAAGGTTTATTTGGACTATAAGGTATGTTGAATGGTTGTCAGATGTGGTACCAGTGATGAAGAAAAATGGTAAGTTAAGGGTGTGTACAGAATTCAAAAACCTTAATTTGGCTACTCCAAAAGATGAGTACTCGATGCCTATGGTCGATCAGTTAATTGACACTGCGGCAGTCATTTGATTCTTTCCTTCATGGATGGGCATTTGGGTTATAACCAGATTTATATAGCCAAAGAGGATATTCCAAAAATGGCTTTCCGATGCTCGGGGGCAATCAGTACCTTTGAGTGGGATGTCATGCCCTTCGAACTAAAGAATGCAGGAGCAACATATCAGAGAGCCATGAATTCTATCTTCCATGATATGATCGGTCATTTCATGGAATTTTATATTGATGATGTTGTCATAAAATCCCTAGCCAAGTCCAAACACTTGGTTGGCCTTGAGAAGGCATTCCAGAGGTTGAGAGCCTACAAGTTGAAGATGAACCCTCTCAAATGTGCATTTAGGGTGTTAGCTGGGAATTTCTTAGGGTTCTTGGTCCATCAGAGGGGGATCAAGATTGACAAGAACAAAGTCAAAGCAGTACAAGCCGCAAAACCCCCGACTACAAAGAAGAAATTGCGAAGGTTACTCGGTGAAATTAACTTCCTCAGACGGTTCATTTCCAACTGTGCATGAAGGACACAAGTCTTTTTACTATTGCTAAAGATCAAGACCGATGAACCTTTTTGATGGGAAAAACAACATCTGAAAGACCTTTGAAGAGATCAAGAAATATCTGTCAACACCTCTAGTGCTCATACCACCAAAGAAAGGACAAAACTTAAAGCTTTACATATCGACGACTGAAGAATCCATCGAGAGCATGTTAGATCAAGATAATCAAATAGGAAAGAACAAGCAGTGTATTATTTAAGTAGAGTTTTAACACCAATCGAGAAACATTGTTTAGCCTTGTATTTTGCCTCTCAAAAATTGAGAACACATATGCATGTGTTGACTTATATTATGTGCCAAACTGATGTTATCAAGTACCTGTTGCCTACACCAATCATGAGTGGTAGAATCGGTAAGTGGTCCCTGGCCCTATAGAATTTTCATCCCAATTTAGACTGTAAAAAATGGTCAAGGGCCAGGTAATTGCCAACTTTTTGGCGGACCACCCAAGCATACGGATTGAACCGTATATCAATGAATTGGTTACTACTTTTTCAGTCATCCTGTATAGAATTAATACCTTGACCTTGATGTTTGATAGGGCTAAGAATGCAGAGTAGGTTGGAGCTGGAGCTGGAGCTAGAATTATATGTCTGATCAACCCCAAAATCGTATAAACTTAGTACTTCTATCGATATATGCCAATTCCCATATGGCCTGACTACTCTTGATTAAAAGAAACGGATACATCGAACTCATACACGAATCAACACGTTACTCACGTCGTCACGTTAATTCCCTTATTCTTAAACATACTTTATCTTTGTTGTCACATTATCCCTGATCAACCCCAAAATCGTATAATAGAAGTCCGAATCGAGAAACGAACAATTGAACCCTTAATATAATAAATTGGCAAAGGAATCCATGCTCTGCCAATACCAATCGATTGGGATAAGGTCCAATTGATTGGGATAAAAATAATGTCAATCGATTGCTAACAATGGCAATCGATTGGGATGTCAATCGATTGGCATTCTATCCAATCGTTGGGTCCAGACTGATGGCAATCGATTGGTAATTATGCCAATCGATTGGCACTTCATCTTCACTAGCAGTTTATAAAAACAACATATATAAACATTATACTCATGCATTTTCTACATCTAAGCTTCACAATAACTTGCATAAACTTCATATAAAAGGATTAAGTGAGTTAGAAACTCACCAAGGTTGTGTTTGGTGGGTGTTCTTGAAAAACCAAAGTTCTCTCTCTCTTTTCCTCTTCTTCTTCTCTCTACCTAGCTCTCTCTCTCTCTCTCTCTCTCTCTCTGTCTCTCCTTCTTCTTTCTTTCTTCATCTTGCTCTTCTCTCCCTCCTAGCTGCCAAGGGCAGTGAGTGTGTATGAGTATGTATATAGATATAGATATAAATATAGATATATAGATATATCTCACAAGATATGCATCTATCTCTCTCTCAAGGATCTGAAACTGGCCCAAGGCCATAAACAATCTCATATATATAGAGAGGAAAGGGTACCACATGTTTAATTCTCAAGCAAAGAAGAAAACTTATCTCAGCTTATGCCAATCGATTAGTAATGATGGCAATCGATTGGTAATAGATATTTAAAGTTAATCGATTGGAAAGAATGGCAATTGATTGGTATGTTGCCACGTCATTACTTTTAGTCGGTATGATGGCAATCGATTGGTAACATGTCAATCAATTGGTATCTGAAAAGTGGCAATCGATTGGGAATTAAGGCAATCGATTGGTAACCAAATTTCACTAAAAAAAAGGAAAAAGTTTATATGAATATACAGAACGAAGTTTTTTTTATTAGTACTCTCCAGAAATTCAGGGTATTACATCATCCACCACTCATTAAAGATTTTGTCCTCGAAATCAAGAACAACCAAGGTCTAAAACAAAAACAAAAACTTCTCTCGCATCTTTAACTCTAGCTCCCACGAAGCTTCTCCTTCATCATGATGCTTCCACTGAACCTTGACTAGCGGAATCTCCTTGTTCCTGAGCTTCTTGATTCCTCAATCCAAAATGCAAATCAGTCCTTCATTGAATGTAACATTATCATTGACTTCAATATCTTTGAAGTTAATCTCATGTGCTGGCTTGTGGGCACACTTCCTCAGCATACTGATGTGGAAGACGTTGTGCACTCCTGACATCTTCGACGGCAATGCAAGGCGATAAGCAACTTTCCCAGCACGCTCTAGAATCTCAAACGGTCCGATGAATCGTAGCGATAGCTTGCCTCTCTTCTGACAAAAATGAACAATCCCTCGAACAGGTGAAACCTTGAGTAGCACGTGATCTCCAACGGCAAACTCCAAGTCTTTGCGTCTCTTGTCAGCATAACTCTTGTGTCGGGTCTGAGCTGTCTTCATCTTCTTATGCACAATCGGAATCTTCTCACTGGTCTCGCATACCATCTCTGGACCAAAAAGTTGCGTATCTCCGACTTTGTTCCAACACAGCGGCGATCGGCAAGGTCTTTCGTACAAGGCTTCGAACGGCGCCATTCCTATGCTCGAATGATAACTATCGCTATAGGCGAATTCAATCAAAGGTAAGTGCGTCTTCCAAGAACTCTCAAAATCAATGACACAAGCGCGCAACATGTCTTCCATTACTTGATTAACTCGTTCAGTCTGACCATCGGTCTGCAGATGAAAGTTGTTCCCATTGCTGTCTAGAGACTCTTCCAAAATTCTACAGTAAAACGTGAATCTCGATCTGACATAATAGAAATAGGTACTCTGTGTAACCGTACTACGTGTTGTAGATAAATTCGGCTCAAGCGTTCCACTGGGTACGCCATATTGTAGGCGACAAAATGTGTCGTCTTTGAAAGTCGATCCACGATTACCCAAATAGCATCATGGTTCTGCTGTGACTTTGACAATCCTACCACGAAATCCATGGTGATATGTTACCATTTCCATTGAGGAATCAATAACGGCTGTAGAAGTCCAGGTGGTTGCTGATGTTCTGCCTTTACTTGTTTACAAGTAAGACACTGAGATACATACTCGGCTATTTCTCTCTTCATTCCTTCCCACCAGAAATTCCTCTTCAGATCCTTGTACATCTTTGTACCTCCAGGATGAATTGTCATTCGTAACTTATGTGCTTCATCCAATATTTCTTTTCGGAGATTTCTTCGTCAGGTACACAGAGTCTACCTTTACATCGTAAAGCTCCGTCTGTACTGATACTCCAGATCTCTGGCTCCTTTGCTGACATCTTGGCAAACCATAACTTCAAATCTTTCATCATCTGTTGAACTTCTATGATGCGGCTGATCAGAGTTGGTTGTACCATAAGACATCCAAAATGTTACCTTTCTATTGATTCCAGTGGCTGAAGCTTGAATTCAGCTAAAACTTCTAATGCTCTCCATTCTCGAATTAGTAATACAGCTACCACTAGTTGAGGTTTACAACTCAAAGCATCTGCTACAACATTCGCTTTACCTGGATGGTATTGTAACGAAAAGTCATAGTTCTTGAACAACTCCATCCATCTTCGTTATCGCATGTTCAGTTCCTTCTGAGAGAACAAATACTTCAAACTCTTATGATCGGAAAATAGATCAAACTTCTCTCCATAGATATAGTGTCTCCAAATCTTTAATGCAAACACTATTGCTGCTAGTTCCAAATCATGAGTAGGATAATTCTTCTCATGCACCTTCAACTGTCTTGATCCATAAGCAATCACATTCCCATTTTGCATTAGTACACATCCAAGTCCTTGGTGTGATGCATCACTATAGATCACATACCTTTCTCTACTCTTAGGTATGGCGAGTACTGGTGCTGAAGTTAATCTTTCCTTTAACTCCCGAAATGCGCTCTCATGCTTGTCTGTCCACTCGTACTTCATCTCCTTCCTCATCAATTTCGTCAAAGGTCCCGCTATCTTGGCAAATCCTTCTATAAATCTCCTGTAATATCCTACTAGGCCGAGAAAACTTCTAACCTCGGTACCATTGGTCGGAATATTCCAGCTTAAGACTGCATCGATCTTAGATGAGTCTACTGAAATACCATCTCGAGATATAACATGTCCTGAGAATTTGAATTACCGTAGCCAAAATTCACACTTGCTGAACTTTGCATACAACTTATTATCTCGAAGTGTTTGTAAAGTAATCTATAAGTGTTCCTTGTGGTCTTCCAAATATGATACAGCATTAAGTGCTGGCTCAAGTATCTGGGGTTCTAAACCCAACTGGCGTATAATCGTAAAAGCAATAAAAGAACGTGCAGCTCCAGTATCAAATAAAGCTTTTACTGGACTATGAAAGAGTATAAGCGTACCTTCCAAATGTTGCTGCTCTTTAGCATTAAAACCTACTTCCCTTGGGATTATAGCGTTCACCCTTGTCCGCTCCGGAGGTCCATGAATTCCTTGAACTAGTGCCCCATAGTATCCTCCTGTTGGTGCACAGCATTCCTTTGCTCAAATGCCCTGGCTTATTGCAATTTCGACAGATAGCACCCATCCGGTGGTTTACCCTGGAAACTGTGCAGAACTTTGCAATATGTCCTGGCTTCCCATAGTTAAAACAACCTCCGTCATTTGATGGTAAAGCTATAAGCAGTGCCTGGAGTTGCAGTCCTTGCTATCGATATGGCTAGGGTCCAAGATAACTCTGTTGGGGCTTCCTGGTTCCTTCCCAAGTTCTCTTGTTACCTTGAAATTTTCCCTAGGGTCTCCATTCTTGGGTATTCCTCGGCAGCTGTGTTCAAAAATTCCTCTGTTAGAAGTTCCTTGCTGGCGGTGGTCGATTCATCTGAGGTCGCTGTACTGGATAAGAATCCTTTTCTAACCCTGCAGCGATCCCTTCGAATGACTGACTCAGATGGCCAACCATCATATGTCTGAGGTGAGGGTTCAATCCTTGGTGAAACCGCTTCACCTTCTTTTGCATTGTGTCAATCATATGCGGGACGAATCGAGACAGACGCTCGAATTGTGTAGTGTATTCCCGTACAGTCCATCCTCCTTGAACCAAATTGAGGAAATTCTTCTCCTGTTGATCTTTCTCATCTTCCGGGAAATATTTCTCTAGAAATCTTCCTTTGAAGGTTTCCCACGGCATTGTTCTTGTAGCATTTATCCCAATAAGGGCTCACTCAGCTTCCCACCAATCTGCGATGGCATAGGTGAGCTGGAATGTAGCAAGACGACGCTTTTCTTGCTCATTACATTCTAATGCCTCAAAGATCAACTCCATTTCTCTGATCCATTGTTCGGCTTTCCATGGTTCAGTTAGTCCATCAAATTTCTCGAGACGTAACCCACGGAAATTTTCCAGTAACTTATCTCCTGTTCACCTTGGCTGGAACGGTGCTACTGGAGGTTGAACCGATCGTTGATTAGTAGCATTGCTGTAGGTATTGCCTACATGCTCCATCCGTTGCATAAATGCTTCAAAAACTCCAGATGGGTCCATTCCTTCCGGAATACGTGCTTCAATACGTGCTTGGTGATTTCTCAGGGGTCCTACCATAATGATAACGAGTATTACCTACAAGAGACACATCGATTAGCTGAAAGTCTTCTCGCAGAAGTAAAAACAAGATGGGCGAGAAACAATAAGAATTTAACAGTTCTACAAAAACCACACATCAAAGCAACCATACGATCAATACCAAAAGTATTGCTCGTATAATCAAAAGATGTACCACATAGTACACACTAGTCAAACTAAGTACCACATAGGACAAAGCTAAAATAGTACTAAGGTCAGCTATTACAATACTACTAAGGATAACATCTATACAAAGCTATGGTCAAATAGCTATCTCTCAAGCTCCCAAAAATCATGTGGACAACATGTCCTGATATAAACTAATCAATAACTAAAGCCCCCTGCAGATACTGACTCAAAAGTCATTAGCATCCAATCCTGCTGCTGGAGCATCATCCTCAGGTGCCTTGTCCATCTCTACTGGTGGATCATCCTCAGCTGGTGCAGCGGCTCCTCCGACTACCATCCCAATATCCCAGTTCTCGACTATCATGTCGTCAACCTGCATCTCCTCAACGTCAAATGCTAGTTCGACAACATCGGTGACTAACTTAGCAAAATCTCCCACTATAGCTAACGCAACATGTCCTATCGGAACCCCAATTGGTTGGGCAACCATCGCTGCTACCCACTCGGTTGCCATATTGGCAATAGTTGCCATATATAAAACAAGTCCTACTAGTAAACCAAACATCACGGGTATCTCTGGTATGACTACCTCCTCCCCAGGCTCAACTACAACATCCTCCATACCCTCATCTCCTACTACCTCGATCTTATCCTCTCCAACCATAACGTCCTCCTCAGCTAGCTCTGGGTCCTCCTCTGAATCCTTCTCTGGCTCCTCATCATCCTCGATTGGCTTAATGTCCTCTACGGGATCCGCCTCTGGCTCAGCATCTACTATCGGTTCGGCCTCTGGTAACTCTGGCTCCTCAAGCTGCTCCTGTGGCTCTGGAATGTGTACCTTGAGTACTGGTGATGGTGGCACTACTACAGGTGCTGCCTCAATAGGTCCTCCAAGAATAGCTCGAAGCTCAATAGCGTCCATCTCCAACTTACTCTGGATCAAACGTAAAATCTCCTGATAAATATCTTTGCCAATCCTCACGGAATGGTAAGCATTCATACGCATTTGGGTTGGGTGAGTCTGTCCATCAACATAGAGAGCCTTCCACATATCCCCCTCCAAATAACGACTGGATATCTGACACACATGGTCCTGGTAACGCTCTGGGTCAGCTGGCTCCACGGTATCCCCATGGATCACGTATCTGACACACATGGTCCTGGTAACGCTCTGGGTCAGCTGGCTCCACGGTATCCCCATGGATCACGTGTCCTCCATTTGAGTCATCCATAAATCTATAAAACTCTGGATCCATGCTAACCTGCAAGGAAACTATCTATCGTCAGAAGGACGAACTTATCTCAAACTCATATCTCATCTCAGGAAATCTTAAAATACTAGGACCAAATGGTGTGGAATCGTTTAGTGAACGAAAGTATCGCAAACCTAGAGCTCTGATACCAAAAATCATGTCAGGCCCGGAGCAGAAAAAATAGAGAAAAATAAATTTCTTTTTTGGTCCATAGGGAATGACGGGTGAATGTCACTAATGATCCACACCACACTGTGCTAGTCAACAACAAGGATAGTAATAAAAAAAAACTGGATATACAAAACCATTGCTTCTATTTCAAACATCAGTCTTACAACAATAAAGCTACAGCGGAAGTATATAAGGTTTGGAAGCAACATATGCCCAAGTACCAAATATAACAAAATAGTCTAAATAGAAATAAATAAACTATTAACTATCTCCAAGTCTTCAGCTGGCATAAACATTAGCATGGTAGTTCTCCCCGACATAGGTGTCATCAGTGGGGCCACCCTCTGTGTACTTCTCTCCCGGATAGTAACCATCATTGTAGGATCGATCACCTGCAAAATAAGGTACAGGATAGTGTGGACGGGGGAAAGTCCAGGCAATAAAGGTCGTCAGCTTACTGAGAGCTGAGTGAGCATAAACTAACGAGGTACCAATTATCTGAAGTAAAACAAGCTTATGCACGTTATAAGGTAGAACTTTACTAAGTAATATCTTTTCTCCTTATTCAAACATCGTTAACCAACCCTCATTGTCTTGTCACTCGAAGACTGATGATCAACATATTCTCTAGAAAGAACAGACTCAATCGTATCACATATATAGATATACCATCATTCTGTCCATTGCTCGTTAAGGATATAAACCATCCACTGCATACATGGACACCACATCAGTCCATGCACCGCATGTCAGGGATACAACACTTTGAATTAACAGCACATCAAATCTATTGCCACGACTTCTCATTATATACCAGTGATCCCCCATCCACCGCTCGTTAAGGATATAACATGGATCATCTGGTTACCTTAGGAATACATGGTCTTGCCCACTGCTCGTTAAGGATATAAACCATCCACCGTGTGTGAAAGCATATTAGGACCAGGCGTCTTCCCACGTATCATTTCCAGAACTTATCAAACCTACTTAAACTCAGTACTTCTATCGATACATGACAATTCCCATGTGGCCTAACTACTCTTGATTAAATGAAATTAATACATCAAACTGATACAGGAATCACCATGTTACTCACGTTGTCACGTTTACTCCCTTATTCTTAAACATACTTTATCTTTGTTGTCACATTATCCCTGATCAACCCCAAAATCGCATAATAAAAGTCCGAATCGAAAAATGAACAATTAAACCCTTAATATAATAAATAGGCAAAGGAATCCATGCTCTGCCAATACCAATCGATTGGGATAAGGTCCAATCGATTGGGATAAAACTAATGTCAATCGATTGCTAACAATGGCAATCGATTAGGATGTCAATTGATTGGAATTCTATCCAATCAATTGGGTCCAAACTGATGGCAATCGATTGGTAATTATGCCAATTGATTGGCACTTCGTCTTTACCAGCAGTTTATAAAAACAACATATATAAACGTAATACTCATGTATTTTCTACATCTAAGCTTCACAATAACTTGCGTAAACTTCATATAACGGGACCAAGTGAGTTAGAAACTCACCAAGGGTGTGTTTGGTGGGTGTTCTTGAAAAACCAAAGTTCTCTCTCTCTTCTCCTCTTCTTCTTCTCTCTTCCCATCTCTCTCTCTGTCTCTCCTTCTTTTTTCTTTCTTTTTCTTGTTCTTCTCTTCTTCTTCTCTCCCTCCTAGCTGCCAAGGGCAGTGAGTGTGTGTGAGTATGTATATAGATATAGATATAGATATATAGATATATAGATATATCTCACAAGATATGCATCTATCTCTTTCTCAAGGATCTAAGGCCATTAACATTCTCATATATATAGAGAGGAAAGGGTGCCACACGTTTAACTCTCAAGCAAAGAAGAAAACTTATCTCAGCTTATGCCAATTGATTGGTAATGATGGTAATTGATTGGAAAGAATGGCAATCGATTAGTATGTTGCCACATCATTACTTTTAGTCGATATAATGGCAATCGATTGGTAACATGTTAATCGATTGGTATCTGAAAAGTGGCAATCGATTGGAAATTAAGGCAATTAATTGGTAACCAAATTTCACTAAAAGAAGGAAAATGTTTATATGAATATACAGAACAATGTTTTATATATTAATACTCTCTAGAAATTCAGGGTATTACAGCGGTATAACAAATATCCCATACCTAACATCACATATAAGGTTTATTAATAGCTTAGGCTTATGATACACCTTTCATGCGACCTCTTTCATTTTGCGTCCTAAGATACAAGTCTTGAAAAAGCAATAGGTTATGCTCAAAGGTGAATAACCTTTTTCGAAATATTCCACGTTGAATTTGCTAGTAACTTTCTGATATAAAAGTTTTAGATAATCTCATTATCTTAACTTTCAGATCTTGAATGAGCATAATCCAAAGATTATAGCTCACCTCACCGAGATCACAAATATCAAATATACTGTAAAATCTTAACCTTAACCATTGATAACACTCCTTTAACATCTCACAATGATAAAGATTTCATCAATATAAGGAACCTCAATCACCACCATACTTCCTTTGCACAAAGATCCTTTCATCTACTTAAGCTACATCCATACTTTACACGAATTTAAAGTATTTTGACCAACGTGTCAAAATAGATGTCCTTATCTCTGGATGATTGCTTAAGTCCGTAGACTTATGCAAATCACATACCAGAGCTTCCTCATCACAAAGCTTCAATGTACAAGAGGATTCTAGCAATGCTGAGAATTATCCCACTACAATGAGGTACCGGTGCTGGAACAGATGAAGAGGTAGTAAATTTTAGTTCTAGATGATTTATAGATCGGTTTGAGATATAAATAACTTTAGTCCTTAATATTATCTTTCCTTAGAAAAACTTGGTTCCCAACTAACTTTTGTTTTCTCTGGAAACATTGTAGTTCCATCGAGAAAATTCAAGGAAAAGCAATAACTCTAAAACTCATCTTATGACCCAGTCATATCTAAAAGAAAAAAGCTCCTTCTACCTGCTACACCATCCCATGGAGGCGTACACCGAGAAAGAATCTCATTCTTATCTCATATAGACAATAAACTCGTTAGACAGGTATTCACCATTTTGATCAAATCAAAAGGCAATGATAATCTTTTACCGATAACTCCTCATTCCAAACCTTTTGAATTTCTTCAAAAGATTGAGGATGAAGGTGTAATAGGTAAATCTAGAGTAGCCAAAACTACTTTGTAACTCTAATGTTTATTACCCCGCATACTTGAGTATGCCCTAATTCTAATAAGCCTTCGGTTGTATCATCTTTCAAAAGAAAAATCACCTGATCATATTACCCTCTAAATAAGATTGAAAAATATGTTGTGGTCTTAGCAACCAAAAGAGTTTAGGATCCAATCATTTACTCCATGTTTATCCTATTTAGATTAACATGAACTAACCTCTAAACCAAAGGTTTATAAAATTAGTTGAAGGTTCTATCTTTTAGGTGGTAAAATACCTATGAGTTATTTAAATATTACGTTAGATTATATATGAGAAACAAGAGTAAATATGTGTGAGATACTTGCTTGACAAGTTATTAGATCACATTAAAAGAACACTTTCTCTTAATCAATAATTTCAGTACCAAAATCAAAAGAATAATTATTATTCATTAATTCAAAACTGAAATTGATCTAACAACTCCATAAGTTTTATTACAATGTAAAACTGCTAATCTAATAGCAACTCTTGCATCAGATCCCAAAAGCAATCAAGATCTTCCAATCACTGTACATACTTATTTTTCTAACCCCCTACAACAATTACAAATATAATCAGAAAATTTAGAATCAGTGCCCCAAGTGATTGAAGTATTAGTTTTTCAACTTACTTAAAAAAAACTAATGATTGGATCATACCTTGCTTTTTGGAAGTCAAGTATTCCACACAGTTCCGTTTCCAATGCTCTCTCACACCGCAATGTAAACACATTCCTTTTGGCACATCACTAGCCTTTCCCTTTCCATGTCTTGCCTTCTTCTCAATAGTTGGGTTAGGCTCACCTATCCTTGAGCCTTGCCTCTTCTTCTCTAAACTAGTGCCTTTAGGCTTAGTTCTAGAAGATGAAGCCATTCCAATTTTATTAACATTCGACTCATCTTTGACTATTTCATTCGTTACCTCAAGAGAGCTCATCAATTCACTTGTTGAAAAACTGTTTTACTCATTTTAAAAACCCTTTTAAATTGAGTGAATGATGAAGGCAACAAATGCAATATTATGTCAACTTGAGTCTCACCATCAATGTCAGAACCCAGAACTTCTAGTACTTTGAAGTAAGTAACTATTTTAAAAACATTCTCTCTTATTGAAGTTCCTTCCAACATTTTGGTGTCTATGACTAACTCCAAGGCTCTAAGCCTTGCAGTTCGGCTCAGTTCCCCAAACATCTCCTCGAGGTTCAGTATTATAGCATGGGCAGTGCGAAAAGATTGATGTTTCTGCTTCAACACATCGGACAAAGAGTCTAAGATGCTAGAGCGAGCCATACCATCAACTTTTATACACTGCCAATATTGATCCGCAAGATCTGTTGGGGTGTCACAGCTTGGAATAGGTGGACAGGGAATGGTAAGAACGTATTTACATCCTTTAGCAGTTAATAATTCATCTAGTTCTAGTTTTCATTCAATGTAGTTATTTTCAAGTAGCTTATTCTAGATCATGGTTATAGCAACTGGACTAAACATAATGAATCTAAAATGTAAAACAATATAACAGAATCACAACATGGAAAGCATAAACATGACAATTTATATGATGCATTGGAATTCCCTTAACCAATTCATTAATTGTCTTCAAAATGTCAAGCCTATGAAATTAAGTCTCTGTGTGGCGATCATAACTTCACAGCCTGATTGGAAAATCCATCATGAGTGCCATGCAACTCCTACAAAACAACTCATGACTCCTGAACTTTTGGTATCTAAGTTTCTGGATAATGATCCGTGTAAAGTCCCTTACCCATAGCTTAGCTAGTGTTCACCATTAACGAGAATCCAATGACAACCGCCTCAAGTAGTAACTCTGTGTGGTGGTTTCCCTCTAATACGTCTCATTGATTCTATCCAAAGAAAGTTCATATCTAGTAACCAATGAATAGTCTACCCTCCGTATGGAATGATCACCCATAAATGAGTGACACAGAATATTCTATTCACCTTGCAATGAATTGTTTATGGAAGATCGTGAGAGTTATAAATATAAGTCCCTCTCCCACTAAATTTTTATAAGAAGTTCATATTTAGTAATCAATAATAAATACCCTCCATATGGAATGATCACTCATAAATGAGTGACACTCATAGAAATACCCTCCATATGGAATGATCACTCATAAATGAGTGACACGGAGTATCTCTCATACTTACAATGAACTAATAGGAATTTTTATTCTTGTATAAATAAAACCATCGTTTATTCATTACCCAAAAATACCCAATAGTTATTAATGTGTCAAAAATTTCTTTCTCTTTAGCTATGACAAATTTGAAAAATCCAATTATCCATTTATCAATTAAAGAAAACTGATTTTAACTAAACTAATGATTTTTGCCCATGCATTCACAAACAACATATAACAACATATATATATAGACATGCATAAGCATTCATTCACGCAAAATCAATAAATAAACATGCATGAATAAAAACAAGCCCATCTCTCTTATGTCACTATCTCCATAGTTCCATCTGAAGGCTTCAAGCTCCATGGCTCCATCTTCATGGTTCCAAGCTTCATGGCTCCATCTTGTGGCTTCTCCAGTTATCTAATTTACAATCATCATATACCTCCGAAGAGGTTTACAAAAAGGATCTAGGAAGCGTAAATTACATAAATGGCTAGGGAAACCATTACAATTCTCCTTTGCACATGAATGAAACTATAATGCCCTTTACAATGCCACAAAGCAAATTAAAAATGAATTTAAACTACTTTAAATTAACACCTAATTTTTTCATGAGAGACTAGGCTACCTACTTAAGAAGTTAGTTGACATACATTCACAACATATATGCCTATACATATATGCTTATATAGCCACGCATAAAATATATTCTAATATATAAACATGCAATAATCACAAAATATGTATATTTAAGAATTATGAAGTTTCAAGCATACATAAATTAAATTTATGTATTGCTATCCATGATAAAACAAAACATATTTATCCAACAATATCTAGGATTCTTAGAAAACTCCATTGGTGCACAAGATTAGGTTTTTTAAAACCTAAACATCCATAATATTTAAAAAAATATTCCAAAACAAATTTTCAAAATAATTTTATTTGTAAATATTCCAGAATACTTAATATACTAATACTAAATTTTTAAAATAATTTTAAAACTAAATTACACATTCGGCCCAAAGGTAATCGATTGCTGGTAAAGCCAGTCAATTGTTGATTAAAGCCAATCAATTATAGGCTAAACCAATCGATTGTTACATTCCAGTATGCACCAATCGATTGGACTGCAATCGATTGCAACTGAAACAATCGATTGGAAATAAACCCAATCGATTGGAAATAGAACTAATCAATTGGATTATACCAGAGAGTCAATTTTCCATATCAGATCGTGAAAAATACTAGATTATGTATTTTAACACCAAAACATTTTCTAACTAATCTAATTAGTTATAAACTAATCGGATTGAAACAAGTTCAAAACTAGATGATCTTAACAATCAAAAAATCCTTTTCTAAAAGGATTTAACTTTGATTAATCTTAGTTCATCATACTTCATAATCCAATCGCAAGTAGTATAAACGAGATGGCTCTGATACCAATTGAAGGAAAAATTGGATCTCAGTGCGCAGCCGAATACGGATACAGTTTAAAAACTTTTAATGAAACTAGATCTACCTCTCAATTGTATTACATGCAATCTATATACATACAAAGACATAGATATAGATATACTTTTACGATTTGTGGAATCATTTTGAGAACTCTTCAATCCTGATCACTTTGTTTTGACAAAGTTGTGCTCGGTAGGGAGACTAAACGATCTCCGATTAACCTCAAATTTTAACAACAGCTACGTTTCATTGGCAGCTTCGTCGTGTCCAAAAGTTGTCAGGTTACAATAAGTATTGAGTAGTCCTATCTACTTTATTTAAGCGTTGTCCGGCGCTAATGATCTTCGCTCCCAATGTGTTTTTGATCTTTCAATGCTAAAGATCTTCACTCCTATGACTCTTGAATGTACTTGGATGCTAGGTGTAGAAATCCCATTTTTGCCCACTAGAAAAGGAAAAAAAAAAAAGAAAAAGAAAAAAAAGTTTGTTTTGTCAAAATAAAATAATTTAAAAAAAATGCAAAGTCATTTCAAGGTCAAAATCATAAGTTTTACAAAAATTGCGATCAAAAACCAACATAACCATGAGGACTGTCCACACCCAATAATCTCAGGGGGAGGAGCTGTCTTTGTTGGAGAAAGATACTTTCTAAAAAAAATTTAGGCTCTTATTTGGGCCTATAAATGAGTCCATGGCAGACTCATTCAGAGAGGAAAAAAGAAAGCAAAGTACTCCCTCTCTGTATCTCTCTTACTCTCTGCATCTCCCTCACACTCTATACCCCCCTCACCATCCTCTCCACCTCCCTCACTTCATCGTTAAATACAAAAAACCCTACAAAAAAAAGGAGTTGACATTTTTTTTCACCACCATATCACCCCTTTTAACCATAACCATCAAGATCACCATTACAATCATTACCCTCCACCTAGCTATCATATCACCACGATTCTCATCAACATACCTCAGGGCCACTGTACCACCGCCGTCATCACACTGCCTGAAATCACTGCTTAAAATCCCAGTCACTCACCACCAATATTCTAGCCAATTTCTCAAGTTTCTCCAATAACTCAGGTTTTTTATTTTATCTTTTTGTACATATCTTTTTTTTTTGTTGCTCGATAAAAATAAAAATAACAATATCCACGTCATACTCAGAATTACTTGGTTTCCAATATAAAAGTCACGCCAGACTCTGGATTACATGGTTCACAATACAGGAATCCTACGTGGTTTCTAATAAGGAGAGTCATGTTCTACTGGGGATGACGCGATTGCTAATACGGGAACCAATGTTCTATTGGTGACTACGTTTTTTTTTAATTGGAAATTCATGTCTAAAAAATGAAGATCGCTTAATTCGCATAAATAAAGGAATAAAAAAAAAGGAAATGATTAATTGGACCCAATAGTCGCCTTTGCACTAGGAGATCTTCACAGATAAGTCTTCTTATCCTACACGCACTTCACATTTTTTTTCTTAGGGCACCGACCCTTATTTCCGGCATAAAATAAATATAAAAAATTTCCTTTTCTTTTATTTTCTTTTCTTTCTTTTGGGCACCGACCCTTACTTCCGGCATAAAATAAATATAAGAAAAAAATTTCTTTTCTTTTCTTTCTTTTGGGCACCGACCCTTACTTCCGGTACACTTTTCAGTCACTAGGGCACAGTCCTTACTTCCAGTACTGGACTAAAAAGACTGGAAAAAATAATAAAATAATAGAAAAGTACAAAAAAAAATGTATCAATCTCCAATCACGTGCATAGTCTCATTTCAATCTCAATCACTTTCCAAAGGTTAAAATCTAGGACTATACCACGTGGGTTAAAGTTCCTAGTTATACCAAACTCTTTCTCAAATCACCATATCACACATGCACGGTCAAATAGGACCACTTTTCTTTCTCTAAAAAAAATCATGCACACACAAGTCAGAATTACATTTGGCCTGATTCCCGTCTTGGGATACGTAAGCAACTCTCAAAGAGTGCGGCCATACCTATCACCATTTATTTTCCTATTCACTTTCTAAAAAAAGAAAAAAATTTCAAATGAAATGCCCCATTTTAATAAAAAAACACTAAAACTGGCAACCGTGTTCGCTCGAATGTTCGAGGGTGCCTAATACCTTCCCTCGACATAATCGAGTCCCCGAACCCATCTCAAAATCTCTAGTTTTCGCATGGCTATTCAGAGTCACACTTTTACAAGGCCCACTTTTCTCAAAACATTTTTTCAAAAGTTAAAGATGAATTACTTTAATTGTCTTTACAGGGTCCCTAACACCCCAAATGTTAGGTGGCAACTTTGAACATTTCAAATAGGCCCTACTATACTCTTTTCACCCTTCCTAATAAAAATCAAGTCGCAATTCACCCACTCTCATGAAGCCGAGCCCACACAGTCAGCCTGGCGTTCCGGGGGGCGGGCGCAACAGCTAGCAACTCTGTTGGGGATTGAGCTTTTAAGATGACTCAGGCCATCACTTTAGTGATTTTCATTACAATGGGGCATTTCTTTTGTACTAACAATTTTTTTTATTTTACCTTTTCTTTGTAAATTCATATTCTTTTGTACAGGTATTTGCGACTCAGGCTGAAATAAAACTGCAAGTTCAAGGCCAAAATTGCAAAGGCAAATGCCACGATATTTAACTATCACGGATACTACACACTGGCATGCAAGCATAACATAATCCTTCCTTAAGAGGAAACCTTTAAGATTAGATAGGAGGATTAGTAAGTGGCATGGCCGTTGCGGTAGTACCGCCGGTACCAGCACCGAAACTTCCTCCGCTTGAACCACCAACCTGAGAAGGTGCTACGGTGCTGGAGGTTTGATGGTTTGGGAACCGGGCCTAAATTAAGATTGCACTAAATGTAAAACCATCCCCCACACGGTCGCATTCTACTCACGTGCATTTGTAAATTACCTTCTTGTTGCTTATTCACTTTACTTTTAAAATGAAATAAAATAAAAAGAGTGATGATATCTAAATAAGTGTGGTTTTTCTTTTCTCAGCCCGTTAAATTTTGAAAAACCAAGAACAAGTTCCCACTTTCAAAATGGCAAACCAAACTCCAAGGCTAGATTTCATTGCAAAGGCAAGCACCCAGCTGACCCACTGGTATAACAGTCCCTCCGTAGAAGAGACGAAAGCATTCGAAGGTTATTTCGAATACTTAGGCTCGCTACTTAAAGTCAAAATTGACTACCATCTGTTCGAGACCCTGGCCACTTTCTGGGATTCGGAGACACTGGTTTTCCGTTTCAGGGAATAGGAACTCATACCAACTCTCGAAGAATATGCCGGTATATTGAAACTGGTTATTTCCAAAGATCCCGTTCAGCCAAATTTCCGAACTGGAAATGACAAAATATCTGAATTCTTGGGTATAAAGAAGGATGTATTGACGAAAGCAATAGGCAGGGACTTCTCGCGACTCTCTATCGACTTTCTCACCAACGTGTTCATGACTTCTAGGGGATACGACAGATACAACCCCCTCCACGGGAATGGATAGAACGACAAGAACCATGAGACTGAGACTGATGTGACTGAGACTGAGGTGGGAGCTGAGAAACCGCCTGAGCCTAAACAGGTATCGAAGAAGAATATGTAGAGTGCTGAGGAACATACTCTTACTTTTGCTTCTTGAACTGGTGCCCACTTGATGAACCCAATTGATTACCTTTTGATGGGGCACAGAATTCCTTATCTTTCTTTGAACTCAAATACTCTTCCTTGAACACAAGCGCTTTCTGCACCACTTTACTGTAAGATTCCAATTCAAATCCAACAACTTTTGTACAAAGGCCCTGACGAAGCCCATTCTCGAAGGTTTTAGCCTTAATCTTATCGTCGGCGGTGATATCGGGTGCAAAACGAGCCAAGTCCCCAAAACGAGCCTCATAATCGATAACTAACATCTCACCCTGATGAAGATATAGAGATTCAATTCTCTTGGCATTACGAGCAATTGGGGTAAAATACTTATCAAGGAATAATCGGGTAAAAGTGTCCCAAGACATACCCACCAAAACCTGAGTAGTAAGGACAAGTTCCCACCAAATTTGGGCTAGACCCGCCAATTAAAATGTATCGGCATCAATACAGAGATTATCTTCAACAATTTTGAGATGTTTGAATATGTGAGTAATCCTCTTTAGCCAAAGCTACGAAGTCCCAGTCTTCGGCGGGTTGCCCTCAAGCAAAAGGAGATGGCTAGAGCACAAGCTGAATCAGAGAGAGATCAGCTCAAGGCCCTCCTCAATCTTGTCAAAGGAGAAAGGAATCAGGCACAAGGCAACCTTTAGAATGCTCACGCAACGATTAGCAGGTTGGAATATTTCATCTCCACCAAGGCCAAGTCAAGGATCGATGCAATAAACGAAGAGCTTGAGCTCAAAATTTCCAAGAAAGACAACCTGATGAGCATCCTAAAAAACATCAGGAATCTAACTATGAACATTGCATAGGGAAATTTCAGTTCAACCCAAACAGGTTTCAAAACTGCAAGGGATTACGTCTGGAAGGTTTTAGGCTTAGTGTCTCTGGCTGAAAAAATCTTCGCGGTCAAGTAGGATGCCTATATAATAAAATCCAATTCTTCCCGAACCGATCTTTCTTAATAAAAGTTTGAATTTTCTTAGAATCTTGAGAAATCAAATCTCTTTAACTTGTTTGCCTAATGGATTTGGGAACTTTTCGCATAAAAAAAATGAGCTGATGAACCATACTTACATAGATTATAATCATGAAATCTTCATAAGTATATATATATATATTCTAAACTATTATCATTCAACAGGCAGTTCTCAATAGTTCAAAGTATCGAGGACACTAGAAGACTGGGTCCGTAGCCCTATCCTAACTCGAGGATACCTCCAAAGGCAACAACAAAATATGAGCAACACTGAAGGAACCCAAACGAGGCTACATGTAACACTCAAACCTTGATCACCCGAGTATTCAGCAATAAATCAATGATTTGTTCGCTATAGTCAGACAGATGGCTACTCAGTGCCCAGCATCCCCCATGGGAACTGGTCAGTTACTGATGTTGTCAATATCAAGATGTAAAAAGTATACTTTACTTTCTAAAGATTTGCAGTGTGGAAGTAAAGGTTGAACCCACAGAGATTGAAATACTACAGTGCTTTAATTTTAAAACCTAAATCTAGTTAATTAAGAAAAATAGATTTTGATTTGATTTTAATTAAACTAAGAACAATAAAAGTAAATCTAAATTATGAAAGCAATTAAAGTTTTGTTTCTATAATAAGTTTAAAGGAACCTAGGATTGCAAATCCACCACTACCTTCATAATAGGAATATTTATGCATTCAATTAGATTATTAAGTTGGATGATAATGGGGAATTGTAGCTACAAGCCCAATTCCTCCGTCAAGAAAATAACTATGGTTCAAGCACCAACATAATCCATCTTCGGTTAGCACTAATTATCCCACACTAAACTAGGGTTGTGACATACTCCGTCTAACCTAGGCATGTACTATTCGGATACTTGATAGCACAATTCAGTTAAGTACCATTACATGTAAATAATCCATACAAGCACAGCGAATATAGATCATTGAGCACATCACAGTCAAAATAGATCTAAGACAAGAATAAACTTTGAAAGTAATGATTTAATCAATAGAAGTACGATTTTATTATAAAAAATCCTCTAAACATGTAATCATCATCCATACATAATAAAACTAAAAGAAATACATAAATAAAATCCTATTACTTGGCTAGGGTTTCATTGAAACCCTAGATCTAGGTTTAAGCGGCCATAGAATTGAAGATTGGCAAGAGGTTGATGGAGGAGGCCATGGAAATCCTTGGTCTTCTTCTTCTTCTCCTTGCTTTTTCCCCTTCAATGGCTGAAAAAATCGTATATTATGGCTGTATATTGATGTGTATATTAGTGTGTAATAATTTTTATTTCATAATTTGATTTAGAATAGGATTTATATAGAGTTTGGAAGGATTTAGGAAGCTTTCCTAAGTCAATTCGCACTAAAACAGCTATTTTTACGTTTCTGGACTTATTCAGCCAATTCGGATCGCACAAGGCTCTTCAGGGCCTCGAAATACGTGTTTTTGACTTTTTCAACAGGTCGCTCGCGCGGGTCGCTCCAGCGACCTGGGCAATTTCTAGATTTTTCTCAGATTTTCCGCTGCTCTACGCGAATTTCGTAGAATTGCGATAACTTTTGACTCGGACCTCGTATTGACTCACCGTTTGCGGCCACGCGTCCGTAACTCGAAGATCTACATTTTATATCTCTGGAGCAATTTCTCAAATCTGAAGTATGCGTTGTCCAAAATGCAATTTTCCGAGGCTGCTACTGCATTCATCTTTCACCGGAATCATCTTTTGAGCCCAGAATGACTTCCAAACCCACCAATCATTGGATTTTTCTGCATTTTCATATTAAAGCTCCAAAACCTACAAAATTTAGAATACTTATTAAAAAATAACTAATAACTACATGAAATGGGCTAACAAAGCGTATTTTTAGAACTATAAACGGCAACTATTCGTCGCCGATCAGTTACCATGCAATACTACCAAACCAACTACATCAGGGCAGTATGACAGCCAGAACCAACTGCCCAAACCAGCCAGCTGTGTATACGCTGAGGTACCACCAGCAACAGCCTCATTCCAAGTTCCACCGTCCATTCCTCTAAATCAGTTCACAGCCCCTCCTGCCGCCATTCATTTGCCGACAATCACCATAAACGGAAGAATCGACCATTTCACCAAGGATGAAAGATTAAGGAGACTCGAGCAAAACGAACACCATGGCACAGTAAATCAAACGCTTAGAAAGCACTCTCAAGGCCATGCAGGGGTTCGATTCCCAAGGGAGAATGTCTCTCTCGGATCTGTTCGCCACTCTAGGAATCGTATTCCCAACAAAATTCAAGATGCCCCTATTTACCACGTATAACGGGTTTAGAGACCCGTTCATCCACCTCAGGGTGTACATTGGCGAATTGGGCGAGTACGCGGGAAATGAACAACTACGAGTCCACCTCTTCCAAAAGAGTCTTGTGGGACCGACTCTTCGGTGGTACATACGCCTTAAGAATTCCAAGCTCTCCACTTGGGAAGACCTCACAAAAACCTTATTCCAACAGTACCGGTACAACGCCGACGTAGCACCGGATAGTTACTCATTACAGAAAATTTATAAAAAGACGAACGAGTCTTTTCAGGAATATGCCCACCACTGGAGGGAGGTCGGATCCCAGGTGTACCCCCCAATGGATGACACCGAGATGGTTAAGGCATTCATACATGCCCAACAGTGCCCATATTACAAACGACTTATCTCGATGGTTGGTCAATCATTCGCTGAGCTCATCAGACATGGGGAAATGGTAGAAGACGGCTTGCTTTGGGAAAGATAAAGGATACTACGGACCAAAGTCAGGCTGGCACCTCCTATAATAAGAAGGCCAAAAAGGAAAATGAGGTCACAGTCATCTATCCAAATGCCTCGCAGTTCGCTCCTGTAAACTATATCTAGCAGCCTGCTATGCCATCTCCCATATACCAACAGGCCTTCCCTCTATACCAGCAGTCGATGGTATAACAAATTACCCAGGGTCTGCCACGGCCCTCCACACCTTAAAACCAAGGTTATAGGTCGGTACCGCCACAACAGTTCCAGAACTTGAACTTTCAAAATAAATCGCTCGATAGAAATCAGAAATTCTCGCCACTGGCAGAATCACTAAGCTCCATTCTAGGCAAGTTGCTGGCCCAGAGAGCCATTACGATAATCCCTGTGGGGCAAACTCCAGACCCTCTCCCAAAAATGTATGATCTTAACCGGCATTGTGAATTCCATTCTGGAACGATCGGGCACTCAGTAGATGATTGCTTCGTATTGAAGCATAAAATCCAAGATCTGATCGACAAGGAGAGGATAACTGTCAAACCATTAGAGCCACTCGCCAATGTGGCTAATAACCCACTACCTCAGCATGGAGCCGCAGAACCAACTATCAATGTGGTGACTGTCAAATATGAAGAGGTGGCCATGTCAGTCACTCAGAATCCCCCGCCAAGATGGGTCAATGGCTCGATCCTGGTGAACCTGGAAAAGGGGTTCTCAAACCTCAATATGAACTCTGTACCAACAAGCTCTCTTCCTCCTATTTTTGTACCAACTTCAATTATTCCCGTACCAACAATCCAAAGGGCGACCAAGCCCATCTCTGTGCATTCCCTCCCTCTCACGTTTGCACCTCCAACTACTCCCCGAGCAAAAATCCAAAAGGCAACCGAGCCATATCCTTCTCCCATGAGGACCATACTGGAGGTCTTCTCAGTACTAGCAACATCGGCTCCCATCGTCCTCTACGCTCCCCAATCCATCATCCAGCCTCTGATGAAGGGCACCCATGTCATCCCATGGGGTGTACCACATCCCAGGTCAAGCAGATGTTGATGAAATCTCAATTACGGGAAGTGTTGTGGATCAAGGCAAATAGGTCCGAACTGACGGCCCAATTAAGTAAACCGTCTCTGATAAAGAAGCAAAAGAATTCTCGAAAGTGCTTAGGCGCAGCGAGTATAAGATCATTGAACAGCTGAGCAAATCCCTTGCCCAGATTCCAATACTATCTTTACTACTAACCTTCGAGACTCACCGTAATGCCCTCTTAAAGGTACTCAACGAGGCTCATGTCTCCAACTGTATTTTAAGTGACCAACTTACGGAGATTGTGGGTAACATCTTGACCACCAACATGATCTCTTTCTCCGATGACGAGATTTGACCCGAGGGAATGGGTAATAACAAGGCCCTACATCTCACAATAAAATGCTCAGGCATGATACTTAATCAAGTGCTTATTGATAATGGATCTATGGTCAATGTCTACCCTTTGTTCACGATCGAGAGAATGGGCATCGATCATACACGAATCAGAATCAGAAGGTCTAACACTCTCATCCGAGGTTTCGATGGAGGCCGCAGGGAAACCTTCGGATTAATAGACCTTCCGATCGAGGTTGGACCCTATGAATTCCAGGTCACTTTCCAAATCTTAGATATCCCTGCCTCCTATAGTATGATCCTCAACAGACCATGGATCCACCCAGTGGGGCAATACCCTCCACTTTACAAACCAAAATGTTAAATATGCGATCGAGGGGTTTCTGATCATCGTCCACGGTGAAAAAGAATACGCAATATTCAGAGAACCCTCGATCCCACACATCAAAGCAAGTGGAAAGGTTGAGCCTACTATATACCAGATCTCAGAGCTATCATGTGCCACCTATGCACCAGAAGGAAAGGTAGAGAGGAAGCCGTCATACCCTAAGGCTCATATCAACATGGCGAGGCAGCTTAAGGCTAACGGCTATCAGCTAGGGAAGGGCCTGGGAAGACTAAACCAAGGGCGGACAGTGCTAGTCAATCCACCAACTCTGAACAATACCCATGGCCTCGGGTACAAAAAGAAATTCTAGAAGGGCTAAAAGTCTGGCCTCATCACTGAAGGGGTCATCCCCCATATACAGTAGACTTTTCCCCACCCTGTTGAGATTATGGCCCCTGGCCAGGTTCAAGAGGGGGACCTTTCAAGCTCACAGCCTGTCCAAGACACAGATTGGACTTCCGCGGTCCCAATAGGTTGCATTCGATCATTATTTGAAGAGGAAATCTTCATGATGGCCAGTCAAGAGGCCATTTCCCCACGTACCATCCGACGAGCCGAGCCAAGCAAGACCCTGAACAACTAGGAGGTTCGCATGTTGCCCAAGAATGGGGAATTTTGGTAAAATAACAACATATGTAAAGTTTTCACTTGACTTAAGCCGGTCGGGTGAAAAAATAGATCCGACACTTGTAAAGGCTTTCTATTTTTTATGCTTTTGAATGAAATGCTAGTCTCAAATGCAAATCTCTCTCTAAAGTTGTCTTTTTTTCTCTTTTCTTATCAAAATTGATTTTAGGGAACCTATGATTAAATCAACTAATCCACCAGATATCACACAACTTGATAAGACCCAACACGATTATAATATAGAATTAAACTCTAATCTCATGGGTATAGAAGAAGATTCTAATTCTGACGAGGAAGCACTCACGAACTCAAAAGATTAATCTCAGAACTTGAGGATAGGCCAAAGCCTAACTTAGAAGAAACCGACACTATCAACATCAGGACTATTAAAAATCCTCGAGAACTAAAAACTGACCATCAATTATCGTAAGGGCATAAACAGGAGTTATTCCAATTCCTAAAGGGATATCAAGACGTCTTTGCCTGGTCATACCAAGATATGCATGGCCTGGTCACTAACATCGTCATACATAAACTCGCCATCAAGCTAGAATTAGGCCCATCAAGCAAAAATTAAGGAAACTGAAGCCCCAGTGGAGCCTTAAAGTGAAGGAAGAAGTAATCAAGCAATTCGAGGATAACTTCATCATGGTCGTGAACTATCGAACATGGCTGGAGAATGTAGTCCTAGTACCTAAGAAGGACAGTAAAGTCAGAGTTTGTGTCAACTATAGGGATCTCAACAAGGCAAGACCAAAGGATGACTTCCTTTTGTCGAATATCCACATATTGGTTGACAATACGGCTAGAAACGAGATCTATTCTTTCAAGGATGGGTTTTCTGGTTACAATCAGATCCTCTTAGATGAGGAAGACCGAGAGAAGACAGCTTTCATAACACCTTGGGGCACATTCTGCTATCGAGTCATGCCATTTGGCCTTAAAAATGCCGGGGTAACCTATCAAAGGGCTATAACCACCCTCTTCTATGACATGATGCATCAAGAACTAGAGATCTACGTCAACGACATGATCATAAAGTCTCAAAAGATGACGGAATACCTCACTGATCTCCAAAAGCTCTTCAATCGCCTTAAGAAGTACAGGCTCAAGTTAAACCCAGCCAAGTGCACTTTCGGTGTCCTCTCAGGAAAGTTATTGGGATTTATAGTCAGCCGATATGGCATCGAGATCGACCCTGAAAAAATCAAGGCAATTGCTGAACTGCCTGCTCCTATGAAGGATAAGGAAATTGGAGGATTCCTAGGACGGATCAACTTCATCAGTCGTTTCATCTCATAACTCATAGACAAGTGGGAGTCAATCTTCAAGCTACTCTGAAATGATTCTGACAAGACATGGAACAATGATTGTCAGGTCGCCTTTGTAATAACCTGCATTTCTATTTAATTTAAAATTCATGTCCATATTTAATTTATGTGTATTTGCATTGGCATATTTTAATTCAATTAGCATGGTCTGCTTTTACTTTAATTCCAGTCACTTGTTTGGAATATCTATTTCTTATCTAATTCACATTTAAAGTTTTTTTTGGGAGCCAAACTACAATTTTACAAAGTTAGTAATATCAGTATGGATTTCAAAATCTGTATTTCAAAACGGTGAAAATAACTTCTATTGACTCAATCAGTATTTTTATAAAACCAGGAAATCAATTCTTAAGTTAAAATGAATTTCCTGTATTTTTGTGGTGACCACCGCGCCCCGAAAATACCAGTTTATGTCCAAAACTGTCTGCGCTGTACTAAACTTCCCCAGATTTTGGAAGTGACGTAAAGTTGGACATGACATATGCTTTATTTCCATTAATGGCAAGTGATCATTGGGTTAAGCCTTGTTTGTCAATGCTTGTAGTGTGTGTGTATTCCTTAGGCCATAAGCTAAATTCCCAAACAACCAACATTTGACCCCTATACACCTACTTGGCTCTTGGATAGCAGATGAGTTAATACTCATCTGTGTATATATCATACGTATGTGTATATGCTGTTAATTTAGAGAGTTTAAGGTTTGGTTAACTCAATTAGAGATTGCTAAGTGAGTCCTTATTATTTCTTGTCCTCCAAGTTCATCAACTTGTTCCTTCTTTATAACTCATACACACTACACTAACACACACATATTCTCACAATCTGTAAAACACAGAGATAAAAGAGATAGAGCATTGAGAGTTAATTTTAGAGTTTTATAGAGAGAGAAAGCTCTCCACCATAGCCTACAAGCTTGTTTTGGATTTCTTATTTGTGCTTCTTTCTCAACTAAATCTGTTAATCTTCATCAAGTGAGTATTACTAACTCACTAAGAATGTAATTACATGTCTATTTACTGTGTGTTTGTTTAATTTTGTAAGACACCATGGTTGATCTCACGTATGAACTCCATGGCTTGAAAATCAAGATTTTCCAAACTTAACTAAAATCTGTTTTTAGAGATGATTATGAAAGATCTTACATCATATATGCTATGTTTGAAGTTTTAGAGCTTAATTTATTCATATGGCAAAGTATATTGAAAATTAAGTTTGGACATGTTTTAGTTTTTCATAAAATTGGAGAGTTATAGATTGATTCATGTTAAATTGATAATGGATTCTTAATCCTTGTGAAAAACCAAAGAGAATCATATACTAAAAGGCCTAGTAACTCACAGAATGGAAATGGGTCAAAAAGACCCCTGTTTTGCTGAAACAGAACAGTTCCTGCGGAGAAGATGAAGCCTCAGCTTCATCTCGTGCCGCGATCGCGCGCGCGAGGAATCGCGCGAGCGGCCCACGCGAGCGACCCCTCGCGCGAGCGACCCGCGCGCGCGAGGTATGCTTCCCCAGGCAGAAAGGAAAGTTTATATATATAAAGGAAAATTTGGCTGGTCGCGCGAGCGAGGGTCGCGCGAGAACCCCTTCGCGCAAGCGGTCCGCGCGCGCGACCTTGGCTTTCTCAGGCAGACAGAAAAGTTATATTATAAAAGGAAAATGGGCATATCGCGCGAGCGGCCCGCGTGAGCGACACTTCGCGCGAGCGGCCCGCGCGCGCGAGTTCTGACAGTTTCTGTTTTTGTCTGTTTTATGTTTAAGGTCTGTTTGGTTCAACTTTTGGTATTGATAAGGCTCTGTTTGGGAATTTAGTTGATCAGAACTCTATTTGGTTATGTTTGAATGATTAAAACATTGTAGTATGACTCATTAATCCCCGTACGCGTGTTGTTCCTTTAATTCAGCATTTTTATTTTCGTTTAAGTGTATACCATTCATGTGGGTCAGTGGTACATGCATAGGGGTGTCAGTCTGTGTGGAAAAGAGTAATGGTAGTGTGGAAAGAGTATGAGTTTGTGTTTGTGGTCGTGGTTGTGGTTGTGGTTGAGTATGAGTTTGTGGTTGTGGTCGTGGTTGTGGTTGTGGTTGTGGTTGTGGTTGTGGTTGAGATTGTGGAGAGGGTATCTTTGAAATGCGACGGTGGCAAATATGGACACTCCCTGACGCCCATGGAAGCGTTAAAGTGTGTGAAGCCGAACTCGGACATTCCCTGGCACCCATGGTAGTGCTAAAGTGTGGCCTACGGACACTCCCTGATAACTCGAGTCTGGATACTGTGTGAGGGGTTGCCCCGGTATTTGCATGGCGGTTAGGGTATTCAAAGTGTGAGGCATTGGACACTCCCTGGTACCCCGGACCAAAGTGTGAGGCAAACTGGACACTTCCTGGCGCCCCGTTGCTAAAGTGTGGCTATCTGAGTGTTTCAAAGATACCAGGAGTAGGATAGTGGGTTGTTGTGGCTGTCGAGAGAAAAGAGTCGGCAAGATGAGTGTGGTGCATTGTTCTCATACACGGTCCCATCTGCGTAAATTTACCCTCTTTAATAATGTTGTGGTTGTTTTTCTAAACGAGCTCTTTAATCATAATTATAAACTTGTGAATTTAATTTGGAATTGGAAAAAGGTAAATGGGTATGTTTTACATTTAAAGTCATGTTTTTAATACTCACCAGCTTCTTGAAGCTGACGACGTTGATGCGTCCTGGACATTCGTGTTCAGGCTTTTCAGGTTACAATCAGGAGGAATCATACGACTATGCTAATTGAGAATGGCTGCATCTGGAATAAAGAAACTGTTTATTATATGCTTTAAGTTTATCTGTTTTAAGTTATGAACTATTTTGTTTTATAAGGATGACTGTAACAGACACTAAGTTACTGTTTTATTTTAAGGCGGTCTGTGCCTTAATTGACCCCGTATCATAAGATGTAATAAGTTAGAAAATTTTTGTAAGCCTTGATTGCTTTACTCTGATTATTATGTTTTGTTGTTCGACGTTTGGGACGGAATCGATCCTTCAAACTGTCGCGACCTACGGGTCCATAAAGGAAATTAAACGCTTTCCTTATTTATGCTACGTCGGGGCATGACAGCCTTTGATACAATTAAGAAGTACCTCCTAAATCTACTTGTACTGGTCTAGCCAAAGGCAGGTCGTCCTTTGTTGCATTATCTATCGGTCCTGACCATTCGATGGGATGTGTACTGGGCTAGCACGATGCGTCCGGACAAAAGGAACATGCCATCTACTACCTGATCAAGAGGTTAATAGACTGTGAATCTCGATACTCTGTACTAGAATGAACTTGTTGTGCCCTCGCTTGGGCCGCCACTAGACTCTGTCATTACTTGCTCAGCTATACAGTATGTCTGATCGCCCGGATGGACCCACTCAAGTACATCTTCGAGAAACCAGTGTTGCCTTGGAAGATCTCAAAAATGGCAGATGCTACTGACAGAATTTGACATCATCTATATCACTCAGAAGGCCATCAAGGGCAAGGCAATCGCCGATCAACTAGCAGAGACTTCGATTGATAACTATAAGACGATGGATACATCCTTCCCAGACGAGGCTATCTTACTTGCCACCAGTGAGAATGACAATGAAAGCTTTGAAGGTTGGCAAATGTACTTCAATGGAGCATCTAATAGACAAGGAGCTGGGGTAGGGGCAGTTGTTGTATCGAAAGAAGGAATGCACTTTCCCATCTGTAGCAAGCCAGGCTTCGATACAACCAACAACATATCCGAGTATGAAGCATGCATCTTAGGCCTGAGACTGGCTCTAGACATGGACATTCGCAGAATGGCAGTTTTCAAAGATTCTGAACTTGTCATCAAGCAATCCACCAAAGAATATGCTACGAAGGATGCCAAGTTCATCCTGTACAGAAGATGTCTGGTCGACTTGTGCAAATACTTCGACTACATCGAGTTCAACCACATTCCCCGGGATCAAAATAATTTTCGTTGATGCCCTCGCAACTTTGGCATCCATGATCAGGGTCCCTAAGATGGACGAGATTCCCCCTCTGATGATCGATGTAAAGTCTAGGCCAGCTTACTGTTATCTAATCGAGGTAGAGGCAGACGGTGAGCCATGGTACTATGACATCATGAACTTGCTAGAGAAACAAGAGTACTCCTCTGCAGCTAATCTGGGAAAATGACGTACCCTCCGAAGGCTTGCTTCATAGTTCTTTCTCAGTGGCAAGACCCTATTCAAACGAAGCTATCACTTAGGACTACTCACATGTGTAGCAGCACCGAAAGCCAACTACTTAATGGAGAAGGTACACGGAGGAGTCTGAGGCCCACACATGAGTGAACTCATGCTCGCCAAGAAAATAATGAGAACGGGTTACTTCTGGCTAACCATAGACAACAACTATGCTAAATTTGTGAAGAAGTGTCATCAATGTCAGATCCATGCTGACCGAATACATGCACCGCCAAAGGATTTGCATTCCATGACTACTCTATGGCCTTTCTCTATATGGGGAATGGATGTTATTGGACCCATCATGCCAAAGGTGTCTAATGGTCACCGTTTCATCTTGGTAGCCATCGACTATTTCACGAAATGGGTCGAGGCAGAATCCTATGCTAGGGTAACCAAGGAGGTCGTTGCCCACTTCGTCAAGAGGAACATTGTGTGCCTGTACGGCCTCCTGGAATCCCTCATCTCAAATAATGCCAGGAATCTCAACAATGATATGATGACCGAACTCTGTCAACAGTTTCAGATTACTCACAAGCATTCAGCATCGTACCATCCTAAGATGAACGGGGCAGTTGAAGCAGCAAACAAGAACGTCAAGACGATCATACGAAAGATGTCTACCAACTACAAGGATTGGCACGACCTGCTAGCATTTGCACTTATGGCTTATTGTACTTCCATCCGGACCTTGACCGGAGCAACCCCCTATTCTCTCGTCTATGGGTTGGAGGTTGTTCTCTCGATCAAAGTTGAGATCCCGTCACTGAGGATCCTCATGGAAGGCGAACTTGAAGAGGCCGAATGGGTCCAAGAAAGACACAAGAAAATGTGCCTGATCGACGAGAAGCTTTTGATTAATCTATGCCACGGTCAATGCTACCAAAAGAGGATCGCTCGAGCCTACAACAAGAAAGACCGACCTCGCCAGTTCAAAGAGGGAAATTTGGTCTTGAAAAAGATTTTTCCCTTTCAAGAAGAAGCTCAAGGAAAGTTCGCCTCCAACTGGGAGGGCCCGTTCATCGTCAAGAAGGCGTTGTCTGGATCAGCTTTGATGCTTACTGAAATGGACGGTGATGTTTTTCCACGACCAATCAATTCTGATTCAGTTAAGAGATTTTATGCTTAATCGAACTTGTATACTTTACATTTTGATCAAGATGAAGAGAGGCCTTTATTTCTGCTTCCCATACATATCAAATAAAAATTTCCTTTTGTTCGCTGCTTTGAGCCTTTTATCTTATTTCATCTTATTTCCTTTAAAACGACCAACTCCTACACTGGGGACATATTTCTGTGGTTGAAAAAAGCTATCAAAGAAAAACAAACAAAAAAAAATAAAAATGTATATGTGTCAAGATCGAAGCTCAAAAACAAAAAACAAAAAAAGGAGCCGACCGACATAAAGGTTGCAAAAAAATCCCCCCAGGGAGAACAAAAAATGGTCGTAAGAGCCAAAACCTGAAAAAAAAAAAAAAATAAATAAATAAATAAAATCATCAAAACTTTGAGCCTTCATGCTACCCTTTCTTTCTCAGCCCTCACCCTGGCCTTCATTACAACCCACTAAAGCCCTCTCAGATTGATCAAAAGGTTAAGCATACCGGTTTGGCTGACAGCCCTCATTAAATCTCTACATTGTTCGGCATTCGTCACTTGGACGAACCACACCACTGGCTCCATCTCTCTGAAACATTGCGTGTTTGAGAATAAATAAAGAAAAGCATAGACCGAAGGGCATAGTGAAAACCCGAAAGGGCGCTGTGAGTAAGAACATAGGCTATGGAAGAAACAAAACTGTCGGTGCAGTGAAAACCTAAAAGGTTGCCGACGTGAAACAATGACAGAGCCAGACTTGGCAAAAACCCAAAAGGGCGCTAAAGGATAAAATAGTGCATTTCAAAAAAAAAACCGAGCATTAGATCCAAAGGTTTACATCAAAGGATACATGATCCAACCTCTATGCCCCCGAGAAAAGGTTTTCTTCTGTTACAAATGAAGCCTCGGGTCAAGATCAAAGACTGTGATATCTGATTAGTGTAGTTGGTTCCATCCAGGTTTACTAAAAACTCTCAAAAAATTTCTGCTTAGCGAACTAGCATGTCAATCACTAACATACAGGTAGAACGTATAGACACTTTGTCTTTTCAGGAAAATTGAATCTCAAAAGGAAATAGACAGGTGAATTCCCAGAAGCTCAAGCTCACGTCTTGGATCTCGACCATGCCCCAAGAATAATCTGAATCCAAAAACACTGGATGATTCACATCTTAAGCACAGGAATGAGTCCGTCAAGGGGCATCCTGTCCACAATCTCACTATCGGGTATGAGTCCGTCAAGTGACATCCCGTTCACATCTTAGCACAGGAGCGAGTCCGTCAAGGGGCATCCTGTTCACAATCTCACTATTGGGAATGAGTCCGTCAAGTGGCATCCCGTTTAGATCTTCAGCATAGGAGTGAGTCCATCAAGAGGCATCCTATTCACAATATCATCATCGAGAGTAAATCTGTCAAGTGGCATCCCGTCACATCTTCAAGCTCAAGAGTGAGTCCGTTAAGAGGCATCCTGTTCACAATCTCACTATCGGGAATGAGTCCGTCAAGTGGCATTCCATTCGCATCTATAAGCTCAGGAGTGAGTCTGTCAAGAGGCATCCTGTTCGCAATATCATCATCGGGAGTAAATCCGTCAAGTGGCATCCCGTTATCATCAACATCAACCTTACTTTAGGATTATGCGGCTTCGCACTTCCTAACTACATCCCTCTTTTCCCAGCTACACAAACTACGCACGGTCTGATTCTCCTGACGGGAGATACGTAGGCAGCTTTAAGAGCTTGACCATACCTTCACTTCACTACATTCTCAGTTAGAGTTTGAGATTACGTGGTTACGCACTTCTCAACTACACCATTCCTCTCTATTCAATTCTTACATGAATCCCCAACGAAGTCGTTCGCCCATTATGGTGACACTCTCAATCCCCAGTAGAGATATCTGCCTAACCTCGCACTACTCCTAATTCCCAGCTGCCTACCTTTGTACACTTCTCACTTGCCTACTCTAGCACATCACTTCACTATTCGCCAATCATGGTATCACTCACTTAAACTACACTCGATATGATCATTCTCCACATAAGATACGTAGGCATCTCGAACAGACTTCGAGATCATTCGTATTCTTGTACATGATTCTCATAAAAACAAAAAAGAAAAAAAAACATTCAAGAAAGAGTTGAGACAAAAATGGGTGTCTCCTTATCTTTGTCATGATTTGCTTCGCACAACATGACAACGAGGGGCAGCTGTAGATATCCCATTTTTGCCCAGTAAAAAAGGAAAAAAAAGAAAAAAAAAATGATTGTTTTGTCAAAAAAAATAATTTAAAAAAAATGCAAAGTCATTTCAAGGTCAAAATCATAAGTTTTGCAAAAATAGCGATCAAAAACCAACATAACCATGAGGACTGTCCATACCCAATAATCTCACCCTCCACAAACTGAGTGGAATCACTCTCGGTGGGAAACAAAAAAAAGTAAAGGAAAAAAATAGAGAAGAAAAAGGGGGAAGAAAACAAAAAAAAAGGGGGGAGGAGTTGTCTTTGTTGGAGAAAGATGCTTTCTAAAAAGAATTAGGCTCTTATTTGGGCCTATGAATGAGTCCATAGCAGACACATTCGGAGAGGAAAAAAGAAAGCAAAGTACTCCCTCTCTGTATCTCTCTTACTCTCTGCATCTCCCACACACTCTATACCCCCCTCACCATCCTCTCCACCTCCCTCACTTCATCGTTAAATACAAAAAACCCTACCAAAAAAAAAAGGAGTTTACATTTTTTTTTTCACCACCATATCACCCCTTCTAACCATCACCATCAAGGTCACCATTACAATCATTACCCTCCACCTAACTATCATATCACCACAATTCTCATCAACATACCTCAGGGTCGCTGTATCACCGCCGTCATGAAACTGCCTCAAATCACTACCCAACATCCCAGTCACTCACCACCAATTTTCTAGCCAATTTCTCAAGTTTCTCCAATAACTCAGGTTTTTTATATCATTTTTTTGTACATATCAGTTTTTTGTTGCTTGATAAAAATAAAAATAATAATATCCACGTCATACTCAGAATTACTTGGTTTCCAATATAAAAGTCACACCCGACTCTGGATTACATGGTTCACAATATAGGAATCCTACGTTGTTTCTAATAAGAAGAACCATGTTCTACTGGGGATGATGTGATTGCTAATACGGGAACCAATGTTCTACTGGGGACTACGTTTTTTTTTAATTGGAAATTCATGTCTAAATAATGAAGATCGCTTAATTCTCATAAATAAAGGAATATAAAAAATAAAATAAAATAAAGGAAATGATTAATTGGACCCAATAGTTGCCTTTGCACTAGGAGATCTTCACAAGTAAGTCTTCTTATCCTACACACACTTCACATTTTTTTTCTTAGGGCACCGACCCTTATTTCTGGCATAAAATAAATAAATAAAATTTTCTTTTCTTTTATTTTCTTTTCTTTCTTTTGGGCACCGACCCTTACTTCTGGCATAAAATAAATATAAAAAAAAAATTATTTTCTTTTCTTTTCTTTTTCTTTCTTTCTTTTGGGCACCAAACCTTACTTCCGGTACACTTTTCAGTCACTTGGGCACAGTCCTTACTTCCAGTACTGGACTAAAAAGACTGAAAAAAGAAAATAAAATAAATAAAATAAAAAAATAGAAAGGTACAAAAAAAAACGTATCATTCTCCAATCACTTGCATAGTCTCATTTCAATCTCAATCACTTTCCAAAGGTTAAAATCTAGGACTATATCATGTGGGTTAAAGCTCCTAATTATACCAAACTCTTTCTCAAATCACCATATCACACATGCACGGTCAAACATGACCACTATTCTTTCTCTAAAAAAATCATGCACACACAAGTCAGAATTACATTTGGCCTGATTCCCGTCTTGGGATGCGTAAGCAACTCTCAAAGAGTGCGGCCATACCTATCACCATTTTTTTCCTATTCACTTTCTAAAAAAAAACGATAGACTTTTCTTTTCTTTTTTCAAATGAAATGCCCCATTTTAATAAAAATCACTAAAACTGGCAACCGTGTTCGCACGGATGTTCGAGGGTGCCTAATACCTTCCCTCGACATCATCGAGTCCCCGAACCCATCTCAAAATCTCTAGTTTTCGCATGGCTATTCAGAGTCACACTTTTACAAGGCCCACTTTTCTCAAAACTGTTTTTCAAAAGTTAAAGATGAATTACTTTAATTGTCTTTACAGGGCCCTAACACTCCAAATGTTAGGTGGCGACTCTGAACATTTCAAATAAGCCCTACCATACTCTTTTCACCCTTCCCAATAAAAATCAAGTCGTAATTCACGCACTCTCATAAAGTCGGGCCCACACAGACAGCTTGGCATTTCGAGGGTGCGGGTGCGAAACTAGGGTTTAGTGAAAACCCTTTTAGAACAAACTTGGGAGGCTTAAGAAGGGTTTGGCAAATCTATAAATAGATCTAGAACTTCTGGGAGAATAAAAGATGTTCATTTAACATTCTGCCCACAGTTTCTGTATTTATGAACTTCTGAACTGACTTAAGTACCAATCGATTGCCAAAAGTGGCAATTGATTGCCTTACCAATCAGGGTAATCGATTGCAACAAGTGCAATCGATTGCTACCCCCAATCGATTGGACACTAATCGATTGGCTCCAACTTTTTCCCAAATCTCACATTGCATTGTTCCTTCACATCCAAACATCCGTTTGAGCTACGAATGGGACCCCTAGGTTCTTAATTACTGGCTCTGATTAATTATTATTCCATCTAGTCAATACTATTTAACTAAGGAATCAATAGTTAATCAATTATCATTAATACCACTATAAAATGATAATTGCACTCGAGTGCATAAGAACAAAATCACACTTACATAAGTGATTGCTAGACTCGTATAATATGATACAGATGTCCCTTCTACCAGGCAATATTCATATTTGTTATCGGGATATATGTTTTAAGATACTGTCGACCCAATAGATAGATACACCTTATATTCCTTGAGTATCATTCACTACGCTTGGATTACTAAACATGTTAACAAACACTTTATTGACAAGGCTGGCTAACACTCGGTAATCACTCCTAATGACATTCTCGAGGGAATACTTACTTGTATAGAAGAGAGTAGAATTCCATCTTGACAATATATGTTCCCAACGTTGCATACCTGATTACCCAAGATACCCAGGTGTTGATCTTGAAAGACCTCACTGATTGGTAAGTCAAAGCAACCAAAGTGTACAACTTGTGTCCATAATTATCTCAGGATTAAGGACTTATATCCCTATACAAGTTTGAGCTTCTATTAACAGTGTTAGTATAAGTTTGAGTTTCTATTAACAGTGTTAGTATTTAGGTGCCAATATGTTTAACTTAGGTCCATCAATGCACCGTGTGCACTAGCATATTAACCAAGAGTCAAATACTCTTATGAATGAGATTCATCATTCTACCTCATAGATGTTAATCATGCTATGGTGTATACCTAATAAGTTATCTAGACTTATCATCCACTGTGACTTATTTGAAACAACAAAGATTTGTGATTCATATCTCACATATGTAATCACATACACAAATAAATCATGTACAATGATGTTTAAGGATTACAGGCTAATGTCCATCTCATGAACTCATATACATGAATGCATTATGATATTCCATTGTCCAACTAATTGGTTTGAGGGCATAATTCCAACATGAGTATCCACCCCAAACCTCATTATAGTGAGCTTGGATTTCAAGACCGATATTAGTTGGATTGGTTGGAAGTTGGAGAAATGAGGAATAGTTTTTTAGAATTGATAGAAAAGGGAAAAAATTGAGATGGAGATCGTGCAGCACATCGGTCATAGAAGAAAGAGAAGAATTCAGAGAAAGAGTAAGAGGAGGAAGCGAGATTAGCGAATCGGGATGCAAAGATAGAAGTAGCAGTGTCCGAGTCAACAGATGGATCGAGCTACGGGAATAAGCCATCAACCAGCACTGAAGCAGTCATAAGGGACCGCTAGCAGTCTTGGCAAAATTGGACTCAACATAGTCAGGGAACCCACGAACCAAATGGGACCAGACTAGAGGGGCCAGGGCAATGGGTTTTCCCATAGCCAAGGCAATGGCCAGATTGGTATATTCCTTCGTGATGGCTACGAAAGCTGAACAAAAAAATGAATTTATTCAGCCAATAAATGAGGAAAGCTATATGATCAAAATCAGTCACTTTACTTCCCTTCTTTTCTATGAAGCTTTGAAGGAAAGACTGATAAGCAACAAGATGTTTGGTCTTGCCCTTGGCGCTCTTGTCAGCCATAGGGTAGCCAAAGATGACTTCTGGGGTCTCAAAATCGGGGCCAATCTCCTCTCCATGAGGATGAAACCCCAACAGATATCTAATAGCCCTGGGACCGATCTTAATCAGAAAAGAATTGTAAGACGGTGCCCAGAACATCAGGGTAGAATAGAGGAGAGAGTGATTCATGTGAATTTTTTATTTGGAGAGGAGGATGGCATGATTGATACCGTTCTGGATCCACATGTAAGATTTGGCAATGCAACCCTATCAACCCATATAACCTAATCAAGGGAAGGAGAAGGTCAGCTCCTGACAGTATTGGAAGAACAGACTTTAGAAAGATCTATTTATCCCTGGTATTTAGGAGATTCAGAAGGAAGGGGGTGATAGAATGTAGCGAAAGAAGAAAGGGATTGCTTGAGGAAAGCAGGACCTAAACCTATGGGGTTCTTGAACTCGTGAGGAAGTGAAGGAACAAAAGACTCAGTAGAGCAATCCACCTTGTGGGCACGCAAATAGTCTCTCACCTAGGCGCAAGGGCTTGGTGTTTCCGTTTCGTCAGCAAGAATCTCATGTGAAGAAGTTGCAATTTTCTTGGAGGAAAATCAGTGATCAAGGAAGACGAAGCAAAGGTATGAGAGAGAGAGTGCCTGGTGTAAGAAAGAAGAAAATCAGAGAGCGTAAAGAATGAGAACACGTGTTCCCTGCATTTCAATCAGAAGTGTTGCATCAAATTCCGAGAAGCATAGTGGTCACGCGGGGCAAGCCTTTCCACCGAACGACACATGGAATTTTTTTTAAATTCAAAACGTCACATCAAGTTAACTTTTAACTTGATATGGCATTTTGGGGGGCAAATGTTAATACCTAAAATTTGCTCGGCCCATTGGGCCATCGGGGTAACTTGGCCAAAGGTGAACGGACATGGTAACATGAAAAGGTTTGGGCCAAGGCTAGCAAAACTAGGGATTAATCCGAGGTTGAAGGGGAGCCCAAAGCTAGTCTAAGGCTAATCAAGGGAGAGGTGGCCATTCAATCGGTCTTGAGGAAGAACGATCCAAGGTAAAGCTTGAAAAGACCACTCAAATGTCCGATTCGGGAGGGTTTAAATCGAAAAAATGCGACCAATAGACAATAGCTACGTTGAACACGTGTACTCAGACGTGGGCATTGAGGCCAAAAATTACAGAAGCACGTCCAGGGCAGTTAAAGACTGATTTCACACTATAAATGCAAAGGGTGTAGCATCAGAGCGCAACAACTCAAGCTCGAAACCAGCATTCCAAAGCATTCATAACAGCATCCAATAGATTAGATTAGATTCCGTCATCTATTTCTCAGTTTCATAGTTTCAATCTCTTAGCTTTTGTACCTATTCAATTCCACTCGTGTTTGTAATCATGCTACATCAATGAGAATGAAGTTCGATGCCATGTTTGAGGTACTTCTTAGATCTTAGCATTTACCAAACTTGTATGCTTCAATACTGTTTGAGAATTTTTAGTAAATTTAATTCTTATTTATTACACACAATCGTTTGATCCAAAGTCATTCTTATTCACTATTTCAAGAATTACAAGTTCACACACACATACACACACACTGAATCCTAGTGGATTCGGGCACGCACGCCCAAACACCAAATACAATTTGCTGTGAACAGTTTCCTAGCATGTTATTGATATTATTATTTTATATAGGAGTATGTCCCTTGCACTGTGTACAATATTTTCTTTCTATATATATATACCAATTTCTGGAATGATAGTTTGAAAATTGAAACATACAGACTATCCAATTAATTACAATAAATGAAGAAAAATAAACATGGAGTTTTTGGAAAATGTTTAATTTGGTTTGGAATAAATAGGGGAGAGAGTCAAAGAGTGGAAGTTGAAAAGTTAGGATTAAGATTGAAATAAAGATGAAAAAAAAATGAGAAAAAAACACACATACAAAAGAAGGAAAGTGTCATGTGGTGCAATGTGAGAATGCTTTTAGGCTTCAATTTTATATAAAGCTAAGTAATAGAATAGATAGGTAGATATGATATAGTCTCTGGCATTATTTAAAACTCAAGGAATGTCTCTGATATTATCTCATATCTCAGAGGAGATCAATGACGTTTACCGTAAAATTTTATAGTGTTGTCACTTATCAACTATAAATGCTTCTGTTTGACATTCTCTCTCTCTCTCTCTCTCTCTCTCTCTCTCTCTCTCTCTATATATATATATATATATATATATATATAACATATGAAAGTAGTAATAGCTAATACCATGGTTGTATGATCGGAAGTCCGAGACATCATACCATGCCAACATGTGATATTTTGCAAGGGTCACACTAGATCGTTTTTTTCACGACGAGTAGGCAGGGCAAACTAAAAAAATAAAAAATAAAAAACAATTTATTGCTTTGTTTTGAATTAAATTTAATCCTAGGATTCCACCACAGCTTGTAACAATTTCTTTTTTCTTTAATATTTTCATTTTTTTTATATAGTATATAATAGTATAAATATCACAAGTACGCAGATCAAGTTTCTATCAAACCGTTAATCTTTAGTAGCCCAATAAAGAGTGGTTCTATCTACACCCACCCTAATTGGGTAATACTTGGGACACAACCTTCATACAACTTTCCTACAACCTCCCCAAAAGATGTGTCTATCTCTTTCTTGTGTCACTGTGGGGTCCAGTGACATCACAGGAGAGAGATAGACACATCTTTTGGGGAGGTTGTATGAAAGTTGTATGAAGGTTGTGTCCCAAATATTACTCATAAAAAGAACTCTAAATTGATTAATCTCTTCACCCACCTCTAGTACTACGTATCAAACGTATTGTCCTTTATAAACTTTCATCAATATCAATAAACCCTAAATTAAATTGTAGTTGATTTTTTGCAATATTTTTCCGCATGTACTACCTATCTAATACTTTGGAAAAAAAATATAGAGCAAGAGGTATGGTTTGCTATCGTTTGGTTTACTATTTTTTCAAAAAAAAAAAAAATTCAAAGCTGAATCGTCACCGTTCGGTCCTGCATTATAGAACATAAGTCAAATGTTCCACTATATATAATCGAACATAAGCCAAATGTTCCACCAAAAACACCGAACAAATTTACAATTGATGTTCTACCAAAAGAAGATGAACATTACAAAAAATGTTCCAGCACCTAGAACCGAACAAACCTACTTTGTTCCACCTATACTCGCCGAACATTGCACTTATGTTCGGTTCTGGATCACAGAACAAGTGCGTATACACTTTGTGACCTAACTTTCTATAGCTCAAGAGTTTGGAAAAATATTAAAAATAAATGCAATAGAACTCATCCTTGAAACAAAATGTACATAAAATTCCAATTATAAACAAAAAATCATAGATTTACATTAGAATGTATTGAACAGTGATTGAGGAAGACACAAGGAGGAGGAGGAGGAGGAGGGAGGGTGTAAAGAGTAATAGGAATTGGGGGAAGTTATTGGGGTATTTTGGAAATAAAGGGTGGGTGTAGAGAGTAAAGTGTCTTAAAAGGGAAATGTTTGGTACACACACTTTTTGACACACTTTTTGACACACAATACTTTAAACACATGTACTTTGTGCTGTTTGATTTTTTCACACTTTTCTATGCACCACTTACATAGCACAAGGTACATGCATTTAAAATTGTGTGTCAAAAAGTGTATGTATATAGCACTACTCGTCTTAAAATGGTGGGTATAGAAAATAGGTAGGTGTAGAGAGAAAACTAGGTAGGTGTAAATAGAACCACTCCCCAATAAGTTGAGCAGCTTCCTCAACGCCAAGTCTTTTCCAACCTCTAATCTTCTTGGATTTTAATTCCATGCGTCCATCTGTATCACTTTTCCATTTACATTTTCTTGGGAATCGCACTAGACCTTTGTATTCAGGGGAAGGCTGTGATACGGAAGGCTATTTTGGCCGCATGGAAAGGTGTGGTGTGGACACTTTTCAGTCGCTGGATGAGTTACATGGAGGGCTTGGATGGAAAGACAACACATGCTTACCTTTTGATAAGTATGGCAGTAGATGCTATTAAATGCTCATTTAATGCAACATATGACCGGTGCTTTCGGTTATAAATTATGTTGTACTCGAGTCCATCTTTGGGAACTCAACTTATTAAGGGAACAAAAAGAATTTAAGTCTATTTTCCACAATTTCCCATAATCATTATAATAACTTTTTTAGTTTTGTCTTGGTGTAGATTACAAGGAAGGGTAGTTTTGAAAAGTAAGTACAAATTATATAGTGATACGCCCAAAATTATGGGCAGTTTCCTACTCAAGCTAGAAGACTAATGGAAAGTGCATCTATTTCCTAATCCAATTGGGAAACCCCCACAATTAATGTCAATCAATCCTAATACAATTAGGAAACTTACTTGATTGGTGTCAATCACACACTAATAGGATTATATTTCCTTATCCATGTATGAGTAGGTCTCTTACATCTATAAAAGAGACCTCTCACCCCCCATTGAAGGGGCCGATAATTCTGTAGTCTACACAGCACCTCTACAAAATTCACCATTATACGCATACACCCGGCCAATATTACTGGTAGTGCCGCCCCTTTTTGTTGGCTCACCAGGCCCGCCGGTGATCGGCTAGTGAACGTGCTCAGACACACCCGTGGACGTAGGTACCTTCATTAACAGGGCCAAACCACATACAAAAAATAGTCTCTCACTCTCTCTCCCTCTCTCCTAAATTGCTTTACTTTACTGTTACCAATTTTTGGCATCATCAGCTTGGCGCCGTCTGTGGGAACGACAATTCTTCTCATCAACAAATTCTTGACTGATCAATATGCCACCAAAGAAGGCTGCGCAGCAGTCCGACTGGGATGTTCCTTCGGCCCTGGCGTCGACTGCAGCAGTCCTGACATCTGAGCAAATCACCGCAACCCTTACACAACTCTTGGAGGGCCAGCGTCAAATCCAGCAACAGATCGAAGCACTGTTAGCCCAGCAAAGCAATCCTCCAGTGGCCGGGAAACGACCCGGGAACATTGCGTACGGTCGAGAACCGATCTTGACCAGGCAACGGGCCCGAGCCAACCCATCCCATGTTGAGGATGCCAGAGACATCAACAGTGGGCGTACTGCCCGAGAGGAAAGGCAGGAGCATATGGCCCGGGAATCATTCCAGGGTCACTCGGTCAAGAGCCAAGTCGTCCCTAGGCGAACGGTTACCCGGAGTCATAGCCGAGCCCGATCCCAGAGGACAACACCCTGCCATGAAGAAGCCTCTTCCACCAACACGACCAGCCCCTCAGATACCGGTCGGGAAGGAGTGGAAGCCCGAATCAAGGACTTGAAGAAACAGATCGACGGAGTGACCAAAAAGCTTGGGCAAAACTGTGTTCCGAATCAAGCCAATACCGAGACAGAGTCACCATTCTCCAGCCAGATCACGAGGTTCTCTATCCCGCGCAAATTCAAGCAGCCTCGGCTAGATTCATACAACGGCTCGGGAAGCCCGATCGACCACGTCCGAACCTATAAGGCTCAGATGGCCCTAGCCACCAGCTCCGATGAGCTACACTGCCTAGCCTTTTCCAACACTTTGAAAGGCCCGGCCATGCAGTGGTTCTACTCCTTGGAGCCCCGATCGGTCTGCAGTTTCAAACAACTCAGCAAGCAGTTCATCAACCAGTTCGCCGGTATGCATGAGCGGCCAAAGCCAGACAACGGAATAATGAGTCCCTCAAGGAGTTCACTGACCGGTTCAACCAACAGAAGCTTCAAATCCGCAATTTGAACGAGACAATCGCCATCATAGCCTTCTGCTCGGGAGTTCAACACACCAAGTGCGTCGCGTCGTTCCACAGAAACCGACCGGAAACTTTGGTCGAGCTCTCTGAGAGGGTTGGAAAATACATTGACACTGAAGAGTTTCTGAAGACCAAAGACACCGGGCAAGAAAGCAACGAGTCTTCCAGAAATAAGCGGAAGCGAGATCAGCCCGGGAATTCTGACAGTTCCTTCGACTCACAGCAGGCAGGGTCTGGCAGTCCCGACCCGACCTCCAGTTCGCAGCGGTCTGAGTCCGGCAGCCCCGACCCGATCTCCAGTTCACATCGGTCAGGATCAAACAGTTCCGACTTTGCCTCCAGCACAGAGAAGTCAGAAGCACAACGACACTGATCCGACCTCCTGTCTCCATCGGTCTAGAAGAGCCCGATTACATTGGTACTTGCTTGATCACCACATGAGGCTCCACCGATTGTCAGAGAACTCATACAAAAACCTCGGACCTAACCCCGAGGCATACAAAGACCACGGGCCTAACCCCGAGGCATACAAAGACCTCGGGCCTAACCTCGAGGCACGAAGAAGACCTCGAGCTCCGAACTCAGGCACTAAAAAGACCTCGGGCTCCGAACCCAGGCACTGAAGACCTTGGGGTCACGCCCAAGGCACCGGCTTCGCTTAGGTCCAACCGACGATGGGGGCAAACCCCCTAGGTGGCCGACGATGGCAAGCTTCAAAAGACCCTGCAACCACCATGTTCCAGGTCGGTTACCTACAGATCATAGCCTCTGTAAGACCCTCGTCTTAGCGAAAGCTTGGGGGGCAAGATGGCGCAGTGAACTAAACAGGTAATCACACCGGGTATCTACAGGCCTCGCGGATAACCAAGTCAAAATCTTGGACAACCCGAGCACCTACAGTACTCAGAGACATTAACTCCACTTAGGTCCAGACCGACGATAGAGGTGACTAAAATCTCTTAGGTTGGCCGACGATAGAGGAGTAAAAGGACCCTAAAGTAACGTGATTTAGGTCGGCTCCACTAACATGGTCAAGCTCTTCTCCCAACAGTCTTGACGAAGGCTGGCCGGGCAGAAGACAACCATCCTGGGGAGTTAACAGTAAAAAGGACCCTAGAGCAATACGCTTTAGGTCGGCTTGTCCAACATGGTAAAATCCTTCTACCCACAGCCTTGACGAAGGTTTACGGGCAGAAGATAACCATCCTGGGAGCTAACTCAAGCAAAAAAGACTCCGAAGTAGGCCGAGTCTCAACTCTCGGTCACTTCCCGAGCATTCAAAGACTCCGAATTAGGCCGAGTCTCAACTCCCGGTCAGTTCCCGAGCACCTAAAAGTCCCGAGCTAGGCAGGGTCTCAACTCTCAGCCAGTTCCCGAAGACTCACCAGGCTCAGAAGCCCTGAGGCAGCTTCCACAAGCACTCAGACAGTGGCAAGTAACATCAAACTAATTTCCAAACTTGCCCCGATATAGCATCTGGCCAATCTTGGAAATGGGGGGCAGCTGATACGCCCAAAATTATGGGCAGTTTCCTACTCAAGCTAGAAGACTAATGGAAAGTGCATCTATTTCCTAATCCAATTGGGAAACCCCCACAATTAATGTCAATCAATCCTAATACAATTAGGAAACTTACTTGATTGGTGTAAATCACACCCTAATAGGATTATATTTCCTTATCCATGTATGAGTAGGTCTCTTACATCTGTAAAAGAGACCTCTCACCCCCCATTGAAGGGGCCGATAATTCTGTAGTCTACACAGCACCTCTACAAAATTCACCATTATACGCATACACCCGGCCGATATTACTGGTAGTGCCGCCCCTTTTTGTTGGCTCACCAGGCCCGCCGGTGATCGGCTAGTGAATGTGCTCAGACACACCCGTGGACGTAGGTACCTTCATTAACAGGGCCGAACCACATACAAAAAATAGTCTCTCACTCTCTCTCCCTCTCTCCTAAATTGCTTTACTTTACTGTTACCAATTTTTGGCATCATCATATAGTAATTTTGAAAAGTGAACACTAATTTTGGGACATCCCAAAATAGAATATAAGACTCAAAAAAAGGGACGAGGGAGTAATAAAGTTGTTTATGAGATAATAAGAGTTGTTCCTCTGTAATAACAATTGTTCTCTTTATGTAGTGTAGTATTTAAGGTTGTTTATGGTTGTACCTAGAGTAACAATAGTTGTTCTACGCCAGAAAGTGTAGAATTTAAGGTTGATGCTAAAGTGGTTCCACAGTGGTCCCACTTGCACTTCATTTGGGATAAAAATTTGGGAAGCATAGCATCACTCTAAATAAATGTTCTAATATATTTCACCTTGATACTTGGACAAAAAAATTAATGGCTTAATATTAAAAAACTATATCGGTAAAATATTGTAAATATTGTGAATTTTTATTTGGGATGAAAATTTGGAAAACATACGATTACTCTAAATAAATGTTCTAATATCTTTCACCTACTACCTGGACAAAAAGTTAATGATTTAATATTAAAAAACTAAATCTGAAAAATTTAATACATTTGTAAACTATTTAGTTTTATAATCTTTGGCCCTAACTTACAACAATAGTTTATAAATTTACAATATTTTACAGGTTTAGTTTTTTAATTTAATTTTTTTGTCCAAGCAATAGATGAAAGACATTCGAATATTTATTTAGAGTAATGTTATGTGTCACGCCCCGACGTAGCATAATACAGGAAAGCATTTAATTTCCTTTACGGACTCGTAGGTCGTAACAAGTGAGTATGACCAATTCTCCCTGCAACAAAATAACTTAACAGCATTTCTAAAAGAAAGGATACTAATAGACATAAGCTCCGAAATTAAAACTTACTAAACTATTACATAAGTCCAGGTCTTAGGCACAAACGCCCTTATTCAAATCTAACATCAAGTCTATTACAACTGCAAAATAAAAGACATAGGAAATATAAAGCAGCCTCCTGGAAAGTCTCCTGCTTCTAACTAGCATAGTCGAAATACCCTGGCTGCTCCTGACCCTGAAAATCTGGACATACAGTCCAGGACGCATCAACGCCGTCAGCTTATACAAGCTGGTGAGCAAAATAAACATGTGCTCGCAATGTATATATAAGCAATAGATTCAAGGTTCCAATTCCAACATAAATCACGGGGAATAAAATAAGCAATAAATATGCGACCGTGCATGAACAATGTAACATCTCATCTTTCTGACTCTTTTCTCTCAACAAAACTCGACTCAACCAAACCATTACCTCAGATACCAGGAATAATATCCGATCGATATCCAAAACAGCACACCATACCATCGCTTCAGATACCAGGAATAATATCCGATCGATATCTAAGCCGCACTCAATACCATCGTTTCGGATACCAGGAATAATATCCGATCGATATCCGAAACGAGCGCCTTAGATACCAGGAATAATATCCGATCGATATCTAAGCCGTAACTCAATACCATCGCTTCGGATACCAGGAATAATATCCGATCGATATCCGAAACGAGCGCCCTAGATACTAGGAATAATATCCGATCGATATCTAAGCCGTAACTCAATACCATCGCTTCGGATACCAGGAATAATATCCGATCGATATCCGAAACGAGCGCCCTAGATACCAGGAATAATATCCGATCGATATCTAAGCCGTACACAACACTGTCGCCTCCAATACCAGGAATAATATCCGATCGATATTGAGGTCGCACACCAGACCGCCATTCTTTACTCTTTTTACGGTTTCTCACACACATACATGTTGACACAACCTCGACCCTAATATGTATGTCAATGTTCACAGTTTGTAGCAACAATTATTTATCTCAAAGCTGAATATTCGTTCAACATAATTCTCAGTCTGACACGTTCTTATAAGTCCAATTTCTAACAGTGAGCCTTTAAAACAGTATATTTGTCAAACAGTTCTTTAAAAACTTTCAAAACCTTTTCCAAATAGTCCCTTATATAAAAATACAGAAACTGCTCAAAATGCCAGGTCGCGCGAGTGAGGGAGGAGAACAGGTCGCGCGAGCGGTCCGCGCGAGCGAGGGGGGAGAGCAGGTCGCGCGAGCAGTCCGCGCGAGCGGTCCGCGCGAGCGAATCTCGCGCGAGCGAGTTGTCATAGAATGTCATCTTCTTCCTTTTTCCCCTGTTTTTGATTTCAAACTGAAATTATACCCATTTTCAGATTCTGTTCGTACCAGGACATGTAGTATATGGATCTCTTCGGTTTTCCGCGTAGATTAAGAATACGCGATCAATTTTAACTAATACGGATTGTATCGCTTAATTCTCGCAATTAAAGTTAGAGTGACAAAACTTTAAATCAACGATACGTCACTATATGAATGAATTTCTCCGTAGGATTCGAATCGTAGCTTATTGGGACTAAGATCTTTCATTCCCAATTCATAAATTTCATTTTGGTTAAGATTTACAAAACTCCAATTTCAAGCTTCAATGGTGAAATACATATATATACACATATACACACCTATATATACTGAAATACACGTATATAAACATGGCGAGTGAGTTTATAATACTCACTGAGGGCAAATATACAGATAATTTGAGACCGAGAATTTCCGCCGAGAATTCCGTCGTCCAATTCTACTCCTCCGTCTCTCGATCTTGGATTTGATATGTATATATATATATAACTATGTATGTGTGTGTGTATATAGTATACAATCTGAGTATGTATTAATCTAGAGAGAGTTGAGAGAATTAGAGGGAGATTGAGAGAGAGGCAGTGAGTTTATATGAGAGAATGAGAGAGTTGTGAGAGATTGAGAGATATACACAAACATATATACTGTTATATGTTTTGGGCTCCAAGCAACTCACAAGAATCACACGGTGTGGTTGAGCTCACGTGCTCCCACACCCCAAACGCGGTATAGGCACAGATTTAAAACATGAACTGGTATTTTCCGGTTGAAAATAAAAATACAGAAGATTATATTAGTGTAGGAAATAAATTACGGTTTATACAAAAATATAAATATCGATTTTAAAACCATAGAAAATATTTTCTATATTTATGGAAATTACATTTTGACCCCAGATAAATATTTTGAATAGAAATAAAAATCAAATATTCATTGAAATGAAATGCAATAATTATTTATTAATGAAAAAGAAATTACAGGGCGTTACATTATGCTTCCCAAATTTTCATCCCAAATGCAATGGGACCACTTGGAAACCTCGAAATGGATACGTAGTTGGCGTGCCACGTGTCCTATTTCCGTCCGTGGCGGAATGGGCTGTGACATGAACGTACGTCAGAGATTTTAGATGGTGATGTTAAGGGAGCACTTGCATATTTGTATTCTAAAGGTGAGATCAATCAAGAAAGTTATGACAAGTACGAGGTGGATGAAGAACATCGATTGTCTAGGTTGTTTTGGACGGATGGAACAGGAAGAGTACAATATTTCTTAATCATGGAACAGTAAGGGTACAATATTTCTTAATCATGGAACAAGAAGGGAACAACATTTCTTAATTATAGAACAATAAGGGTACAATATTTCTTAATCGTGGAACAATAAAGGTACATAATTTCTTTGATCATGGAACAATAAGGGTACATAATTTCTTAATCATGGAACAACAAAGATACATAATTTCTTAATCATGGAACAAAAAGGGTACAAAATTTCTTTATAATGGAATTTTATTAAATATAGTCCATATTACATGCATACTTATCATATCGAAACGTGAAGACAGGAAGGTGGTGGATTTTAGACGTACTTCAAAACTCTTTCAAAACTTACTACTTTTCCAAAGGTTGAAGTCTAGGACTATACCATACAGGTTAAAGTTCCTAGCTATACCGACTTTACTCAAGACACTACTTTACACTCTCATGGCCTAGATCGACCAATTCTTTCAAATTACTTACACACACTCACATACATACAAAGCACAGAACTACGTGCGTCCTGATTCTCGAGTCGAGATACATATACAACCCTTACTAGGGTGCGGCCATAACTATTCATCTTCTAAATATATCTCGAGTCGAGATACGTGTACGTCCACTTTCTGTGCTTTCTCACATTCTAATATCTTTCACATATCTCGAGTCGAGATACGTACACAACCCTTACTTGAGTACATCCATAACCATGATTTACTAAAATCGGCAACTGTGTGTCATGGATGCTCGATGGTGCCTAACACCTTCCCTCGACATTGTAAAATATTTTTTTCACGGAATTTCCCGTACTCATAAAATTTTGAAGCATTAAAATTATTTTAACAAGGGAACTTCTAATATAGGAAAAGCAATAAATTTTTTTAAAGTAAAATCTAGTTAGAGTAATATAATGTGTAGTGACGCCTATGACACTATATGTACCAAAATTATTGTAGCTGTTAGGTTTTGTTTGATTTGTGGATATATCGAAGAGAAAGAAAAGAAAAAAAAAATAGGAAAATTAATCTATTTGTGTTTTTCGTACACTCCATGCTTAAACAACATTAAAAATAAAAAAATTTAAAACATATTTATAAAGTAAGAAAAAAGCAAGGAAAACGAATTACAAAACTCAAAGTCCTCCACTTCTCCCTCCACCTCTACCTCTTCTCATCCTTAGGAGATTTGAGTACACAGTATGTGATACACCCAAAATTGGCTCCATCCTATGACCGAACGGTTCTAATCAGCAGCCGGTCCATGCCCCGGTCAAATCATGCACAACTTCTCGGACAAGCATCATCCCGAGCGGTCTAGTCTACTCATAATCCCGAGCGGTTCATCCGGGCACATCCCACCGCGGGAACAGCCCATCCGGACCCACAGGCATGATCCCGAGCATCATAGGCGTGATCCCGAGCATTACGGGCAGTTTCCTACTCAAGATAGAAGACTAATGGAAAGTGCAAGCTATTTCCTAATCCAATTAGGAAACCCCCACAATTAATGCCAATCTATATCAATTGGATTATATTTCCTTATCTATGTATGAGTAGGTCTCTTACATCTATAAAAGAGACCTCTCAACCCCCATTGAAGGGGCCAATTCTTTAGTCTACACAGAACCTCTATAAAATTCATCATTGTACGCATACACCCGACCTGTATTACTGGTAGTGCCACTCCTCTTTAAAAAATCCACAGGCCTCGTCCAGTTAACTGTGTCGGGGACTCAGTCGACTGGGGCCTCAATTTTAACTTTAATAATTATTACTTTAAAAATAAATGCTAACTTATTAAATATCTAAGGTTCTTATTTTCCTTTTTGGGCAAATAAAATTCATTTCACCTAATTAAAACAAGAATACATTTTTGCTTACCCCAAAATTGCTCACCCTTTCCTCACCCTCCTCTCCCATTGACTAATGCAGTAAGACCCCATAATTAAATGAGAATTAATTAATAGTGTAAAGTAGTAGACCCCACTGCATTGGTCAATGGAAAAGGAGAATGAGCAAAGAGTGAGCAATTTTGGAGTGAGCAAAACTGCACTCTTAAAACAAGAAGTTTTATTTCCCTTGATCATACTTGAAGTTTTACTTTCAATAGATCGAAGTCACTTCGAGCGATCGAGCATTTTAGGGTTCAAGCAATCGAACTACTTTCGAGCGATCGAGGAGAAGAAAAAGAAAAGGAGAAGAAAGGAGACACATATACACACACACACACACACATATATATATATTCAGTCAGAGAGAGACAGACATACGAGGAGAAGAAGAAGAAGAAAAGGAGAAGAAAGGAGACACACATATATATATATTCTGCGATTCATAAATTTTATACCCTTATTGTTCCATGATTAAGAAATTATGTTCCCTTGCTGTTCCATAATTAAGAAATATTGTACCCTTGTTGTTCCATAATTAAGAAATCCATGTACCCTTATTGTTCCATGATTAATAAATTATGTACCTTTGTTGTTCCAAGATTAAGAAATTATGTACCCTTATTATTCCATGATTAAGAAATTTTGTATCCTTGTTGTTACATGATTAAGAAATTATGTACCCTTATTGTTATAGTGATAATAAATTTTGTACCCTTCTTGTTCCATGATTAAGAAATTCTACACCCTTTTTGTTGCTTACTCACCAAAACCCTTATTGTGGCCTACTTCTGAATAGTTCCTTAACAATATAATATTTTTTAATTAATTAAAGATTAATTTTTACAAAAAGTTTAAAAGTGACACATCTAAGTGATGAGACTAAACTTTCACAGGAATTGCCCATAGTGATGTGATTAAACTGTCTGATTAATGATGTAGAAAACCTACTGTAGCTTTCATTAAAATGACAAGGCTCCAATTTTCAGTGATGTGACTAAAATTTTTGAGTGAGTGAGTGATGTCGATAATTCACTGTATCCTATTCATAGTACTGTCCCTCCTACGAAACCCTCATTCATAGTGTAGTCATTTCCAAGTTAAAATTCATTGACAGTGCACAATTTCTACTCTTTAAAAAGCAAGAGGGGTTGCAAATAACATATTGTGTACTCAAATCTCCTAAGGATGAGAAGAGGTAGAGGTGGAGGGAGAAGTGGAGGAAGGGGAAGAAGAGCTAGTAATGCTCCTTCAATTAGCGATGTATGGCATATATTGTCACGCCCCGACGTAGCATAAATAAGGAAAGCGTTTAATTTCCTTTATGGACCCGTAGGTCGCGACAGTTTGAAGGATCGATTCCGTCCCAAACGTCGAACAACAAAACATAATAATCAGAGTAAAGCAATCAAGGCTTACAAAAATTTTCTAACTTATTACATCTTATGATACGGGGTCAACTAAGGCACAGACCGCCTTAAAATAAAACAGTAACTTAGAGTCTGTTACAGTCATCCTTATAAAACAAAATAGTTCATAAATTAAAACAGATAAACTTAAAGCATATAATAAACAGTTTCTTTATTTCAGATGCAGCCATTCTCAATTAGCATAGTCGTATGATTCCTCCTGATTGTAACCTGAAAAGCCTGAACACGAATGTCCAGGACGCATCAACGTCGTCAGCTTCAAGAAGCTGGTGAGTATTAAAAACATGACTCTAAATGTAAAACATACCCATTTACATTTTTCCAATTCCAAATTAAATTCACAAGTTTATAATTATGATTAAAGAGCTCGTTTAGAAAAACAACCACAACATTATTAAAGAGGGTAAATTTACGCAGATGGGACCGTGTATGAGAACAATGCACCACACTCATCTTGCCGACTCTTTTCTCTCGACAGCCACAACAACCCACTATCCTACTCCTGGTATCTTTGAAACACTCAGATAGCCACACTTTAGCAACGGGGCGCCAGGGAGTGTCCAGTTTGCCTCACACTTTGGTCCGGGGTACCAGGGAGTGTCCAATGCCTCACACTTTGAATACCCTAACCGCCATGCAAATACCGGGGCAACCCCTCACACAGTATCCAGACTCGAGTTATCAGGGAGTGTCCGTAGGCCACACTTTAGCACTACCATGGGTGCCAGGGAATGTCCGAGTTCGGCTTCACACACTTTAACGCTTCCATGGGCGTCAGGGAGTGTCCATATTTGCCACCGTCGCATTTCAAAGATACCCTCTCCACGATCTCAACCACAACCACAACCACGACCACAACCACAAACTCATACTCAACCACAACCACAACCACGACCATAAACACAAACTCATACTCTTTTCCACACAGACTGACACCCCTATGCATGTACCACTGACCCACATGAATGGTATACACTTAAACGAAAACAAAAATGCTGAATTAAAGGAACAACACGCGTACGGGGATTAATGAGTCATACTACAATGTTTTAATCATTCAAACATAACCAAATAGAGTTCTGATCAACTAAATTCCCAAACAGAGCCTTAACAGTACTAAAAAGTTGAACCAAACAGACCTTAAACACAAAACAGACAAAAACAGAAACTGTCAGAACTCGCGCGCGCGGGCCGCTCGCGCGAAGTGTCGCTCGCGCGGGCCGCTCGCGCGATATGCCCATTTTCCTTTTTATAATATAACTCTTCTGTCTGCCTGAGAAAGCCAAGGTCGCGCGCGCGGATCGCTCGCGCGAATGGGTTCTCGCGCGACCAGCCAAATTTTCCTTTATATATATAAACTTTCCTTTCTACCTGGGGAAGCATACCTCGCGCGCGCGGGTCGCTCGCGCGAGGGGTCGCTCGCGCGGGCCGCTCGCGCGATTCCTCGCGCGCGCGATCGCAGCGCGAGATGAAGCTGAGGCTTCATCTTCTCCGCAGGAACTGTTCTGTTTCAGCAAAACAGGGGTCTTTTTGACCCATTTCCATTCTGTGAGTTACTAGGCCTTATAGTATATGATTCTCTTTGGTTTTTCACAAGGATTAAGAATCTATTATCAATTTAACATGAATCAATCTATAACTCTCCAATTTTATGAAAAACTAAAACATGTCCAAACTTAATTTTCAATATACTTTGCCATATGAATAAATTAAGCTCTAAAACTTCAAACATAGCATATATGATGTAAGATCTTTCATAATCATCTCTAAGAACAGATTTTAGTTAAGTTTGGAAAATCTTGATTTTCAAGCCATGGAGTTCATACGTGAGATCAACCATGGTGTCTTACAAAATTAAACAAACACACAGTAAATAGACATGTAATTACATTCTTAGTGAGTTAGTAATACTCACTGAGTTTAGAAGTAGAGAGATATGTTGAGAAAGATAGCTAATTTAAGAAACCCAAATGAAACTTTAAGCTTTGGCTATGGAAGATGAAGTTCTCTCTCCAGAAAATCTCTAAAATTTAACTCTCAAGCTCTCTCTTTTCTCTCTGTGTTTTACAGATTGTGAGAATATGTGTGTGTTAGTGTAGTGTGTATGAGTTATAAAGAAGGAACAAGTTGATGAACTTGGAGGCCAAGAAATAATAAGGACTCACTTAGCAATATCTAATTGAGTTAACCAAACCTTAAACTCTCTAAATTAACAGCATATACACATACGTATGATATATACACAGATGAGTATTAACTCATCTGCTATCCAAGAGCCAAGTAGGTGTATAGGGGTCAAATGTTGGTTGTTTGGGAATTTAGCTTATGGCCTAAAGAATACACACACACTACAAGCATTGCCAAACAAGGCTTAACCCAATGATCACTTGCCATTAATGGAAATAAAGCATATGTCATGTCCAACTTTACGTCACTTCCAAAATCTGGGGAAGTTTAGTACAGCGCAGACAGTTTTGGACATAAACTGGTATTTTCGGGGCGCGGTGGTCACCACAAAAATACAGGAAATTCATTTTAACTTAAGAATTGATTTCCTGGTTTTATAAAAATACTGATTGAGTCAATAGAAGTTATTTTCACCGTTTTGAAACACAGATTTTGAAATCCACACAGGTATTACTAACTTTTGTAAAATTGCAGTTTGGCCCCCAATAAACTTTAAATGTGAATTAGATAAGAAATAGATATTCCAAACAAGTGACTGGAATTAAAGTAAAAGCAGACCATGCTAATTGAATTAAAATATGCCAATGTAAATACACATAAATTAAATATGGACATGAATTTTAAATTAAATGAAAATGCAGGTTATTACATATATATTGCTTTTACACAGATCATAAAGGTCAAACTTGGTATGGCAAAAGACGTTTTTTTGCCAACACTCCAATACCTTATAATTTCTCTTTCTCAAATGTTGGCCACATAATCATTGATGACGCTCACGCTCAACTACCAAACAATGCAGTTCTTATTGGAGATGATCTACGATGGACAAAATTGTTTAGCATAAGGTATGAGTGCGAAGTATATTGTTGTTGACACATTGGCCACAACTGGGTTATGTTTAATGAAATTATGCGTGTAATATGGATAAGCATGCGTGTAATATGGACTATGTTTAATAAAATTCTATTATATAATTAAGAAATTCTGTTCCTTTGTTGTTTTAAAATTAAGAAATTATGTACCCTTATTTTTTCAAGACAATGTTGTGTAGTGAACAACTATTTAAGTATGCATGTAAGATATTCTGTACCCTTGTTGTTCTATCATTAATAAATTCTGTACTTTTGTTGTTCCATTATTAAGATATTATGTACCCTTGTTGTTCCATGATTAAGAAATTTTGTACCTTTATTGTTTCATGATTAATATATTATGTACCTTTATTGTTCTATGATTAAGATATTCTGTACCCATATTGTTCCATGATTAAGAAATATTATACCCGTATTATTCAATAATTAAGAAATATTGCACCCTTATTGTTCTATGTATACTATTCACTACAAAAGTAAAAACTCTCATATTAATTACTACAAATATTTGTACGAGTGGGGTATCACATTTATTTTCAATTCAATAAATTTTTCTATAACATTCATTTTCACATCATGTTTGTAAGAGAATGTATGAAAAAAGTGTTGCATCACATTTTTTATTTCACTACACTAAAGTAACAACACTCATATTCCAAAAATGTTTAAACAAATACCTATTTTGTTTTTTTTTTTTTTATTTCCTATTTCACTAATAAAGGAAGAACACTTCAAAAAAAAAATTAATATGGTAAATTTGTCATCAAATAGAAATATTACCTACTTCACAAGACAATATTGTCTTCTCTTGTATGGAGAGCTTCAAATGGCTTGAAATCCAAATGGCTTCAAGTGTAATCCGAATTGCTTCAAGTATAATCCAAATGTTTATACTTGGATTATGCTTGAAATGAAAATTAAAATAATTGAAAGGAACAATCTATTTATGCTTGAAATGATAAGCAAGAAATGAAGGAAAAAAAAATAAATGAAAGGAACATTTTGTTTATGCTTGAAATGAGAAGTAAGAAATGAAGAAATAATAAATGAAAGGAATAATCTGTGTGTTTAAGGTTGTTTATAAAATTTGTGTTGTTATTCAATAAATGATGTGGTTGGTGTGTTATTTAATAAACAACCAAAATGTTACATTATGTTACATACTGCATACATGGTTATTTATGTACAACAAAATATTACATTATAAGTACAACAAATTTTAGCTGAGGAACAACTCTTATTAGAGAGGAACAAAATTTCTTACACAAAGAACAAAATTTCTTACAAACTGTTATAATCGACTGCACCAGTTAATAGGCATTTAATGCGCATTTAATGCGCCAGCTGTCAGAGTTAAAGCTGTCAATCACAATGTGCTGAATTAATCTATACCCTTAGATGGTATACCTGGATGAATCTTAACCCTCCATTATTGTCCGCACCAAAACTTCCCATGCGGAGAAACCACCCTTCCGCATGGTAGCCTTTTCCCTTCAAATCACTCTTTATAAATAGCAAACACATTTCTCATTTTTTTCGTTACATCCAATCATGCCTTCAGGTCCAAACAAAAGAAGATACGCCAAGAGAAAAGCAGGTAAAGGAACCAAACATCAACAATGAATCTCCATCTCAAGGTACTACTTTTTTAATTTGTTCATTCCATATTTTTCTTTTTTCAACCTCTTCAACCACTAATTTGAAGTTTGTGTCTCTCCAGGAAATATCCATCTTAGTCACTTTCAGTCAAGTAAAGAGATGTCAAAATATTTTAAAGGTGTAAATTACACTTTAGTCCATTAAATTATACACCTGTTTTAATTGGGTTCATAATCTTTTTTTTTTTTTTTTTTTTTTTTTTGCAATTGAGTCCTTGAACTTCAAAAATGCATTCAACCCAATTGAAAATAGATTATAGTTTAATAGACTAAGTGTAATTTGCCCTTTTTTAAATTTTATTTTGGTGACGATAAATCCAAAACTATTAGTACTTTACATTATATAATGTGGTATCCCGTGGCATTCAATATTTACTCCTCTCATTGGCACAAGGTTGCCTAGTAAACCTCGAGCATGTACAATAACTTAAAAGAGTAATGTTATGCTTCTCAAATCTTAATCCTAAATTCACATCTCAAATAATGTGGCAGTGTGGCAGTGGTCCATCTTTAATAATGATGGGACAATTTCAACATTATACAATCAAAACCCAATGGATCAACTGTCACATAATTTGATATGTGAATTTAGAATTAAGATTTGGAAGGCATAACATTTACTTAGCTAAAAACAACCTACTCATTATGTGAAACATTAGTCGCGTAAATTTCAAATATGTAGAAATACCCCAAAAAAAAAAAAAAAGACCTCTGAGTGACTAGGGGTGTCATTTGGAACGGAAATTCCGATTCCGACCCGAAAAATTCCGATTTTGGCAACTAAATATGCATTCCGAATTCCGAATTCCGAATTCCGAAAATTCCGAAAAAAATCGGATCGGAATTAGAATTGTTTTTAGAATTCCGAAAATTCCAAAAGTTTTCCGAAAATATTCCGAAATTGTATTTTCCGAAACTTTTCCAAAAATATTCCGAAATATTCCGAATATATTCCGAAATTGTATTTTTTGAAACTTTTTCGAAAATAGTCCGAAATATTCCAAAAATTGTGTTCATCCCACATCGAAAAAACACAAAAAAAAATGGGATGTAATGTGCTTCTATAAAAGGCCTACAAGTCTCAAGTGAAATCCCATTAAGCTTGAATTCCGAATATTCCGAAAATATTCCGAATATTTCGAAAAATTCCGAATCTGATGAAATTCCGAAAATTCTTAAAATTCCGAAATTTCGGAATCGGAAATAATTTTGGAATTTCCGAAATTTCGGAACGGAATTCGGAATGCATTTTTGGCTTCCGAAAATTTTGGAATTTTTTTTTCTGAAAGGGGTGTTTCCGATCCGTTCCGGCCAAAACACACCCCTATGAGTGACACTTAGAGTTGAATGTATGACGTCTGGTTCAACACTTTTACATAGTTGGGTTCCGGTTAACATATGTTGTTTGATTCTTTGCAGTAGAGAATACAATTATTTTGCTATTTATTTAATTATATGCAAAATTTTGAGTTGTTTTGATTTTGACATCAACAGTGGTTAATCTAACTTGATGGATGTGAAATGTTTATTCACTCTCAGAAGAAGTGACGTGCCATGTTAAAATTCCTGTTCTGGAAACTCTTGCTGTGGTTGATTCTTCTAAGCCACCAATTACTTTATCCGAGGACAAAAGCAATTCTGGCGAATTTTTTACCATTCCCATCACTGTGGGACCAATATATACACAATCCATTACTGTTTCAACTTATTTCTCAAACTCATCACTTTTTTAAAGTCGCTAATTCAAGTAGCGATTTCGCCAAAAATAAAAACTGTAGAAGTCGCTAGTTCAACTCGCGACTTTAGGCCAAATGAGAAGTCGCTAGTTGAACTAGCGATTTCTACTTTTTCACTGAGAGATTCTAGTGTGTATGTTAATAGAAGTCGCTAGTTCAACTAGCGACTTCTCATTTGGTCTAAAGTCGCGAGTTGGACTAGCGACTTCTACAGATTTTTTTTTTGGCAAAATCGCTACTTGAATTAGCGATTTTAAAAAAATGATGAATTTGAGAAATAAGTTGAAACAGTGATGGATTGTGTATATATTGGTCCAACAGTGATGAGAATGGTAAAAAATTCCAATTCTGGCCCATCTTCACCAGCTGTGCTTTCTAACATTTCAGAAGCTAGTTTGTCTAAGGAGAAAATGAATACTAATACTACAGAGAATGAAGATCCTTTGCCCTTTCTGGTGGATCCAAATGATGAAGTGCTGAAATTTGTAACGGAATACATTTTGGATGATTCAGAACTTGTATCGGAGAATGAAAATGAACAAGATACACAAAAAATACCAAATAAGAGTTCTGAGGGAACTGAGAAAAAGGCTATTATTCAGACTTCTAGTGCTGGGACAGAGCATCTATTGGGTCCTTCACATAACAATTCTGAATCTCACAGTGCTAATTTGGATCAAATGGTCTCGAAATTTACTCTTGTTAGCATTCTTTGGGGAAAAAATTCTTGTAAAAAAAAATTGGAAAGAAATTGACTTTAAATTTGTTTAGTCACTATACGCGATGATTTTTTTTTTTTTTTTTTTCTTTTTGGGTGCAGCATTGCAGTTTTAACCAATGGGTTGAGAGCAAATCTAAGAGGGTGTCTACCAATGAAGGAAAAAATGCAGATGTTGATTGTGAGAAAATGGAGTATGTTGAGGCACTAGAACATGTTAAGAAGACAGTTGAAAAAGAACTCCAGATTGCTGATGAAATGGGAGTGCTTCTTCGGAAATTGCTGGACGATCTTAATGCCTTTCAAATTACGTTAACACCCCCTTTAGTATCACCTTTTTACAATTACCTCTTAAATTAAAAAAACTCAAGGAATTGAGCCTCAACTAGGACAATTTTTCACCAGCACCCCTCGTTCAGGTAGTTGGTCAAAAAAAAAATCAATATTTTTGTATCATGTTACAAGTACTGATATATATATATATATATATATAAGTGTTAACGTGACATTTTTGCCTCTCCTTTGAAAATTTAGAACAAAATTGCCTAAAATTTTGTGTACAACAACAATTATATGTACAGCAAAGGATCATTTTGTCATAAAACTTCAAACAGCATGAAGACGAGATAAAATATCACGTTAATATATTCATATCATATGTTGTTTTCCTTGCACAAAAACTGTGTTTTTTTTTTTTTTTTTTTTTTTTTTAAAAGTAGAATTTCAACGAAAGAGGTGTTAGTGATAAAATGTAGTAGTTGCAGTTTGTGAAGTTTTATAGTTTAAGAGGTATTTGAAAGGAAAAAAAAAATTCCCAATTAAAGACTGTGTTACTATAATTTACCCAAAAACGTTTTAAAAGCACAATAATAAACAGATCATGTGAAACGAAGAAATTCACTGGCTGATACTGTAGGCGATTTCATGTTTTACTAACGCTATAAGGACCTGGAATGCCAATATATGTAATTTAGGGATTAACGCACTTAATGATCACTACAATATAAGAACATCTCCAAGGGATAGATTGGATTGCTAATTTGCTACTACAATTAGCTAGCTAAATCCCACCTTTTTAACTCAGCGGACTAGCTACCCCACTTGCTACTTTGGCTAGAAAGCCAAATTCTTCAAATGGCTTACCCAAGGCTACTTAAATTCTCTCCAAATCTCAATCATCGATTTGTACACAATGTAACTGACACAAATCTCAACAGTAAAAATAAGTAAATAAAAAAATAAAGGACTTGCTAAATAACAAAGTGGACTATTTAGCTAAAATAGATTGCGAATTTTTCTAGCACAAATAAGACGCGCAAACAAGCAAAATATGTCTTTTATATCCACACACACAAAAGTAGCCACGAAACAATGAATCTGTGAGCTCAATAAATTACCACATGACGGTAAAACTCAGCTTGAGCTCTGAAATTACTGCCACTAGTGCAACTTCAGAAAACATTTTACCCACGAAAATTTGGTTAAAAACACAAGCAGCAGCATTAATTCACCAAATATACCAGTTTTAAATAATTAATGTAATTCACTTCTTATTTCATTTAATATTTGGATAGGAGGATAAATCCCCAACCTGTCCCCCACGACTTCGAGATCCCCATCAGATGGTTTGCCTAAGTAGAACAGCCCACGTACTTGCACCAACCTCACAGCACAAACACCCATTAAGTCACGGAGGCAAGCAAGCTAGCTGTAGGATCCGAACCCACACCAAGCCCTATCATATCAATTCGTTCTCTCCCTCTCATTTATCCCCAATACTAACAGGATGACGTTTACTGAATGCAATTAGAGTTCTTTTCCTGCAAGTGAAGTTACAACAGATATGTATCCAAAATCTCTTAAAACACCATAGTACCCCTGAAATCATTGTGTTTAATAATCCTAAAAATATTCCCCACACGCCCACATGGACAGGGAGAAAAGTAATGTACCATTATCCAACAGCACAAAGTTCTTTGTATATTCAAAATTGACAGAATAGAAACAGTTCCTTGGGCTGAATTATTAAATGACGGTACCAATTTCGAGGCTAATGGAAAGAAGAAAAAACTCTTTCCCCCCATTATTGATCTAGCTCTCATTTCATTTTGTTCTAGGTAGGAGTAATTTCTCTCGTTGGTGAACTAATAGTATAAGTACTAGGGCCATATGATCTAAATCAGAAGCCTTGTGATCTTAAAAATAAGGTTTTTTCATTGAACAAAGAACTTAAAATACCTAGAGCTTTTCAGGCTCATTTCTTCTTCTGATCTTTGGATGTTTTTAACTCCTTTGTGAACATCCTTGGAGCTATGGCCATAGACATGAGCTCTTGAATAAGAAGCTTACATGCATAAGGTATATGGACCTGCATTAGACATACCATAAAAGCAATATGATGCCAATATAACTCAAGACAGAACGCCTTAAAACCTGTACACTGTTTGAATTCAGTGAACTAGAGAGAAGAGAAGTGAAAGGAAATCCCTTCCTTTGCAGTTCTCTTGTTATATAAGTTGGGAGAGAAGAGAAGGTCAATGGAGAGGAAGTAAGGAGAAAAAAATCCAATTTTTGTTGTATCTCCAACTTGGAGAGATGTGGACAGGAGAGAGAAGAGACTAGAAATAAAACTTCTTTGAAAATACACATATCCATGGATCGGTCGCACTTATGAAATAACATAATTTACGAGATGAAAAAAAGAAGATAAATTGGTTATGAATACTTTCCTTTGTTTTCTCTCATGAAAGCTATCCAAATAGGAGAAAAAAGTTAGTATCTCTGTTCTCTTCTCTCCTACCTATCCAAACAGGGTGTAAAGAACCCTACTCTCTTTTCTTTTCTTTCAATGAGTTTCTCTATTCTTTTCTCCACTTCTCTCAATCCAACCAGACCCGAATAAAAAGAATCAGACTGCAAGATGGGGTGTGTGTGTGTGTGTGTGTGTGTGTGTGTGTGTGTGTGTGTGTGTGTGTGTGTGTGAGAGAGAGAGAGAGAGAGAGAGAGAGAGAGAGAGGCTCTTTTACCTGAACAATTTCAGTTTTGTTCTTGCAAGATCTACATTCAAAGCAATTCTTTTTTAGATTGGCAATTGCGACCAAACCACAGCACTCGCAGAGATGAACTCTATATGCATCACTCTGATCAAACAACCTCTCTTTAAGGAAGTGTGCAGCTCCATGAGCAATCATGCAGTCACGCTCCATTTCTCCAAATCGCAGCCCTCCATCACGGGATCGCCCCTCAGCTGGCTGCCTAGTGAGGATCTGCACGGGACCCCTCCCACGAGAATGGATCTTATCGTCCACCATGTGTTTTAGTCTCTGGTAGTAAGTTGGGCCCAGGAATATCAAAGAAGTCAACATGCGGCCTGTGTGACCATTGTACATTGTCTCGAAGCCACGCATTTGATAGCCACATTTATGAAGGGCTTTGCTGATATTATCCACCTGATAGTATGAAAAATAACCCTTAAGCTCGTGTTTAAATTGTTGAGGAGAATAATTCAAAAATATTAACTGAACTAAGATACTATGTGAGCGCATGTTTGGATCTTCACATGCAATCATAATATTCTTCTTTATCATACACATCCCCATTCGAAGTAAACAGGACAGTAACTAACTTGCCAGCAATTAGACTTCCTTTACCATTTTAAGGTAAACACAACACTGTCAGGTGAGAAATGTCTTACAGTTTCATATTCAACTTTTCATAGGCCAAAATATATATATATATATATAAATATATATTATTGGAAAATTAGTATTTGCTTGACCATGGAAACCTACCTGAGAGACTTCAAAGGGCATACCTTTGGTTGTGTGGTGTCTCAAATTCAACCTGACACAACTCAAAAAATGGACAGTGTAATTTATTTGGCTGACCGGGTTTGTAAAACAGGTAAAAGCAGACCTGGTTTGTGTTCTAGAGCTTCGTAAAAAGTAGTGCGTTTCAGGGCAAGGTTTCATTTGGTGTGCGAATTCACAGAAAGAAAAGGGTAAGGAAAAAAAGAAAGAAAACTATTTATCTAGTGTTTTCCCTAGTGTTGTGACTGTTGTCCTCCATGTTTAACTAAGGTTACAAATTAAAATTTCTCAAAGTTTAATAGGAACTCAAGAAAAAGAGCAAGTAATTATTCACAGAATTCAAAATGTTTTGTTAGTTTTTCACGTATTTTCTTTTCATCTTATTTTCCTCACTAATTTAAGCAAAGAAAAGTGTTTTCATCAATGTTCTCTCCTTCTTCCTCACTAAATCCACGAACCTAATGAAGCCTAAGAGTGTTTAGAAGAGAGAGAGAGAGAGAGAGAGAGAGAGAGAGCTGCTAGCGTGCATATGTAACCAATTTTCTCTCCTAACCTATAGTAAAACCTTACATTTTCTTGCTGTGGATGTAGGCTTTGTGTCGAAACACGTATATTGTTGTGTTATTGTTAGCTATATGTGGCACCATTTGGTTTGCCAAAATTAGAAAAGAAGGGAGGGGTGGGGGGGGGGGGGGGGGGGGGGGGGGGGGGGGGGGAGGAAATGGGGAGAGGGAAGGGTAACTATTTCCCTAAGGTTTTCCTCCATGCTCAAATAATGTGAGAAATCAAAGTCTCAAAACATAATAAGATAGGAATTCAAGAAAAGATTAAGGGAAATGCTCACCAACTTCCAAATGTTCAAGTTAAATTTCCACCCTACTATATTTTCCGTCAAATTAAACTAAATGTTTTCTTTTCCTTTCCTGATTTAACCTTTGAACCAAACAAAGCCATAAGTAGTAGTTGAAATACTTACAGTGACATCAGTGAAAGGAGTAGCATCTCCCTCCTTGCCCATGTGGGCTGCAACCTTCCCCATGATGCACTCAATAAGCTGACCAATAGTCATACGGGAAGGAATGGCATGGGGGTTCACAATTATGTCCGGAGTGATGCCTTCGATTGTCCACGGCATATCTTCTTGAGTATAAGTGATGCCAATTGTGCCCTTCTGTCCATGCCTACTGCTGAATTTATCTCCGATTTGAGGTACTCGAACTGATCTCATTCTCACTTTAACAAACCTCAACCCATCAGCATTTGTAGTTAGCAGTACCTACGGAAAAGGGATCAAAACAATTATGAGCTAACGAAAATTTGCTTTTAGAAGGCTAGATGCAAAATATAGACATTTATAAAATAAATAAATAAATAAATGAAATTTAAAAAAAAAAAAAAAAGCTCTTTAGCTCTAGGTCCTGCTTTGGCAATGCATAAAACAGGATTGGATTTTGTCTCAACTTGTTTCTATCAGATCTTTATGAAGACTAGCATCTTAGTTGGAAAATTACACATTTAATAGTCTTATTGGACTGACAGAGACTTATGTTCGACAAAACGTACCGACCAAATATTTTACTACGCAGAAGCAGTTCTTGCACACACCAAACAGTCCCCAGGTACTATGTAGCACAGGCACTTCGAATTTGGGTGCCGTGTCTATGTAGGACACCAACACTTGTCGTATATGCCACGATACATATTAGACATGCAAAAAAAAAATGTATCTTAATTTTTGTTTGTTACATTGGACACACAGCCGTCATGCATGGGACATACGGTCAACATGACCAGACATGGGAATGGATGCATTAGCTCCTTAGAAAATGCTTTTGAATAACATAATAAATTTTTCAATAAAATGGAAAATAAGTAATGAGTTTACTTCAAATCTAGGAAACACGAGCGGACACAGGACAGTATATCGTACAATGAATTGCTGCAGTATCCTACATTTTTAAGATATTGCATGTCGCCGTGTCCGAGTCATGTCACATCATGTCCATATCCATGTCATATCAGTTGTAACCCTCAACACACACTAAGGCCTCGTTTGTTTTTCACGGAAAGGAATTTGGGAAAGAAGAGTGACTCGGAGAAATCAGAGTCCACGGAAATTAAGTATTAGTATGACTTTCCTTGATATTGTTTGGATAAACCAAGAAAACAATCTTGAAAACAGTATGGATTCACATGAAAGTGTTTGGTTCATTTTGGAATATCTGGGAATGGAATCAAATTTCTAAGTAAGTTGTCTTGATTATCCCTTGGAAAGCTGATTTGTTTATTTTATTCCCTCTTCTCGAATATTGCACAATTTATCGGCGCCATTTGCACTGGTACAAGAATATCTAGCACAGCTGGATGAACAAGTATGTACCAAAAGCAAGGCTGTCATGGCAATACTGCAAGCTATTGGTATTATTTCATTTTATATACCTGATATGAATAGGGTTGAGTATATTTCAAATGTTCCTGGCTTCTAAAAAGTCAATACTATCAACATTAAAGTAGTTGTCATAATGGCTAACATAAACAAGCCATCTGAATACTGCATTCCTTTATTATTAAGCAAAGGACAAAACTGTACAAGCCATCTAAGAGTAGTAAATATTGTCAACTCTAAGTAAAATGAACAAAAAAACTCTACTCAAAACAAACTGAAAATGACTAGTTGTTAAAGGAAGAGCAAGCAGCAGAAGTAAGAAAATCGAATTAAACTTTATAAAGCTTCACAACATGGGAGACTGAATGCGACAAAGATTTATAACAATTGTCATCTAATTATGTGATATGCAGAGAGAGGCCAAACTTACCTGATCAACCATTCCACTTTCACTGGGGCGTAAGCTTGTGCTATGATCACGGCGAGTGTACCTTGAAGCTTGTCCCTGGGTATCATCCTGAGCAACAGGTGTGGTTTTTCCAATAATAATATCCTCACCTGAGACTCGTGTGCCCTGACATAAGAACAAAACTAAGGAGATGGATAGTTCGAAGGCCTTTAAGGAGATGGAGTGATGTTAGGGTCCGTTTGGGCGTCCTTGATTACAGTAATATCATCCATACTTTTACATTGCAATTTAACAGAACGATGAAAATTGTGTTTGTTTAAAAAATCTTAAAACCATGGCGTGATGTTCGGACATGTTTGGGAAAAATGAATCCATTTTAAACGAACAAATGCCGTGGATATTACTTTTAAGGTTTTAAATAAATTATGACCGAGGCTACTCAAATTTAAATGACAACCAAACATGCTATTAATGTTTAGTTGGACACTCACAGGAGGGGCAAGGCCGTCATCATCCAATTTATCATAAGCTCCATGTCGCATTCCCTGCCAAACAGCAACAATGTTTGACTCGCAATCCTATGGAAAAAGAAACTAACATGGAAAACTGAACCTTAGGTAAAGCAATACCATAGTATTTTCCCTATTAGGACACCCAAAATCCTCTTTCACAAGTGTCCCCATCTTCTTCTCCTCATCCCTGTTGAATGACAATCGAGAAGCATGCGAATTAATGCTCTGGTTGGTATGAAGGAAGGAGGAAATGAATGAAATGGGAGGAGGGTAAGAGGGGAGGAAAAGGGAGAAATCCTTTTCTCAGTAGAACGGAAGAGGTGAGGGGAGGACAGGGAAGGGAGGAAGGAAGAGGAATCCCTCCGGCCCATCATTTCTCATCCACCTAAAGGGAAAATTATTGAATGTAACCGTTATTTTGGTGACATAGTATCACAAACCAATCAAAATCCCTCATATATCAATCTGTCCCCCCTATTTTCAGGGAAATCCTAGCCCATCTCAGCAAAAATTTGAACTGTATTAGTATGTTACAAATGATGACATGACATCCCCGTCTCATTCAATATTTACTCCTAGAAGTGGACGGATTGGAGAGGAAAGATAATTTCCTTCTTGTTTTGACCATTTTGTCCTTAAAAAAAAGTCATCCTTTTGTTATAAACGTATGAAGTAGTAAAATACATAATATACATTCCTTCATTCTTTTCTTCCATGAACCAAACAACAAAATGAGAGAAGAGCCCTTCCTTCCCTTTGGGATACATAATCCCTCCCTTCTTACTTTCCTTTCCTTCCACTTTTCCATCCCTCCTACCAAACAAAACATAAGAAAGGAAAAGCAACAGCTTGGGAAAAATGATGGACGGAAGAAATTTAGTGCATACACTTTTCCTATATGAAGAGAAGAATTTTGCTACTCCGTATTACACGTTACCTATATGAACGGAAGAATAATGACCGGAAAAATCCACGCTCAATTGAAGATTGGTTCATGATTATGGAGTCTTCTTGATTATACCCAGAATAGCAGGCAATGGCAACAATAGCATTCTTTCTCAAAATCACAAGGAACCAACATCATAACCAAGTCCAAGTACAAGACATACAAGCCACAAAACTAAGCCTCTGTTTGGTTCGTGGATTTGGTGATGGAAAGGAATGCGCTTTCTTTGTTTGGTTGATAAGGAAAGTAGTAAAGAAAAGAAAATGGCATGAGGAATAAATTGAAATGTTTGTATTTTGTGAGTTACATCCCTCTCTTTTTTCTTAAATTACAATGTGTGGTTCCCAAAATCATTAGTGGTTCCCGAATGCTTCCCAAAGTTTGCATCTCAAATGGATCCCAAACACATCATGTGGCAGAGGGCCCACATGATTTTGATTGGAGTGTGTTGAAGTGGTCCTAGTATTATTGAAGGTGGTCCTACTGCCACATTTGTTTGGTAACCATTTTGGATACAAAATTTGGGAAACGTAGCATTACTCAATTACAATTGCATGTTGAAAGATTTTAATTTGATATTCAAGCATGAAGGAAAACTCAAGGGAACTAGTTCTCTTTCGTTTTTCCTTTCATGTTTTTCTTTACTTTCTGTTTTCCTTCTCTAAATCTGCGAACCAAACAGAGCCTAAACGGGGAGCTTACAATGCCAGCTGGAAGCTGCCTAAAATGCAAATGCTCCATTGCACGAGTAGTAACTAGGGGCTTCTGGGGATAGTAAAGAACATAGGCTAGTGTGTCCTGTGTAAATAAAAAATGTTGAATGGCTAATGGAAGGCAAAACAAAAAAAAACAAGAACACTAATATGAAAATTGTAATTAAATAAGAAAAGAACTAGATCACACCATTCGTATCTGGTAATTTGTGACATACATTCCCATGGCTTGTTTTCCCATTGCTGACTGGTATGTATTACGAGGAGACTGCATTGTTTCACCTAGAAATAAATAAAAGAAGCAATAGATACACATATGTGTTAGTGTGTGTGTGTGTGTGTGTGTGTGTCAGTAGTGGTCCCTGGCCACAAGTTAACCGACCTGGTTATGGTCTGGAAACGGTATAATAGAAGCACAAACACCCAATATTAGTGAAGGATGAATTTCACAATGAGTGTAAGTTTGAGAATAAGCCTCTGCAGGGTTGAGCCTTGCAGCTGTAAGATCCTGCAAAAGATCATAGGGATGAAAATTTTGGGGGGAACAGATTCCTCTGCGGATTCAGGTACATATGAAGAGGAACCAAACAACCTCAAAACAGAATTCATAAGAATCGTTTCATTGTGTGTCCGTGTTGCATGTTTGTGCGTGTCAACATACATGTATACATAATTTCATGTCAGAAGGGACATTTCTCAGGCTGGAAAAAAAAAAAAAGAAATAGACACGAGCCCATTTGGATCAGCTTATTTGGGGTCAACAATGACTTATTTGGGATTATTGAAAGATTTGAGTCCATTTGGAAATTTTTCACAGCTTTTTCCAAAATCGATCCACTTTAAAGTTGAAAAACACAACTTAAATCAGAAGCAGCAATTTGCTGTTTTTTTTCCCGAAAATCAATCAAACAAAAATATCTTCTTCCCCCAGCAATACCAAACAAGGTCTAGATACTCACATTAATTGTCATGGAAATTAATGTAGTCTCCTCTTCCTCTGTATCCACATACTCAATAAATCCTTTGGCCACAAGATCATGCCAACCACTTTCCTCGGTGGATTCCTGAGAAAAGACTTTCCAGGATTAGTTGTATTGAAGGAAAATAAACTTCTTCCCTTTTGGAGAATGTGTTTGGATTTCGACTTATTGGCCTTAGAAATGGTGAATAAATTTAGCCAAACGAGTGACGATGACATACTTTTTGCTGCAGGGCAAGGATATCCTTCTTCTTTATTGGAAGCCTTTGTTTTTCCACTATAAACAATGGTCTACTACAGCGGCCATAGTCTGTATAAAGTCGAAGCTCTTTCAAATGAATATCACGGACAACTCCAACTTCAGTGTTCACATCTACCTAGTGAAAAATAAGTTTTTAACCAAGATTAAGAAAAGGATAATTACTAAGAGAATGAAATTCCATGGAAAAACTACAAAATTGTTGGCGAGAACATCTAGAAATCACTGTCTCACTTATAAACAAATAGAGTCAACATGGTAAACTAATTGGAAAACTCTAGCAATCAAGGATTCTTGAACTGCATTGAAGAAATAAAATGCCAGAAGGAGAGGAACTGAAGGCAGCATCGACAAACTTCAACCAATAACAATGATGTGCTTGGAATGGTAGTAACTTTTTTTTATAGCACATATATCTATATTTACATAGTTTGGATATAGAGAACAAAAAAAAAAAAAAAAAAGGAGGGATAGGAATGGGGATAGAATAATGACAGAGTGAGTTATTTCCATAGAAGTTGAGGAGCATGGATTCCATCAACCCCCAACTCATGTCCTCATGCACAAAAAACCATCACCAACATAAAAGCGGAATCAAGTAAGAATTCTTCGTTTGAAAAACTAAAATTTGGATTAGAATGTATTTTTAAGATAACTAGTAAAAGAAGAGGGTAAGGATGTGTTTGGCATGACGTTTCCATAATGCATTCTCGCCAATTGTAAGTACATTATCTTCTTCGATTTCAACTGCTTTCAATGATAAATTCTAATAGAATCTTATTTTCTCAAAAGCCAAGTCTTACTTGCTTCGTCTTTTAAGTTGGAGATGGTTTTTTGTGCATGAGGACATGACTTGAGGGATGACGAAACCTCATGCTCCTCAACTCTATTGTAAATAACTCTCACTGTCACGTTTCTATCCCCATCTTTACCACTCTTTTGTTTTTCTTCCCCTCTAGGTCTAAGGTATATCAATACTGACACATGTACTTCAGAAAAAAGGTTACTTTGGATTCATATGTCCACTGGAAAAGAATATTCTTGGAAGAGGTTAATTAAAAGAAGTGGCATTCGATTTCAAGTCCTTCATAATAAGATTTCCAAGCAGAGGTCCAACCACATTTTATTAACCCCAAAAGTCCCTTAGATTAGATTGTAATGGTGGTAACATTCACTGCGATTAGACTGTAATGGTGGTGAATGTCGTATTTTCTTACTAACTGTGTAAAAGTAAATGCTTGTTGATTAAAAAAAAATGCCAAATTCTACTTAAGTGGGTTAATTTTCACTTCGATTTGTGACAAGGCAGTGAATTGTCACTACTTTTATGTCATAAAGATTACAACTCAACGGCAATGAAGTTTCATTGCCATTGCACTCTAAAGCCACTAACAAAGTTATGCAGGCAGTAAAGGCAGTAACAATTACGAAAAACTGTCATAACTTTGTGATTTTTTGGTAGTTTTGGGAAAAATCTCTTATTTTGGCTAACTTTTTCTAGATCTACCCAATGGATATGTCAATTTTACCCAAAAAAAAAAATGACTTATTGACACCCAATTTGGAGCATCAAATTTTGGGGAAAAAAAATTGCTTAAAAAATGTAGTGATTATTGATTCTGTTTGATAGATTTGTTTTATAGGCTACCGATATATATTTATGAAAACAGATTTGTATATTAAAAGTTATGGTGATTTGAAATATAAAAAGAACTGTTTTAGGAAGCTTGCTGCGTATTTGCCAAAAAATTCTGAAGAGTGCATGAGTAGTAAATGAGGGAAACTCTGTCCTTTTTATTGGGTTTTATAAGTATTCGCGGTAGGATTTTCTATGCATCACTTTTTGTCGATAATAAGGATTGATCGCTTATAGTAATCAGTAAGCTTGACTGATAGGTTAAACGATTTTGGTTGGACTAAATTAAAAAGGAGTAATACCAGTGTTACCAGAAATCGGTCAAACCTTAATGATCCCCGTTTTAGAACGAGCGTTCTAGAACATGGTACGCTAGCAAACTGGAATGCCACTTCCGGCATTCCAGCTCTAAATCACGTGATATTGTAATAACACCACTAAAATCTCGTGCTATTGTAAAGATACCACCTACCCATTTAGGCTTTGACCTTTAATGTATATGTATGTATACATATATCTACTATCTTATAAGAATAGAGCAGGTGAAATTCAACCGCTTTCCAAAGCTGCTCGAATTTTCTGAAGTGCCGACTTTGCCCCTGTTTCTACTATATAATAAAAACAGAGCAGGTCATTAAGCTAGCTGCTCCAAATTTTCGAATTTCCAAGTTTGCCCCAGCTTGTCCTTTCTTGCTTCTGCTGCTTCACTGCTTTTCATGTTCTACATTCTTCATGAATCAGATCATTGTGCTGTCTGCTACTCTTAATTTCTCTCTTTCCCTCTTTCTCTCTCTACCGCAATTGTTGACCTTTGTATGTTTTCATATGTATTCTTGTAATTTAATAGTGTCAAGATTGTATCTGTGTGAGGGGAGGACCATTTGGGTAACAAGCTGTTGTTGCGATAGTTTAAGTATTGTTTGGGAAGAAAGGAAAAATACCAATATCAAAGAAGACCAAAATTGGTTGTGCCAAAGAGCCAGCCGTAATTGTTGACTTTGTTATTTTTGGGAAGCAAATTAGTGCCTTGTTTGGGAAGAAGAGAAAAACAACAAAATCAAAGAAGACCAAAATTGGTTGTGCCAAACAAGGCATAGCCAGAATTGTTAACTTTTGTGGTTATTTTGAAGCAAATGGTAAATATTTTTGCAAAGCTTGATTGACTCCTCATTTGAATGGTAAAAGTTGATTGAATACTCATTTTGATATTAATTAAAATTCAGAAAACTAACCTAAAACTAATTATCTACTTCAACTGACACAAATACCCTTGTATCAATTCATAATTGATCAACTAAATGTGGAAAATGATAATTGGTTTTAAAAAGGGTTAACAAAAATGGTTACTTAAAAAAATATGGCTACTTAAAATTCGTGCATAATTCCCAAACTGCACTTTACAACCATAATTACAATTGGTTTAAAAAAGAATTGACAAAAGTGGCTACTTACATAATATTTTCATATAGGTAAATTTTTGTAAGAAAAAAAACAACTTTTGCAATCATAATTACAATTAACTTAAAAAAAAAATCAACAAAATTCCTAAACTTTCCTTTGCAACCATAATTATACTTGCCTTGAAAGAGAGCCAACAAAAATGACTACTTACATAATATATTTTCATATAGGTCGATTTTTATGAGAAAAATATCTTGCAACCATAATTACAATTGACTTCAACAAGAGTCAACAAAAATGGCTACTTACATAATATTTACATATAGGTCAATTTTTGTAAGGAAAAAAATCAACTTTTGCAAGCATAATTACAATTGACTTAAAAAAAGGTCAACAAAATTCCCAAACTTCCCTTTGCAACCATAATAATAATTGGCTTCAAAAAGAGTTTAACAAAAATGCCTACTTATATAATATTTACACATACGTCAATTTTTGTAAACTACCCTTTGCAACCATAATTACAATTTGCTTCAAAACGAGCCAACAAAAATGGCTACTTACATAATATTTACATATAGGTCGATTCTTGTAAGAAAAAATCAACTTTTGCAACCATAATTACAATTTATTTCAAAAAGAGTCAACAAAAATAGCTACGTACATAATATTTACATATAGGTCATTTTTTGCAAGGGAAAAATAACTTTTGCAACCATAATTACAATTGCCTTCAAAATAAAATTGATTGTCGAAGTTGCCACTGAATTTTAAAATGACTATTTACATAATATTTACATATAGGTCAATTTTTGTAAGACAAAATCAACCTTTGCAACCATAATTACAATTGGCTTCAAAAAGAGTCAACAAAAATGACTACTTGCATAATATTAACAAATAAGTCAATTTTTATAACAAAATTGATAAAATGGTTATCTTTTGGCACAACCATTTTTTTAATGCTTAATTTAATATTTTCATTACGCGCGCGCAAAATAGTTATATCCTTTTTTTTTTTAATAGTTAATTTAATATTTTGATTAGACACGCGCGCACACACATAGTTTTATGCTTATATTTAGCCTTTTTAGTTATAATTTGTATCATAATAATTATTGTAGTTTTATTACACACATGTCAATATAAATATAATTTAAGTAATGCTATGCTTTCCAAATCTTATGTGGTAGGATTACAATTCATGTTTGCATGTAAATGTCACTGGTTTTCTACAATTTCACAAATCTTTGGCCTACTAATTAGGCCCTCTTTTTAAGAGAAAAACTCGTACATTTGACGGGCACGTGCAAAGCACGTGCTGTCCCACTAGTATACATATATGAACAAATACGAAAATGGTCTAGAAAATCATGTCCCGTTTCAATCTACTATACTCTGTTCCATCTTAGAGATCTGGAGAAGTGTTACCCCCCACCGTACCACATTCCATAGTTGGTGGCGATCCACGTTTTAGTTCCCATTCCTCATACCGAATCAATTTAGTGATCCAGGTAACCTTGAGTAATACTATGCTTCACAAATCTATATCCAAGATCGGCTTTCCAATGCGTAGCAGTGGGACCATCCAAACTAACATCTAATCAAAATTCAGGTGCTCCCACTGCCATGTGTTGGGAAGCAAATTTGGGAATCATGGCATTAATATTGCTCATTGAAAAGTGATAAGAAGTGTGATGGGACAAATATTTCAGACGGACAGAATTAAAACAGGACTAATATACGATACACAATTTTATTTTTTCAAAAATTTGGTAGGGGTTGATTCCACACATTTGTGTATAACAGTTTTTTTTTTTCGCAAATACAAACATCTTCTCCAACTTAAAAGTGGAAGCAAGTAAACTTGCACTTTTGAAAAAGATAAAGTTGCATTTAAGTTAAAACGAAGATGATAATGTAATCATAAGGGGTGAGAATGCATTCCAAACATGGCATTATAGACGCACATAATGCACCGTTTGGTATGGAAGTAACTTCTTTTACTTAGTACACTTAGCAATAGTGATATTTTTAAGAATGTATAGAGGGAGAATAAAAAGAAGACAAGTAGAGATGGAGGGAGAATTGTAATAGAGTGAGAGTTCTTTGTTGTAGAAGTTGAGGAGCATAAATTCCGTCAATGCCAAACTCTTGTCCTAATAAGCAAATCACCATCTCCAACTTAAAAGCGGAAGAAAATGTTGAGTTCATTATTTAGTTCAGTGTTATGTTTTTATTTTTATTATTATGTTGGGGTCCTCTTGTAATATTACTTTTATATGTTTAATGTTAATATAAAGAGGGTGTGACATATTGTCAACCCTAAGCTTCCCAAAACTAATGTTTCTACATGGTATCAGAGCCAACCATGGCACACCATCAAACTTGACACCACCACCACCTGCAACAGCCACCCAGCCACCACTCTGACCTGCGCCACCTCAGCCCAGCCTTCCACAGCCCCTCGCCGACCACCAGTTCTCCTCTTAGCCTGCGCCGAACCCTACCCTGCTTCCCTACCTTACGCCGCAACCCACACTAACCTTAGCCGCAACTCCTTCTGGTCACCTTGGACTGAGTCGCATCCTTCTCTTCTTCATTCCCAGCCCTAGCCGATCTGAGGGCACCAAGCAAGTCAGTGGTAAAGAAACATTGACCGAGTCTGGTACTTCGGACAGGGGCACACAGTTTTGTGATTACTGTTCTCGACCACATCATACTAGGGAGACCTGTTAGCAACTCCATGGTCGTCCCCCAGGTGTTCGTGGTCGTGGGGGTCGTTCTGTGTACGCTAGAGGTCGTGGTGGTCAGGCCCAGGCTCATCATACCGCGGTCACAGATGCACCAGATGTTACGTTTGCTGAGCCTTCTACTGTTGGACCATTATCTACTACTGAGTTTGAGACGCTTAAAAATTTGATGGCTCATTGTGCTCCCTCTACATCTACTGGTGCCTCATCCTCCTTTGCCCAATCAGGTAATTCAGTCACTTCAGCAAGAGCTTTCCTTTCTCATTCTTCGTTCCCTTGGATCATAGATTCCGGTGCTTCAGATCACATGTCTCGTTCTTCTGACTTATTTTCTGATTATAACCCTTATTCAGGTAAAGAAAAGGTTAAAATTGCCGATGGTACCTTCTCTTCAGTTTCCGGGAAAGGTTTAATTCATGTGACTCCTTCTTTATCACTAACCTCTGTGTTGCATGTTCCTAGTTTTTGCCATAATCTCTTATCTTTGAGTCGTATTACACGTGATTTAAACTGTTGTGTAACCTTTTTCCAGTCTCACTGTATTTTTCAGGATCTTATCACGAAGAGGACGATTGGCAATGGTAAACAGGAGAACGGGCTTTACATTTTGAATGAAGGGGAGAAGCTAGCTCATTACACTGTTGTTTCTAGGAATAAAGCTGAAGAATTAGAACTTTGGCATAGGAGATTAAGACATCCATCTATCTATCTTCGTAAACATATGTTTCCTTCTTTTGTTTCCAATAATGATGTTTCTAGTTTTTCTTGTAAGGCTTGTGAGCTAGGAAAACATCATAGGGCTTCTTTTGCCCCTAGCAATAATAAAAGTGTTTTACCATTTGATTTAATACATACTGATATTTGGGGTCCTTCCCGTACTGTGTCTTTAAAGTGTTACAGATGGTTTGTTTCGTTTATTGATGATTATTCCCGTACAACTTGGTTATATCTGATGAAAGAAAAACGGGAAGTTTTCATGATTTTCAAGCACTTTCACAAAATGGTAGGCACACAATTTGGAGCTGTTGTTAAGATTTTACGTTCGGATAATGGGGGTGAATATATCGATTCTGGTCTAGCTGACTATTTTTCTACTCACTGCATTGTCCATCAGACATCTTGCACTAACACCCCTCAACAGAATGGGGTAGCAGAACATAAGAACCATCATTACTTTTTTCTGTCAATGCTCCTCGGTCCTATTGGGGTGAAGCAGTCTTAACAGCTGCTTACCTCATTAATCGTCTTCCCACTCGTGTCCTGGACAAAAAGTCAACCTTAAAAGTACTTTCTCCGGCATCCTCTCCTTTGTCCATTCCTCCTCGAGTGTTCGGTTGTATCTGCTATGTTCATAACCATTCTCCTACCCGTGGAAAATTGGATCCTTGTGCCATCAAATGTGTTTTCGTCGGATATTCTCCTACTCAGAAGGGGTATAAATGCTATCATCCTCAGTCTCGAAAGTGGTTTGTGTCCATGGATATCACGTTTCTCGAGTCTCAGTCCTATTTTCTTGATTCCCAGCTACCTCTTCCGGGGGAACGAGGTACGTTGAAGAGGTATCTGAGGGTCAAAGTCCATTTGATGTGTTACCTACGATGATTGAAGTGGAAACCGAGAAAGGGGGTGAGAGGGAGGCAATGATGGGAACGTGTTGAGAGAGAGCCGGAGAAGAATGAAAAGGGGAAAGAGTTGCTACTTTATTCTAGAGGGACGTGGAGTAAGAGAGGGACAAAAGATGCTACGTTCCCTCACAGCCACTGCCATTCTCTTTAAGTGATAATGATTCTAGTGACTATCATTCAGGTAATTCTGGTGATTCTATTACTTCTATTAATTCTATTTCTGAAATTCCTAATCCTGGATCTGATGATTTAGATATTCCTATTGCATTTCGTAAAGGTATTAAGTCTTGTACTAAACATCCTATATCGAACTTTGTGTCTTATTCCCACTTGTCTCCTTCTTATAGAGTCTTTCTTTCCAAAGTTTCCTCTGTATGTGTCCCTAACCATTTTTAGGAAGCTCTTGCTGACCCCAAGTGGAAACAGGCCATGATTGAAGAGATGAAAGCTCTTCATAAGAGTGGTACTTGGGAACTGACAACGTTGCCTAAGGGAAAAAGGGCCGTGGGGTGCAAGTGGGTGTACACAGTGAAGCACAGAGCTGATGGTTCTATCGAGCGTTATAAAGCTCAATTAGTGGCTAAGGGCTTCACTCAAACTTATGGTGTGGATTATGAGGAGACCTTTGCACCAGTTGCAAAGATGAACTCAGTCAAAATTCTACTGTCCCTTGCTGCAAATCTAGATTGGCCGCTTCACCAGTTTGATGTGAAGAATGCGTTTTTACACGGTGATTTGGAAGAAGAGGTGTACATGGATGTGCCTCCAGGCTTTGAGTACTCAAAGAGTGAAGGAAAGGTGTGTAAACTTAGCAAGTCGTTATATGGCCTAAAGCAATCCCCAAGAGCGTGGTTTGAGAGGTTTTCACAAGCTATGCTTCGATATGGCTTTAAACAGAGTCATGCTGATCACGCTTTGTTCATAAAACACTCAATGCAAGGTAAAACTATAGCTCTTATAGTGTACGTTGATGATATTGTCCTTACAGGTGATGACTTGGAGGAAATGGGAAAGTTAAAAAATTACTTGGCTACAGAATTTGAAATCAAAGACTTGGGAACATTGAGGTTTTTCTTGGCATTGAACTTGCTCGGTCTAAAGATAGGATCTTTATTTCCCAGAGGAAGTATGTTCTTGACTTACTTAAAGAGACAGGACTGCTTGGAAGCAAAGCGTGTGATACACCAATGGAATCTAATCAGATGCTTAGTGAGGAAAGTAGTGGAACTATGGTGGACAGGGGGAGATATCAGAGACTCGTTGGTAAACTCATTACCTATCTCAGACTCGCCTAGATATTGCGTTTGTTGTTAGCGTTGTTAGTCAATTTATGCATTCTCCACGAGAATCACATCAGGATGTTGTTTTTTAGATTCTTCGACATTTAAAGTCCGCTCCCGGGAAAGGATTATACTTTGACAAATCATCTTAGGGTCGAAGCTTATACTGACGCTGATTGGGCTGGTTCAGTTACAGATAGGAGGTCCACTTCTGGGTATTGTACGTTCGTATGGGGAAATATAGTTACCTGGAGAAGCAAGAAGCAAAATGTAGTAGTCAGGTCTAGTGCTGAAGCCGAGTTCAGGGCTATGGCCTAAGGTATCTGTGAGCTCCTATGGATCAAGTCAGTGTTGAGAGATTTGAAGTTTGAACAATTGGATTCTATGAAGTTATACTGTGATAATAAGTCTGCAATTAGTATAGCTCACAATCCTGTTTAGCATAACCAAACTAATAAGTCTCAGTAGTGGTACTATTTGTATTCCCTTTGTGAAGACTGGTGATCAAGTTACAGATGTTCTCACTAAGGGGATTGGAAGTCGATCGATTCACTCCATTCTAAGCAAGCTGGGCATGAGAGATATTTTTGTACCAGCTTGAGAGGGAGTGTTGAGTTCATTATTTAGTTCAGTGTTATGTTTTTATTTTATTATTATGTTGGGGTCCTCTTGTAATATTACTTTTATATGTTTAATGTTAATATAAAGAGGGCGTGACATATTATCAACCCTAAGCTTCCCAAAACTAATGTTTCTACAGAAAATGTAAAATTTAATTAGAATACATTTTTTAAACAACTTGAAAATGAAGAAAATTTATTACAATTGGCGAGAGTGCATTCTGAGAATAGTCACTCCAAAAAGGCCCTAATATGATAATATCAAAAAAGAGAGACTAGTCAGTATGCTAACCTGTCTTCTCAGCTGTCTCAGAGTCCTCACCAAGAGTTCAGGATTACGATGAATGCCAACCCAGCAACCATTGACAAATATTTTTGTAGATTGAGGGATAACTGCAGGTGATATTTCCTACAAATTAAAAGGGTTATAAAACAGCCTTTGTAGAGGGGACTAAAAGAACGTCAATTATCCAGCCAAACAGCTTCCTGATTAGTTACCTCAAAATTTTCAGTACTCCACTCTTCCAGAAACTCCAAAATGGGATTTGCTGCTGATCCCACTGTAATGTACACCATCAATGCAAGATTCTTTACCAGTCCACAGGCCTAATTTAAAAGCAATTAGTACTCTTTTGGATAGAATTTGTAGAAGGCATCTCAAGAGTCAAGAGCATCACAAAATATTGACACATGCATCTATATCTATATATACATATGAAGGTAACTCATAACAAGTACTTGTCCTTCAGGTGTTTCTGCAGGACACATCATCCCCCAATGTGAATTGTGCAACTGTCGCGGTTTTGCCAATTTACCTGGGTGGATAGTGACGAAAATTTTTATTAGAAATGAAATTGAAACATTGTGGCCTGTCTAGGCATCCCATGAATTTGAATTGAATTATTCACAATTTAGAAAGCATTGCAATTTAAAAAATCAATCATCTTCAATAAGACAATTTAAAAAGAAATATTAGTTACGGAAAAAAAAAATTATATATATACATATGCTTAAAATGATGATGACGTCATCTTAAGCAAACCTAGGAAAGACCAACCAAATATGAAGTGATGTTCAAAAGTTTTCCATATTTCACGATGAACTAATTTACAGTGATGGTTTTTTGCATGCAAATGCTTTCCAAATTGTGCACGGCCATTCAAATTTATGGGATGCCAAACAGGCCATTAGGCATTAGGCAGCAAATAAGTTGATGTGTGACAATAAAATTATATCAGTACTGGTAAACAATTAACCTTCACGCCCAATAGGTGAGTTCAATCTTCTCAAGTGGGAGAGAGTGGAGGCAAATGTTAAACGATTCAAAACCTGTCCGACATAATGCCTATAAATGATGGAAGACCTTAATTGCACAAATTTAATGTAACGTATATTTATGTACACCAACCTGTGAAACTCCCGCTCTAGTCCCAGCTGCATTTGCCTGTCCCCAATTCCCGGTAGCAAGGGAGTACTTAAGCCCACTTGTAATTGTTTTCGCTTTAATTGCAAATTGCAAATTAACATCCTTTCCATTATCAACACACTGGTACATGGCACATATGGCACGGTTTAAAGTTACACCAAGCCATATTTATCACAAGCAAGATCATTAACGCTGTGTTTGATTTAGGGACTTAGTGAGGGAAGGTCCAAGAAAACACAGCAGACAACACTTCTCTTTGTTCGTTAAGAAAATTTTGAACTTTGTGAGCTACTTCCCTGCCTCTTTTATTGATTTCCTCTTATATTTTTGAAGTTTTTAACTTCCATTATTATTTAAGCATGGAGGATAACACTTACGGAAAAGCTTTTGCTCTCTTCTTTCCTTTCCCTCATCTATGTCCGTAAACCAAAACAGAGCCTATGTCTAGAAAAGCTTGTTTAAATGAGGAAAACCTTTTGAACGTAGGATCTCACATCCCTGGTTAACTTTCTAAATAACTGCATCAATTTTAACGTAAGTTATGGTAACTTGAACCTTCAAATCGGAAAAACATCCAAAAGTTCACAAATAGCAGACCATTCGGAACAAGCCTCCAAGTAAAGGACCAGCAAGGTCCAGTCTCTTATTGGCATAGTGATCTCTGTCATCTTCTGGCCTTCGGCCAAGTACACAAAGTAAAAGTCGGTTGATGATGTATCTGGTGACAGAACAACAAATGACATCTCTTAGGGCTTGTTTGGGCATCCTTGAATGAAAAAATTGCATCAAAGTTTTTTTCTTATAGTATATTAACTAAAATGTTGATGTACTTGAACTGCTTCATTTAGGAAAATTGTGCTCATTTGAAAATGATATTTAAATCATGAATTTTCATCCCAAGAAACTCAGAAATTTTAGTTTACAATACTATACAATATATTCATTAAGAATGAGGCTTTACCACATTAACCCCCCAAATAGAGTTATCAACATACCCAAAATAATACGCTTTCTTAGTCTCACAATACTCGCCAACCCCAACATGTGGAAGCATTTCTCTTTGGAGGATTTCTTTGGCATACCTACAAAAGAGACAATTAAGTAGTTCTTCACGAGAAACAAAGAATCCAACTAGGCGGTAAAAATAAGAAATTCATACCCACCTAATTCTCTTTTCTCGTGTGGCACCCACAGTAGATCCTCTTTTACCAATATAATCAAGTGCAACCTACAACACAAATAGATACAAAAGTCATACATGTATATATGCCTTCTCTTGGCCTCATAGAAAGTGAGGGAAAAAAAACCCTCCTTTGCAACTATATAGATCCCATATAAAATTTAAAATAGCATAATACCTGTTGATTTTGAATAACAAATGCCTCTTCCAAGGACGGTCGAAGTAACTCCATCATTTGAGTATCGGAAAAGTCATAACAAATATGTTCTAATATATCTTTGTCCGCAACAAAACCTAATGCCCGAAAAACAATTATTATCGGGATTTCTGTCCGTATGTATGGAAGTGTAGCACGGATATATTGCCCTGAGGAACCCTGCATTCAATTCCATTCTCTTTAATCAACTATAACTCAACAATATTAAAAATAAAATAAAAACCATCCAAAATTGAAATTACCAATTTGGCACTAGCCCGATACAGCATTCTCACAAACATGCCACTGGGTGGTCTGTTTTGGGACTCTGATAGAGAACGAACTTCAGCCACATGGGAATACTTGTTAGGCTGCCTTTTCTTGAATACATACACATGGTTTGTACTCATTTTTTCCTGAGCAATCAGAACCTTTTCGCTCCCATTGATAATGAAATATCCACCTTGATCATATGGACACTCTCCAAGTTCAGTTAAATCTTTCTCCGAAGTCTGATACAAACTACAATAGCTAGACCGGAGCATTATAGGGACCTAACAAACAACAAGAAATGTGCAAAAAAAAAAAGTAAACAAAAAATAAATCACAATTCACTTAGTTAAAACAGTTATTAAACTCAAATTTTAATACCTTCCCAATGAAAACTTTGGTGAAGTCCTGTGTCTCGGTGACTTCTTCACAGTCGTGCCCTTTTTTAATGACTCTCTTCGTGACATCTACATATAACGGGGATGAGTAGGTCAAGTTCCTCAACCTCGCGGCCTTTGGATATAAAGTTGCAGTCTCTCCATCAGATTCCGTCATCATGGGTTTACTCAGATATATCTGCCCAAAGCTGATCCTATAGATAGTCTGTGTTGAAGTAGTGGAAGTAGTTTGAGCAATTAAGCGTTGGGGAGACACTAATTTGTACTAATGAGCTTCTTTTATGATCAGTTGAATTAAAACCGAGACATTGACATTGTGCGCTTGCAATAATTATCAGGAACAAACAATTTATTTGTAAATGTATTGATTACCAACTTTGAATTGTCACAAAGTAGAAACCAAATTATCCAGAAAAGATCACATGCTCACTAGTTTTGGCTACAAAAAGGAAAAACAAGGTCCTCTATATCTTCAGTTTTTGGCACAATGAATGTATTATCCTTTCTGATTTGCATAAACAAAGTTATAGAGAAATTTATTTATAAATTTTGCTCCACATCATCAAAACCTCTAAAAACTTCATTAGTTCAGCCATTATTGCCAAAACAAGACATTCTCCAAGCATCTTGCACCCATTGAACTTTTTATGGAAAATATTTCATTATAATGACATACGTATTACAAAAATTAAAAATAAAAAAACAACAATAGTAGTTATTCACAAGAAGTAATGTTATTGTTCCCAAATTAGTTTCCCAACAGCAGAACCACATTCAATTATTTTGGACTACCTATATTTTTTTATTGAAATTTGTTTTTGGTTCCCATTTTGGTATACAAACTTGAATCCATGGCAATATTCATGACAACAGCATATAATTTCAAGGAAAATACTTAACTACATATCTACATTTAGGCTTAGTTTGGCCCCCACGTGGCTTTTTAAAAGTAGCTTATGAAATTTATTATTAAATTATTTGATAATTTTGTACAAGTGACACATTACTCATCAAAAAAATCATAAAACCAAAAAGCAACTTTGAGCTTTTAAAAGAGCTCATAAAATAGTTACCAAATGAATTAATATGAAACTGTGTTTTAAAAAAGGAGAAGCACCAAATGGGGGCCAAACTAAGCCTTAGTATTGTGCTGATTTATGAAAGGTTCACTTGTACAATTTCATCAACATGATTGTTATACAATACGTATGTGACCAATTGTATGTTAGAATTATAGATAATGAAACATAAGAAATGTACTAAAGTGTTGTCGTAATTGTTATCCTACCAAGGCCTAAGTGGGTGTCAAATTTCTGTACAGATAATATAAAAGAATGAAGGTGAAAGGACCTACATCCGCACTCCAAAAGCCCTTGTTGGTTACATTTTGAATTTTTCTATGATTTTGATAAGATAACTTACAACCCTTTAAATAGGGTGAAGATTAAATATTACCCAACAGGATATCAAAGCTACTATTCGAATAATAAACCTCACAGATATCATATCTCTTAGCGATATGATAAGATATATATATACAACAGAGGGCATATTTCTTCAAACAGACAACACTTTCCTCATATATATTCTTGATTTTTGTGATATCATATGGATGTACATTGTATAGTTTCACTCATTAGCTCACAAGAACAAACATATACAATAAATCTGGAGAGAGAGAGAGAGAGAGAGAGAGAGAGAGAGAGAGTGAAACCTCAACAAAATCAGAGCTGCGGCCGGGGTTATGCTGAGACTCAGGGCGGATTTCAATATGAGCAGCCTCATCAACAATTTCTTGCATTGTGTTCTGTATGAACTCGTCGAACGAGTCGAGCTGTTGCCTCACCAGACCCTTCTCCTCGAAATACGCGCTGATCACAGCCCATGCATCCTCCTGAGTGATCTCTTGATCTTCATTATCAATATCACTATCATCATCTTGATCAACAACATCATTATTCGCTGTTGCTGGATCGTACTCATGATCTCCACCGTACATTTCAATTAACACCTTCTGATTCCTCTGAATTCAATCTATGTACATGTAATCTGACTTATTTTCATCTACTTTTTTTTTTTTGGCCAATTTTTGCAAAGGAAAATCAAAGAATTTTACATGAGATTAGTAAATGGATAAACCCAAATCATCTGATGCGCTGATTGTTTAAGAATATTGTTGTAAATACAATTGACGTGTTCAGTTTAATGAGCTTGATTTCAGGTTATAGACGTTAATTTTACCGGGAAAATTGGCGCAAGTTTCGAAACCCTAGAATGGTTGAGTGAGAGAGAGAGCTGTTGCCTGTTGCCTTTGATCCGAAAATTCTTGGGAGTGAGTTGCATATATATAGGGATATCATGACGTAATGGTTGCGTACGTTATGGGTCCCCCCTGCTAGTGACCGGATACATTGTGTAGCATTTGAGAATGGGTAAAGCATTTTAGAAATTTATATCCCAAAATTGTTCCACTTCACATTATTTGGAAAGTATTTTTTGGGGATAAAAATTTAGAAAGTATAGTACTCCCTCCGTTCCAAAATAAAGGGCCGTTTGATAAAACTGAAAATTAAGTACTGAAAATTAAGTGCTGAATTTTAAATACTGAAAATTTTAAGTGATTGAATTTGTAATACTTGAAACAATATTTCAAATACTGAAATAAAATGCATTCAGTGATTATTTTCAGTAGAAATTTTTCACTTAAAGTTTTCAGCAAGTTTTTGGTTAATTTTTTAATTAAGTGATATGTTATCAAACGCACTAAAAATAAGTAAGTGCTGAAAATTTTCATTTTCGCCACTTTATTGGGTTATCAAACACACCTGTCCACTACCCTTTTACACGCACAGGGACGGATTCAGGAATGTAGTTTAGGTGAGGCGAAGACATATGGGGGTTCTTGAAAAAAAAAATTTGTCGCTTATTTGTACATTTTTAATAATGAGTTAAGAAAAGATAATGAGATAAATATATAAAGAGAGATGAATACAAACTATTTGAGTCAACAAGGTATGAAGCAATTTGGAGTGGAGCAATTTGTAAGGTAAATTTAGAATTTATATTTATAAACGCACACCAAACTTTTTCAAAACATACATATATACATCAGTTAAAAAAAAATCTAAGGGGGGACGGGCTTAATAATTTTGAAAAAATCTAAGGGAGAGGGGGGGGGGGGGGGGGGGGAGTATATATACTTAAACTGTATTTTCGAATAATACTAGTATAATTAGAGATTTTTCCCAAATCTAGGGGGGCCGACATTCGGGGGTTCCTGAAAAAAAAAATTGGCACTTATTTGTATATTTTTAATAATGAGTTAAGAAAAGATAATGAGATAAATATATAAAGAGAGATAAATACAAATTATTTGAGTCAACAATGTATGAAGCAATTTGGGGTGGAGCAATTTGTAAGGTAAATTTAGAATTTATATTTATAAACGCACACCAAACTTTTTCAAAACATACATATATACATCAGTTTAAGAAAACAATAATTTGTGGTAGATGTTTTATTCACCTTTTGGGGTGGCACATTATCAACCATATATTTTTGTCCAAAATAAAATGCGGACACTTATTTTGGAACATCCAAAAAAGAAAAAGTGGACACTTATTTTAAAACGGAGGGAGTATTACTCCACTCTTTGAGAATTGTGATGTGTTTGATAAGTAATATTATAATTCTCAAATTTTGCATTTCAATGGTTTCCAAATATATATGTCACTGTCATCACTTTCAATGGTGGTGGAACCAATTTTACATTGTCCAAATAAAATCAAATGATTTCACTCAGGGGCGGATGCACATAGGGGTAAGAGGGGGCAGTTGCTCACCCTCAACTTTTCAAAATTACTATTTTACCCTAAATATTTCAAGCATTATTTATTTTTTTCCCTTAATTGCCCCCTTCTAAACTTTTCAAAATCACTCTTTTACCTTATATATTTCATACATTAGTCATTTTTGCTCCTTAATTGCCCCCCTAGCTTTTCAAAATATTTCTTTTACCTTATATATTTCATATTTTATTCTTTTATGCCTCTTAATTGCCCCCTTGACTTTTTAAAATAATCCTTTCACCTTACATATTTCATACTTTGTTCATTTTTGCCCCTTAATTGCCCCACATCATTTCAAAAAAATACTTTTAAGCTTTAAAAATCAGGTAGGGGGCGATGCCCCTGAACCCCTGTATAAGTTTCTGCCCCCTGGACAAAACTCCAAGGTCCACCCCTGATATCACTGCCACATCCATTTGAAATTCATTTGAGATACAAAATATATGAAGCATAACATTGCTTATTGTTGAAAATAACGTTGCGTCCTCCAGTTGGCGGAAATTCTTCAAAAAGTAACCAAGTAAACCTTCAAAGCGTGTACTAGACACTTTCCTAAATACAATATTCGCCCCCACCAGATATTATAATTGGTGTGCAACTAGGTATTCCGCGAGTTTGTGTTCAAGATACAATGAAACAAACACTACCTGCAATTTGCATTATTAAAGACAGCCCTAGAATTATCACTGATATTTTTCAACCAAGTCTGTATTCTGTTACTGCAGTTTAACAGAATACAGAATAATGTAAACTTTGCAAAACGTAAAGGACATGGAGGAATTAAAGCAGCATGCTTAATCTGTAGGGCGAGAGAAAGAGACTGTTAAAAGTTTTTCTTTCATTAGTTTTAATTTGGCTTTTGTGAGTTCTATTATATAGGCATTGAGAGACACCTAGCACTGATTCATCAGGACCGGCCCTGAGATTTTGAGGGCCCTACTCGAACTTTTAAATGGGGGCTCTCTATATATTAGCATAAATATTACAAATATTACTTATTCATTACTTAAATAATAAATTTGGGTTAGTATTTTTTAGAGTGGGCCCTACCTAAAGGGGGGCCCTACGCGACCGCGTGTGCCGCTTCCCCTCAGGGCCGACCCTGCGATTCATAGAACCAATCCATGGCATCCAAACATATTCCACGTCACAGACTTATAAGACTGTCTATGACATTTAATCAACTAATAGGTGCCTTTTCTAATAGTTTTTTCCTCTTTCACCTAATTTCTTCCTTTTAGGTTCAGGCAATCTAACAATAGCCCTACAGCCCCAAACTTTCAAATAATTTAAATTAGGTTTCCTTTTCTTCCAAAATTCATAAGTTGTTTCTTTTAGATTTGTAGAAAGAATCCTACTCAAAATATAACATGCATTTAACATAACTTTACTCCAAAAACCTTTACCTAAACCGGAATAAGAAAGCATAGCATTAAACATTTTAGTCAGTGTCCTATTTTTTTTCTTTCTGCTACTCCATTCTGTTGTGGTGTATAAGGTGCAGTAAGTTCATATATGATACCAACATCCTCACAATATTTAGGAAAGTGATATTCACCTCCCCTATCAGATCTAAGACATTTTATTTTAGTATCACATTGATTTTCTACTTCATTTTTATACAGAATAAATTTATCTAGAATTCATCCTTAGTATTCATAAGATAAACATGACAATATTTAGAGAAGTCATCAATAAACGTAACAAAGTATTTTTTACCATCTCTAGTAGGAGTACTATGCATATCACATACATCACTGTGTACTAATTGTAACAAAGTAGAAGATCTTTCAATTTTTGGAAATGGAATCTAGTTATTTTGGTTTGCATGCATACTTTACATTTCCCATTCATATCTTTTTCATATCTAGGAATTAAATTCAATTTAACTATATTATCCATTTTCTTAGTATTAACATGTCCTAAGCGACTATGACATAAAGAAAGACAATCAACCATGTAAGCAGAAATATTCATTTTATTAATAATATTGAGCTTAAACATGCCCTCATACATATAACCTTTGCCTACAAAGGTACCACTCTTAGACAGAATAAATTTGTCAGCCTCAAATACAAGTTTGAAACCATGCTTATTAAGCAAGCTTCCAGAAACTAAGTTCTTTCTTACTTCAGGGACATAATAGACATTGGTGAGGCTAAGGACTTTTCCAGAAGTGAATTCTAGATCCACAGTCCCTTTGCCTTTGACTGTTGCAGTAGAGGAGTTTCCCATGTAGAGAATGGCTCCATTTTCGACATGTTCATAGGCAGAAAACGTAGCTTTGTCCTTGCACACGTGCGTTGTGGCACCCGAGTCTATTCACCAAGCACCATCGTCTTCGAGGAGATTAACCTCGGATATTATCACTACGAATTTTCCTTTCGAACTCGATGCTTCTTGTTGCTTTTTCTTTTTGAATAAGCGACAGTCCTTCTTGAAGTGGCCCGACTTGTTGCAATAATAACAAATACCCTTTTTCTTCTTGTTTTGAGAGTCATTAAAATTATTTTTCCTCTTATTGTTATTTTTCCCTTGGTGAGCATTATGATGGGGCTGTTTATGCTCCTTCTTTTCGTTCACCACATGGACCTTAGAAGCATTTTTATCTTGCTCCTCATTACCATCTCGAATTCGAGACTCGTGCTCAAATTTGAGATGAGTCTCCAATTCCTCGAGTGATATGTCCTCTTTTTTATGTTTAAGACTTTTCTTATAGTCTTTCCATGATGGAGGAAGTTTTTTAATAATTGCAGAAACTATGACATCTTCATCCAGATTTAATTTCTTAAGTTTGCAATGGTTGAGAATATATTGAATCTCATGAAATTGATCAATGATCAACTTATTATCAACCATCTTATAGTTAAGAAATTGACCAATTAAAAATTTCTTACTTGTTGCGTCCTCCGCAAGATATTTTGCCTCCAATTTGTCCCAAAGTTCCTTTGCAGAGCCCACATTTTGATAGAGATCGAAAAGAGAGTCAGCCATAGCATTTAGTATGTGACCGCGGCAAAGGTAGTCATCCGTCCCCCATTTAGCGCATTCCCTTGCTTGAGCCACCATCTCGTTTTCTCATTCTGCGGGTTTGTTCTCTTTGAGAACATACACTATCTTCAAAGTGGTGAGTAGAAAATGCAATTTCCTTTGCCAACGAAGAAAATTACCACCATCAAAATGATCCAATTTCACGAAACTTTCAGTCATTTGACGAAGTGACTTTGCCGAAGAAGTGTCCGCTATTAGTAAAATATTGTATTTAGATTGTTGAAAATAATGTTGCATCCTCCGATTGGCGGAAATTCTTCAAAAAGTAATCAAGTAAACCTTCAAAGCGTGTACTAGACACTTTCCTAAATACAATATTCGCCCCCACCAGATATTATAATTGGTGTGCAACTGGGTATTCCGCGAGTTTGTATTCAAGATACAATAAAGCAAACACTGCCTGCAATTTGCACTATTGAAGATAGCCCTAGAATTATCACTGATATTTTTCAACCAAGTCTGTATTCTGTTACTGCAGTTTAGCAGAATACAGAATAATGTTAACTTTGCAAAACGTAAAGGACATGGAGGAATTAAAAGCAGAATGCTTAATCTGTAGGGCGAGAGAAAGCTAGAGACTGTTAAAGTCTTTCTTTCATTAGTTTTAATTTGGCTTTTGTGAATTCCATTATATAGGCGTTGAGAGACACCTAGCACCGATTCATAGAATCGATCCATGGCATCCAAACATATTCCACGGCACAGACTTATAAGACTGTCTATGACATTTAATCAATCAATAGGTGCTTTTTCTAATAGTTTTTGTGTATATATACACATATATGTATATACATATATATATATATATTCTAGACATCAATTGAATAAACACCTTTGCATGAAAAGTCAAATGGGTTTTTATACCTTTCAAATTGATCGGGTTATATAACTGTGTATATGTATATATACATATGAGAGAAATTATCCAGTGTTTCTCACACTCACCTAAAAATGACTCTTCTCCTTTTAATCTCAATCGTACGCCTGTAGACACCCCAATTTTGACCGACCGTCGAATTTAGGAGAGCGTCACCTCCACGTCCGATGATGATAAGGACCGAAAGGATTCGAAGTATTCCAAGCTCTTCAGAAAATTCTCCAAACGCGATAAAATTTCACAGAAAGAAGAATATACCAGGTATTTAGGAGAATTCAGGTATAAAACACCATTTTTGGAAAAGATCTTCGAAAATAAGAAAAAGGAAGAAAGAAAAGACCTAAAAAGGGAAGTTCAACAAAAAAACGGCACACGGCAGTATTTCGCGGCACCCAGTGAGTGTCGAACGGCATTCAGTGAGTGCCGACCCGGCATTTACTAAGTGCCGCCGACATTTTCTGACTGCTGTTTGCTTTTAAAGTCCATATTTTGTGGTACAATACGTATATGTATGCGAATAAAAACAAAAAACTGATAAAGTAAGATTGACAAAAATACGGCAATCAATAATTTGGCGCGACACTAACTGAGAGCCGCGCGGCAGTCACAAAATGCCGTCGCGGCAGTCACGGAGTGCCGCAGCGGCATCCACGGACTGCCGCAGATGACTTTTGACTGCCGCCCTGGGCAGCAGTCTGTCTAATTTCAGGAAGTACGTATTGTACCACCAAATGAGACATTTACACCTGTCTTTTACTTCGAATTCACTGAAAATACTTGGTAATTTTGTCTATAAAAGAGGGAGGATCTTACTTGAGAAGGAGAGGTGAGACATACAACACAATACACAAGAGATAACCACCACTACACTAACATACTTTTGAGAAAGAAAATAGAGAGTTTTGGAGAGCTTGAAGAAGAGTTTGGAAGATCTTCAAAAGGAGAGAAACTTTGAGGATAGTTTGGAGGTGATCCTCTAACCATAGATTGTTTATTTACATTCTTTCTTTTGAATCTCTAATCCTCAAACTATTTTTTATTTTCTTTGCTCCATTTCTTTTGTTGGTCATACTTCTTTCTTGAGACTCTTAGAGATTCTCAATATCTCTCTTGAAATCTCTTGAACATGATCTTTTGAATCCCATGTAAGCTTGTGCTTCACATGAGAATCAAAGTTTGATCATCACTTCATTTTATAAGCAAATAGATGGATCCAAGTCCATACTCATGACTTGGGTCCTCTAAACTTGATGTTTCATGGAATCCTTTCTATATTCCTTTGAGACTCATGTGTATTAGTCATGTCTTCATCTCCAATGACCATCAAATGGTAGGAGAAAGTTGTTTTTGAGTCTAAGCCCATCTCCATGGTTTCGATTCCTTATCTTGAGATTTCATGAAGTCCATTCATACTTTACTTGAAATCTATAAATATAAAGGTCTTTAGCCTCCAATGACCATCAAATGGTAGGAGAAGATGGCTTAGTTTAAGTCCAACTTCATGGTTCAATAGTTGGGATTAACAAATAAAAGTTGAACTTGACAAATGAAAACAGTGAGTTCACAAACTGTTTTTGATCAAAGATTTTTAGTTCAAAATCTAACCGTTGGAATCAAGTGAAACCAATGGGAGGGTGTCAATAACTCAAAGTTCTACCACTGTAATTTTTGTTTTAAAGAAATTTCATGTTTAAAGTGGTTTGGTCATGATTTTTGGGAAGAAACAATAATCAGCCCAGAGTTTCAGCACAGCAACACTCTTTTGAAATAAGTAAATCGGGATTTTAATAAAATGTTTGTGGCCCAAAATAATTTTTTCTATGTAGACTAATGTGTTAGGAAGTCACCCTAAAAAGAACAAAGCATTTATGATCTTTTTGCTATTTTTAAAAAATCGTGCAAGAACTCTGGACAGAAGGTTGTAGAATGCTGGGTGATGTCTGATTTTCGTCCAATTCCCGGAGATCCGACCGTTGAAACTTTGATTTTCTTTTTGGGATAAAAACAGACACACAGAGGCATCTTGTTTCCAAAATTCATCAGGATCAAATCATGGGAACCACACTTTTTGATTTTTTAAAGTTATGATCTGCTCTTAGCAATTTTCAGAATTCTACAATAGTTTTTCATCAATCTTATGAATAATGGCTTAGATGAAATTTTCATGAGTCAAGGTTCAAACCATGTTTCAATAATGATTAGTTAAGCTTGGATTCAAAGTTTAAGTGATCCAAACCATTGAGTATTTCATAATTCATTCTTGTTCACGTACATATTCATCCATGTGGCTTGATGCTTGCAATTAGGACTTGTGTGCTTTAGATTTAATCACATTTTTATGGATTTATCCTAGAAGTCTAGGATTGTTATTTAAGGTCCAACTTTATATTTTGTATATCATGTGGATTAACCCTTTGTTTTGTAGCACTATTGAGGTACGATTTCTCAACCCCTCTCTAGTTTATTGTATCATTCGATTTTAATTGATCTTTGACTTCAAGCGCGACACCTTAGAATTAGGACTTGCCTTACTTGTATATATGGATTAGAGACTTTATTCCTGGGTTTTATCTATTTGCATGCATTTGCACGTTTAATATCCGCTGCTGGATCCCGGGTAAGTTCTCTTATTCCCTATTGCACATCATATTGCTTGCTACTTGAAATATGTGGCTTATGAATGATATTTTGCCATTAGCAATTTTACACCCTTTGGACATGCTTTTGTGATGAATATGTATATATGTATTAGTTGGGGGCATGCTTAGATTAATAAATATTATTGAAAGGATGTTGCGTAGAGGCCTATCACAAGATAGGATGAGAGAGGGTGTTTTAGTCCGACGGGCTCCTTCCTCTCTCATTCCATAATCCCCGGATCTAGTTAATCTCTGGTTTCTGAAAGATCAGTTTGCTTTGAAAATGGTTTCTTAATTTTTCCTTTAAAAAAAATTAAGTGGCGGCTCATTTGTTTTTTAATTCAAAATTTAGAATAGAATTTTAAAAGAAAAGCAGTGGGTAAAACGTGCGCTTCATGCAGCACGAGCAATAAGGACTAAGCCATAATCGCATACATTCATTCATTTCATTCATGAATAAAAGAGATAAAAGCATTCAAAGATCAAATAAAAGGGGGGACCAAGCTATGGCCCCACATACGGCAAGAGAAGGACCAAGCTATGGTCGCACGTACGGTGAATATTAATAAAAAAGCAAAATATAATAATAAAGGTATTTAAAGTGCCTATCCTACCGGCTATCATGGAGCCGTAATCAAAATAAAATGTATGTATACAAACATCTGAATAAAGTATGCATCCTCCAAAAAACACTCAAAAGAAATAAAAGGTACGAAAGAAAAAACAGGATCAGCCTCGACCCCGGCCGCGAGTCTGACGGGTCGTACGCCTGAGGGGCTCCTCCTCCGACTCCGTCCCGCTACCTCCGTCGCTCCCTCCACATCCTCCGCTACCGCCGCCTCTGGCTCGACCCCCGCTGCTACCTCCACCGCTACCACCACCTCGCCCTGCGCCTCGTCCAGCATCACCAGGAATGTCGCTGAGAGGAATGCCGAACTGTTGAAGCCGCTGCTGAAGCTGCCCCACCTGCTGGGACAGGACTCTGATCTTTTCCGTCTGAAATAAGAGAGGATAAGTCCAGAAAGTATTGAAAGGACGAATGGAATACTAAGAATAAAAGGGTAAAGATCATACCTAGGCCCTCAACTGAGCCGCAGCAGTCGCCCGAGCTCCCTCAGCCTGAAAAACAAGAATCAAGAATAAAGATTAGCAAAAGGAGAGGCAATCAAAGTCAAAGTGAAAAGCGGGGATAAGTTCCTTACCATCCACTCTCGTCCGAGAACCCACTGCTGCACGCTATGGGCATACGTCAAGCCTTCCTCCGCGTAAGCACGCGGGACGATGTCGTAATGAAGAGGAATAGTGGGTGCGCCCTGTGAAAGTCGGGGGATTGTCCTCAAGAAAGGCTCGCCGAACGAGACGGTCGACATGGTCCAATCCCACTCAGGCAAGGCAGGAGGACGAGCCGCAGCAGGAACATGCTGCAAACAAAAAATAATAAAATATAAGTAAAGAATGAAAGAAAACTCATAAAATGATGAAGGAATCATTTACTCACCCAAGTCACTTCCATCAGAGGGAAGTTCGGCATCAGCTTAGCAGCACGGAAGGCCGCATATCCTGTGAGGGGATCCAGGAAGTCGTGAATACCCGAGCCCATCAGAGCAGCCGTGAGCTCGCTACCCTGGAGTGTGTCTGTGGCCCTCATAGAGTCAGGAGGAGGGTACGGCACAAAGAATCCGGGGGCTGCCAGTGACTGCCTAGTCACCCTCTCTCCCAGGTACCACGCCTGGTCTTCTGGCCCATCAAGAAGTCGCCTCATCAGTCATATCCAGCCGACTCTCGGATCTCCGCGCGAGCATCAGGAAGCACCCTAAGCCATGGTTGCCAGTGAACATGCTGCTCCCTCAGATTCGTCAGGAAGTTCCTGAACGAAACAAAATCGTGGGCCCCAGTCTTCCGCCCGACTCTATCCTTCGCCCATTTTAGCCCTTGGGGTATGATGAGGGCGTCAGCACTGCGCGTCTCAGGGGACATCATGTGAAGATACTCGTAGGACCAAATCTGTAATGTAAAAAGAAAAAAAAAGGGTTAGTCTCACAATTTAAATAAGTTTCTGAAAGTGCAATAAGCAGTGAAGCATAGAAAAGGTATACCTCCCACGCTCTCCAATAGCTACTGATGGAAGCCGGCCTGTCCCGGGAAATGTCACCCATATGCCAGTACAAGATGGCTAATCCTGCACCATCCCAGTCGTACTCCTCGACCCGGTCTAGGTGCTCCAGGGACGCTACCAGGGAAACATCGATCCGATCACCCTTGGTGCTCAACAAGGAGCACCCCAGTATGTACATGAGAAAACCCCGGGCCATCTGCTCATCAGTAAAACCCTGCTGACCCCTAAATGTATCCATGAACCATCGGGCTATGACCAAAGACTCCTCCGGGACCACTCCCAATAATGGATCCACCTGGTCCCACTCCTGGTCCGTCAGACGCCGCAAAGGCTCTCCACCAAAGGCAATCCCTGTAATCATCGAGAAGTCCAGGGGGGTCATCGTCATCTCCCCAAAGTCAAAGTGGAATGTACTAGTAGTGTCCCACCACCTCTCTGCCAGAGCATGAATCTGTCGCAAGTCGTTGGAGCTCTTCGTCAAGAGTTTGACGAAGTCTCCAAACCCGGTCGCATCCACCAAAGCTCTCACTGGCTCGCTCAGCAATGTGTACCACTCATACCCGTGAGCGAGGCTGCCATGCCCCTTTAGGACCTTGGGCTGCAGCTGCAAAAAAGAATCACGAGTTTTAATATCAGTAATTGGATAAAAAAGAAAAAAAAAATAATAATAATAAAATAAAATATATGGTAATAAGGGAACAAGGAAAAGCGACATAAAAAAATGAGAAGGAAATGGAAAATCTGGAAATATTCGTAGAAATTTCACGAGCACGGCACTCGTATGCAGATGTAATAAGAAAAAGCACTTGATGTTCTAGAGAGATTTCAAGAAAAAGAAAAAAGAGAGAGAGAGGAATTTGTTCACATTTTCAAAGTATATATATATATAAACTTGTGAAGGTTCAAAGCAAATTCAGGTTCAAAGGAGGCATTAGTTTCAAGTGCTGGTTCACAAGTATTCAAAATTAGGTTAGAACAATAAAAGGGCGCTTGGAACGCTCAAGAAAATTCACAAGTATGATAAACACAGGGGAATGTTTAAAAAAGCATCGCAAAAACGGAAGGGAAAATTCATGAGCGTAAGGTTCTTTATTCACGAGAAGTGCTTTGAAATCTCGATTAACACAAACGGCTTTCAGAAGTCCTTGAGAAAAGTCGAAAGAAAAAAATAGGAAAATTCAAGCATAGCATTCGTTTTTATGAGAAGTTTTGAAGTTCATAAGAAATAAAAATAAAATGGATAATAAATTTCTTTAAAGAGGGGCATGGAATAAAGCGTTCGAGACACTCGAGAGATCCACAAGCATAGCATTCGCATCTGAAACAGGGCATCTAATAATTTGTGTCGATTGTATGTTGCATTCATATAGAGAAAGAAATACAGGAAAGAAATGAATGAAAAATATAAAGAGGAGCGGCTACCTCGCGCTTGAATGCGCGGGCAGATAAATGCTCATCCGGGTCCCGGAGCAGGAGTGTGGCGTCTGGATGGTGAGTGGTCGTATACTTGGCCTTCTTCTTTCTCCCCGAACCGCTCTCCATGATCTGTCAAGGAGAAGAGAGAATTCGCGTGTTAGATTCATGGAAATTCCAGGAAAACAAAGAAATAAAAGAGATTAATCAAGTTTTAATCAAGCAGAACTAACCTGAATAAGTCCCGGCTAGATCAATACAAGCAAAAGAGAAGTGAAAAAATTTCTCCAGAGGGATTTCGGATTATAGAGAGTTGAGATAATGAAATGAAATGAAGTGAACCTCTCGGTATAAGCCACTGCCGCTCAAACGCGGCACTTGATATCTGTGCGCGGCACTCGGTGGACTGCCGCGCGGCACTCGATGACTGCCGCAATGGCACTCAGTGAGTGCCGCACGGCAGTAACGGACTGCCGCGAAAATCCGCGTGTGCCGCATTTAAGTCGGTTCAAAGATCCTTCATTTCCCCCCCAAAATTCAAATCAGGTCTCAAAAATTGAATTTGAGGCCCCCAAAATTTGCCATCATTAGACTTTTGGCCCTCAGGGTCGTTTTTTAGGTTTAAATTGGCTACGAATTTCAAAATTTAGGAATATGTATGAGCCCGTGGGCTCCCGATTTTTTAAAATTGAAAATATTTGAGCCCGTGGGCTCCCAATTTTGAAAATTAAAAATATTTGGGCCCGTGGGCTCCCGATTTTGAAAATTGAAAAAGATTTCAAGAATATAACTGATTTATATTCTCGGTTCTCGCAACAGATTTGCGCTAACCCTCGTTTTGGGAATATAACGGATTTATATTCCCGGTTCTCGCAACACATTTGCGTTAACCCTCGTTTTGGGAATATAACGGATTTATGTTCTCGGTTTTCGCAACAGATTTGCGTTAACCCTCGTTTTGAGAATATAACGGATTTATATTCTCGGTTCTCGCAACAGATTTGCGTTAACCCTCATTTTGGGAATATAACGGATTTATATTCTCGGTTCTCGCAACAGATTTGCGTTTACCCTCATTTTGGGAATATAACGGATTTATATTCCCTATTCTCGCAACAGATTTGTGTTAACCCTCGTTTTGAGAATATAATGGATTTATATTCTCGGTTCTCGCAACAGATTTGCGTTAACCCTCGTCTTAAGAATATAACGGATTTACATTCTCGATTCTCGCAACAGATTTGCGTTTACCCTCGTTTTGAGAATATAACGGATTTATATTCTCGGTTCTCGTAACAGATTTGCGTTAGAATATAACGGATTTATATTCTCGATTCTCGCAACAGATATGCGTTTACCCTCGAAATCAAATGAAAAGCATCTTCATGACCCCCGTAACGGATTTTGCATCGGTCAAGAATTAGGTAATCTCCCCTGACTAACGCGTCACGTAAAGTGCGTCGTACGTAGGGAAGACATGATAAGCGTGGCACATGTGTGACCAGGTCAATTCAGAAGATACCGTTGCATATCACTTGCATCACGACAAGATAGGTGCATTCATCCGTATAGTTACTTGTGCTTGTGTATGTTTGGCTCTTGCCCGAACTACGTCTTGGTCTGATTCCTGATGGGATACGTAGGCAGCTCACCGTTGAGCAAGACCAACATGAACCGTTTGTGAAGCCATTTTTGCAACGCATTTTGTTTTACCTAAATTCGACAGTCTGGTCAAAGGTTTGTCTTCACACAGGCTTTGACATTCACTCGTGGGACGCGTTGCCCCCACGAGCTTTGTCAAAGAGAGGCAAAATGTAGACACCCCAATTTTGACCGACCGTCGAATTTAGGAGAGCGTCACCTCCACGTCCAATGATGATAAGGACCGAAAGGATTCGAAGTATTCCAAGCTCTTCAGAAAATTCTCCAAACGCGATAAAATTTCACAGAAAGAAGAAAATACCAGGTATTTAGGAGAATTCAGGTATAAAACACCATTTTTGGAAAAGATCTTCGAAAATAAGAAAAGTGAAGAAACAAAAGACCTAAAAAGGGAAGTTCAACAAAAAAACGGCACACGGCAGTATTCCGCGGCACTCAGTGAGTGTCGGGCGGCACTCAGTGAGTGCCGAACGGCATTCAGTGAGTGCCGGCCCGGCATTTACTGAGTGCCGCCGACATTTTCTGACTGTCGTTTGCTTTTAAAGTCTGTATTTTATGGTACAATACGTATATGTATGCGGATAAAAACAAAAAACTGATAAAGTAAGGTTGACGAAAATACGGCAATCAATAATTTGGCGCGGCACTGACTGAGAGCCGCGCGGCAGTCACGAAATGCCGTCGCGGCAGTCACGAAGTGCCGCAGCGGCATCCACGGACTGCCGCAGATGACTTTTGATTTCCGCCCTGGGCAGCAGTCTGTCTAATTTCAGGAAGTACGTATTGTACCACCAAATGAGACATTTACACCTGTCTTTTACTCCGAATTCACTGAAAATTTGGTAATTTTGTCTATAAAAGAGGGAGGATCTTCCTTGAGAAAGGAGATGTGAGACATACAACACAATACACAAGAGATAACCACCACTACACTAACATACTTTTGAGAAAGAAAATAGAGAGTTTTTGAGAGCTTGAAGAAGAGTTTGGCAGATCTTCAAAAGGAGAGAAACTCTGAGGATAGTTTGGAGGTGATCCTCTAACCATAGATTGTTTATTTACATTCTTTCTTTTGAATCTCTAATCCTCAAACTATGTTTTATTTTCTTTGCTCCATTTCTTTTGTTGGTCATACTTCTTTCTTGAGACTCTTAGAGATTCTCAATATCTCTCTTGAAATCTCTTGAACATGATCTTTTGAATCCCATGTAAGCTTGTGCTTCACATGAGAATCAAAAGTTTGATCATCACTTCATTTTATAAACAAATAGATGGATCCAAGTCCATACTCATGATTTGGGTCCTCTAAACTTGATGTTTCATGGAATCCTTTCTATATTCCTTTGACACTCATGAGTATTAGTCATGTCTTCATCTCCAATGACCATCAAATGGTAGGAGAAAGTTGTTTTGAGTCTAAGCCCATCTCCATGGTTTCGATTCCTTATCTTGAGATTTCATAAAGTCCATTCATACTTCACTTGAAATCTATAAATATAAAGGTCTTTAGCCTCCAATGACCATCAAATGGTAGGAGAAGATGGCTTAGTTTAAGTCCAACTTCATGGTTCAATAGTTGGGGTTAGCAAATAAAAGTTGAACTTGACAAATGAAAACAGTTAGTTCACAAACTGTTTTTGATCAAAGATTTTTAGTTCGAAATCTAACCGTTGGAATCAAGTGAAACTAACGGGAGGGTGTCAATAACTCAAAGTTCTACCACTGTAATTTTTGTTTTAAAGAAATTTCATGTTTAAAGTGGTTTGGTCATGATTTTTGGGAAATAACAATAATCTGCCCAGAGTTTCAGCACAACAACACTCTTTTGAAATAAGTAAATCGGGATTTTAATGAAGTGTTTGTGGCCTAAAATAATTTTTTCTATGTAGACTAATGTGTTAGGAAGTCACCCTAAAAAGAACAAAGCATTTATGATCTTTTTGCTATTTTTAAAAAATCGTGCAAGAACTCTGGACAGAAGGTTGTAGAATGCTGAGTGATGTCTGATTTTCGTCCAATTCCTGGAGATTCGACCGTTGAAACTTTGATTTTCTTTTTGGGATAAAAACTAGACACACAGAGGTATCTTGTGTCCAAAATTCATCAGGATCAAATCATGGGAACCACGCTTTTTGATTTTTTAAAGTTATGATCTGCTCTTAGCAATTTCCAGAATTCTGCAATAGTAATTCATTCTTGTTCACGTACATATTCATCCATGTGGCTTGATGCTTGCAATTAGGACTTGTGTGTTTTAGATTTAATCACATTTTTATGGATTTATGCTAGAAGTCTAGGATTGTTATTTAAGGTCCAACTTTATATTTTGTATATCATGTGGATTAACCCTTTGTTTTTTAGCGCTATTGAGGTACGATTTCTCAACCCCTCTCTAGTTTATTGTATCATTCGATTTTAATTGATCTTTGACTTCAAGCGCGACACCTTAGAATTAGGACTTGCCTTACTTGTATATATGGATTAGAGACTTTATTCCTAGGTTTTATCTATTTGCATGCATTTGCACGTTTAATATCCGCTGCTGGATCCCGGGTAAGTTCTCTTGTTCCCTATTGCACATCATATTGCTTGCTACTTGAAATATGTGGCTTATGAATGATATTTTGCCATTAGCAATTTTACACCCTTTGGACATGCTTTTGTGATGAATATGTATATATGTATTAGTTGGGGGCATGCTTAGATTAATAAATTTGATTAAAAGGATGTTGAGTAGAGGCCTATCACAAGATAGGATGAGAGAGGGTGTTTTAGTCCGACGGGCTCCTTCCTCTCTCATTCCATAATCCACGGACCTAGTTAATCTCTGGTTTCTGAAAGATCAGTTTGCTTTGAAAATGGTTTCTTAATTTTCCCTTTAAAAAAAATTAAGTGGTGACTCATTTGTTTTTGAATTCAAAATTTAGAAAAGAATTTTAAAAGAAAAGCAGTGGGTAGAAAAGAAAACTGCGATATCCACAACGCCTACAAAACAAGTTTCCAATTTCAACTCCTCTTATGCTCTTTATTTTAAAATTCTCCAACACTTAATTTGAACGAAGGTTTACTTGGAATTGTTTCTAATTTGGATTAAAGGGGAAAAAAAAGATAAGTAAATTAAAAACTTTGAACAAAGATTCAAAGAAGGATAAAAGTAATGATAGCAGTGTATTAAATAAAACACCTAGTTATATAAACGCTACAAGCTATGAGCCTGTTTGGGATGGCGTTACAACAGCTTTTTGTCACTCCCCGACGTAGCATAAATAAGGAAAGCGTTTAATTTCCTTTATGGACCCGTAGGTCGCGACAGTTTGAAGGATCGATTCCGTCCCAAACGTCGAACAACAATAAACAATAATCAGAGTAGAGCAATCAAAGCTTACAAATATTATTCTAACTTATTACATCTTACGATACGGGGTCAACTAAGGAACAGACTGCCTTAAAACAAAACAATAACTTATCATCTACTACAGTCATCCTTATAAACAAACAGTTTAAAACTTAAAACATATAACTTAAATATGCAATGATGATAACAGTTTCTCTTCCAAAAGCAGCCGTTCTCAATTAGCATAGTCATAAGGCTCGGCATAGTCATAACTTGAAAAGCCTGAACACGAGTGTCCAGGACGCATCAACGTCGTCAGCTTCAAGAAGCTGGTGAGTATTAAAAACATAACTTTAAATGTAACACATACCCACTTACCTTTTTCCATTTTAAGTTTGTAAAAATCAACGGTTTAACCATAGAAAGAAATCAATTATAAAAATAACAGGGAATATATTTTAAAGTCGTTCATTCATTTAAAACATATGATCGTGTATGAGACAATGCACCACGCTCATCTTACCGACTCTTTTCTCTCGACAAACACAACAACCCACTATCTCACTCCAGTATCTTTGAAACACTAAGGTAGCCACACTTTAGCAACGGGGTGCCAGGGAATGTCCAGTTTGCCTCACACTTTGGTCCGGGGTACCAGGGAGTGTCCAATGCCTCACACTTTGAATACATAATCCGCCATGCAAATACCAGAGGAACCCTCACGCAGTATCCAGACTCGGGTATCAGGGAGTGTCCGTAGCCACACTTTAGCACTACCATGGGTGCCAGGGAATGTCCAAGTTCGGTGTCACACACTTTAACGCTACCATGGGCGCCAGGGAGTGTCCAATTTTGCCACCGTCGCATTACAAAGATACTCTCACCGCAATCTCAACACGTCACACTTTGGTACACAATAACAAAGGAGTGTCCACCACACAATCTCAATCTCAATCTCAATCTCAATCTCAATCTCAATTTCATAATCTTTCCACACTGACCATTACTCTTTTCCACTCTGACTGACATCCACATGCATGTACCACTGACTCCACATGTATGTCATGAAATTTCAAACATAAAGGAATTTAATGAATTAAAGGAACAATGTACGTACGGGGATCGATAAGTCATAATACATTGTTTTAATATTTTCCAACATAACCAATAGTATTCTGTTTTAATAAAATTCCCAAGCAGAACCTTAACAGCGCTTTAAATTTAATCCAAACAGTCCCTTATACGAAAACACACAAAAACCAGAAACTGCCAGAAGTCGCGCGCGCGTGCCTCTCGCGCGAAAGGTCGCTCGCGCGATGTGCCCAATTTTCATTTTATTATAAAAACTTTTCTTTCTGCCTGAAATTAGCCACCTCGCGCGCGCGGGTCACTCACGCGAAAGGTCTCTGGCGTGACCCTCGCTCGCGCGACCTGCCTATTTTCATTTTATTATATAAAATCTTTTCTGTCTGCCTGAAACTACGCGGCTCGCGAGCGACCCGCGCGATGAGTCGCTCGCGCGGGCCGCTCGCGCGATCGTGGCGCGAGATGAAGCAGAGGCTTTATCTTCTTCGTCAGAACTGCTCTGTTTCATATTTTCAGGGGTCTTTTGACCCATTTTCAATTCTGGAAGTAAATGGGGCATGTAATATATGATTCTCTTCGGTTTTTCACAAGGATTAAGAATCTACAACTAATTTACCATGAATCAATCTATAACTCAAGAATTTTATGAAAAACTAAAAGATCACAAAATTAATTTTCTTATATATTTTCTCATGTGATCAAATTAGACTCTAAAACTTCAAACATAGTATATATGATATATAATCTTTCATAATCATCTCTAAAAACGGATTTTGGTTAAGTTTGAAAAATCCAAGTTTCTAAGCTTTGAAATTCCAATGTGTGATCATCAATGGAGATTAACAATTACATACACTCAAGTAGTAACTAAGCATGAATTACATGTAAGAGTGAGTTTAAAATACTCATAGATTGTAAAGGATGTGTGTTTGTTGAGAAAGAATAAGACCAAACAAGAAATACTCCAAGCTTGGCTATGGAGTTTAAGAGCTCTCTCTCTCTCAAATTTACTGAAATTCCCTTCTCTAAACTCTCTGTGTTCTCTCTTTGAAATTGATGTGCAGAATGTGTGTGTTTGAGAGAGTATGTGAGTGTATGAGTTATATAGAACTCACATTCTTGGGCTCCAAGTTGTGAGTTGTAATCTACACTCAACAATTAAGTTTGATTAATCCACTACTAATTGAAGGAAAACACAGCTTATACATTCATACATATACATTACACAGATAGATTAACTCTACAGATTTTGAAAGGGTAATGTAGATCAATAGGGGCCAAGCTTAAGTTGTTTGGGAAATTTGCTTTTGGCCACAATATAACACACACACACAAAGCATTACCAAACAAGGCACATCCAATGATGAGTTGCCATAAATAGAAATAAAGTATAAGTCCAATCACACTTTACATCACTTCCTAAAATTTGTGGAATCTTAGCACAGCGCGGACAGTTTTGAGTATAAACTGGTATTTTCGGGGCGCGGTGGTCACCACAGAAATACAGAAATTTCGTTTTAACTGGGAAATGATTTTATGATTTATAAAAATACTGTTTGAGTCAAAAAGGAAATATTTCCACCGTTTTTGAAATACAGATTTTGAAATCCACGCATGTATTACTAACTTTATAAAAATTACAATTTGACCCCAAAAGAATATTAATTATGAAATAAAACAAGAAATCAGATTTAACATATAAGAATTGTAAAGAAAAAAATGAGATCAACAATACAGATTAATCATGGAAATTCAAATTGAATTTAAATATGTCAAATGCAAATACAAGAATTTAAATGGAAATGCAGGTTGTTACACTTTTGGATAGCTTTTAGGGGTCAAAAGTTAATTATACATGTTTGGGATTGAAAATGTCCAATCGCATACGCATTGCTATTCACGTTTTTATAGCGATCTTGACAAGCTGGGTGACTCCAACTTTACAAAATCGTTGCCAACTCAGGACACTACCAAATGACGAGAGTACCCTTGGACTTTTAGAACATTTACGCATCTATCCTCACTACAATACAAGTTTATGGTGAGAGCATATATAATGGACCAAAAACACTAGGCGCACAATGATTTGTACAAGCATGCAGCACAAGGTCCAGACCTTGTGCTGAAAAGCTTTTTGTGTGTTTAGACTTTTCAGCACAAGGTACAACCTTATGCTGCATGTTTGTACAAAATCATTGTGCATCTAGCATTGCTCATAATGGACACGTTAAAGTACCAAATGTCAACAAATGTTGTCAAACTAAAGCTTTAGGACTCTTCAATGAATCTAGAGTAATGATTGGGTCATTAACAACTTTCATAAATAATATTTATTAATAGTTTTTTTTTGTTGGGTGATACTGTGAGATTCAAATTATTTCAATGGACTTCATAGTGCTACCCAGAAAAGAGATAGACTATTAGTATATTGGGTTCTTTAGATTTCAATCCTTTATTATTGCCTTTTCTAAAAATTGATTCATTCTTTAAGTCAATTTAGAAATTAGTCCTTTACCTATTTTGAGGACCAAAATACCCCTACTCCCAAAAATCAGGGTTTTGAAATTCAAAACCCAGATTTGTTATATATATATATATAAAGAGAGAATTAAAAGAGAAATTTAATAAATATCTCAACTCCCATAAATCGGGATTTTTAAATTCAAAACTTTGATTCGCTATACATATATATATATATATAGAGAGAGAGAGAGAGAGAGAGAGAGTTAACAAAGAAATTTAATCTATTATAGTGAGAAATTTCTCACCTTTTTAACGTATTTGATGAGAAATTTCTCACCAATACCAGCCACATGTGAGAAATTTTATCTATTACAGTGAGAAATTTCTCACCTTTTCTCTCACCGAATAAAAGCAAAATTTTCACCTTCAAAACTTAAAAGTACAACTCCACAGTTTGTGAGAAATTTCTCACACTGTCGAAAAAAAAATCACAATTGAGATCTACAAATCGTAATCATAACAAATGTTGAACAAAGAGGTGATTAATGAAAAAAATCCAAGTTGAGAATTCTACAAACTTAGTAAGAATGACTGATGATTACAAAAATATAAATAAATAAAAAATAAACTACAAACTTGCATCAGATTCTATAGTCTATACAGCAAAACTCTCTTTTAGATCAATGGTCGACGTACCTACTTTTTTTCCCATATATTACTAATTTCTTGGAACGAAAATGGATGATAATTTCTTCTAGTTATAAACTATTCCTGCTGACTTTAGTATAACTTTGACATCCAAAACCATGTGGCCCATTGCTTTATTCAGAATCTTGTATCATACCATTCATACCCCCTTTCTCACATCCATAGATATTTGATTCTTAAAAAAATGGTGGTAGATGTCGGAGACGGTGGTGGTGTTGTTGGAATTCTCACTTGAGAGATCGAGTATAGGAGAATACCAAAAGAAACGTCCCCCTATACATTGCTGAAATTCAAGTTAGGATATTAACTTTAAACATAATTGTGGTTTACTCCACTAGTCTAAAATTTAGGAGTAATTTTGATTTAATCAAGTAACTAATATTGGCAACCTCAACAAGGAGGCGGTTACAAAGCCAAAAAATGGAAGATTTTAATTTTATATATAAATTGATAATGATCATAAATGCAAGGGTAATCATGTCATAATTAATACGAAAATATTGGGAAAAGGACCAATTTCAAAATCATCCTTTGATTCAGGGATATATTTTCATAGACACAATATCAAAAGGACCAACCTTACATTAATTGTCTATTGAAGGACCATTTCTAATATTTCTATAGTATATTTTATTTGTAAACATTATTAGTGCCCATAGCAATACCGTGTCCATTAAATGTGGATCCCACGAATGCTTGTTAACTCATCTAGTAATTCTAGCAAGACGTTTAACGACTTATCTGACACAATTGGACAGAATTGTGTGTCAAATTTGCAAGGATAAAGTGGAGTCCACGTGTTAATGTAAATATGTAATACACTTTCAAGCTAAAAGGGAAATGGGGCCCACATTTTAATGAACACATTAAATGCTCCATTGGAGCTTGTGTTGGTATATTGAATGTTCCACTACGAGTTAAAAGAGGATACATGACACTATTAATTGATTCTTTATAGAAATCTACGAATTAATTCTTCATTTAGCGTCTAAAATAGATTAAGTTCAATTTGAATTGTGTGTTTTGAAATTGATCCCTTGATATAACAAAATATTAAGAATTAGTCATTTCCCTAATATTCTGATGTATTTTTGGACGAACATGCCCTTATATCCTTTATTGTTTTAATTAATTTAAAATATACTATTATTAGATAGGATAATCGATTTTGCTGATTTTTAGGCATAATTATAAACTGTGTTAATGAGTTGCTGAAAAAGAGGGATGTGAAGTTATGCCTCCTTAAATCATGCATGGGGCCAATAATGTTTTGCTGAAATTATGTTGTTGGAAATTTGAAATGTTTGTTTTGAGTTGGATATTTGTGTTGTATATTTATTGTTGGTTTATTGTAAATCTGATATATTTTCTGATTAATAAGAAGATTTGATTCAAATATGTTGTATTTCAATCGTTAAGGGTTCTTATCTTTTCAATTCGTATGTAAATAGTGAGAAATTTCTCACCATTTGTCATTGGCACTGCTATTGGTGTGAATATTTTTTACTGTCATAGTGAGAAGTCATCATTTTGTGACTAAATGATGAATAACAAAGTGAGTAACTCCTCATTTATTTTTTTGAATAGTGTAGAGAAAAGTCATCATTTGTGACTAAATGATGTATAACAAATTGAGAAATTTTTTATTCTTGTTCTGACAATCAATTTATTCACGGAGATTTTGGTGAGAAATTTCTCACCTTTTTTTGGAATGTCAACAAAAAAATTACAGTTGATGGGAAGAAGGAAAAAAAATTAAAATAAAAATAGAAAAAAAGGCCATGGTAATTTATACTGTCAAATACATCCACAATAATTCATGTTGTTCAAAAACTAACTAGCAAAAATATTGTTTATATATTACACCATGATAATGTCTTCTGTCCAAAAAAAAAATATTGCAGATTGTATGCCTAAACATTGCTCATGTCGTCACAGCTTAGGGGTGGCAATTCGGGTTAGACGTGTCATAATCAGGTCATAAACGGGTTGCGTGGTTTTGGGTTGATTTTTAGTTTTGAGTACTATTCAATAAAAAGTATGAACTTTTTAAATTTAATCGTGTCATGTCATGTCATAATCGGGTTGTCTCAGTAAAACGGGTTGTCGTGTCAAAAATTGCCACCCCTAGACACAGCTGGTGTTCTTGCAATCTTCTAAACCTTGCTTGAACGAGCTGAAAACAAATATTACATAAACCCATCAGAATTGAAGCTGTTAGTGAAATTTCTCACTTACTTTGATCAGTAGAATCCGTCTGAAATTTCTCACTTACTTTGATTACCAGAATAAGTGTGAAATTTCTCACCTACATTGAAATTTCTTAGTTTTGTTTATACACATTTTTATGAAAATTTTCACACTTTTACAAATTGTAGTTCTGTCACAGCCCGGTCCCACAATAGCAGAACCGAAGCCTGTGGCACGCCACGGAGGTTAAACCAATTCATTAACGTTTCCAAAAATTAGTTTTAAGAATACGCAGCAGAAAAGAAAATAATTCATTTTTAGAACCAGCAGTCCAGTCGACTGGGTCAGGGTCTCAATCGACTGACTCGAAGGTTGTAGAGAACAAGAAATCTCCAGCAGCCCCCTCCAGTCGACTGACTCCGAGATCCGGTCGACTGATGCCTCAAATGTTCAGTCGACTGGGCCTGTCCGGTCGACCGAACCCAACCCAACCCAACCCAACAGAATGTATGATTTGAAAACAGCTTCCAGTCAACTATTTCCCATCTTCCAGTCGACTGATGTCCTTTGAAAACCAAAAGATATATCGTTAAAATAGGGGTCCAGTCAACTGTGTCCCTGGTCTAGTCGACTGTTTTCCTGCAGCAGCCCCTTTCTACAGCATTTTCCCAGTTAACGGTTTTTCTGAATTCATTCAGGGACTAAACACACACTCTAAACTCATTCCAAAGTGATCTTAACTGGATTAAAACATTGTTAAGACATAATTACAAAAGTTTCCCATCTATTACAACATTACGAATCCGTTCCACGATTTTAAGTTAAACATAGTTAAAAGTCACAAAGTTCTTATTACAACAATTCTATTACAACACTACGAGAATAACATGATAAGATGCCTTCTATTGTGAACTCCCAAACCCACGTGCTCACTTCTGCGATTCCTCGCTGGCATTCACACCTGCAATGGTTATTTGAATAATCACACATATTCGATTTGTCTAAGCTAATGCTTAGTGAATAAAACAACAATGCACATGAATGATAAACATGCTCGTATTCACATCTCTACATTTCATACTAGTCTCTAGAGTCTCATGTGTACGTTCCATACTCCTAATCCGCGATTCCTCGCCAATAAGTCCACACGAAAATGTAAGACCCACGTTTCTTTTCTTCAAACGTGCGACCTTAATGCCTATACGGCTCCACAAGATGGCTTGGTACCACGTGCTCCTTTGACCCAAATAACAACTCAACATGCTCAAATACATTTCACCGTGCTTTCGACATGATCAAACATATCACTGTGCTATTGGGCTTACTTGGAAATATAATCGCTCAATATGCACTATACAATATATATCTATAAGCTAACACATGCTTTTCATACAAAATATGAATACATGTCAAGAAATCATTCCAAAACACATAGTTGAATCACTCACCTCCGATTAACGCTCTTAAACTTCGATCCAAAAAAAATCCAAGCACAAGGAACGTGCAGTAGTCCGTCTAGTACAATTCCTATGGATCAAATGTCCGATTATCAGCTTTTTATGAAAAGTCTAGAAAATAACTTTTTGGAAAACTTAGCCAAACAAGCCCTAGTGGGTATCAAAACGAAGCTCTTACCTTGAGAAGTTCGAATATGAAATCTGGTGAAAAACAAACGGACAGAAGGTTGTCGATTTGTGACGGAAAGCTCTAAGCAACCAAATCCCCAAATCTCCTCTCTTGAATTTCTAATTTAGGGTTTGAAGTTATGAAAATATCTCATGAGTTTCTATATATAGGCATGACTCTCGGGAATTGCATTTACCTCTCCACGAATTCTCAAAACTTCTAATTATTGTCCAAAACTTCTACCACGGCTAATTCATCACTTCACAAGTGCAAATTAAAAATTATAAAAGTTTCCGACTAAGTTCCGTTTGGTTGATAAAATTCAAATTTCTACCTGCCTTTACCAAAATTGCTAATTAGCCTACCAATTATGCAGCGTGTTAATTCGTCCTCACCAGGATACTAAAATTAACAACAGAAATATATTCTAAACTAGAAAATAATACAGATAATGAAATACACAGGTAAACATTTATTTTCAAATAAACATTTAGGGTATTCCACCATAAACGTCTCATACTCAGAGAGACTTCACCACAACAAAACATTCATTCAGCACAGTCTCAAAGGGTTCTCTAACACAGACACCCAAATCAACTCGTGAGTCAAAACTCACTCACACATGTGCCACAAATGCACAACACATCCCATTATCATGCATGACAATGTAATAAAATGCAACAACACGTATACGGGTGGTATAAGTTCATTCAAAAAATACCAGTCTTCTATGTATATTCAACAAACGAATGAGAATAAAGAATGCAAGAATAATCAAGCTATTAATAAAGTTCTTTTCAACATATATAAACCGAATAGTGGATTCTAGCCTTTTGTACCCATCTCTGTAACTTTGATCGGAATCTTAATCGTTTCTTTGATATTTCTTCCACCATTTTTTTCGTTAAAGTCAAGCTCTGCTTCAGACGATCTTAGATTGTGGGTCGATTTTGGTGAGATAAACTGGTGAGGAAGGAAATCGTTTCCTATTTGTGGGAATTGCGAAATTAGGCTTTGATGTTTAAATTTTGAATTCCTGATATATTGTGATTTGATGGGGAGTAATTTCTGCATATATATATATATATATATGAATTTAAAAATTGCACCGAGAGTATTTTGGTCTTCAAAAATATAGAAGGACTTATTCTTAAAAGGGCTTACACGTTGGGCCTATTTCGAGAATGAATGTACATGAAAGGACTAAATATTAACTAACCCTTCTTTTTACCATTGAGTATTGCAGATGCTTTTATGCCAACCCAATTTTATGAAAAAACTTTGCACATCTACTGCCCCTCTGACTTCAATGGAAAAATGTGAATTTTGCTTGTCTAAAGTATCTTGGTCTTTGTATTTAATACCCAAATTGTCTAAAGAGACAAACATCAATTTGGTTTACTAGTAATGCTACGCTTCTCAAATTTTGAATCTCAAATATTTTTCAAATACATGCAGCAGCGGGACCACCTTCAATAATAATGTGAACACTTCCACATCTTTCAATCAAAATTCACAGGGCCCACTGTCACATGTATGTATTTACTTAGTTCATTATGTAACTAATTAATTATTTAATAATAATTAGTAATACTTATTAATCAAACTAAATTAAATAGGATATAATAATACTTTAATTAATTAATGTATTCAATACTTTTGATTATCTAATCAATTAATATATAATTATATTTTCTTATTTAGTTGTGTAACTAATTTAATTGTTTAATAGCAATAATTAGATGATAAATATCAAACTAAACTAAACTGTGTAGACACTAAAAATATAATACTATTACTATAGAAGGGCATGATTGTCTTTCGAGCATTAAAATCACTTTTATATTTATGCATCCAAACACTTACATAATTTATTATGTCATTATAGCCACTTAATTTTTTTTTTTTTTTGGATACTTACATCATAACCACTTTAATAATACTTTATCCAAACACAACTATCATAGTCTATTATAACCATAATCTATTGTGATAAATGCTATCGCAATCGCAATCACAAAAAATAAAAAACCCTGCCAACACTGGTTCCATGTGATTCATGTATTTAACCCTTTAACAACTTTGAAGACAAGAACGCCTTCCAAATGGTCAAAATCAAATGATAAATTTAACCTTATTATACTTCTATATTTTTTCGCTCTCTCATTTTTATCTCATTTTCATTAATAACTGTTAATGCTAAAATAAAAAATTAACAAGTGTCCCTTTCAAACTTGTGTTAGTATCGTCACAGTGTTTGGGTCCATCTACAATATTGTCAACTATTTGATTGGTATGCATGGACTGAAAGCCATCATAATGTGTACTGAAATTAAGCGTTTTCACTGTCACGTAATATTTGAGATACAAAATAGGGAAGCATATTATTACTCGTGGCACTAACAAATACATCTTGGTAGTGATGTTGTTTGCAATAAATATCTAGTGTTGTGCGTCGGGCGTGCCAGAGTCCGTGTGGACTCAAAGTGATGTTGATTACCTAATCTGACTTCTAAATTAAGCGATTTGTTATTTAACAATAAAATAACAGTGGGCTTTTCTCTACTCTGATGCAAGTAAGAAATTACAAATGGAAACTACAGAAAGGGAAACTAAATACAATGATTCAGAGTACCTCCATAGACAACTTCTTCTCCATTGATTGAAAGGTGATGATTACAAATATTCAACGAAAAGAATAAAAACTGAGCACTCAAGAACAAGAACTCACAGATCACTCAAGAACAAGAAAGAAATGTTATGAGGAGACACTAAAAGCCTGCTGAGAGCAGAAGTGGCGTGTGTGTTAGCCCATTCAAATGTTGCACAACATGTCATATTTATAGACTTGTTTGCATAACCGCTCATGTTAGTGGGGATCATGGAGTAGTGGGGTACGTGGCCCCTAGTTTCTAGGCATATATCTATTTATGCTCCCACTATGTCCCATGATCAACTTCCATGATTTGTGTGATGATCCCACTTCTGCCGCATTCCTCTCTTCTCGTAACTGCTTTTTCCTCCACCTCAGCATGTTCTGAAAACTGAAGACCCATGTTCTCATTCCTACTTAACTATTTTCTAAGTAAATTTACGACCGATTGTGTTTCTCTGTGCAGCTTAATCTCTGCTGTTGATATTACTCGGCCTTCTTTTCAGTAGGAAGCCTACTCGCGTCTCTCGGTCTTACACCGATGTTGCCTTTGATCCTTACTAATCCCATGGACTGCTGTTATCATCCTATGGACCTGTTACTGCAAAATCTATAGAGAAAGTCCTCGGCCTTATCTGTTAATGCCGAGGTGTTACTGATTTTTTCTGATACCGGCCTTATTTGTTGAGACCGATATTAGGACTCAAGGGTAATAAACAAGTTTGGCATCGGTCCAAGTTTACCGATGTTAGGGCTGCAGTTGAGGCTACTCTGCCACTAGCCATACTAGGGTACTTCTCTTAAGAAATTCGTATCAATTGGTCCTCGGTCTTGATACCGATATTCTTATTCGGAACGTATCATCTTCATCAGTAGCTATATCAAATATCGGTTTTCCTGGGTCATCGGCCTTATCCTCGTTCATATGCCTACGTGGTCTAGTGATGACGTTCTGAGTTCACATGACCGTCACGTGCCCTAGGAAACCCTAATTTAGGGTGTAAACAATGCCCCCAAAACGTCTTGTCAAACGTAGCTTCGTCAGTTTGATGAGACGTTTTGAATTCAAATTTTAAATACCAACTGGAAATTGGCGGCGTACGGCTCCACGTGGCATCCCCCCAATAGTCCTTCCTGCCTCGTTTCTTGAATCGAGGCGTGCCTCTTGGGAACTCGTTCCCAAATCATAATGACCCCCTTCTGTCATCTATATAAGTCACTCACCCTTGTCTTTTTCCATTCCATGCTTACTTTCTTGCCTTAATATTTTCTCGAGAAAATATTTTCTTTCCTTTTCAAATCTCCATGGCGTCCTCCTCTGCTCCCAGTGTTTCTCAAACCGCCGGCGCCACCTCTTCCTCTCCTGCTGCCACTGAAACTGCGCCGGTGGTGAAAACTAATGCTACCGCCGTTAAGCAAGCCCTTGAGACTATTCCTGGGCTAATAAATCCTCAGGTATTGACCCCTTCATCTTCTGGTTCAACGGGACTTGGTCCCTCCTTCGATTCTTTCCCTCCATCTTCTTTGGACCCATACTTTCCCTTAGTTGTAGATGATAACGAATTACTTTATCGCTCTTCTTCCTTTGATTGGGGTTCTCAGTACACCCCTTCCAATCCTTTGAGGAATTGGCCTATTCCTTCTCTTGATTGGATTTCATGGGTAGACCGATTGGTGGAGGTGAAAAGGGACTTGTGGAAGGCCCTTGACATCTATGATGCCATTATGCTGAGCCGTGAGAAGTTCCTTCTTGACAAACCTCTCTTCTTTTCTTCTTTATTCTTCTGGTCGACTTCGGCCAATGCTTTCTTTTTTTGTTGCGGTCTCATGAGTCCGACAATTCAAGATGTTTGCTTCCTCACCGGTCTTTCCGCTCACGGTGAGGAAATCACTCCCAACCTTTCCTCCAATCTCGAATTCGAATACCCTAGGACCACATCGGGCAAGGGTTCCAGGGTTGTTACTGACTTTGGTCCTTTTATAATGGCCTGTATGGGACAAGGGGATGTTTCTGACCAGGAACACGTTGCTTTCCTGGTCTACTGGCTGAACCGCTTTGTGTTTTGCTCAGCCTCATATGCCGTTACTCAAGAATATACCCATATCGCTCTTGCATTGGCCGAGGGTCGAAGACTTGCTCTTGCTCCTCTCGCCCTTTCTCATCTTTACCGGGGTATTCTTGAACTCATTTTTTCCGATTTTAAAAACTCGGGAGGAGCCCTCTGTCTCCTTCAATGTTGGCTCCAATCTTATTTTCCCGAGAAATGCTCAGTTGACCACTTCGATCCCACCATTCTACCCGAACATTCCTCGGCCTTCGCTTTTCATTTTGCCGGTATCAGCCCCATGGGCCTTTCTTTTGAGCACCTTTTTTCCTTCTTCTATGAACACATGGGTAACCGATCCCCCCAGCAGTTCCTTCCTTTTCATCCTCGACTTAGATGTCCGAGCTGGCTTCTCCACAGTCCTGGCCAGGCTCCTGAGGCCGAGACAAAAGAGCATGAATCAATCTGGGCCAGCTTCCTAGTTGGCCGAGATCTATTGTATAGTCCTGTTGTTCCCCCTCGTAATAACAAGTGTGGGGTGGAATATTATAATGCTCCCGCTTTAGCCCGCCAACTCGGGCTAAAACAACTTATTCCTATTCCCCCTTTCCGGACCCTCAACCATTCCATGTCAGGGCGGTCTCTTCTTTCCGACCTCGCCAAGGTCGAGAAGTGCCAAACTTTTGGCCGAATGGCCTATGAAGGATTGGAATTCATCACCTTCCGAGAGCTTCCTTCAACATCCACCGAGTTTGAGACTTGGTGGTCCAAAATATTGTCGGGCTTACGTTCCGAGCCCCTTTTTTCTGTACTTAGACGTATTTCTCCTCCTGTTGCCGAAAAACCATCCCGTTCATCTAATCCTTCTGTGGTTCAGGTTGCAGGTCACAAAAGGAAAGCGACGACCTCCAAAGGTAAAACACCGTATCAAGTCGTACTTGCCTTCGAAAAATTCTTTAAATTCAAATTTGACCCCAGGCACCCCGAGATCATGCGGTCCAATATGAAGTGGCATTTGAGGGCACTTGAGCAGGAACACAAGGAGAAAACGGCAAGGGCATACAGAAAATACCTCCAGACGGTTGACTATTCATCCGTCATGTCCTTTAAGCAGTTCCTCAAACCCTTTGAATGCCGTTCACCTTCTTTGCCCGAGGCCGATTTTGCAATTGCCATTCCGATGGTGGAAAAGCAAACATCACCATCGGAACCTTGGGAGAGAATTACTTATACCGGATGGCATGATCTCGGAGCGGTCGATCATTCATCGGCCATAAGGGTTGTAGAAACTGGAGCACCCGTTTTAGGTATTCTGTCCCTTTTGTTTCATATCAGCCTTCCCTTTCTCTAACTGATTTTATATTTATTCCTATTCAGAGGCCCTTCCTAGAGAGAATCCCTCTGGCGCGACCGATATCGAGTCAGACGAGGATATCCCTCTTTCATCTCGGCAACGTCGCAACGTTGCCACGGCAACCGTTAAATCGGCCAAGGTACCGAATTTTCCTTATTTGGTCTGCTTTTGTAGATGAAAAATTTTGAGGCTGATCAATACTTGTTTTGATGTTAGGGGACTGGAGGTACTACTGCCAAGAAGACTGGCCAGGCGACGATGAAACCTCCAACTACTCGGGCTAAGATGCCTCCGCCTCCCAAGTCTCCTCTAAAACTTCCAACTCAAACATCCTTCCCAGCTGCCCCTGTAGAGACAGCCCCTCAGATGACCTATGATCAGCTGATGGCCGAGCTCCAACGATTAAGAGGGCTAGACGAGGCTAGGCAGGCCATCCTTCGTGGTGGGGCCGATATGTTGTCACCTGCCACTGACAGTACCGGGGCTGGTGATGCCTTGGGAACTACTGAGGACGAGATGCCGTCTGGATCGGGTCGCGATGACCCCATCGATCTCAGCGATCCTGGGACTCCTCGGGATACTGAGGCTATTGGTGAGCAATCTATTTCTGATCAGCCAGCTTCAACCGATGTTTCTCATACTGAGACATCGGCCTCGCCACCGGTACAAGTCCAGGCACCCGTTGTTCCACCACCCCAGCCGGCGGCTTCCTCGACCAGCTCTCCCTCGGTCCAGGTAGCTTAACTCATCGAATGACCTTCTCCTGATTGCTCCGTTATTATACTTGTGCCTAATAGTTGTATTTTTGTGCAGGTTCCCAGTTCTTTTCCCATTCCTGATTTTAGTTCGGTTACTTCCATTGACGCCTTCTTCGCTCTTCTTGACCCTGAGAAGCTTCTTCAGGCCGAACCCACGGTAGCTCAGGCCAGTGCTGCTCCCTCCACGGCTGAATATCAAAGGGCTGAGGAATGGTTCAGGACTACCGTTCAGAGGAAACTTTCCCAGCTTCCTGATTTCGAAGAATTTCATTCGGCTATGGGCCTTTTGCTCTCTTGTCTGAATATATCCGATGAGATGAAGGCCGATCTACGGAGTCTGCAGGTTAGATTACCTGATTACCTTAATAGGCACCGGGCAGCCACCAAGGTTGTGTCTGAGATCGAGGAGAAATCCCGAGAGCGAAAAGCCCGAGTAGACAGTCTTGCGGCCTGCAAGACGCAATATGGGACTTCTAAAGCCATGAAGGAGCGCCTTCTGCAGGAGAAAACAAGGCTCGAGTCTGAGCTGGCCAAGATTCAGAAAGAACTAGACAATGCTGATGCTGGCCTGGCTTTATCTGAGAATGCTATTCTTGACATTGGTCGATCCGCGCGAGAGCATGTCGAGGTTTTGACTAGGACTGCTGCAGAAGCGAGTCGATGGGAGGCCGACAAGACTAACGCCGAGAAGGAACTGGAATACCTAGATCAAGCTTGGGAGGAGCTCAGACTTAAATTTGCTAGGAAATGATGTATACCCTTTTTTTTTTTTGTAGCCGTTTATATTACGGCCATATTTTGTAACTTTACACCATCAATAAAACGCTTCGTTTTTCTCACTCTAATTTTGCTGTCTCCCATAGTGAAGGAACGTACTGCTTTAGATATTTCCCATTTATCGGTCTTGCATGCATCTCGCCATCCAAGTCCATTAACCGATATGCACCTCCCGTGATGACCGATATCACCTGGAATGGTCCTTCCCATTTAGCTGACCATTTTCCATATCGGGCATTCTTTTCACCCAGTGGTAACACAGCTTTCCACACTAGGTCTCCTTCTCCAAACGATTTATGTTTAACTCTTTTGTTATATGCCCGGGTAACCCTATTCTTCTGCGCCTTAATACAATCTAATGCTTTAAGACGAACATCATCGAGCTCTTCCAACTCGGCCAACATTGCTTCGGTGTATTCACCTGATTCAAGGCCGAGTTGGAATGCTCGTCTTGTTGACCGGACGGTTACTTCCATAGGCAGCATTGCGTCATGACCGTAGGTCAGCATGAAAGGAGTAATGTTTGTTGCCGATCTTTTAGATGTCCGATATGCCCACAAAGCCTCAGATAACAGCTCGTGCCATATCCTAGGATTGCCTTCCACCATTTTCTCGATTATTCCTTTGATTGTTTTATTGGATGAATTAAGGATCTTGATACCTCGGCTTTCTGCAAATGCCTTAACTTCATCCCCCGTGAAGACCGATCCTTGATCTGCTGTAATTGTTTCGGGAAGTCCAAATCGGTGAATTATGTGTTCGCTAATGAATTTGATCACATATGCTTGATTTACCGACTTTGCTGGTACTGCCTCCACCCATTTGGTAAAGTAATCAGTAGCCACCACAATAAAACAGTGTTGCCCTGATGATGGTGGGTATATTTTACCAATCAGATCCATGGCCCAGCCCCGAAATGGCCATGGTCTAACGATTACCTGCATCTCGGTGGCTGGTACTCGTTGTATTGGCCCGTGCTTTTGGCATGATTGGCATCCTTTGGCGTAGTCAATGCAATCTTTTAATATGCTTGGCAAATAGTAATTGTACCTCCTAAGAAGCCATTTCATTTTTGTACCAGCCTGGTGTGCACCACAGATTCCTTCGTGTACTTCGGCCATCACTTTCATGGCCTCGAGTTTGTCTAAACATCTTAACAAATTTTCATCCTTTAAGCTCTTTTTAAACAACTCGCCATCCAATAAGACATACTTGACCGACGACAGCTTGGTTTTTCTCTCGGCCACTCTGTTTGGGCATAAGAGGCACTTAATTATTGGATCTCTCCAATCTTGATCATCCGTGATCACCGAGAAAATTTCTGTTGCCATTTCTCGTTGTCTTACTGACGGCAAGATTCTTCTTTGCACTCTTATCAATTTTTCGCTATCGGTTACCTCCAATTTTGTTCCCGATGCGACTTGTGCTAGATTATCGGCCTCGTCATTATAGGCACGAGCAACGTGTTGGACCCTAACGTCATCAAACTCTCGTAATAATTGCAAGGCGATTGAGTTGAAAGGCAGCAACTCCCAACTCTTACACCTAAACTCACCACTTAATTGGCCAATCACTAAGTTTGAATCACCGATGATATGGATTGCTGATATATCCATTTCGGCCATGATTTCAAGGCCGATAATCAGTGCTTCGTATTCCGCCTGGTTACTAGAGCATTCAAACTCTAGTTTAAACGAGAAGACGGTTTTCCGTTTTCTCGGTGATATTACAATTATCCCTGCCCCTGCGCCGTCGGCATTTTTGGATCCGTCAAATATTAACGTCCAAGGGGTCAGAGAAATTGTTGATAATAGAGTGGAATCAATTACCTCATTAAGTTCTGGGCCGACATCCAAACAAGGGTGATCGGCCAAAAAATCAGCGATGGCTTGGCCTTTTACTGATCTTTGTGGGACGAATTGGAATGTGAACTCCATCATTGCTAGAGTCCATTTTCCTATACGTCCACGCATAATTGGTCTTGATAGCATGTATTTAATGACGTCTGTCTGACAAATCAAGTAAACCAACACAGGAAGCATATATACTCTTAATTTTTGTGAAGAAAAATACAAGGCTAGGCATAATTTTTCTATCGGCGTATATTTACGCTCGACAGGAGTTAACACTCTACTCAAATAATAAACAGCCTGTTCTTTTCCCCATTCATTATCCTGTGCCAACATGCATGCTATAGATTCTTCGGAGGCCGACAAGTATAACTTAAGTGGCCTTTTTCTTCTTGGAGGCATGATCACTGGTGGTTCAGACAAATATTGTTTGATAGCTTCAAAGGCCTTTTGATGCTGACTTTCCCATTTGAACTCTTCCTCGGCCTTAAGCTTGAGTAACGGGGACCAAACATGTGTTCGTCCCGCACAATTTGAAATGAACCTCCGCAAAAAGTTAATCTGTCCGAGCAGCCTTTGTAATTCCTTCTTGTTCCTTGGCGGCTCGGCTGATTGAATGGATCGGACTTTGTTTTTGTCGATTTCGATCCCTCTCTGGTGTACTAGGAAACCAAGGAAGTTTCCTGCCGATACGCCAAAGGCACACTTTAGAGGATTCATCTTCAACCCATGAGCTCTCATCTTTTCAAACGATCTTCGTAAATCGGCCAAGTGTTTTTCCTGTGTAGCCGATTTTACAACTACATCATCGATGTAAACTTCCATTATCTTCCCTATCATTTCATGAAATATTGCATTCATGGCTCGCTGGTATGTAGCCCCAGCATTCTTCAATCCGAACGGCATTACTACCCATTCAAATGTCCCAATTGCTCCAGGACATCTGAATGCAGTCTTAGGAACGTCCTCTTCGGCAATGTATATTTGATTGTAACCCGAATGCCCGTCCATAAAAGACAAAATTTTATGTTTGGCCGCAGCATCAATCAATTGATCGGCCATTGGCATCGGGTATTCATCCTTCGGCGTTGCCATATTCAAATTCCTAAAGTCTATACAGACCCTTATCTTGCCGTTCTTCTTGACTACCGGCACAATATTAGAAATCCACTCCACATACCTGGTTGTTCTTATGAAACCGGCCTTCAAAAGCCGTTCGATTTCCTCCTTTACTTCGAGAACGACCTCTGGAGACATTCTTCTCGGTAGTTGCTTGAACGGCCTGAAGCCTTCCTTAATTGGTAACCGATGTTCTACCAATTTCCTGGACAACCCTGGCATTTCATGGTAATTCCAAGCAAAACAATCTTTGAATTCCCTTAAGAGGGCGATCAAAGATGCTTGGAAATCTGGTTCGAGTAGTTGATTTATGAATGTTGGCTGATATTCTCCACTTGCCCCCAGATCAACCTCCAGGAGAGGATCCTGTACATCGGCTTTCAGATCATCAAGCTTCGCGGGGGCCGATGCTAACTCATCCAAATTGATGTAATCGTCAAGCATTTCTTCCTGACACTCGTCGATGACTTCGGCCATACTAGCCGATGATGCTAATGCCTGCTTGTCCGCCAAAAATGCCTACATCCTAGCCACACTGGCCTGTACGGCCTGTGCCCTTCTATGCTTCAGTAATAATTGGTTCTGGTCCATTGAAGGTATGTTCCTCGTCGTTATCAACCGGCGTAATCACAATGGATGGCCGGTCAAGTTGTCTGTATACCTGTATTAATTGGTTCTTCTGTTCCCTCACCATGGTGGCCGATTTGGGCCTTCCATTTTTGTCCATCCCGATAAATTTCACGGGACCGATATCGTCCTCGTATAGGACAACTTCAGAGCAATGTACTCTTGCGACAAAAGGTTTGTGGTCAGCCCACACGACCTCGACCTCATCTCCATTCCAGAATATCAGAAACTGGTGCAAAGTGGAAGGGATACACCAACTTGTGTGAATCCAATCTCTTCCCAGCAGAGCGTTATATGATGCCCCCAAATCTACAACGAAGAAGGCCGTCATGGTGGTCTTTCTCCCCACCGTGAGCTCTACTGGAAGAATTCCCTTGGTTTTTGCAGGGGTGCCAGTGAATCCGCAAACCGTAAGCTCAGTTGGGATCAACTCGCTCTCATCACGTTGTAGCTTCAGCAGCATGATCGAGGGAAGGATGTTTACAGCTGCTCCATTGTCGATTAACACCCTTGAGTATGGCACACCATCGATATTTGCATTGATGTATAACGGCTTCAAGTGTTGAGACATCCCTTCCGCAGGTTTCTCAAAGACTACTTTGGCGGGCTTCTTCCCTGCTTCGTTCTCGGCCTTCGGCCTTATCACTGAAACCTTTGGTTTTTCGGCCTTTACTTCATGATTAACGAATACAGGTGTAGACGGACCCTTGTGATCCTCATGCACGTCACCTTCCATTTGATTTTCCTGGTTGGATTTCGCTCCGAATGACATCGGTAAGGTGTAAACCATGTTTACTGAAAAATCTTTCGGGATGCTACCGAATTGGATACGTCGTCTTGACTCGTCTTCGTATCCTGAATCAAAATCGGTCATTTCTACGTCCGATTCGTTGACCTCAGGAACAGATGGCTCATCCAATCTTCGTAGTTTGTTGCTCTCCCCTTCAATCTGAACTTTTCCTTTTTCTTTTTGGCTTGGGATCACCTTCGATCCCACATCTTCCTTCTTGCAAATTTCCTTGTCTGCTCGTTTTTTCTCCATGCGGTACTTGGCCTCCCATTCCCGAGCAGACTGCCTCAAACGTTGTACTCTTCTCTTTTGTGTTTTCGTAAAATAAGACTGCTCCGGGAATTTTGGATGTTCCACTCTTTTCCAGCGATTTACTTCTGGACGTGACGGAACAATCATTCGCGGAGATCGAGCTCTGTGCTGATGAGTTTCCTTTGGGTAATCCTTCCTCTTGACATCCCTACGTTCCTGCCTTGGCTCTTCTCGCCGATATTCCGTCCGTCCAAACTCGGGCTTTCTGTAGTATTGACTTGGATAGGTCAAACGGCTCTGAATCGGCCTCCTTGGGCTACAAGACCGATAAGCCGTTTTAGTCACTGGCTTGGGTTGATTAGTCACACTGGCTTTGCACTTAGGACACAGTCCTTTCTCAATTAGATCGATCATCCACTGGAATGGTGTTGGGACTGCTGAATCTGTTTTAGGAACCCCTGTCGTGACTTGGGAAGCCACCCTTACATTTGGTTTCTGATTACTCGCTTTTGTGCTTGATTCAGCAACCTCAGCTCTCCGATTGTCAATTTTTTCCTCCGTCCTTCGCAGAAGGGTGAAATCTGGGGAAACCATGTTTGCTCCCAATGTTTCCGGAAACGGATTGCCATCCACTACCATTTCTTTTTCCTTTTCGGCGAACTTCAGGTTCCCCTTTTCGATCATATCCTGCAGAACATTACGAAACACCAAACAATTATTAGTAGCATGGCGCCAGGAATTGTGCCACTTGCAATACTCCTTCCCTTTTAACTCGTTTGCCGATGGTAGCTTCACATCATTAGGCAACCGAATCTGTCTATCGGCCATCATGAAGTCGAAAATTTGGTCGGCCATAGCAATGTTAAATGAATATTGCTTGCCGGCCTCAAAGGGTTGTTTTTTAACCGACGACAATTGCGCCTCGGTCGGCTTTGGCAATGGCTGACACATATATGGCCGTTTTGACACTATCTCGGCCACATCTATCTCACTGTTTATCTCACACTCTGTATTATGTATGTCGTAGTTAGGATCCCTATAATACGTCCCCTTGGACGAGTTTTTCCTTTCTTGCTCTTCCTCGAGCATGCGTTCATATCGGGCGGCCCGTGTTGCGAGTTCGAAGAGATCTCGGAATCCCATTCCCTCGAACTTTTTCCTGAGTTCAAAGGTAAGTCCGCCTAACGCTATGTTGACGAATTCGTCCTCGGGCAACGTAATCTTACACCGATGTTTAGCCCGTTTAAACCTGGCTATGTATGCTTCTGCTGACTCATTCGGAAGTTGATACAACCGAGTTAAATCGGCCATGGAAACTTCGGGCTCCGTCCGATAAAACTGGGCATGGAATGCTTCCTCCATTTGATTCCAGGTGTAGAAGGAGTTAGGAGGCAGATTAATATACCAACTGAAGGCTACCCCTGTTAAGGAATTAGGGAATAACTTCAGTAGCAAATCTCCTTGGTGGTTCACCTCTCCACTCTGGAGCAAGAAACGACCGATATGCTCTACGGTCGATTGCTCGCTCTCACCTGAAAACATAGTGAAGTTCGGAACCTTATATCCTCGGGGAAAAGGCACTCTCTCAACCGCATCGCAATGAGGCCTTCGATACACGGGCCTCTGGGTCCTACGTAATAAACCACCGAAGTCTTGGCGAATAACCTCGGCTATCTGCTCCCGATTAACCCTTACCGGCTGATCAGGGGTTATCAGATTTTCGCCTCTGTCATAGGCCAAGAGAGGCCTATCACAACCGAATATTTCTTGATCGGTTTCTTCGTGGTTTCCGTACAACGGGTTGACTCTTCCCCACTGTTGATCTTTTCCCAGGCCATTTTGGCCGAGCGGTTCTATAAAAGGAATTCTTATCGGGATTGAGGTCTGTCTAGGATTCGAGGTCTCACCTAACACCTCTTTGCCACTTCTCTTGGGAGGAGTGACATATTTCTCGGCCTGGGAGCTTGGGGGAACCTCATGACTTGCCCCCACCCCAACCTGAGACAGCAAGGTTGGTGGTGCCGATGGTTGTGAGGAAGCCTTCGCCTGATGTTCTTTCATCTCCCTGACTTCACGCAGCACTTCACTCACGTGAGTAAATGTTTGGTCCTGTCTGCTAGACATTGCAGTGAACCGTTGATTGAAATGGTCTAACATGCTTGTTCTCAGATTAGCCAAATCAGCCTGACTTGCTAATAAACTATCTGGGGATTCCACAGTAGGCTCACGTGAGCCCACTTCCTGGGATTGTCCCCTTGATTTCGTTCCTTTTCCATCCATTTGACACTGTCCCACCGGGCGTGCCAAAAATTGTTTGCAATAAATATCTAGTGTTGTGCGTCGGGCATGCCAGAGTCCGTGTGGACTCAAAGTGATGTTGATTACCTAATCTGACTTCTAAATTAAGCGATTTGTTATTTAACAATAAAATAACAGTGGGCTTTTCTCTACTCTGATGCAAGTAAGAAATTACAAATGGAAACTACAGAAAGGGAAACTAAATACAATGATTCAGAGTACCTCCATAGACAACTTCTTCTCCATTGATTGAAAGGTGATGATTACAAATATTCAACGAAAAGAATAAAAACTGAGCACTCAAGAACAAGAACTCACAGATCACTCAAGAACAAGAAAGAAATGTTATGAGGAGACACTAAAAGCCTGCTGAGAGCAGAAGTGGCGTGTGTGTTAGCCCATTCAAATGTTGCACAACATGTCATATTTATAGACTTGTTTGCATAACCGCTCATGTTAGTGGGGATCATGGAGTAGTGGGGTACGTGGCCCCTAGTTTCTAGGCATATATCTATTTATGCTCCCACTATGTCCCATGATCAACTTCCATGATTTGTGTGATGATCCCACTTCTGCCGCATTCCTCTCTTCTCGTAACTGCTTTTTCCTCCACCTCAGCATGTTCTGAAAACTGAAGACCCATGTTCTCATTCCTACTTAACTATTTTCTAAGTAAATTTACGACCGATTGTGTTTCTCTGTGCAGCTTAATCTCTGCTGTTGATATTACTCGGCCTTCTTTTCAGTAGGAAGCCTACTCGCGTCTCTCGGTCTTACACCGATGTTGCCTTTGATCCTTACTAATCCCATGGACTGCTGTTATCATCCTATGGACCTGTTACTACAAAATCTATAGAGAAAGTCCTCGGCCTTATCTGTTAATGCCGAGGTGTTACTGATTTTTTCTGATACCGGCCTTATTTGTTGAGACCGATATTAGGACTCAAGGGTAATAAACAAGTTTGGCATCGGTCCAAGTTTACCGATGTTAGGGCTGCAGTTGAGGCTACTCTGCCACTAGCCATACTAGGGTACTTCTCTTAAGAAATTCGTATCAATTGGTCCTCGGTCTTGATACCGATATTCTTATTCGGAACGTATCATCTTCATCAGTAGCTATATCAAATATCGGTTTTCCTGGGTCATCGGCCTTATCCTCGTTCATATGCCTACGTGGTCTAGTGATGACGTTCTGAGTTCACATGACCGTCACGTACCCTGGGAAACCCTAATTTAGGGTGTAAACAGATGTACGTATATCAATTGAATAATGTTATGCCTCCTAAATTTGATTCTCAAATGGTTTAACACAGTGGCGGAGCCACATGGAGGGCAAGGGGGGCCCTGGCCCCCCCAAAATTTTGAAGAATTCTCATTTTGTCTCTAAATTTTTGGATATTATACATTTTGGCCCCTGCAAATGAAATAAATTTATATATTCACCCCTCAAATTTTTATTTTTTATGTAATGAACTATGTAAATGTACATATTGCACCCCACTAATTCTGATTTTGCCTCTAAATTTTTGGGTAATATACATCTTGGCCCCTACAAATAAATTAATTAACATATTTACCCCTCTAATTTTTAGATTTTTTGCAATGGTCTATGTAAATGTGTGTATTGCACTACTAATTCTATGCAAATATTTAATTATTTTTTGACATAGAAATCCTACCAAAAAATATGGATAAATATTAAAGAGACCCAAAAAAAAATTTCTCGGGGGCGCTGCCCCCGAACCCCCGTAAGACAAGCTCGGCCCCCCCAAGTATATATTCCTGGTTCCGCCACTGGTTTAGCAGTAATACCGCATGCTCCTTATTGGTGATACCACATATTTAGGAATTACGTTAATTGACAAAGAGTAAAATAGTTACTAACACAAAATCAAGTATCAAAATGTCGAGATGGCCGAGTTGGTCTAAGGCGCCAGATTAAGGTTCTGGTCCGAAAGGGCGTGGGTTCAAATCCCACTCTCGACAAATTTTCTTTTAATGAATAGGCCGTTACGTTCTTTCTATTTTGGTCTCGAAAATTACAAATGTAATCCGCACTTGAGTGGGCTTTGTATTACAAGCCCCAACCCATCTCAATCAATTTCCATATGTTCTCACATTCCATAACTTTCCTTCATCTAATAATTATGGAAATGTTGCTTACCAAATAGGTATATATATACTCCCTCCGTCCCATTTTATGTGTCCATCTTTCCTTTTTGGGATGTCCCAAAATTGTTGTCCACTTTCCTAAATTAGTATATAAATTTTACTTAGTTTCCCCAACTACCCTTCCTTGCAATCAATACCAAAATAAAATAATAATTAAAAAAGTGCAATGATTATGGGCAATTGTGGAAAGTAGGTGTAGATTCTTTTTGTCCCCTTAAATAGTTGGACTCCCCAAGATGGACACATAAAATGGGACGGAGGGAGTATTATATATAGAGATTTGCTAACTTACCGCATAGGAGACTTTTAGCGACGAAAAATAAGGTTTTAGTGATGAAAATTTTTGTCGCTAAAAATTGGAACCTTTAGCGACAAAAATTTTGTCGCTAAAAACTTATTTTTCGTCTCTAAAAAGGTTGTTGTATGCTGCTAACTTACAACCATCATGTTGTAAGTTAGCAGCCCCCTTATATATGAGTAATACTTGGGGCACAACCAAAGCCACAACCTTTTGCTCACAACCTCCATTTTGTTTCTATCTCTCTCCTAGTGGGCACTGTGGGGTCACTGGCACTGTGGGACCCATCAAGAGAGAGATAGACACAAAATGAAGGTTGTGCAAAAAAGGTTGTGGCTTTAGTTGTGCCCCAAGTATTACCCCTTATATATATACTCACAAATGCGTACATTTGTAATATTTTTGTATGGTAATTTCCTTTATCTAAACTTCTTTCCACTTATAGGTTTCTTTCTTGAGAAACACCCTAATATATAAAAATAATAAGGAATTCTACTAACTAGCTAGCTAGTTTGCTTGGTGAATCTTACGTTCTTGATAGCATAATTTGAGTTTTTGTTACAGATCATAATTTACAATGTTTATGGGCTAGGAAGATCAACTATACACAAAGGTCAGTCAATTTAATGCTTACATATCAAGTATGTTTCTCATGAATATCTATGACTCTTTTGGTTTTTGAAAGATGAATGTTTTTGGAGTTGATTAAAGTACCATATCGGCAATATGTTTTGTTTCTTTCTCCCCTTTTTCTTTTCTGTATCAAGTATGTTTCTCATGAATATTTATGTTACTGCTTTTTTCTTTTCTTTAAAAAATACAAAAATTAAAAAAAAAAAAAAAAAACTATTTTATGGGTACTAGACTGCAATGAAAAAGCTGAAAAAAGTAATTAATTTAAAAGCAACAAGCTGGAGTTTTTTTTAAAAGGCTGAAAATCTCTTATTCTCAAGGCAATATGTCAAAGCTAATCAACTTTTTAAAATCTCTCTCTCTCTCTCTCTCTCTCTCTCTCTCTCTCTATATATATATATATATATATATATATAAATAGAAAGATCTCTTACTATTACAGAGACTCTAAAGGTGCTCTCAATTGTTAGATACAGGCATATACCTTGAAATATTACAAAGTTGGATATAGTCGCACACAAGTCCTAATTCCTACACAAATAAAATCCTCTGTATAGGGCTTTAAGGTAATATTGTACTCCCTCCGTCCCTTTTTTTGAGTCTTATATTCCATTTTGGGATGTCCCAAAATTAGTATCCACTTTCCTAAATTGGTATACAATTTTTACTTACTTTTCAAAACTACCCTTCCTTGAAATCTACACCAAGACAAAACTAATAAAGTTATTGCAATGATTTGGGGCAATTGTGGAAAGTATGTGTAGATTCTTTTTGTCCCCTTAATAAGTTGAGTTCCCAAAGGTGACTCAAAAAAATGGACAGAGGGAGTATTCATTTAATGATAGTCTTGAAACATATAAAAGATATTAAAATTCATGTAATATTGGATGTTTTAGATAAATTTAAATCAAGCTCAAATGAGAAGGTGAAACCATGTCATGTTACCAATTTGAACATCTTCTGTTTTTTCAACATGGCATTTGAAACATCCCTAGTGTTAGACTTAGGTTCTTGAGTACATGTGGCGTGGTGGTTGGTTTTTCTTGCAACTTGCAGAGTGGTTTCTTTAGCTTCATCGATCTGGATCCCCAACTTTTTTACTTTGTGTTCTTCTTCTTTTTGTTGATCTTCATGTTATTTTTGTTTTTTTCTTTGTAATGTTTGTCCGTTGGTTTTAATTAATAAATTCTAGTTTCCAAGCAAGAAAAAAAAAAAAAAAGATTACATATCTTGTGTCTATATCCATACAGGCAGGCTCTCCAACGGACTGGTCCGTTAATAGACCAGTTTTTAGCGACGAAATTTCGTCGCTAAAAGTTAACATTTTCGTCGCTAAAGGTGAATGCATTTTTAGTGATGAAAAAAAAATGACTTTTTGTGACGAATTTTCGTCGCTAAAACTGGTCCGTTAACAGACCAGTCCGCTCCTGTGCCTCCCTGTGTAGCCATATTGTATCATATTGATACAGGTACTAATTGAGATTATACCAGACTAGAGTCACAATCGCATACATATATTAGTGTAACCCAATTTTTATATATATATTTTCAGTCTCATCTAATTTCCTATTTATAAATTACTTTAACTAAATCAAATTAAATTTCTTGTTTCCAATTAGCTTGTCTTTCTCTCTCATACATGGCCAAGTCACTCTGCACCATTGTGGCAAGGGTCCTAACCCTTTTAGCTGCTCTTGTTGCTACCATTGTCATGGCCACAAGCAATGGGATAGTTGATCACTTCGAAACCTTCACCTTCATATCAAATTACACTGACTGGCCTTGCTTGCAGTAAGTTTCATCTACCATTGAGTTCTTATTTCAATTCATCACTTCTTTTATTTTTTACTTTTTTTTTTTTTTGGTTTATTACACTTTGCAGTACCCTCGTAGCTTATATTTGGTGGCATGTTGCCCCTTCTAATTTAGACATATTAGACCTCTAAGTTTCTATTTTGTTTCATGTTTAAATTTGTCAGAATTGCTAATGGAATTAATTCTAACGAATTTTATGGATTATGACGTTTTTTGACGAATTAATTGGTTGACAGCTGAGGCACGGACACGGACACATCCACAGACAAAGTCTTAAAAAATTGTACGTCGACACTCCAAAAAAAGTGTTCGTGAAGTGTCATGTTCATGTGTCAGACACGATACAAGACGTAACACATTACCTTCTTAGAAGTGTCAGTGCTTCCTAGGTTGACATAAATTTAATAGAAGGTACAAATACAAACTAGAAATTTTAGGGTCTAATGTATAACTCTTTAAACTATGGGGGCAAGTGCAATCGAGTGTAAACTACGAGGGTGGTTATAAAGTATAATTTAAATCTTTTTGTTTATTTATGTATTTATTTATTTAAGGACAACGTCATGACTTCCATGCTTTCCTAATTAGATCTTTTTGGTGTTATTCCTTTTTATAGAAGTGAGTCTAGTGTTTAAAATATATATATATATATATATATTTAAAAAAAAGTCTTTTTTTTTTTTGGTGATGCTATTGCCACTCCATCATTGAATCAAGGCACTCCATGGTACAACTCTTAAAGTATGTGGTACTATGCATACCATGCAGTATATACATGGTACCACATGCTTTGAGAGTGGTACCATAGATTGGCTTGGTTCAATGATAGAGTGACAATAACAATTCCCTTTTTTTCTTCTTCGACACACTTATGTGGGAAGGAACATTGCCAAAAAGACCCACGAAAGCACTGAAGTGCTGTCCTATGTATAACTAGCGTTGATATTATAACTCTTTAAACTATGGGGGCAAGTGCAATCGAGTGTAAACTACGAGGGTGGTTATAAAGTATAATTTAACTCTTTTTGTTTTTTTATTTTATTTTTTTATTTATATGTTTAAGGACAACATGACTTCCATTCTTTCCTAATTAGATCTTTTTGGTGTTATTCCTTTTTACAGAAGTGAGTCTATTGTTTAAAACATATTTAAAAAAAAAAGGGTTTTTTTTTTCTTCTTCGACCCAATTATGTGGGAAGGAACATTGCCAAAAAGACCCATGAAAGCATTGAAGTGCTGTCCTATGTATAATTAGCACTGATATTATACCATTGTTTTAGGTGGTTTTTGATTGCAAATGGCATTGCAGCAGGTTATGAACTTCTCATTCTTTTACTTCCCTCTGGGAGTTTACTATGGCGATTAGTTTTTCTCCTAGACACGGTATCTACCTCATTTTCTCTCTCTACAATTTGTTGTTTTCTGGGCTTTTATACCTTCTCTAGCTTGCATTGGACTAACTAAAACTTTACATAAAGGAGTAATATTTGGGTGACAAATATTTTTTACAAACACATTCTATTCTTCTAGGTGGTATTGTGGGGTCCGGATAATTTCAATAGACCTCACAATACCACCCAGAAGAGAGATAGAGTACTGTGTTTGTAAAAAAATATTTGTCACCCTAGCATTGTTGTTACATAAAATTGTAGATGATTTCACTGTCAATTTATTATTGAATACATTTTTGCTCACTCCGACAAAATTACTCACATTTGCTCACCATCCTCTCTCATTGGCTAATATAGTGGGACTCATGATTAAATGAGAATTAATTATGGTGTAAAATACTGAGCCCCACTCTATTAGCCAGTAGAAAAAGAGGGTGAGCAAAATAAGAGAAATTTTGGGGTGAGCAAACTGCACTCTTTATTATTTACAGAAAGTATTCCATTCATTGTGATGTTGTCAATATCAAGATGTAAAAAGTGTACTTTACTTTTCTAAGGATTTGTAGTAGTGAAAGTAAAGGTCGAACCCACAGAGATTGAATTACTACGACTCTTAATTTTAAAACCTAAATCTAATTAATTATGAAAACGAGATTTTGATTTGAATTTTAAATAAATTAATGAAACTAATGAAATTAAATCTAAATTATAAAAGCGATTTAAAAGTGTTTTTATAAATATGTTTAAAGGAACCTAGGATTACAAATCCACCACTAGCTTCATAATAGGAATATTTATGCATTCAATTAGATTATTAAGTTGGATGATAATGGGGAATATTTGTAGCTACAAGCTCAATTCCTCCGTCAAGAAAATAACTATGGTTCAAGCACTAACATAATCCATCTTCGGTTAGCTCGAATTATCCCACACTAAACTAGGGTTGTGACATAATCCGTCTAACCTAGGTATGGACTATTCGGATACTTGATAGCACAATTTAATAAAGCACCATTACATGTAAATAATCTAAACAAGCACAGCAAACATAGCTCATTGAGCACATCACAGTCAAAATAGATCTAAGACAAGAATAAACTTTGAAAGTGATGATTTAATCAATTAAAAGCACGATTTATTTATAAAAATCCTCGCAACATGTAACTGTCATCTATACATAATAAAACTAAAAAAATATATATAAATAAAACCCTATTACTTGGCTAGGGTTTCATTGAAACCCTAGATCTAGAGTTTAGTTGTCCATAGAATTGATGAACAACAAGAGTTTGATGGAGGAGGCCATGGAATTCCTTGGTCTTCTTCTTTTTCTCCTTACTTTCCTCTCTTCAATGGCTGAAATTTTTAATTGTATATTGATGTATCTAATGTTGTGTCTATTAATGACCAACCTCTAAATTGATGTAAAATAGGGTATATATAGATTTACAACAAGTTTTGGAAACTTTCCTAACTCGAAACGCACTAAAACTGCTATATTTTACAATCTGGACGTAATTAGGCAGTTTCGTTCGCGTAGGAATCATCAGTAGAGTGAAGTACGCAAGTTTGATTTTTACACAGGTCGCGCGAGCGGGCCGCGCGAGCGCGATATTGGGACCTCGCGCGAGTGATTTCTGGGTTCTTCGCGCGATATGTTTTTTTTCAGCTTCTTTTTGCTTGCCTTTTCACCATGTTTAGCCTGGTTTACTTGATTTCTTCCAAAACCTGTCAGAAAATAGAAAACGAAGTAAAAATATACAAAAACAGGATAAAAAGGTACTAACAAACGCACGTTAAGGCATATAAATAGGATTTGTTCTCTCCCGATCACATTGAAATGGTCACGTTACGTAATTCAAATCTATTACTATTATAAAGGGAAATGGAGGGGTACCTACTATATTTTACCTACATCCCATATTTACAATTAAACCAAATAAGTTTTACTAAGAAAATACAAATAAATGGCATTAATTTGTCATAAAAATTATCAAAACAAACAATTAAAAATTCTCAAAAACCATCTTTAAACTGCCCAACAAAAAAAAAAACTCTAATTTCGATCTTCTTGGAAACTTTCTCTCTACTCACAGAGTGAGTGGGCCCCTATTAGTATTATAATAATAATTAATTTTTTTTTTTTTAGAAAAGTATTATAATAATAACAAAAGCTTCAAATGACAAATAGAATGCAAAACAAGAAATTGACTTAAGCATAATTTCTGCATTTTAAGAATAATTTTCTCTCTATAGAAAAAGCTCTCTCATCTTTTTTAAAAACGTCATTCGTCACCGCCTCTTCCCCGTAAGGATAATGGTAAAAAGAATGTGAAAGAAAAGAAAATATAATGAAAAACAAACTAAAAATTAGAAATTCTGAGTCACTTCACTTCCTCTTTTCTTGATTCCTATATTGATTTATTTTTCTTTGATTTTTAAAGTTACATAAACATGGAGGAAGACACTACAAAGGTCGTTTTCCTCTCTAAATTTGCAATTGAATGGAGCCTTAGGTGTACCAAAAATTATGAATCTTGGCCTCTAACATAATCACGTTTGAACTGGTCTATTTTTTATGGTTTTAATAGAAACACAGTATCGTGTAACAAAAAAGTAACTACTCAAACGCTGAACTACTTAAAACAACAGTTCTTGTATTACCCAAATAGCCTTGTAATAAATAATGATCACTACCAAATATTAGGTCTTCTCGACAAATTCTAATCAAGACTATTCACCAATCCAAACTAATTATCAGCATAACATACACAATAATACAATATACAATCAGTGGAAGCTCATACATAGAAACATGTCCTGCTATATGACTGGTAGTGAAAATGAAGATTTCTATGATTTTTATTTAATTTTATTTTGTTGGACCAGATTGTAGCCATGATAACTACTTCAGGCATTACATCAGCTGGGGTGGGCTTTGCCTTAATGAAGGATGGAAATGTTTTTGTAAGGTGGTCGCCGATTTGCCACCAACTCTCTAGCTTCTGCAATCGTGTCGTCGGAGCTTTAGTCGCCGGCGGCATTGGCCTTCTTCTACAATTTTGTCTCATTGTTTATTCCTTCCATGTTGTCATAAATCCACTCCTTGTGCCCAGTGACTAGTGGGTTTTAGTGTTTGAAGTTAATACAATGTAGGGTGGATTAGTGGTTGATTATGTAATCAAATTTTGAAAACTATGGACAAAGGTAAATTAAGTTCCTATACCAAAGCCAAAGGCATGTTTGGTGACAAATTTTGAATATAATGGTTCCTTTCATATATGTAGACACTACATTTCTGAAGGAAACACTTGCATACATTCCTTACATGCATAAGATGTTAACTTGGGCATGCAAGAATATCATTTATGTGGGACATTAAGGGTGTATTTGATATCCCAATTAAGTGGTGAAAATGACAATTTTCAGCACTTAATTTTTTCAGTGCGTTTGATAATGTACCACTTAATTGAAAAAGCAGCAAAAAATTCATTGAAAATGTAAAGTAAAAATTTTCTACTGAAAATAATCGCTGAATGCAATTTGTTTCAGTTCTTGAAACACTGTTTTCAGTATTGCAAATATAAATCACTTAAAATTTTCAGTACTTAATTTTCAGTTTTATCAAACACACCCTAAAAAACCATTTGGAATAACCACGAGAATAAGAGATTTTTTTAATAGATATTTATTCGTAAAGGTAATTTAAATTAATATTGTCTAGTGTTTGGTATCGCTATAGGAACTAGAGTTATTTGTACAACAACAATCACATTGGAATTCTTTTGAAGATTCGATTCAACCTTTCATAAAATCACAATTCCATTAAAGCACTATTTCATGCAAACAACTAACACAATAACAGAAAATATAAGTTGTTGAGCGCATTAAAGCCCAAGTAAATCTAAGACAAGAATAAACCTTAAAAATACTGATTTAAATCCATAAAGCACGATTTCATATATTAAAATCCTCAAACATGCAATCATCATCCTTAGTTACAACAAATCTAGAAGAAAATCATAAATAAAACCCTATTACATGACTAGGGTATCATTGAAACCCTAGAAGATGGTTTAGTTGCCCATGGATGGAGAAAATGGCATGAGGTTGATGAAGGAGGAAGCCATGAAAGACCTTGATATGTTTCTTCTTCCTCTTCTTGCCTTTTCTCTCTCAATAGTGGTAAAATAAGAGTGTCTAGCTTTTCAATGAATAACACACACACACACACACACACACATATATAGGTTTCCTAAGGTTGGGAGGCTTTCCAAACCCTAATTCCACTAAAATTGTCATGACCCGGAACAACAAAATAGAGAAAATAAATTCATTTTTGGGTCCACAAGACCACTACACCAAAAGGGCACATTTCTAACGGACACTTATTAACCTTTCTAACAAAAATTTATCATTACAAATTTGTAACGGTAAATTTTCGTTAGAAATCTGTTATATCTGTTAGTAATTTTTAATCATGTGAATTATTAATATTTCTAATGGTCATGAAAATAATACTAACGGATATTATCCATTACAAATTGTGCCCAAAATTAAAAAATTAACATAGAAAAAGGGAAAAAAAATGGAAAAAGAAAGGACAAAAGCACTAAACAGATACGCCAAAGGAAAAAAGAGAGAGGGAAAGCAGAAAAGAAGAGAGGGAAAGGATAAGAAAAGCGAAAGTTTGTGCAACTGAGGCTCCCGCCATTGCCTTCCTCTTGTCGTTGTCCTCTCCCTCTGGTGAGATATCTCTCTCTCTCTCTCTCTCTCACACACACACACACACACACACACACACTCTCTCTCTCTCTCTCAATCTCATATCTGAATAGTTAGGGTTTTTTTGGGCCATCCTTTTTTTTTTTGGGGGGGGGGGGGGGGTGTGGGGGGGCTTTTTTGGATCACCGAACCAGTACGATGAAGAAGGGCGACCAAAATATGGAGGTTTGGCAATTTTTATCTGATTGAGTGTGAGTTTAAGTGATTGACTGGTACAATTCTTTCCACTGTTTTAATAATTTTCAGTCCCTCTGATGAATAACTTGTATTATTGTTGTTCTAGGTTTTTTTTTTTTTTTTGAATTGTGTTGTACTTATGTATAGATACTGGGCGACAAATTTTAATCAAATAGTTCATAAGTTTTTGTCACAATTAGCATAAGAAGAAAGAAGTCAGATTCAAAATAATTCGTTTACAAAATTAGCCGTTGGAGTAAGGCAAACCGACGTCATTTTGAGAGTTAGTAGAGTTGTATGTTCATTGTAAATGATGTCGTTTTGAGTATTGTTTTAAAATAACAAATTAGATAACGTGTCTTGTGTGATTGGCGAAGAGGTCGGTTGGTTGTTAGTCTGTTATGCAACTTGTATATAGTTGGGGGGCTAGGTTCTGAGAAACTCAATCAGTTGAATAAGAATTTCTTCTTCTCTCTCTCTCTCTCTCTCTCTCTTTCTCTCTCTCTCTCTCTCTCTCTCTCTCTCTCTCTCTCTCTCTCTCTCTCTTGTCTGGTTCTGCGATCTCACTTTTCTCTCTTAATTTTGTAATTTCACATTCAATTCAGTAGAATCTTATACAATCATCAGGAATTCTCAATCAATTTCTGACAAATGGTATCAGAGCAAAATCTTGGGCACCAGCAATCGAAAACTAAATCGTTTGAGCAAGCGAAGACCTATTTAGCAGCAGTTTCAACAACGATGAAGACACCAGAGAAGGAAGTTCAAGAGCTGATGAGTTGGAAGCAACAGAGTCAAGAAGTCATGAGTTCTCAAAATTGTGAATGAAAAGATGAAGTCATGAGTTCTCAAAATCGTGAATGAAAAGATGAGTAATGTTGAATCTAAGCTCGAAGCTTTAATGGGCTGTGTAAATCGCTTAGTTGTTGATAAAGGTAAGGGCCGAATTGGAGTTTTATCGAATCCGGAAGAAAGTGTAGGGAAGAACTTGAATATGGGACAGAACTCAAATGGAGGTTACGAAGGTATCAAATTAGGCGGGCCATCAACACCATTTCACCAAGGTCAGAGAGAGTTCAGAACCAGAAATGTCTTTAATGAGGATCGAGATCGTCAAAATGGTATGCCCATTCATAATCTGCATACACCAAGAATTGACGTCGCTAAATTTAGTGGAACAGACCCTAAGGGTTGGTTGAAGAAGTGTAGAAGGTATTTTCAGTTGACACCAGTTTTGGAAGAACAGAAGGTTCTATTGGCCTCAATTAATTTAGAAGGAAAAGCTATTGCTTGGTTTCAAGCTCATTATGACACCCTAGATGGAATTTACTGGGGAGAATTTTCTGAAGATATTTGTGACAGATTTTCGGAAGGAGGATTTGATGATATAGTAGGGCAATTTAAGAAACTTCAACAATGGGGTACAGTAGAAGAATACCAGAGTTAGTTCGAAGGCTTGAAACCACTGTTATTGGCTAGAAATAGGGGACTCAGTGAGGAACACTTTGTGGCATCTTTCATCAGTGGTTTAAAAGAGGACATTGCACACTTAGTTTAGATGTTTAGCCCCAGAACTTTATCACAAGCCATTAACCTAGCACGGTTACAGGAGGAACACTTAGCAGTAGTGGAGAGAAATCGTAAGGTACAAGTATCTATTACTGTTCAACATAGTGCTCCCTTAAACACTAGTAGTAGTTCCAGTAGCAATTTTTATTCTCTTAATAGAAATTCCTAGAATAAGAGCAATCAAGGCATTAAGGGACTGAATATTAATGTTGGAAGCTAATTTTCTAGAGTGAAAAGAATATCCCCTAAGGAGATGCAGATCAGGAGGGATAAAAACTTATGTTACTATTGTAATGCGGTCTACTATAGAGGGCATACTTGTGTCAAGAGGCAATTATATCTACTAACAAGAGGAGAAGAAGAAGAAGTGGTGGAGATTAAGGAAGAATTGGGTAATGAGACCATGATGAAACAAACAATGAAGAAGTGGCCATATCAATCCATGCTTTAATGGGTAACAAGAACCCACAGACTATCAAATTCCTAGGAAGAGTCGAGAAAAACACCATTGTAATCCTTGTGGATAGTGGGAGTACCCATAATTTCTTGGATATCAAAACACTCAAAAGCTAGGCTCTCACCTTCAACCAACTAATCCCATTAAGGTGGTGGTAGCAAATGGGGAACAACTATGTAGCAAGGCTAAATGCAATCAGTTTAAGTAGGAAACTCAAGGAAAACAATTCTCAGTTGATATGAGAATTCTACCCCTAGGTGGCTGTGAAGTTGTGTTTGGGGTGCAATGGTTAAAGGAAATAAGTCCTATGATGATGGACTTTAATCAACTAAGCCTATCATTCCAATTGAAAGGAAAGCCAATTTGTCTCAAGGGTACTATAGGTGGAGAGGAAAACTTGACCACTATTATCAGTGAGGAGGCCTTACAAAGATTTTGTTGCAGCAATGAGCAAGCAGTGGTAGTACAACTACATTATGCGAAAATGGTGCAGCAGCAAGAAGAAGTACCAGAGCCCATTAAACTGATATTAGATAAATTTGAGAAAGTTTTTGATGAACCAAAAGGGATGCCACCCAACAGAGATTTTGACCACTAAATTCTACTTAAAGAAGGAAGTAGCCCCATCAACATTAGACCTTATAGATATCCTTATCTACAGAAAGCAGAAATTGAAAAGTAGGTGAATGAAATGCTACAATCAAGTGTGATAAGATGCAGCAAAAGTCCATTTGCATCTCCAGTATTGCTAGTTAACAAGAAGGACCAATCATGGAGGATGTGTGTGGATTATAGAGAGTTGAATAATCTTACAGTAAACGATAAATTTCCCATTCCTGTTATAGATGAGTACATTGTTAGATGAGCTGGGGGAAGCAAAAATCTTTTGTAAGTTGGATTTAAGAGCTGGGTATCATCAAGTACGAATGAAAGAAGAAGATATTGCTAAGATTGCATTCAAGACTCACGAGGGGCATTATGAATTCAAGGTTATGTAGTTTGGATTGACAAATGCTCTTGCAACTTTTCAGGCTCTTATGAATTCTGTGTTCAGACCTTACTTGAGGAAGTTCATCTTAGTTTTCTTTGATGGTATATTGGTTTATAGAAAAACATTGGAAGATCACGCGGGGCACTTGCAAGAGACATTGGCAACATTGGAGAAGCATCAATTACAGAAACGGACTTTTACAGAAATGGACATATCTCTTTCTAGAAAACTCAGATTCGTGCACCCTTTTTGCGTTAGAACTGAGACTCAAAGATCTATCTTTTGATGTAAAATTTAGCTATACTTTATTAATGACCATTTTGCCCTTGAGGATGTTTTATGTCAAGAAACTTCTTTTAAGAGGTCTAATTCATGTTTTCTTGGTTCTTTGAGGATAATTTGATGTGTGGGCTTGTTACACGTGTCCTAATCTGCTCGAGGCGAGTTGGGGTATGATAGTATTCTTTGGTGTCTTGGTGCAGAGAATCGAATAACGTGGATCCAGATTTTGATTTTGTAGATTTGCCTTGTCAACATATGTCTTAGTACCCATGTATCATGGTTTTTCCCTACCCTTCTCTTATAATTTTGCTAGGTTTACAACTTTGCTTTCAACGACACAATTCCTTTAGGATAGTCTCCGCTATGATCATATGTTAGAGACATCTTATCTAGGGTTGTTGCATGATTGCATTTCACGTTTTCTTTCTTTTTGCTTTTGTGTCTCCGCTTGAGTCAACTCAATGTAAGACCTTCTCGTTCCCTTTTTGCATATCATGGCACGTTTTCTTTCTTTGCATCGGTCCCGGGAGGGACTAACCATTGTGAGTATACTTCTCTCTTGTATTATATGTATCCAATTGCTACTTGATTTAATCTTTGGAAATGATTTTCATTAGATGTTCTTTTTGCCATGTATATACTATCTAGTATGTTTGAGGAAACAACACCTATTATGAATTAAAATTAAGGATATTTGAATCAAGGCCTACCATTTGGTGGGGAGAGGAGGGGGTGCTTTAGTCCTACTCGGGCTCCTTCCACTCTCGTACCAAGACCCCCGAACCTTGTTTCTAGTGATGAAGGGGGAGTAACCTTATTCAATTTTGGGTGAGTTAAATTTGGTTTCCTAATTTTTAATAAAAATTAGGTGGCGACTCTTTTGTCTCTAGGATCGGGAAAAGTTCTAGTTCTTGAATTGTGTGCCTTGGATCCATCCCAGGACACTGTCAAAGAATGACAGAACTTCCTCCTCAGACAAGAAAGCAACCTAACTCAGAAACAGTAATTGCTACATCGACTGAAAGTAAAGTATTTTTTAAATATCGAAAAAAAAATCCGAAATGATATTAAATTTTTTTGTAAAAATACATAAGAGATTGAAGTTAATGAAAAAAAAAGCAAAAGGTTTAAGAGGTCTAAAGATAGGACGTGATTCAGCGAATCTGATGTGATGCTTTGGACAGATTCTGTGCCCTGCGTATTTATGCTTTGGAAATGGTAGAAAAGATTTTTAGAAATTCCATGAAAAATCTAGGACGACTGTCATTGAGTTAGAGAAACTCTCCAGTTAGTTTCATCTTATTTGAATCAAAAATGAATTTGTGACATTTTTTTTTTATCATTATCACAACAGTGGACTTGTCAAGCTTGGACTCTTTTATGCTTCAATGGTGAAGTAGGGAAGATGAATGTCACAACCCAATTTTTTTGTGATGGATTTAGGTGTCGAAAAACATTAAATCATGCACAGTGGAAAAAAAAGTTTCAAAAAACTTATTAGTATGCCCGGATCTACTACTTATCAATTCTATAGATGCGTACATAAGAGGGACAAGAATTGTACCTCGTTGTCTTGAATCCAATTTTGAATTCTTCAACTTCTAGCAGTCTCCTCTAGATGATCTTCACCCTTATGTCTCCTATGAATGCTCCCAGAGTGGCTAGGGTAGGTGGGAACCCAAGTAGAGAGGATATAGAAGGTTTGGGAAATCCTGAAATAGTTTCTACAACTCTGGAATAGTAAAAATAATGATTAAAGAATGTTGTAGGCAGCTGCCCTATTTATAGATTTCCAAACCGACTTTAAGCTTTCGATCGATCGAAGAACTTTCGATCGATTGAACCTTCAATTGATCGAAGCAAGTTCGATCGATCGAACTGAGTTTAATCGATCGAAACAAGTTCGATCGATCGAACCTTCAGTCGATTGAAACTCTTTCAATCAATTGGTTCATCATTCTTATATGCCTCTTCAAGCATTCTGGCAGAACTAAGAGTGGGACCTCCTATGTTCTTTATTGTTGGCTCAGACCAGTTATTAATTCTCATGATCAAACTCTTTGATCAGCAAATTAACTAACTGATCAGTTAACGTTTACTCCACTATAAAACGATAATTGCAATCCAACACAAAAGAAAAAATTCGAAGCGATAACTAGACTTGTGTGGTGTACTAATGTCCATCTACCATCAGCATTCACAATCATATTCAAGTAGTTGGATAACTGTTACTGTCAACCTGAATGATGATTACATCTTCCATTCCTTGAGTCTCATTCACCTCTTATGATTTTCAAACATGTTGATAACTACTTATCAACGAGACTGCAGTTCTCAGTAATCGACTTGATGACATTCTCAAGGGAATGTTTACTCTTTATTAAAGGTTAGATTCTATCTTGACAATGTATATTCACAACCCTATAAATATGACATACCCAAGATACCCAGGTGTTGATCTTATAAGACCTCACTGATTGGTAAGTCAAAGTAGTCACATCCATAGTCCGTGTCCATAATCGTTGCAAGATTGAGAACACGTACCTTATACAAGTTATGAGTTCCTTTCGACTGTTGACAATTTTATATGTTAATAGGAATCTCATGGTCCGTCAATGCACTATAAGCACTAGCATATTAACTAAGAGTCACACTCTAGTGATTGAGATTCATCACTCCATCCAATAGTAGTTAATAATGCTACATTGTATACCTGATGAGATATCCAGTCTCATCATCCACTATGACAAGTTCTAAGTATCAAAGAATAGTAACTCATATCTCTCTTATATGTATCTCATACATGGATTACCTACTATGATACTTATGGATTACATCAATCATCTCATGACACATGTACAATGAAATGTATAAATAATTGTTAGGGATGTATACTAAAAGCCATGCTTTATGTAGTTAATTTGTTATTTTAATAAAATCAGTTATTCCATTTTTATGAGAATCTGTGTGGGCAATGTTTGTATTATATTATTTATTTAATATTATGCATGTGTGTCTCTCATTCTACATAGTAGGTGGTTTGGTGTGTAGAGTTCGGCTTACACACGGAAGATCAGACCACCAGATATTGTAGAATGTAAGATTTTGGTTTACAGTCTTAGATGGGATTGGACACACCATCGGTAGGACTGCAGCATGGTGTTGTAGTAGGTTTGTCTTGACTGCGGGAAACGGTGCAGTTTCAACTCACTATGCTCGTACACTTTGTGTATTAAACAGGACCGACTTGGGGTAATTATCTTTATACTGACTTGTAAGATAATTAATACCTCATGGCTATTATGAGTGCTTATGCTATAAATCCTAAGTTAGTTTATAGACACGTACATTTGATATTTACACTTTGATCCCTAAAAGGGTGAGATCCTTAAATGGGTCAATATCTTATTGGATTGGGTGGCAATATTAATTGTGTGGTGGATATTAATTAATGATGGAATCCATGTCTCAATTTTGGGATTGATGATATCCCCTTGAGAAAGCTTATAAGTTTTGATTATGTCAAACCCTGCAGGTGGATTTTGTATCCGACATATCAGATAAGTTAAGCAGAGGATCTCAAGGAATTTTAAGAAATTAATTAAATATGATTGTCAGTAATTATATTTAATTAATGGATATCTGTAATCTTAACATGGGGAGATAATAAGCATTTAATAACATGGAGCTCGAAATATATTTTTGAGATAAGGATAGGAGTGCAATTATAGTTCTTTAGTGGTATGAATTATAATTTATGGAAATAGGAATCTGATTCAGTTCGATTTAGGGTTTCCTAATTCCATAAGGAAGCCTATTCCTTATTGACTTCTTATGGTCCCTATCGTAGCCTATATATATGTTGCCTTGGCTCTTCTCTCAGGTTGCATGATTTCACATTCTAAGCTTCCCTTGACCTCCTAGCTTTCTTCTAGAAGGGTTTCCACCAAACCCTAGTCTCTGTGAGCATTCAAGAGACATAGGAGTGAAGATCGCTAGCGTCGAACAACGCTCACTAAAAGAACTTCGGACTGCTCGATACTGATCAAAAGTTGCTGAATTTTTTACACGACGTTCCTGACGTCGAGACGGAGCTGCTGTAAAAAATTCAAGTAAATCGGAGATCGTTTAGTCCTCCTGATGAACACATCTTTGTCGGATCAATGTGATCGGGATTGAATCGTCACGGCAATCAAAGAGAGTGTTATAACTGGGATTAGAAAATAGAACGTAAAGAGGGAAGAGCAGAAAACATAAAGGATTTCGAAAGAGCCCACACTCAGTTCGATATTCTGGCAGTAAAGGAATACGGTAGAAGATCGTGAGCTGTTATCGAGCCCGTGTTCTCGATTCGTCTACTACAGCAATCCGTTTTTGCAGTTCAAGGTAACCCTAGTTTCCGCCCTTGTAGGGTTATTGTAGCTCTCACCTAAATTTTTTGCAGTACCAACTTATACGCACTATCAACGGATTCTGGGAACACAGTTTCCTAACAATAATATCCATATATAAAATGCCAAATGTCACATACATAAAGACCGGGTTTGAGGGCACAATCCCAACATTTTTGACAACCAAATAATTGATCCAGAGCATATATATGGACTAATATTCAATTACCAAAAACCCCTAGAGTGACACCCTCACACAGGCTAACCGATAATTTATTGAAAATAGTGTTTATTACTCATTAAATAAGGGCATATGATCTTGTTTTTAAAGAAACACTCTTTATTGTTAAACTTGCATTCCCAAACATCCATTTCATTATAAAAGAAATAAAGTTCCATTATAAATATTATACCATTTCGATTTACAAAAGAAATACCATATTTATTAAATAAAAAAACCTCTTTACAGAGTTCAGTGGAGAGAAAATAAAATCTATACATCTATTGGTCAGAGCAACTACAATGTTTCCAATCTCACTAATATAATCCATACTACAATATCATAAATATGGCTCAGATTGCCAGAAATAAAAATCAAATACAACAAGAAAATAAATATAACTCTGTAACACCCGTACCCGGGAGAATGGTTTAACTATCTCGTAATATGCATTACTTAAGATTAATTAGTATATAAGAATAGGTAAGGGGAGGCTTGGACTCGCCCATGGAAAAGTCCCAGTGAGGAGGGACAGGTTTGGAAGTGGAACCCAGTGAAGGGCTGGGTAAAATATAAAATAATTTGCATTTAAATTATTACATGCATTTTATATGACTTCTTGGAATATGTTTAGTTGCTTTCATATCAAATTGTTACTATGTTAGCTTGTGATATCTACTAATTAATCCAATGGTATTTTTGCAAAAAGATTCATTATTAGTAGGGCGGTAGTAACTTCACAAAATATTTGGGACTCACATAGGGGAACCATGTGCAACTTAGACAAACACCCATTTAAATTTGGGATAGTTTTAATAAGTTACATAACTGGCAGGGGTATAATTGCAAAACTAGCGAAACTTGGGGGAGGTTATAATTAAAACACAAAGTTGGGATTTACATATGAGTGACACCTATCCTAATGACTCATCAAGAGTCTTCCACCTCAATTGATTAGTTAGCAAAAACAATTACAGAAGAAGGAAACGAGATAAATTCGACAGAATCGACGCCGACGTTCACGACGCCGATTAACGCACTTAACGACGTTCAATTTCAAAACAGGCTATATATTCGGACTCCTAGAGGTGAGTCTAACGTGATGGTACTACTCTAACTGATTTTTGAGACAGTTTTTTTCGCGACCCAATTTGGGGATTTAGCTCATAACTTGTAAATTTTGTATAGAATTTATACCTGGATTATACTAGGATCTTAATTATGCTATTAGGAGCGAAAACCCAGAGGTGAGTGACTCTAATCCATGGGCTGAATGTAAATCATATTTAATGTGTTAATCTCTATGATAGTAAGTTGAATTCTTGTAAATTAAAGCATGGACATGAGAGTTGGATATATATTAACTTGTTGATATATGTGGGTTTGGTTAGTTTACTTTAAATTGGAAGTTAATATGTGTTAAATGGTGTGTGAATTGCCATGTTGAGATGATTATGTGATTATGTGTTATGTGGGTTGAAGAAAGCCTTATGTTGATTCACCGTGGATTTACTCCATAATAAGGAGACATGGAAAAACCCAACGGTGTAAGGGTACTCACCACACTAACTGTGTAAAGGTGTGTGAGTGATGACCCAGCTGTGGAAGGGTATGTGAGATGGTGTGAATTAGAGGTGCTATATGCGCATAAGGGAAAAAGGCAAGAGCGATGACACGGTGAATTGATATTTGGTCTTTTGGAGACTAAGTGGTATGTTGATTGTTGATTTGTGCATTGAATATGACATACACTCATACATGTGATTAGCTTTACTCACTAAGCGAAAGCTTAAACAAATGTTATTTTCTGTTGTGGTTATTGAATAACCACCGCAGGTACGGCACAAGAGGAAGAAAGAAAATGATCATACGACGGGGTGAGCGTGGGGGTTATGAGATGTGTGTTGATATGTTCATAAATCTAGATGTTTAAGTTTCCTAATGAAACTTATGATTTAGAGATGTATAGTTAACTCATTTTGGAAAAATTATAATATGTAAGGTTCAATTTAGTGTTGATTGTATCTTGTGGTATGAGTTGTAATATGATGTCCGTAAGTTGTGTGTATATGGGGAGAGCTTTATAGATTATGTAACTTTAAAAGGCAAACTAGATTTGGGGTCTTTTGTTTGACAAGTTATACTCATGTTGGGGAAAATGAGGGGTTTGATGCAAGTTTATGTTTCTAGTGAAGAACCAATGTGTTAAGAGTGTTAAAACTACTTTTCAAATGGTTTGAAATGTTTTGGAAACTCCTATGATGTTTGGTTGTTGTTTGGAAACACTTGGGAGTACTTTTGAAATAGTTTTGGAAATAATTTGGGTAAAAAGCTTCATTGCTATGTGGTTTTGAGCAAGGAATTTGTTATGGGTTCTTTTGACTCAAAGGAAGTTGTGTATATGTTTTGAATAGGTTTTGGTTGTAACTAAGTTGTATGTAATAGCATAGTAATGTTGACCTCGACTCGTGGAGTCACTTTCACCTTCACTTTCAAGTATGTTGTACTTGAGTTCAAAACTAGTTACAATGCTTTGAATGGTTCTTGAAGTGATTAGGAGTGAAACCTTTCAACGGTTGTGTGATTCAATGAGTTTGCGATGCTTTCGAGGACTTTTTGGGGGTTCTAAAATGATTGGGAAGTAACCCCAAATGCCTTGGGAGTTTGGGAACTTTTAAGGGTGTTAGATGGGAGAAAATATGGTCCAGAGGGTACTTGGAGCGGTCGAATTGACCCTCTCGACCGGTAGAATGCCCCTCTGCCCAAAACAGTGATTTCGAAAACATTTTCTGACGGCTTTTACGGAAACGGACATAACTCTTTCTAGAAAATTCGGATTCGCGCGCCGTTTTTTGCATTGGAACCGGGACTCAAAAATATATCTTTTGGTGTAAAATTTGGCTATACTTTATTAATAACAATTTTGCCCTTGGGGCTATTTTATTAAAATAATATCATTTTATGTTGTTAAATTCATGTTTTTCTTAAGGATTTACATGTTTTCTTTGCTAATTATTATTTTGGGGAATTTATAGCATTGTTACACGTGTCCTAATCCACTTGAGTCGGGTTAGGGTGTGACAAACTCTGACAAGAAAGAGCACAACAACAATCTCTTTACACAGACAGAAGCTACATAGAAAATCTCCTCCATTACTAAACATGCACATACATTGGACTGCATTTCATATAGAAATGCCCCCGAATACATTACGTACCTGGGTCAGTATATAAATACTGGTATGTGTTAACCAAAAATAGAAAAACAGTCTTAGGGATTCATTGGGTCCCACAGTCTTCCAAACAAATAACATAACTTCACAAAATAAGCCATTGATTCAGAACAATAGTCCACTCACATATCGGGACAAAAAGGTAGTTTCCCTCAATATGGTGGCAAACGTGGATAACCTATAATAAATTCTTACCATTCGATCACATAATGAGCCAGCCCTGTGAAACTGTTAGTAGGCCCACCATCCTGCATATACATAGCTAATGCATTCTAAATATGAGAAAAAGATAGAGTTGTACATAAATGTTATCTTTTCACGCCTAAGAAACTTAAGATTACAAACTTTTCAATTTCATCACAGTAGATGGCATTTCTAACATTCAGTCCCAACTCAAAAATTGTCCGAAATTATATTTACTACAAGTCTGCCAAGTTTCGTAATTTATACGTGTTGGGAAGTAGCTTAAATAAATTAACGATTAAAATTGGGATTCGAAACCATTCAAATTTATAACTTACCAATTTCTCCTTAGGTTCACCACTTCGGCCATCCAACCATGGTCCAACCTACATATATATCCCATGTATACCTTGACATAATACCAACGTCCATTTTGGTACCAATTTATCAACCAACTTGGATATATATACAGAAAGTCATTCATTATGTCATGAAGTCAAATAATGAAGCCGGGCATAAGGCTCATAAATCACAAAGAGGCACGAGGGTCACACAACATCAGCCCAATGGTAACCTCACATGAGAAATACCAAAGAATTCAAATCACACAGAGGGAGGGTGGTGAACGTTAAGGATTTCCTTAACCGTCTATGTTCTTTAAACGTTTCACATAGCATTATATATACAACATTTTCACATCATCTCTAATAATTTATGATTTCCCATAGATAATTACCCACAACATTTTCCACACAGTAATTCTGAAGCCCTCATAATCCTTCACATAGTTCAAATTAACCAAATAAAACTGTTACTGAAATGTAAAGTTTATGCCCAAATGGTGCAGAATTGGAAAAAACTTCCTAAACGAAAAGTGTGCAAAATCGTATCTTACATGGATCATGTGGGCAGAATCTTAAAATACGCAACTGAAAAATTCAAAAAAAAATAAAATAATAATAATACTAACAGCAACCTAAAAAAAATGAAAATTTCCCCAATTTTGAGATTTAATACTTTAGCACCAAGATTTACACCAAGAATCGATACAACCATGAAAAGAATGAAACATGTAAGGGTCAATGACAGAAACACATACACACTTGGTTTTTTGCATTGACCTAAAATTAAATATCAACTTACATAAGTTATGGATCCATAACATATAAATATCAACTTACATAAGTTATGGATCCATAACATATAATGAATTTCATGGTACATATATTCAAATTAATATATATATATATAAATATATTCAAAATAACGTATTTGTGTGTATATATATACATATGTGTATATACATAAACCACATGTGTGTGATTAACTCACCTAATTAGGGCTTTAGGGTTGAAGAATACGCAAAGCAATGGCTGGGGTTTCACTTTTCTTTAACTCTTTTCTTTCTTTTTTCTCTTCTTCTCTCTCTATCTCACGTCTTTTCTCTCTTTACTTTTTCCCTTTCTTTTCTTTTTTATATGGAGCTAGGCTAGGATTTTATGTAAGTATATATTTACTACACACATAATATACTATATACACACAACATATATAAATGACACTTACATAAATATAAATTCTGCTTTTTATCTTATAGGCTCATAAAAATATATCATATGGGCCCAAAAAGCAATACAAAGTACTAAAATGAGTATCCCAATGGGTACCCATGATCCCGGTACTTAATTTAAATATTAATTATATTATTTAACACATTTACGTGCCTATAAACACTACTAAAAATTAAATACATCAATTCTTCAATAACTTGTCCAACTTAAACTTTTTCAACTCAATTCCACCACTAAACTTTACAAAATTTTACACAGTAATTAACAATAAGTAAAAATTAATGCACACAGATAACCAAATGAGAATGACCATAAAAATATAAATGCACACAGCCAGTTAATAACACATAAAAAATTTAGGTTGTCTCATTAACATATTTAAAAAAAAAATGAATCTTTATATCAGAAAATTCGGGGTGTTACAATGAAGATAGAGAAGGGAGAGAGAATGGAGAGAGAGTTATTGCTAAGAGAGTAAGGACAGAGAGGAGTAGAAAATGGGTGTCTCTTTTTGGACATGGAAGTGGTGGATTTTATAGAGTGGATGCGAAAGGCTTTTGGGAATAGAACTAGAAGTGGTTGGAGTGCAAATGTAGAGTTTCTGCAAAGAAACTGTAGAAGTGATTTGGGGGAAATGACTTCTGTGAAGCCCATCACTTACCTGCAAAACTAAAAAATATTCCCACTAGTGCTAGTGGTGGATAGGTGACAAAGAAAGAGAAAAAAAATTTTTTTTTTGGGAGAATAGGAACAAAAGTCTTATCTTGGCAACCAGAATGTGTATAGAGGAATTGGAAACTTATTCAGCGTGGCAAGGAGCACACATGAAATAATTATGAACTAATCAAATGACAATTTTATTTCATTTTTCAATTGGGGGAGTCTAATTGGTCAAGGTGAGGCAATAGAATAGGATAATGGAAAATCTTTACTAGGAGCATGGTTTTAAAAACCAGATTGGACCAGCCGGTTTGACCGGTTGGACCGTCGACCGGTCAGTTTTCCAGTCTAGTTTGACTCGATAACTGTTATTGGCGCCAAAACTGTCCAGAACCGGTGGAAACCGTTAAAAACCGTTCAAAAACGTTTTTTTTTACTTATTTTTTATTTTCTCTTTATTTTTTATTTTTATTCCCCTACATTTTTTTTGATATTATGAATCTCTTAATAATTTATACTTATGATAGGAAAGTGTGAAAATAAAATTTGAGTTTTTGTGTATTTTTTTTTTGTTTATATTTACTTATTAAAACTTATGTACAAATATAAATAATTAAATATTATATAATTATGATATCACGGGTTGATTACGGTTCACCCGAAGGTTGAATCTCTAATCCTTGACCCGGTCAATTTTTCAATTCGACGAACGGTCCGATTATCAAAACATTGACTGGGATGGGTATGTGAGCATGCTATGCACTTGGGAATTTATCTAGTGTAACAATGTACATGGTGTGAATATATTAAATAATCAAGAAACACAACATAGGAAAAGAGAAAAGAGAGCTAGAGTTTTTCATAACACTAAAACTGAATGAATGAATACAATGAAAAGAAGAGGCAATAATAATAGAATATCTAGGTATACAGTATTACCCTAATACAAAGAAAAGACTAAACTACCCTAAAGCTAATAAAACTAATTCTAACACCCCTCCTCAAACTCACGATGCTGCAGCTAAAAGTATAGAGAGTTTGCCAACTAAAAAACGAAAACGCTGAATCGGATGTGACTTTGTAAACAAATCAGCAATCTGTGCGGAAGAAGAAACAAAAGGCAAAGTGATAGCTCCATGCTTAAGGTGATGACGAGTAATGTGACAATCAATCTCTATATGCTTGGTCCTCTCATGGAAAACTGAATTGTGAGCAATCTGAATAGCACTCTTATTATCACAATACATAGGTGAAGGGCGAGGAAGGGAGACACCCATATCTGTAAGTAGTCGGCGTAACCAAATAAGCTCACGGGTAGTCGAAGCCATAGCACGATACTCAGCTTCTGTGGAAGACACAGCAACAACATCTTGATTCTTGCTCTTCCAAGAAATGAGAGAATCACCCAAAAATATACAAAACCCAGTAACAGACTTGCGATCTGTAGGATCACCGGCCCAATCAGCATCAGAGTACGCACGCAGCTCCAAGGAAGATGATGAAGAAAGTAAAAGACTTTGAAACCTAGTGCCCCTCAAGTACCTCAAAATACGATGAACAGCAGCCCAATGAACTGTAGTAGGGGAAGTAACAAACTGACTAACAACATGAACAGCATGAGCAATATCCGGACGAGTAATAGTAAGATAAACCAAGCTACCAACAATAGTGCGATATAAGGTAGGATCAGGCAAAGGAACGCCATCAGAAGGGGAAAGACGAACATTAAGCTCCAAAGGGGTATCAACAATCTTATTATCAATGAGGCGAGCACGCTCAAGAATGTCACCTGTATACTTAGACTGAGAAAGAAGATAACCTTTTGGAGAATAGGCTACTTCAATCCCCAAAAAATAACGTAGTGGACCTAAGTCCTTCATTTCAAAACAACGAGCTAATTCAGACTTCAACACTGCAATCCCATCAACATCATCACTAGTAATAATCATATCATCAACATACAAAGAAAGCATAATACGACCAGCAGTGGTACACCTAATAAAGAGAGCTGAATCATACTCACTAGAGGAAAACCCAAATGAGGTAATCACTGTGGAAAACTTCTCAAACCAAGCTCGAGCAGCTTGTTTAAGACCATATAAGGCTTTTTTAAGCCTGCAAACTTCACCAGAACCATGAGGAACACCCGGAGGAGGAACCATATAAACCTCCTCTTGGAGGTCTCCATTCAAGAAAGCATTTTTAACATCCATCTGAGTTATATGCCACTGACGAATAAAAGCAACTGCAATAAGAGTACGAACAGTAGTCATTTTAGCAACAGGAGCAAAAGTCTCCTCGTAATCCATACCATACTGCTGGGAAAAACCCTTGGCAACCAATCTTGCTTTGTACCGCTCAACAGACCCATCTGACTTGGTTTTAATTTTATAAACCCAACGAGAACCAATGGCGCTCTTACCAGAAGGTAAGGGAACCAAACTCCAAGTGTCTGTCTTATACAATGCTGAGAGTTCCTCTGCCATAGCCTGTTGCCAAAGAGGATCAAGAGCTGCCTCTTTATAGGACAGAGGCTCAGAGAGATCATGAACTGAAGCTAAAAATGAAGCAAAAGAATCCGAATAACAAGAATAAACAAAATCAGGTGATTGAGTAGACTTACGAGTGCGAGCAGGATATCGAGGAGGTTCCACAGTCTCAGTAGGTGCTTGGGTGGCCTCTGGAAGGGAGGTAGCATCAAGCGGCAAGGTACCAGTATCAGCAGAAGTAGAACCATGAGGTGAGACAATATCAGTGGTGCATGGGGCTTGAGAGGGCACACTATCGGTATCATCAGAGAATGGGTCAAGATGGATGAGATCAGATTTAGTCAACTCATGATGATTATCACGAATAGAAAAGAAGGGTATGTGCTCGAGAAACACAACATGACGAGAGACATATAGTTTTTTAGTAAGTGGGTCAAAGCAACGATATCCCTTCTGACCCTCACCATAACCTAGAAAAACACAAATAGCAGACTTAGGTGACAATTTGGTACGCTCTACATGAGGTCAAAGGATAAAACAAGTACAACCAAACACCTTTAAGGAAGAATAATCAGGAGCATGCCCATACAATTTTTCAAAAGGTGACAGACCTGAGCAGTGAGAGGATGGAATTTTATTAATTAGATTGACAGCAGTAAGGACAGCCTCTCCCCAAAAATCACTAGGGACATATGCAGATAATAAAAGAGAGCGAGCAGTTTCAACAATATGCCGATGTTTCCTTTCAGCAACACCATTTTGCTCAGGAGTGTCTGTACAAGAGGACTGGTGAATAGTTCCATCTAAAGCATGCAACTCACAAAATTTATGATAGGTATACTCTCCACCTAAATCACATCTAAAACATTTGATGACAGCAGAATGTTGAGTTTTAACAAAAGCACGAAAGGTATTGTAAATATCAAAGAAGTCTGAACGGCGTTTCATAAGATAAACCCAACAGTAACGAGTGCAATCATCAATAAATGATACATAATATCGAGACCCCCCTCTTGTAGTAACAGGAGAGGGTCCCCACACATCAGAATGAATTAAATCAAATGGTGCAAGAGAATAAGAAATACTTCTATTAAATGGTAAAGCGGAAAATTTTGCCAGTTTACAACCACTACAATCAGAAATGTCATGAGTTTGTAAATCTCCTAATTTTCCTGTAGAAGCTAAATATTTTAAACGAGAGGCTGAAACATGACCAAGGCGAGAATGCCATAAATAAAAACTAGACGAAGATGAACTCAAACGAAAGGATGAAAAGTCAACACTAGAAGCTGCAACCACTGGTACATTGAGCTTGTCCAAGATGTATAATCTCCCTTGCCTACGGCCTGTCCCAATCAGCGTCTGAGACTGCGGATCCTGCACATGACAAAAAGTAGAAGAAAAAGAGACTAAATAACCTGCATCACAAAGCTGACCAACAGAAACAAGATTCATAGTAAGTTTAGGAATGTGGTAAACACTAGGGAGAGATACATGAGGTGTGACAACAGACCCAACACCTGCTAATGGCATGGGAGTACCATCAGCAGTCATAACAGGCAAAGAGGAAGCAGGACATAAGGAAGCAAAAGACGACAAGTCAGGCGACATATGATTAGAAGCTCCAGAGTCTAACACCCAAATACCTGAGGACATACCTGAAGACATACCTGAAGACATACCTAGTGAAGAGGTGGCCATAGCATGTGGCTGTGTGGCAAGGAACTTCTGAAATTGCTCAGTAAGGGAGGTCATGGACGGAGTGGATGGGGAAGGGGAACCGGGTCCAAATGAGTCTGATGGTGGTACAACTGCTGTAGTATTAGGCTGTGGAGGCCTATATGAACGCTGCTGAGATTGGTTGTCAGATTTCCAAAGAGAAGATTGAGGTTGCTGGTGTTGTGGTGATCTACCATGTGAGGGCTGGTTGCTGCTATTGGACTGGTTTGCACGACCCAACCTAGGACACTGAGCCTTCCAATGACCCTTCTCCTTACAGTAGCTGCATACATCACTACCAACTCTCGAGTAAGGCTTATTCTGATTGTTGGACTGTGGTCGAAAAGGGGCTGCTAAAACAGACGGAGTAGAGTCGGGGAGAATTCCCTTTCCAGACTGTGTCTTGAGACGTATTTCCTCGGCTACTAACTCATGAACAACAGAATCAACGGACGGAAGTGGGCTACGATGGAGAATGGACCCACGAAGGCCCTCAAAATCTTCACGTAGAGCCATCAAAAACTGAACCAGACGTTGTTCCTACCTACTAGCGATATATGGGGCAAAGGCCCGCAATTCGGGCGACTCCATGAGAGCTAACTGATCCCAAAGATCTGTCATTGTAGAATAGAACTCCTGAATACTAAAAATTTTTTGTTCAAGGGCACGAATATCACACTCTAATCGGTACCTTTTCGCAAAATTGGACTGTGTAAATAATTTAGCCAAATGATCCCACACCTCCTTTGCATATTCAAACTTTGCCAACTGCATACCTATTGAGGGAGCAACGGAGTTGTTGATCCAAGTAATGATTTTTGAATTATTTGTGTCCCAAACATCTAGCAACTCTGCAAATTTATCAGCATTTTCATTCGTAGGTTTACTAAAATCCCCATTGATATAACCCCACATCTTCTTCCCCTTCAGAAAATTTTTCATCACATAATTCCAATATGCAAAATTCTTGCCATCGAGTTTAACACTAATCGCTTGAAGCGAATCATCACGTTCAGTAGCCATTACGAAAACGAAGCAATTAAATAACACAAAACAAGCGAACCCAAAATCAAAAACAATCTAAAAACACAAAACAAACGAACCAGAATCAGACAGATCCAAAAACGAACGCAAAGCAGTGCGAGATCTAAATACAAATCCGAATCCGAATCAGCGAAAAATCCAACAACGAATCAAAATCATCCGAAAAATTTAGAGTTTCTGCAAAGAAACTGTAGAAGTGGTTGGAGTGCAAATGTAGAGTTTCTGCAAAGAAACTGTAGAAGTGATTTGGGGGAAATGACTTCTGTGAAGCCCATCACTTACCTGCAAAACTAAAAAATATTCCCACTAGTGCTAGTGGTGGATAGGTGACAAAGAAAGAGAAAAAAAAAAAATTTCGGAGAATAGGAACAAAAGTCTTATCTTGGCAACCAGAATGTGTATAGAGGAATTGGAAACTTATTCAGCGTGGCAAGGAGCACACATGAAATAATTATGAACTAATCAAATGACAATTTTATTTCATTTTTCAATTGGGGGAGTCTAATTGGTCAAGGTGAGGCAATAGAATAGGATAATGGAAAATCTTTACTAGGAGCATGGTTTTAAAAACCGGATTGGACCAGCCGGTTTGACCGGTTGGACCGTCGACCGGTCAGTTTTCCGGTCTAGTTTGACTCGATAACTGTTATTGGCGCCAAAACTGTCCAGAACCGGTGGAAACCGTTAAAAACCGTTCAAAATCGTTTTTTTTTTACTTATTTTTTATTTTCTCTTTATTTTTTATTTTTATTCCCCTACATTTTTTTTTGATATTATGAATCTCTTAATAATTTATACTTATAATAGGAAAGTGTGAAAATAAAAATTGAGTTTTTGTGTATTTTTTTTTTTTTTTATATTTACTTATTAAAACTTATGTACAAATATAAATAATTAAATATTATATAATTATGATATCACGGGTTGATTACGGTTCACCCGAAGGTTGAATCTCTAATCCTTGACCCGGTCAATTTTTGAATTCGACGAACGGTCTGATTATCAAAACATTGACTGGGATGGGTATGTGAGCATGCTATGCACTTGGGAATTTATCTAGTGTAACAATGTACATGGTGTGAATATATTAAATAATCAAGAAACACAACAAAGGAAAAGAGAAAAGAGAGCTAGAGTTTTTCATAACACTAAAACTGAATGAATGAATACAATGAAAAGAAGAGGCAATAATAATAGAATATCTAGGTATACAGTATTACCCTAATACAAAGAAAAGACTAAACTACCCTAAAGCTAATAAAACTAATTCTAACACATGGTACCCATGTTAATATTTTGACCCAACAACTTCAAATTGCAACATCTTTTTCATTTGAGATCAGATTAGGATGATGCAAAAAATGAAAGGCTCGTGGTGATCTGCACTTTATTTCAAAATAGTTCAGGACATGTCCCCTTGTGACCCAAAAATGATGATTATGATTCGGTAATCACCCAAATTCTAAAATGATACTACATATATATTTTTGAATGAGCACAAGCTTTTGCGAAAATTGTGGTTTGACCTTTGTATTTCATTTGCATTTTTTAAAACAATTTCTTTTTTTGGACATGGAAGTGGTGGATTTTATAGAGTGGATGCGAAAGGCTTTTGGGAATAGAACTAGAAGTGGTTGGAGTGCAAATGTAGAGTTTCTGCAAAGAAACTGTAGAAGTGATTTGGGGGAAATGAATTCTGTGAAGCCCATCACTTACCTGCAAAACTAAAAAATATTCCCACTAGTGCTAGTGGTGGATAGGTGACAAAGAAAGAGAAAAAAAAAAAAAAATTTCGGAGAATAGGAACAAAAGTCTTATCTTGGCAACCAGAATGTGTATAGAGGAATTGGAAACTTATTCAGCGTGGCAAGGAGCACACATGAAATAATTATGAACTAATCAAATGACAATTTTATTTCATTTTTCAATTGGGGGAGTCTAATTGGTCAAGGTGAGGCAATAGAATAGGATAATGGAAAATCTTTACTAGGAGCATGGTTTTAAAAACCGGATTGGACCAACCGGTTTGACCGGTTGGACCGTCGACCGGTCAGTTTTCCGGTCTAGTTTGACTCGATAACTGTTATTGGCGCCAAAACTGTCCAGAACCGGTGGAAACCGTTAAAAACCGTTCAAAATCGTTTTTTTTTTACTTATTTTTTATTTTCTCTTTATTTTTTATTTTTATTCCCCTACATTTTTTTTGATATTATGAATCTCTTAATAATTTATACTTATGATAGGAAAGTGTGAAAATAAAAATTGAGTTTTTGTGTATTTTTTTTTTTTTTTTTTATATTTACTTATTAAAACTTATGTACAAATATAAATAATTAAATATTATATAATTATGATATCACGGGTTGATTACGGTTCACCCGAAGGTTGAATCTCTAATCCTTGACCCGGTCAATTTTTGAATTCGACGAACGGTCTGATTATCAAAACATTGACTGGGATGGGTATGTGAGCATGCTATGCACTTGGGAATTTATCTAGTGTAACAATGTACATGGTGTGAATATATTAAATAATCAAGAAACACAACAAAGGAAAAGAGAAAAGAGAGCTAGAGTTTTTCATAACACTAAAACTGAATGAATGAATACAATGAAAAGAAGAGGCAATAATAATAGAATATCTAGGTATACAGTATTACCCTAATACAAAGAAAAGACTAAACTACCCTAAAGCTAATAAAACTAATTCTAACACATGGTACCCATGTTAATATTTTGACCCAACAACTTCAAATTGCAACATCTTTTTCATTTGAGATCAGATTAGGATGATGCAAAAAATGAAAGGCTCGTGGTGATCTGCACTTTATTTCAAAATAGTTCAGGACATGTCCCCTTGTGACCCAAAAATGATGATTATGATTCGGTAATCACCCAAATTCTAAAATGATACTACATATATATTTTTGAATGAGCACAAGCTTTTGCAAAAATTGTGGTTTGACCTTTGTATTTCATTTGCATTTTTTAAAACAATTTCTTTTTTTGGACATGGAAGTGGTGGATTTTATAGAGTGGATGCGAAAGGCTTTTGGGAATAGAACTAGAAGTGGTTGGAGTGCGAATGTAGAGTTTCTGCAAAGAAACTGTAGAAGTGATTTGGGGGAAATGACTTCTGTGAAGCCCATCACTTACCTGCAAAACTAAAAAATATTCCCACTAGTGCTAGTGGTGGATAGGTGACAAAGAAAGAGAAAAAAAAAAAAAAAATTGGGAGAATAGGAACAAAAGTCTTATCTTGGCAACCAGAATGTGTATAGAGGAATTGGAAACTTATTCAGCGTGGCAAGGAGCACACATGAAATAATTATGAACTAATCAAATGACAATTTTATTTCATTTTTCAATTGGGGGAGTCTAATTGGTCAAGGTGAGGCAATAGAATAGGATAATGGAAAATCTTTACTAGGAGCATGGTTTTAAAAACCGGATTGGACCAGCCGGTTTGACCGGTTGGACCGTCGACCGGTCAGTTTTCCGGTCTAGTTGACTCGATAACTGTTATTGGCGCCAAAACTGTCCAGAACCGGTGGAAACCGTTAAAAACCGTTCAAAATCGTTTTTTTTTTACTTATTTTTTATTTTCTCTTTATTTTTTATTTTTATTCCCCTACATTTTTTTTGATATTATGAATCTCTTAATAATTTATACTTATGATAGGAAAGTGTGAAAATAAAAATTGAGTTTTTGTGTATTTTTTTTTTGTTTATATTTACTTATTAAAACTTATGTACAAATATAAATAATTAAATATTATATAATTATGATATCACGGGTTGATTACGGTTCACCCGAAGGTTGAATCTCTAATCCTTGACCCGGTCAATTTTTGAATTCGACGAACGGTCTGTTTATCAAAACATTGACTGGGATGGGTATGTGAGCATGCTATGCACTTGGGAATTTATCTAGTGTAACAATGTACATGGTGTGAATATATTAAATAATCAAGAAACACAACAAAGGAAAAGAGAAAAGAGAGCTAGAGTTTTTCATAACACTAAAACTGAATGAATGAATACAATGAAAAGAAGAGGCAATAATAATAGAATATCTAGGTATACAGTATTACCCTAATACAAAGAAAAGACTAAACTACCCTAAAGCTAATAAAACTAATTCTAACACATGGTACCCATGTTAATATTTTGACCCAACAACTTCAAATTGCAACATCTTTTTCATTTGAGATCAGATTAGGATGATGCAAAAAATGAAAGGCTCGTGGTGATCTGCACTTTATTTCAAAATAGTTCAGGACATGTCCCCTTGTGACCCAAAAATGATGATTATGATTCGGTAATCACCCAAATTCTAAAATGATACTACATATATATTTTTGAATGAGCACAAGCTTTTGCGAAAATTGTGGTTTGACCTTTGTATTTCATTTGCATTTTTTAAAACAATTTCTTTTTTTGGACATGGAAGTGGTGGATTTTATAGAGTGGATGCGAAAGGCTTTTGGGAATAGAACTAGAAGTGGTTGGAGTGCAAATGTAGAGTTTCTGCAAAGAAACTGTAGAAGTGATTTGGGGGAAATGAATTCTGTGAAGCCCATCACTTACCTGCAAAACTAAAAAATATTCCCACTAGTGCTAGTGGTGGATAGGTGACAAAGAAAGAGAAAAAAAAAAAAAATTTTCGGAGAATAGGAACAAAAGTCTTATCTTGGCAACCAGAATGTGTATAGAGGAATTGGAAACTTATTCAGCGTGGCAAGGAGCACACATGAAATAATTATGAACTAATCAAATGACAATTTTATTTCATTTTTCAATTGGGGGAGTCTAATTGGTCAAGGTGAGGCAATAGAATAGGATAATGGAAAATCTTTACTAGGAGCATGGTTTTAAAAACCGGATTGGACCAACCGGTTTGACCGGTTGGACCGTCGACCGGTCAGTTTTCCGGTCTAGTTTGACTCGATAACTGTTATTGGCGCCAAAACTGTCCAGAACCGGTGGAAACCGTTAAAAACCGTTCAAAATCGTTTTTTTTTTACTTATTTTTTATTTTCTCTTTATTTTTTATTTTTATTCCCCTACATTTTTTTTGATATTATGAATCTCTTAATAATTTATACTTATGATAGGAAAGTGTGAAAATAAAAATTGAGTTTTTGTGTATTTTTTTTTTTTTTTTTATATTTACTTATTAAAACTTATGTACAAATATAAATAATTAAATATTATATAATTATGATATCACGGGTTGATTACGGTTCACCCGAAGGTTGAATCTCTAATCCTTGACCCGGTCAATTTTTGAATTCGACGAACGGTCTGATTATCAAAACATTGACTGGGATGGGTATGTGAGCATGCTATGCACTTGGGAATTTATCTAGTGTAACAATGTACATGGTGTGAATATATTAAATAATCAAGAAACACAACAAAGGAAAAGAGAAAAGAGAGCTAGAGTTTTTCATAACACTAAAACTGAATGAATGAATACAATGAAAAGAAGAGGCAATAATAATAGAATATCTAGGTATACAGTATTACCCTAATACAAAGAAAAGACTAAACTACCCTAAAGCTAATAAAACTAATTCTAACACATGGTACCCATGTTAATATTTTGACCCAACAACTTCAAATTGCAACATCTTTTTCATTTGAGATCAGATTAGGATGATGCAAAAAATGAAAGGCTCGTGGTGATCTGCACTTTATTTCAAAATAGTTCAGGACATGTCCCCTTGTGACCCAAAAATGATGATTATGATTCGGTAATCACCCAAATTCTAAAATGATACTACATATATATTTTTGAATGAGCACAAGCTTTTGCAAAAATTGTGGTTTGACCTTTGTATTTCATTTGCATTTTTTAAAACAATTTCTTTTTTTGGACATGGAAGTGGTGGATTTTATAGAGTGGATGCGAAAGGCTTTTGGGAATAGAACTAGAAGTGGTTGGAGTGCAAATGTAGAGTTTCTGCAAAGAAACTGTAGAAGTGATTTGGGGGAAATGACTTCTGTGAAGCCCATCACTTACCTGCAAAACTAAAAAATATTCCCCCTAGTGCTAGTGGTGGATAGGTGACAAAGAAAGAGAAAAAAAAAAAAAAATTTCGGAGAATAGGAACAAAAGTCTTATCTTGGCAACCAGAATGTGTATAGAGGAATTGGAAACTTATTCAGCGTGGCAAGGAGCACACATGAAATAATTATGAACTAATCAAATGACAATTTTATTTCATTTTTCAATTGGGAGAGTCTAATTGGTCAAGGTGAGGCAATAGAATAGGATAATGGAAAATCTTTACTAGGAGCATGGTTTTAAAAACCGGATTGGACCAGCCGGTTTGACCGGTTGGACCGTCGACCGGTCAGTTTTCCGGTCTAGTTTGACTCGATAACTGTTATTGGCGCCAAAACTGTCCAGAACCGGTGGAAACCGTTAAAAACCGTTCAAAATCGTTTTTTTTTACTTATTTTTTATTTTCTCTTTATTTTTTATTTTTATTCCCCTACATTTTTTTTGATATTATGAATCTCTTAATAATTTATACTTATGATAGGAAAGTGTGAAAATAAAAATTGAGTTTTTGTGTATTTTTTTTTTGTTTATATTTACTTATTAAAACTTATGTACAAATATAAATAATTAAATATTATATAATTATGATATCACGGGTTGATTACGGTTCACCCGAAGGTTGAATCTCTAATCCTTGACCCGGTCAATTTTTGAATTCGACGAACGGTCTGTTTATCAAAACATTGACTGGGATGGGTATGTGAGCATGCTATGCACTTGGGAATTTATCTAGTGTAACAATGTACATGGTGTGAATATATTAAATAATCAAGAAACACAACAAAGGAAAAGAGAAAAGAGAGCTAGAGTTTTTCATAACACTAAAACTGAATGAATGAATACAATGAAAAGAAGAGGCAATAATAATAGAATATCTAGGTATACAGTATTACCCTAATACAAAGAAAAGACTAAACTACCCTAAAGCTGATAAAACTAATTCTAACACATGGTACCCATGTTAATATTTTGACCCAACAACTTCAAATTGCAACATCTTTTTCATTTGAGATCAGATTAGGATGATGCAAAAAATGAAAGGCTCGTGGTGATCTGCACTTTATTTCAAAATAGTTCAGGACATGTCCCCTTGTGACCCAAAAATGATGATTATGATTCGGTAATCACCCAAATTCTAAAATGATACTTCATATATTTTTTTGAATGAGCACAAGCTTTTGCAAAAATTGTGGTTTGACCTGTCACGCCCCGACGTAGCATAAATATGGAAAGCATTTAATTTCCTTTATGGACCCGTAGGTCGCGACAGTTTGAAGGATCGATTCCGTCCCAAACGTCGAACAACATAAAACCATTAATCAGAGTAGAGCAATCAGGGCTTATAAAATTTTTCTAACTTATTATATCTTATGGTACGGGGTTAACTAAGGCACAGACCGCCTTGAAATAAGACAATAACTTAAAGTCTATTACAGTCATCCTTATTACAAAACTAATCATAACTTAGAGCACATAAACTTAAAGCATATAAAAGTAACATCTCTTCTCAGCAACTGATCTCAATTAGCATAATCATACGGTTCATCCTGATTATTACCTGCAAAGCCTGGACACGAATGTCCAGGACGCATCAACGCCGTCAGCTTCAAGAAGCTGGTGAGTATTAAAAACATAGCTTTGAATGTAAAAACATGCCCATTTACCTTTTTCCCATTTCCATTTAAATACCACAAGTTTATATTTATGATAAAGAGCTTGTTAGAAAAACAACCACAACAATAATTAAAAGATAAATTCACACATATGTGACCGTGTATGAGAACAATGCACCATCTCATCTAACCGACTCTTTTCTCTCGACAAAACCCAACAACCCTCTATCCTACTCCTGGTATCTTTGAAATACTAAGATAGCCACACTTTAGCAACGGGGCGCCAGGGAGTGTCCAGTTTGCCTCACACTTTGGTCCGGGGTACCAGGGAGTGTCCAATGCCTCACACTTTGAAGACCCTAACCGCCATGCAAATACCGGGGCAACCCCCACACAGGTATCCAGACTCGAGTTATCAGGGAGTGTCCATAGGCCACACTTTAGCACTTCCATGGGTGCCAGTGAGTGTCCAAGTTCGGCTTCACACACTTTAACGCTTCCATGGGCGTCAGGGAGTGTCCATTTTTGCCACCTTCGCATTTCAAAGACACCCTCATCCTCTTTTTCAACTACAACCACAATCACAACCACAACCACAACCACAACCACAACCACAACCACAATCACAACTCACAACCACAATCACAACTCAAACTCATACACTTTCCACACTAACAATACTCTTTTCCACCCTACCATTACTCTTTTACACACTACCAACACTCACCATGCATGTACAACTGACTCCACATGAATGTCATCAAACTTTAAACATAAAGGAATTCACAGAATTAAAGAAATAATACGCGTACGGGGATTGAAAATTCGTAATTCATTGCCTTAATCATTTTAAACATAACTAATAGCATTCTAAAAACTGCTACTGAAATCCTCGTTTTCTGTCCAAACGGTGCAGAATCTGAGAAAATTGCATTAAACGAAAAGTGTGCAGAATCGAGTTTTGCTTGGGACAACGCGGGCAGAACCTTAAATTTCATTCGTTTTCCTAACAAAAATCTGAAAACAAAATTCTGCTACTGTTAAAATTAAAAGAGAAAATATTAGATTGAATTTCTAATATACTTTTTCTGCTACTGTAATCCTCATTTTCTGCCCAAACGGTGCAAAATCTGAGAAAATTGCATTAGACGAAAAGTGTGCAGAATCGAGTTTTACTTGGGACAACGCGGGCAGAACCTTAAATTTCATTCGTTTTCCTAACAAAAATCTGAAAACAAAATTCTGCTACTGTTAAAATTAACTACCTAAATCAGTAAATAAGGAATGAGTTACATTTGGAGTGAGTTAGTAATACTCACCGTGATGTAGATTGAAGAAGTTGTTGAGAAAGAAATACAAGAATTAAGAATCCCCAATTTCAAGCTTGGCTATGGAGGATTGAGCTCTTCAAATTCTGAAATTATTATCTCTCTATGTGACTCTCTCAAGCTCTCTATGTTAGGAGTGTAGAATGTGTAGTGTGGTTGGGTGTATAAATACTCAAACTCCCACTTAGAAAACATTTGCCTAACATCCCACTCATTCTCCATTAATCTCCACTAATTACAAAGAAAGTGCAGCAATGATGTGTAAATATACACTTGCAATTCATAATGCTCCATTGATAATTGAAAGGGTAGGTGGAGTTGGTGTGGGTCAAGGTGTGTTTGGGAATCAAGCTTATGGCATAAGGAAAACACACATACAACAACATTTGCCAAACAAGTCCTAAGGGAAAAGCATCAGCATTCATAATTGAGTATAAATAAATTTGTTCAATCATTACTTCCAAAATTCTGTGGAAGTTTAACACTGCGCGGACAGTTTTAAACTTACACTGGTATTTTCGTGATACGGTGTTTATCACAAAAATACAGAGAATTCATTTTAACGTTAGAAATAGTTTTCTGATTTTATAAAAATACAGTTTGAGTTTAAAAGAAATAATTCCACCGTCTTGAAATACAGTTTTGAAATTTAACACAGGTATTGCAAGTTTTTATGAAAATTGCATTTTGACCCCAAAAGAAATTTCAATTATGAAATTAGTCAAGAATTAAACTTTTCACATAAGAATTAACATATAAACAGACAATATATATTAAATTTTAAATATGATAATGCAAATGATAATGAAAATTTTAAATATAATAATGCATGAAAATGCAGGTTATTACATGACCTTTGTATTTCATTTGCATTTTTTAAAACAATTTCTTTTTTTATTTTCTTTTTTTTTTAAAATGACAAATGATTGGACAAAATGGGCGTCTACAAATGTGTCACATTTAATTCTTATTTTTAGCTACATATTTTGGTATTATATAATTACTGAAAGAGTAATGTTTGGGGCACCCTTATACACCCAAAAAGTATCCACATCCTGAGGTGGATCAATGAGAAGAGAGATAGAGACTACAGGATTCACTGTCAGTCTCTTCTTATTAGTCCATCTCAGGGTGTTGATACTTTTTGGGTGTGTAAGAGTTTATCCCTAGTACTATTATTACTCACCCTTTTTTGGTTCAACGTTGCTCTCCTAAGCCTTTATTGAGTGACATGTGTCTCATTTTCCCATTTTTCGCATGTATTATCAACTAAATTACTAGAATGATACACATGTCACCTAGTGAAAAACTAAGTGAGTAATAGTGAGCCAAATTTAGATAAGCAAAAATGCTCTCTTTAAAGTGCAAGGGTGAAAAACATGCCTATAGAAAAAGCGGACCAATTCCTTAGCACAAAAGACAAAGAAATAGTGGAAAGCTTTTTGCTCACCCTTTTTTGGTTCACCATTGGTTATGAGGCCTTCATTGGGTGATATGTGCCCTATTTTATTCTTATTTTGTCCAGGTACAATCAATATAATTACTGAAATGATACATATGTCACCCAATAAAAAACTAAGTAAACAATAATAAACCAAATTTGAGTGAGAAAAATGCTCAATTTAAAGTGCAAGGGTGAAAAACAAGGCCAAAGAAAAACATGTGGCGAAGTGTAAATATTTACTCTTAAAAGCCAAACAATTGGCCGACACTACCACATAACGATGATCCCATTGAATAACTTCTTAACTTCTTGTATCATGATAGAGGCCAAAAATGAAATGAAAGAAAAAGTAGACGAAAGACGTGGAAAAAGCTGTTCACGCGTTTTTATCTATAGTTCACGCGTTTTATTAGTACAATAGGCTTTGATGATGTGTATCACTCAATGCCTGAGATAAAGATAAAAAGGAAAGGCATCCAAATCTGTTTTATTTTTTTTTTCCACTCCAAAGTCAAACAAACAGTTTCCTCAAAATTTGAAGTTGTGCACGCCATGGAAGTCTTGATTAATTTTGTGGCTGGTGCACTGGTAAATCTTGTAACCTGTGTGTGTAGCTGTGTCAATAACGCCATCAAATTCCAATCAGACCTCGACAGTCTCAAAACTGAATTGAAAAATCTGGAAAATCAAAGGGACACTGTGAAAGCTGAGGTTGAGCAAGCTGAGATTGATGGCCTCCATGATCGTACAGATGAGGTAAAAAGGTGGCTCCACAAGGTTGATAATGAAGTGAATTCAATACAATCAAAGTTGGAGGAATTCTACAAAAAGAGAAATCAATTCAAACTCGTCTGCTGTCTACTTGGGACTACGGAAGAAATGGCCGACCTCCTCACACAAGTCAAACAACTCATTACACAAGGAAATTTTCCTTCTGGCTGCCTAGTTGTTGAAAATAATCAGCCGATAAGGGTAGACCACCTTCCGGGGCCATCAATAGAAAACCAATCAACAGCATTGGAAAATTTATCCAAAGTTTTAAATCTGTTGAATAAAGATGGTGTGAGAAGGATAGGTGTTTGGGGCATGGGTGGGGTTGGCAAGACTACTCTTGTGAAGAATTTGAATAACATGTTGAAGAATTCTTCATCGACTACTACTCAACCTTTCAGCATTGTCATATGGGTTACTGTATCCCAAAACTTTGATCTCAAAGGGGTCCAAACACAAATTGCCAATAGATTGAATTTGCCGGTGGTTAGCGGCGTGAATGAAGGTGTGGAAAGAATGGCTAGCAAGATCTATAATAGTCTCAATGAAAGAAGTTTTGTGCTGATCTTGGACGATGTTTGGAAACGCATAGATTTGGAATGTTTGGGCATTCCACTACCGGAACAACACAAATATTCGTGTAAAGTAATATTAACATCCCGGTCTTTGGATGTTTGTAGACGAATGGAGACAGATGAGAATGTTAGAGTGCGCATTTTAAGCGATGATGAATCTTGGAAACTGTTCGCTAGCAAAGCTGGTCATGAGGTGGCCACTCTGACTCATATTGAACCTCTTGCGAAGCAAATTACTAGAGAATGTCAAGGTTTGCCCTTAGCAATTATTATTGTGGGAGCATCAATGAGAAAAAAGACATTGCCTGAGCTGTGGGAAGATGCTTTGAACGCATTGCGAAGACCGACGCCTCTCAATCTCATCATTGGGATCGAGGAGGATGTCTATAAGCCTTTGAAATGGAGTTATGACTCATTACCAGGTATGGATTTAAAATATTGTTTCCTATATTGTTGTTTGTATCCAGAGGATTTCCGTATTGGAGTCAAGGAGCTTGTGCATTGTTGGTTGGCGGAAGGTTTCATAGATGATGAAGTTGAAGAAAACTATGAGGCCTCCTACAATAGGGGAATTGCTTTGGTTGAATATCTAAAAGACTGTTGCTTGCTTGAAGAACCTGATGAGGACGAAAGTTATGTGAAAATGCATGACGTGGTTCGTGACGTTGCTATACGGATAGCGAGTTACCTGGAGGATGAACATGGGTTTCATGTTCAATCTGGAATTCGGTTAGCCCATATTCACTTACATAAGTTGTCAAAGTCTCTTAAGCGAGTTTCTTTTATGGATAATAGAATAACGAGTCTACCTAACTGTGCAGCAATACAATTCCCACATATATCAACTTTGCTTTTACAAAATAATCGATTTCTTGAGAATGTTGAGAAAGGATTCTTACTAGGCTTTCCCGCGCTCAAAATTTTGAATTTGAGTAACACGAATATCCGAACGCTACCTCTTACCCTTCTCAAATGCAGTAAGCTTCAGGCTCTTTTTCTTAGACACTGTTCTAGACTTGTGAAAATACCCTCCCTCGCAGGACTTATAAGTCTGAAAATGATTGATTTATCTGACACTGCGATCGAGGAATTGCCCAAAGGGATGGAAACCTTAACCAACCTGAAACAATTATTTCTCTCAGGCACAAAAAGATTGAACAAGATTCGAGTTGGAATTATATCACAGTTGAAAAGTTTAGAGATTTTAGACATGACACAGAGTGCCTGCAAGTGGGCTGTTGTGAGGGTAGGAGAAAGAGAAGGAAAAGGAGAAGCGTCATTCCACGAGCTGGGATGCCTCACACAACTAAGTGTTCTCAAAATTCAGTTGGATGTCTCATGTCTTTCCATAGATCCTCCTTGTTGGCTTTCAGAATTGAACAAGTTCCAATTCTTTGTTGGCACTTCAGTTGGTTCATCATATTCCACTGAAAGTAAAATCGATGAAAGGAGGGCGACTTTATTACATTTACATAACTTCCGTAACACATGGTCATTGGGTCCTTTACAATGTGCAACTTCTATGTGGTTGAACAATTGCGAGGGATTTGAACAAAATCCAGAAAATTTTTGTTTCACTAATTTGAGATCACTAAGTATTTGGGAAACGCATCTTTTTAAAGGAGAGAATGAAGGAAATCACGTTGCTTCCAGGCACGATCTGCTACCGAATCTCGAGGAGATTTTCCTTATCAAGGTGGAGGGCATAGAGAGCATTTCAGATCTTGCTGGCCATTTTGGACTCAGGCTTGAGAAACTAAGGGTAATTGGAGTGGGCAACTGTGAGAACCTGAAATTTGTTTTCTCTGTCGGGAGTTTGGGTTTGGCGTTAGAGAGCCTAGAAGAAGTTAGAGTACATTATTGCGATAATGTGGTGGATCTCTTTAGATGTTGTGAGAGTTCAAGCCAGACTTCAGCACTTGTAGATACATATGCTCTGAACTTGAAGCTAGTAAAATTGAATCACCTTCAACGATTGGAGACCTTACTATCGAAACCAACAAGTTACCTTTCACTGCCCAAATTACGATTAGAGAGACTTGAAGTGATCAATTGTGGGCTACTCAAGAAGTTACCGTTCACTGCCCAAATTGCAAATGCTATCAAGGAAATAAGAGGAGAACCACGGTGGTGGGACCAATTGGAGTGGGATGACGATGACACCAAATCAAATCTGCAGCAATATTTCACTCCTCGCTAATGCACATTAATTCCAGCAGCTTAGGAAGTTCTTGTTTTGACTTTTGTGTGATAACTCCTCTTTTTTTTGTTTTTATTTTTAAAACTTTGAGAGATGATCATTGTAATAAAAAATAAAAAAATAAAAAAATTTGTTTCAAGTGTTTGTGATACCTCATTGGAAGAATTTCCACGTCTTTGTAATTATTGGGTGAATTCTGTATATTTTTGGGAGTAGTAATGTTATGCTTCCCAATGTTTATAATGGTTTTCCAAATATATGTGGTAGTGGGGATCAACTTCAACAATGTTGGGCCTGCTTCAACATTCTCCAATCATAATTAAGTGGGCCCATTTTTATATGTGTTTGAGCACCATTTGGAATACAAAATTAGAGAACTAAAGCATTTGTTGGTCATATGCTTTTTGCTAAGTAGTGATGTTTTTGTTTGTGGCAATTGATTTTCAACTGTCACAATCTGACCCCACATGCCTTGATATTTTAACAGCAAAGAAAGAAAGTGATCCACTAAACATCACATGCACACACAGGCAATGTTTGAGACACAAAAGGGTCACAAAGAGATGCTCATAAAAAGATATGATATCCCATGTAGCACCCATCCCATGTGGCACCCATGTGATAGTAGGACCCACCACACTTTCTACTACCACATGAATACCACATAAGATGTCACAAACTTTTGTGAATGTCTCTTTATGATCATTTTGTGTCTCTATATTAGCCCTCACATACCAAATAAAGTGGTTCAAAGTACAAACTGAAAAAACATAATCACATGCTAAACAACTCTATGACTAAGGTGCGTAGGAAATAGTACGGTTAGTAATACAACTTCATAAAAGAATATTCCATACCACTACCAAGCTTCATTTCAAACCACATAGTAATAATTTAAAGAACATAACAAAAAAGGGTTCATGATGGATATTTCATTACCCTAGAGAACGTGTTTGCATCCACATAAACATAATTTTGCATGTAAAGAACATGCACGACAATCTGATTAGTGATAAAAAAAAAATTAATAAAATTAGTGCAAATAGTTGTATAACACAATATTAGACACACATTTAAACATCCAGCAGAAATTAAGGGAACATTAATATTGGCATTAACAATATACACACAATTGTACCATTGTATGTTTTTTGAAAATTTGTAATTTAATGTCCAAAAATTACCAAATTTATGTCCACAGAAAATTTAGGAAGTAATAAACATACAATTAATATAGGAAATGGTACTAAATAGAATTATGGAAGGAAACATTAAATAAGGAGATAATAAATGCACGGTTCTATCTATTTTAAGATTGTGACCTTCGGCCATAGCCCCCTCAAATAAAATTATTCAAAACTAAAACACATGTTACTTTTCTTTATCGCATTAGGCCCTTTCTACACTCAAATTGCTATAACTTTTGTTATACAAGTCCGTTTTTCGTAAAATTTGATGTTTTGAAATCAGAAAAATGAGATCTATCAAACGAGTTCAATGTTGAGCATGAAATATTGGGACAAAAAAAAAAAACTAAACATCAAACAAATATGAAAATTTGCATTTTTTCGCATACATATAATAAAAATATATTTCTTTCGTACAATTGGTACCATAGATGCATAGATCTTAAAAAATACATGAAATCAAAAAAAAAAAATCACCCAAAAAACCCAAGAATTGATAAAGTTATGGCAGTTTAAAGTTGACGGATAATATTATCTGTTAGACTCACAGATAACAGATAATATTATTTGTAAGATAGGTAAAACCTCAAAATTAGGCTGCAACTTAACTTTTTTTTTTTCGTAAAATTTCCACGCCTATTGCGTAGATCTCAAAGAAATACATTAAATCAAAAAAAAAATTACCCAAAAAGCCCAAGAATTGATAAAGTTATGGTGGTTTGAAGTTGACAAATAATATTAACTGTTTGTGTAAACAGATAATATTATCTATTTGTGTTCTGAAAGATAAAAATGAAAAAATGAAGTTCCAAATTACTTTTTTTTGTACAACTTTCAAGTCCGATGCGTAGATCTCAAAGAAATACATGAAATAAAAAAAAAAAATCACCCAAAAAGCCCAAGAATTGATAAAGTTATGGTGGTTTGAAGTTGACAAATAATATTAACTGTTTGTGTAAACAGATAATATTATCTGTTTGTGTTCTGAAAGATAAAAATGAAAAAACGAAGTTCCAAATTACTTTTTTTTGTACAACTTTCAAGTCCAATGTGTAGATCTCAAAGAAATACATAAAAAAAAAAAAAAAAAAAAAATCACCCAAAAAGCCCAAGAATTGATAAAGTTATGGTGGTTTAAAGTTGACAAATAATATTATCTATTTGTGTAAACAGATAATATTATCTGTTTGTGTTCTGAAAGAAAAAAAGAAAAAACGAAGTTCCAAATTACTTTTTTTTTGTACAACTTTCAAGTCCAATGTGTAGATCTCAAAGAAATACATGAAATCAAAAAAAAAAAATCACCCAAAAAGCCCAAGAATTGATAAAGTTATGGTGGTTTAAAGTTGACAAATAATATTATCTGTTTGTGTAAACAGATAATATTATCTGTTTGTGTTCTGAAAGATAAAAATGAAAAAAATGAAGTTTCAAATTACTTTTTTTTGTACAACTTTCAAGTCCGATGCGTAGATCTCAAAGAAATACGTGAAATCAAAAAACAAAATCACCCAAAAAGCCCAAGAATTGATAAAGTTAAGGTGGTTTAAAGTTGACAAATAATATTATCTATTTGTGTAAACAGATCATATTATCTGTTTGTGTTCTGAAAGATGAAAATGAAAAAACGAAGTTCCAAATTACTTTTTTTTTGTACAACTTTCAACTCCAATGTGTAGATCTCAAAGAAATGCATGAAAAAAAAAAAAAAAAAATCACCCAAAAAGCTCAAGAATTGATAAAGTTGTGGTGGTTTAAAGTTGACAAATAATGTTATCTGTTAGTGTAAACAGATAATATTATATATCTGAAAGATAAAAATAAAAAATAAAGTTCCAAATTACTTTTTTTGTACAACTTTCAAGTCTAATGCGTAGATCTCGAAAAAATACATGATATCAAAAAAAAAAAAAATCACCCAAAAAGGCCAAAAAATGAGTGAGTTATGATGATTTAAAGTTCACAGATAATATAACATAATCTGTGAGCGGATGGGCTTTTCACCAAATACGAAAAGTAGCGAGGGACTTTTTATAAAACTGCAAAAAAACGTGGATTTTTTATTAAAACACATAATTTTAAAGGGTTTATGACCTAATATCCCTTTAAGATTCTAGCGGTTTTTTAGCAATTATATAGAGAAAAAAAGACACAAATTTAGGAGTGAAACACACAATTTTCTATATTTTGTATATGTAGGAAACAAATTTCCGTATTAAACCGTGAGAACACTACACATATGTTGTGTAACGTGGGCGCACACATTCAACATACAAAAGGCATTTGAAAGAAGTCAATGAGAATTGAGAAACAACAAACACACACAAATTCTCAATAAAAACACATACAAAAGGAATTTAAAGAAGGCAATGAGAATTAAGAAACAACAAACACACACAAAAGCATTTTGAAAGAACTCATTATGTGCTATCAAAAAAGAAGAATAAAGAACTCAATGAGGAACAACAAACACACATAGTGAGAAACATAAATGCACACACCCTAACACACTGTCACATACCCACATGCACACACTTTGTTCCACACAAACACGAAACACATCGACACACAGTCATGAATACAGTGTCATGCATACACACAATGACATACACCCAAACTCACATTGTCACACAAGTACACAGTGTCCAATTTTCATAAACACGTACACACGAAGAATAGAGTGTGTGCTTGGGCAAATGGAGAGAGAATAGAGATAGGGTTTTCACCAGTGGCCGACAGAGGGAGTAAGGGAGAGATTACCGTAGATGGCATCCGGTGATTATGTGGTTTTGGCAATGTAAGTGGTGATATAAAGAGGAAAGAGAGCGAAGGAGAGGCAATATGCTTTGGACTTTTGAGGGAGCTTCCATGTATATGTTGTAAAAGTTTTCAGTGGAATAATTAGGGGAATAATTTCAAGAGAATAATCTGGAAGTAATATTTTGGAAAAAAATTTAAATATAAGGAAATCCTAGCTAGTCATTTAGGATTGTAATAGATTCACTAATTTGGGAAATATTATGGGCAAAAGTAAACAAAGAAAACTAAATATATGAAAAAAAAAACACCATTGACCACACACACTAAACCACCTATTATTGTCCTACTTAGCAAACAATGAGCTCCAATATTATATAGATTTGACACACAATATCACTGGATGACATTTTATCCCCTCTTGTACAACCCGCGTTGGGGTGAAGACTTGCTGGTAGAAGGTGCAGTTTTGGCAGTTGTTCATGGTATCACCCCAAATGGAAAGTATCTCCAAAACAAAGTGTTGTATTTTGATTGCTAGAATGGTATTTGGCCTCTTGAATATTTTTTTTATTCCAATCTCTTTGTTACATTCCAACCATAGATGGTCAAGCAAATTGGAAATTTTAATAGGGATTTTTATGGTTTAGGCACTTTTCGAATTACTTATTATAAATAATGTAAATAAATTGTTAAAATGATGCATATGGGAAATTTTCCACTAATAATTACATAAGAGGGAGAAAAAAAATGCCCATTAAAATTTGGTGACAGATTTGTTCTTAATTAGAGCAGTAAAGTAGAATTTCATTCAGAAGGAAAGTCTCCAACTGGTTTTAAATTTTGCAAAATTTAGCAATCATCCTTCTACGTCTTACATACTGGGGATCTTTCTGCCATACAAGGCTTTATACGGTGCCATACTAATACTCATATGGAAACTATTAGTATAAGCGAACTCAATTAACGATAAGTTAGTCTCCCAATCAGCATTGAAATCCATAGTGAGCATATCTTCCAAAAATTTTATAATCCGTTCTAATTTGTCATCAGTCTGCGGGTGAAAATCCGTACTAAAATGCAAAGCCGTCCACGTAGCTCGTTGTAATCCTTCCCAGAACTTAGACACAAAACACATGTCATGATCTGATACGATAGATAATGGTGCCTCGTGTAGTCTAATAATCTCTTTAACATAGATTTCCGTTAACTTTGTCGGGTCGGTAATCTAAATTGGCAAGAAATGGGCTGACTTAGTCAATTGGTCAACGATCACCCAAATACTATCATTAGATTTAGGAGACCTTGGCATCCCAGACACACAATCCATCGTGATATTTTCCTATTTCCATTTCGATATTTCTAATGGTTGCAATTCTCCCACGGGTCGTTGATGTTCTAATTTCACTTGTTGGCAAGTCAAGCACTTGACCACAAACTCGGAAACTCAATAGACTTCTCTCAAATCTCTATACATTTGTCTACTTCTTGGATGCACGGAGTACCTAGTACTATGTGTTTCTTCTAGAATCTTCTCTTTCACCCCTCCAACATTAGGAACACATATCCGATCAATGTATCTTAACACACCAACTTGAAAACTAAATTCTGGTCACTTACCTTTGGGTAATTCATCTACTACCTTCCTCAAATTCGAATCCAAAAGCTGATTTGACTTGATTTCACTTATCAAACTAGGGTGTGCCACAATTGCCACCATTAAACCATCTTCAATTCTAGGAACAACCTTGAGTTCCAATCGTTCAAATTATTTTACCAACTTTTCTTGTGCTGTCACGACATAAGGCAAATTTTCTGATGACTTCTGACTCAAGGCATCGACGACCAAATTCGCATTACCCAAATGATACTGAATCCTTAAGTCATAGTCTTTCATAAAGTTCCAACCAATTAACACATATTAATATTATATAAACCTTTTTTTCGGGGTACAGGTATTACATCTAAATCTGCTAATCAAACTGAACCTTAGAATAGCAATTACATTGTTTGGTTACTAAGGAAAAATTGAAGGGAAAAGAAAGAAATTTCCGAATGTTTTATCCTCTGTGTCAATTTCATTTCTTATTTCTTTGTAAATTATCAATTCCGGAGGAGACCCATTTAATAGATACATCGCCATTTGGATTCAAAAATGACATTCTAGGCATTCTTAACCAGGTATATTGGAAATATATGTGCTTGTAGTGAATATTTGTTTGCATTGAGAATTGGAATTGTGAATGTAATTGTCTAAATAATTTTCAATTGTTGATGTTTGGTGGTGGTGATAAATTGGTGCTTCCAATTACACTTCAATTCAAATTTCTTTTTAGTACCCAATTGCACATTGTAATCTTTTTGGTTAACTTTTCTTTGATCTGCAGATTTAGTGAAATTGTATAATTGTATTTGATGTGTTATGTATCTTGAAACTATTTGTTTTGCTTTGTAGTTTTAACTTTAGTTCTTTCCGAAATCTGTTTTGGAGTTTTTAACTTGACTGCTTAACAGTTTTTGGGTAGTGTATATATGTATATGGTCAGAGGAAGTGTTCTTTTCGCCAAGCCCTTGGCTTGGTCTATTTTCTTTGGTGATCAGGTATGGAGTTTTTATGCTTAAATTTGGTTGAAACTTAGGGCTTCATTTTAGTGCCAATTCATAGTACAATTCGCATGTTGAGCCAAAATGTTTCCTAAGATTCTTTTGGAACATTTCACATTAGCCTTCAATGTTTCCTTATGCTGACCATGTTCTTTAATCTCTCACATATATTTACTTGGTTCATGTCCATATAAATGAAGTCATCCTACGTAGGTGCATATCACACCCGAACTTCACTTCCCGAATGTTCTGCCATTATACCACAACCATCGCTCTATTAGGGCTCACATGGTAATGTTTCTTGTTTAGGTTCTTTTACATGCTGTGTTTTTTTTACTTGCAGGGATAGCATGCTTTGCCACAGTTGTTTGCTCAAATCTGCAAGAAATCAAGTAATCTGAAAGTAAATTAGATTCATTAGTCCAAGAGAAGTTAATAATTTGAGATTAAATGCTAATAAGTTAGCTTTGTCACGACTTGTGGTTGCAGGTTGTGATAGTTGATTTGTGTAATTTATTGCTTGTCTAATATTTTCAGCCAGGAAATTCTGAATGTGGATTTTATATTATATTTTTTATAAGAGAGCTAATCGAGGATCCAACCAAATCTATCAAAATGAAGGTATTATCATAGTATTCTTGGTAAGCATTAAGTTTTGGTTTCATACCTCTGTCACACCCTAACCCTCCTCAGGCGGATTAGGACATGTGTAACAAAGCCCAGACACCAAATCAACCTCCAATTACTAGATAAGCATGAATTAGACAACATAAAAGAACTTCACTGACACAAAACAGCCCCAAAGGAAAAAGTCATTAATAAAGTATAGCCAATTTTTACACCAAAATATAGATCTTTGAGTCTCGGTTCCAATGCAAAAAAATGGCACACGAATCTGAGTTTTTTAGAAAGAGATATGCATGCTTCCGTAAAAGTCGACAGTCTGAAATTTTGTACACGGATCGATCCACCCTTTAAGCCGAATCGATCCGATTTAAGTGGCTTCCCGCAGAATGTCCCCCAAGAGGTTCGGATCGATCCGCCCTTTAATCCGGATTGATTCGGGTTCTGTAGAATGCATTTCTGCTGCTAAAAAGTCTAGTTTACCAATTCAAACATACCCAAACTCAACCAAACTTGGTAGGAACATCAAAAACCATCATAAAAACATTTCCAAGTACTTTAAACATCAACACAAGATATCTAAGCATGCTACAATCACCAAACTCATAAACTCATTCCCAGGATCATGAATTTGCTCCCAAAATCCACATTTTGCCTAACTTATGCATAACCAACAAAGAGAAGTCAGGTTTAGTTTTACATTCAAAAGTTACTAAATTCCTCTCAAGTTCCCTCCAAACATACATAACTTATGAAGTGCTAAAACAACCCACATCACAAAGACATATAACCAACATTAAATCCACTTTGACATATTACAAGAACTCTTCAAAACACAAGTTATTCCTAACATTCCTAGTACAAAAGTTACATTTGAAATTAAAATCATCTAACCATATGGACATGACCACACATATTTACAACTCTCAAGCCCAACCCGTCGCACGGGTCATTTCCTCTCATTCTCTCATTTGGTACCTTTGATGGTTATTCAATAACCACAACAGAAAATTTAATTTTGTTTAAGCTTTCGCTTAGTGAGAGAACTAATCATGCTATTGGAGTGCTAAGTATGTAAATGCAACAATCATCATAAACATCAACAAATTGATCTCCGAAAAGTCAAGTAATTCCAGTCACCACCCCCGGGTCCTTCTCACCCCATAATTTCTCACTCTTTTATCGCATATAGCGTATCACACTCTCTTGTGACCCCGAAGACATCACTGTTCTATCATTGTGGTCGTCACGACGCCCTTTCCCTTGAGGGCTTCCTATCCCTTGTTAGGATTGTGCCCTCAAATAAGGTCTTTATGTATTTAACATTTGACATTTGACATTTAATATATGGATATCAGTTTACATTTCATTATGTATATTGATTTTGTCAAAATCAAGGTAAAAAGTATACTCTACTTTAAAAGATTTGTAGTGTGAAAGTAGAGGTCGAACCCATAGAGATTGAAATACTAAAGCACTTAAATTTTAAAACTTAAACCTAGTTAATTAAGAAAACAGAATTTTGATTTTGATATTAATTAAACTAACAACGAGGAAAATAAATCTACACTATGAAAGCGATTAAAGATTGTTTTGATAAATAAGTGTAAACTAGGATTGCAAATCCACCACTAGCTTCATAATAAGGGTATCTATGCATTCAATTAGCTTATTGCATTGGATGATAATGGGGAATTGTAGCTACAAGCCAATTCCTATGTCAAGAAGATAACTACGATTCAAGCATCAACATAATTCATCTTCGGTTGGTACGGAGTGTCTCACACTAAACTAGGGTTGCGGCACACTCCGTCTTCCCTAGGCATGAAATATTCGACTACTTGATATCACAATTCAAATAAGCACCATTACATGTAAATAATCCAAACAAGCACAAAAAATATATAGATCATTGAGCACATCACATTCAAAATAGATCTAAGATAAGAATAAACTTTGAAAGTAATGATTTAAATAGAAGTTCGATTTTATTATAAAAAATCCTCTAAATATGTAATCATCACCCATACATAATAAATCTAAAAGAAAAGCATGAAATATTCCCTATTACTTGGCTAGGGTTTCATTGAAATCCTAGATCTAGGTCTAAGCGGCCATAGAAGCGATGAATGGCAAGAGGTTGATGGAGGAGGCCATGGGAATCCTTGGTCTTCTTCTTCTTCTCCTTGCTTTTCCCTCTTCAATGGATGAAGTTTTAGTTGTATATGGATGTGTAGTGTGTAACCCCCCAATTTTACTTAAAAGAGGATATATCTACTATACTATAAAAACGAATAAACAAGCACGTCAAAAAATACGAGCTTCCTCTTTTTCCCTTCACTACATCATAATTACTCATATATCTATCTATACATCGTAAGGATATATTGATTTGTGTGAGGGTAAATTTGTCATTTTGGACAAATAATTACATTCAAGTCAGCTTTTGAAATTTATTTAATATAATACTGAGGTTTTAATCAACAATCTTGTGTCTAATTACATTTGGGTCAACAAATTTTGGGATATTTATTATTGACTTCAAAAAAGTCAACAAAAGTGGCTATTTTGGTGGCTATTTTGGAATTGGTCACTAATATTTACAATTTTGTCAACTTCTTCTCTCAAATGAGGTTTCAATCAACAATTTGTGTCTAATTACATTTGGGTCAATAATTTTTGAGATATTTATTATTCACTTCATAAAAAGTAAAAAAAAAGTGCCTATTTTAGTGGTTATTTAGGAATTGGTCACTAATATTTACAATTTTCTCAACTTCTTCTCTCAAATTTAGGATTCATATATTGTAATATGTGTAATTGCATTTAGGTCAGCAAGTTTGAGATATTTGTTATTCACTTTAAAAAAATTTCAAAAGTGGCTATTTTAGTGGCTATTTAGGAATTGGTCACTAATTTCACATTTTGGTCAACTTCTTCTCTAAAATTTAAGTTCTGAGATATTTAAAATGTCAAATAAAGTGGCTATTTTAGTAGCTATTATGAATTGGTCACTAATATTTACATTTCGGTCAACTTCTTCCCTCAAATTCAGGATTTATAGATTGTATTCGAATATCAATTAAGGCCTACAAACACATTCATGCCCTTTTTTAGAGGAAATATCCTACCTGTGTCGTATATTTTTAGTGGCGCTTTATTAGGTACTTTTACTACTCATTTATAAGATAGTCAAAATTATCAACTTCTTCCGTAAGAAGAGTTTTAGATTAAATGGTTACATTTATAATTTCCTATTTAACTGTTTTAACATTTTATTATACACTTTTCAACCACTTAACCACACGAAACGACACAATTAAATTTCTTGCGCAACGCGCAGGGCTCTAACTAGTATATATATATATATATATAGGAATGGCCAATATTGCTCAGGGGTCTGGCTAAAGGTCTTTGGAATAGCCAAAAATAGGGGAGTAGTCCACACGTGTTGTTTTAATGCCAAAGGTCCTTCAATTTTTTTTGGACCAAAATTGCCGTCAAAATGCTATTAACATGAGTGTTCCTTAATTTTTGTTAACAAACCAACAAAATAGTTTTTTTTTCTTATTTTTTAATCTTTAAAATTCTTCCAAAAAAATTCAAAATTTTGCAGCTCACGAACGAATATCAACAAATTATTATTTTGTAAAACCGACACTTCCATTGTGTAGATCTCAAAAAATTAACCTAAATAAATAAAATAAAATAAAATCATCCAAAACGGCCAAAGAATCGCAAAGTTATGGTCATTTCAATAAATGATACTGTCAATGTAGCAGATGTTATTGTCATTAGAGCAGATGTTACTGTCGCAAAAAATTTCAAAATTATGGTCAATTTTTAGATGTTACTGCCTTTACGGTAAAATTTACATATATATGTTACTGCCTATATACTACTACGTAAGGTAAAAACAGTAATATATCATAAAATAAAACATATTTTTAAGTTTTTGCAAGAATGGTAGCATGTCACTGTCGTAAAAAATTGCAAAATTATGACCAATTTTTAGATATTACTGCCTTTACGTTATTGCCCAAGGTAAAAGGCACTGACATACATCAAAAAAATAAATCAAGCATAGTACATGTCACTGTCATTTATATTAGTCCGACAGTGACACGAATTTTTGTTTTTTCATTTTTTTTTCATAGTCACTATGGATCTTGTTTGATAGATATTTTCTTCTACATTACAAATATGTAAATTTTATTCAAATTGGAGTTGTAATTTGAAAGTTATAGTATTTTAAAATGGACTTAAGGCCATTGTTCAAAAACCATTGTCCTTATCTCCTTAAAAAAAAAAAAAAAAAAAAATAATAATAATAAAAAACAGGTGGGACTATTTAAAGAAAAGTCTCCATTTGAGGACTATTAATTAATTTTCCGTTACATACTATACTAAAAGTACAATTATGATATGATTTGCTACATCAAAGGATATAGTCAAGTTGTTAAAGATACACCAAAAAAGATGTACTAACTTCCTAACAAACGTGCAAGTCTTGATTATCTAGATCCAATATACGAATTAACTTATTTAGTTTGGGATTTTTTTTTTGGGTTGAGGGGGTAGTTGACACACGTAGTGGTGGCCAAATCAATAAATTATATATATATATATATTAATATAAGATTTTTTTTTAAAAGATTTGATTTTGTATTCTGGCTCTCATATCATAATATGTGCAAGTCTTGATTATCTAGATCCAATATACGAATTAACTTATTTAGTTTGGTATTTTTTTTTGGGTTGAGGGGGTAGTTGACACACGTAGTGGTGGCCAAATCAATAAATTAAATATATATATATATATATATATATTAATATAAGATTTTTTTTAAAAAAGATTTGATTTTGTATTCTGACTCTCATATCATAATATATAATACAAAATCAAATCTTTTAAAAAAAAATCTTATATTAATATATATATATATATATATATAATTTATTGATTTGGCCACCACTACGTGTGTCAACTACCCCCCTCAACCCAAAAAAATAAAAAATAAAAAATAAAAAATCCCAAACTAAATAAGTTAATTCGTATATTGGATCTAGATAATCAAGACTTGCACGTTTATTAGGAAAAATCTTATATTAATATATATATATATACAGTTAGGCTATAAAGAGGGCGCCCTTTCTTTATTAAAGAGAGGACCTCTGTTTTGACCGTCGGATCGTGTTTTCATTAATGACAGTTTTGTCATTTCACAGTTTTTTAACACAATCCAATGGCCAAAACAGAGGTCCTCTCTTTAATAAAGAGGGGTGGTCCTCTCTTTAATAAAGAGAGGTGGTCCTCTTTAGAGAATCTTTATATATATATATATATATATATAAGTATGTAAGCTTGAAGCTCATGAATTAAAGTTGTATGAGTAATATCGCATCATAATCTTATTCTTCACATACTAACAATTAATTTGAATTTGAAATGGCAGCAGCAGCAATATTAAGGGAGCTGGTTGTGGTTGTAACGGTGATGATCTTTGTGGGAACTTTATGTGCACCAGCCACTGCCGCTCAATCAACAAATTGCACCGGCGGCACTCTTGACGTTGATGTACTAAACTCGTGTTCGACTCTTCCAAGGAGAAAACAGGAAATTGCTTGTGTTATAGCCGCCGTCGAGGACTGCCGCTCTAAGTTTGCATTAATATGTACAAATTGCTCCGACAGCACTCTTGATGTCGCTGGTCTAAAGTCTTGTTTGAGGACAAAACCGCCCATTGATTGTCTTCGACCCCTCATCGAGAACTGCTGCTCAACCGTGTTTTAATGAGTTGCAAACTCACGTACGTTGGACGAGATTTGTGGAGTTAATGTAAGAAGACCTTAACATTATTGCTTCTAATTAAGTTATTAGTATAATATTATATATATATACTACACACACATATATATACATATGGTTTTATTCCATTTCTATCAGTAATGAAGGAAGATTAATGGTTAGGGAGGGACAATTCCCCTTTTGTTTTTCTTATACTTAAATAATAAAAACCATCCTTCAAATATACCACAGAGTACTAATTAGTTAAAAATTCATATTCTCCCTTCTTTTTTTTATTTTTTATTTTTTATATCATATTTTTTCAAGTTCCTTCTTATTTTCCCATACTAAACAAACAAAAATAAAGACATTTTCTCCTTAAGAGTTTTCAATTTCTCCTTTACTAGCTGAATCCATGAACCAAACGGAGCCTACAAATCCTATTGCCTATAAAATCTATGTAAAGTATATATATATATATATATACACACACTTGACTAATTAATGTTCTATTGTCGCAGGAACAAAAATATCAAAGATTGCATATATAATGTACCATCATCAGTAAGGGAGGAGAATGATCATGATCAGATGTAAACTCCACCAAGTTGTCATGTTCTCTCTATATATTAATGTTCTTCCTTTCTCTCTTTCATTCCATTTTCACAAGCTTCTGATCATGAGTGTGTGTTGTTTGTTTGAATATTTAAGATCCTGTTATTAGTTCCCTATCTGCATAAACTACTGTGTTGTATTCTTTTTTTTTTTTTTCTATGTTCAATAAAGTTTATATTTCAGGAATGTATACTCATTTACGATCAGACTGATTGACATAGATATACTTGTGTGTAACGCAATTGGGAGTTGAATCAGTTGATATACATACTTCTTGTGTGTAACCCTCAGACTTTGTTTGGTTTATGGATTTCATGAGGAAAAGAGAGAAGAAAGGAAAACAATTATATGGAAATTATAAACTAGCCCCAGAACTAGTATATATATATATAGATTTGGAGTAAGTTTTGGAAGCTTTCCTAAACCTAATCACATTAAAACTGATTTATTTACGTTTCTAGACGTATTCAGCCAATTCCGTTCGCATAGGGCTCTTCAGTACATCAAAATACGCATTTTTGAATTTTTTGTATGGGTCGCTCACAACGGCCGCTCGCACGCGATCCACAAAATTGCGCAAGCGGGCCGCTCGAGCGAGATGCCATTTTTCAACTTTCTCTATATTTTTTAAGCTTTCCGCACTGATCGTAGAATTGCGATAACTTTTGACTCAGATCTCGGATTGACTCGCCATTTGCGGTCATGCGTCCGTAACTCGAAGATCTACATTTTACATCTTTGGAGAAATTCTCAAATTCAAAGTCTTCATGGTCAAAAATGCAGTTTATGAGACTGCTACTGCATTCAATTAGCTTTTACCGGAATCAACTTTTGAGCCCAGAATGACTTCCAAAGCTACTAATCATTGGATTTTTGTGCATTTTCAAGTTAAAGCTCCAAAACCTACAAAATATAGAATACTTATTAAAAAACAACTAATAACTAAATGAAATGAGCTAACAAAGCGTAACTTTAGGACTATAAACGGGAACTATTTATCGCCGATCACACCCCCAAATCTACACTTTGCTAGTCCTCAAGCAAAGAAAAACATAAAAATAAATACTACTATACTTAAAAATCCTAACTCACTATCGCAGACAACGCAATTGCATTTAGCATGTGCAACAAGCCTTTTAAACCTCTAGGTGTCCCTAGTCGAACAAGTGAAGTCTCGTGAGGGTTCTCGTCTAAAAGTCACCCACAACCATCTTTATTTCATTATACATTTAAAAAGTTTTATTGAAAAGAAAAATAATCATTCAATCCTCCTTATTATAAAACAATGATTTGAAATTGAATAACGAACAAGAAGAAATGGAATCAAGCGTCCACCTACGTCATGAAAAACAATCCCAAGCACATGCATCGTATAAATCAATAGAATTTCTCATAAAATTGCACGTGTGTGATTTGGTAGTCAAATGAACACGTGCATGTCATGAAGTTGGAATATAACTCGGATAACCATCCAACTATGCTTCTACTATGAATCTCATAATGTTAATTACACTCTGAAATGAAATGTTCAGAACATGTATAATCTCTCTAATATATGGGAGCAAAGGAAATATGTTTACAAAATGAGAAACGCTCACATATGACTCGAAAAAGACAGATGACATGAAAGAACAATAGTCTCATGGATAGGACGCCAACAGTTAAGAAAAATTAATTGTTATCATGTTTTAATCTCCCTCCCATCGCTTACATATCCAAACCATATTTTCTAGGATCAAATAAGACTTTTCAAAGGTTGTAACGTGGCTCAGGTAATGAAAAAGAATAGAACATATTCATTAGGTAGTTTTCAGAATGGCATTGTAAGGTATATTCAATTTCTTTCATTCATTCTTCTACCAACTTTCATCGTTTCATTCTCTTCTATTCATATATATATTTTGTAATTTCTTTCCTCTTTTTTTTTTTTTTCTTCTTCAAACCTTTTTTTTCCTTTTCGTTGCTTTTGAAACGAATATTCATTGAATACCAAGGCAACTACTCCAAACATCATCTTATTTTCTTCTTCTTCTTCTTAATGAACATATCGCCTTATCACCACTAAAGTTGGTCAATCTTTCAGTGGTGAACTCCAAGTTCACCAAGTTGGAGCAAAAAAAAAAGGTTAATGGTGATTAATTAAAGAAAAAGGGCATTTTAAAGGCTCAAAGGGGCGAATTAAGGAAATTGTATCATTCATCGGGATAAATCAAAGGTCAAAAGAGTGGAAAACAAGGAAGGCCTAAAATCACATCCTAGGGTGATACGATTCTTCAATATCTACGACAGAAGATTATTAGCATGATGGCAAATATTTTAACTTGACTATCAACCAAAACAAGAATAATGAGACTAAACAACGAGTTAATGTGCTATTTCAAAGAAATTCGACAATCACAAAATGTATTTATAACCCTCTAAAAATAAAAGATAGGCTCAAAAGCTCACCGAGTTTAATCTCCCCCATGTGTTATTAAATCCTAATCATATTATAATTCACATCAAACATGTATTCAAGCGACTACGTGTAGTGCATAGGTTTGTGTGCAAATCTATGATATAAAACTACGATTCGAACGATACATAACCTAAAACGTCGCATCATGACTTCAGCAAATGTTTAATCACCTCTTCTCATGTTTATCATTCTATAACAATCCAAGTTATATAACAAGAAGTATCGACTCGAGATTGCAAAAACGCAGGTAATATCGTTTATTAGAGCACAAGTATCGAAATTTTTATGAAAAATTGGTGCATAATAATGTGCATGTGAGTGCATACCCCTAAACCTAAACCTTTCATTGTCCCCAATGAAACAATAAAACGAAAGAAAGGAGAGTACATAAGGAAAAACATTACCTCGATTCCTGCAATCACAAACAGGTGAACGTATAAGAATATGGAATGAAAGTTCAAACATGCTCCAAATGGAGCCACTAATTCACCTATCAACACTTGACAAAAGAAAATAAACAAACAAAAGAACAACGATAGCTAATAGAAAAATAAATATGTAATACAGATTGTGGTGTATTTTTGCGAAACTAAACTAAAACTTAAAGACTCAACGAAAGTTAAAAAAAAAAAAAAACAAGCATAAACGGAACTAACAAAACAAAGAAAGACTTGATCTAAAAGGGTTCTAAGGGAGCAAACAGAAAAGATAAAAAAACAATTGACCAGGTGTGGACCATGCGCGTTGAGGGGGGGGGGGGGGGGGGGTCCTGGCGTTCCTTGACAGTGTCCCAGGATAGATCCAAGGAGTACACTTCAAAGAACTAGAACTTCCTCACGCGGTCCTAGAGACAAAGAGTCGCCACCTAATTTTTATTAGGAATTAGGAAACCAAGTTTGACTCGCCCAAAATTGAATAAGGTTACTTGCGCTTCATTACCAGAAACTGGGTTCGGGGGTCTTGGTACGAGAGGGGAAGGAGCCCAAGTAGGACTAAAGCACCCCCTCCTCGCCCTACCGAACGGTAGGCCTTGATTCAAAATATCCTTGTTCTTAATTCATAATTGGTGTTGTTTCCTCAAATATACTAGATAATATATACATGTCAAAAGGGAACATCTAATGAAAATCATTTCAAGAGATTAAATCAAATAGCAATTAGATGCACATGCAATACAAGAGAGAGGTATACTCATAGTGTCTAGTCCCGCCCGGGACTGATGTAAATAAAAGAGACGTGTCATGATATGCAAGAAGGAACGAGAAGACTTACATTGGGTTGACTCAAGCGGAGTCGCAAAATGCAAAAGAAAGGAAACGTGGAATACAATCATGCAACAATCCTAGATAAGATGTCTCTAACATATAAGGATATAAACGGGAACTATCCGAAAGGAATTGTGTCGTTGAAAACAAAGTTGTAAACCTAAAAATATTCTAAGAGAAAGGATAGAGATAGTACACGATACACGGGCACTAAGCCACATGTAGACGAGGCAAGCTCACAAATCGAGGTCCAAATCCACGGCGTTCAATTCTTTGCACTAAGACACCAACGAATACCCAAGCATTGCAAAAATACAAGCAAACAAATGATATGCATGAAAAACAAGGAAAAGATGTCATCAATCAAATTTCCAAATTCAGCAACCCCTAATGAATCCTCAAAAGTGGTCTTAAACATGAGCTGGGTTAAACCCTTCTAAAGAAAGTTAGATACATGTCTTAGGGAACTTCTCCAAAAAGTAGGACCTCATTATCATTTTAAAAGTTTGAGAAATAAGAATTTTGAGAACAGTAGATCAAGACTGTCCACTGTTCTTGTAAAAATCATAATTAATTCTACAAATATCATGTGAAGCTCTATTTGGTGTTAAAAGAAAGCTATTCCATTGTAGTTTATGAAAACAATAATCCCATGGAGAAGTCATGATCTTAAGATTTCTGAAAAGTTGTTTTAAACAGACTCTGTTATTATAGAAATTTGGTATCATTTGACAAAGGAATGCAAGATATAATAGAAGTTCATGAATCATGTTAATCAAGTTGATCTAAGCTTTTAATCTCTCATCCATTTATCCTAGATGATTTCTAAACCATGTTTTATTCATCAATTATTGTTGAATGATCAAGGTATGACCATTTTGTATATATAATCATGATTGTTAAACTTAGAAAATTCTAGAATAGTTGTATCAACTTCAAACGCTTAGAAAATTATCTTAACTTGATCGTATGCTCACGATTTTATATCGGCATATAGATACATGAGTTAGGAATCATCCCCAAAAAGAGGATCATCGATAACTATCATAGATTTTCTAAAATTCAAATACAAAGAGACTATGTTCAAATCTGTAAACCGATTTCTCAACAATTTCTAAAAATAGCATATGGATCCTAATGATTCTCAAAATGGATCGAATGAAAGCTAATTCATCAAAGTTTACCCAGAAAGTTTGAAATCCATCAAACTATGGGTTTTGATAGACCAAATCTTATGGACAAAACCAATAGTTTTGCTAAATTTTGACTAGTTCATTTTAAAGTATGAGAAAAACATCTTAGGTGTTGGTTGAAGCTTATTAGAGAAATCAAACTCATAGATCAACTTAATTATCATAATTCCCAATCAATTTATCCCTTAAGTTCTATGAAGAACTATAGATCATGGATTAAAGGGACTTACAAATATCCTATTAGAGATGAAATTCAATAGGAATTCTAGGTTATAGGCAAGGATCAAAATTTCCTTCTGTTTCCATCGAAACGGCCGAAACGTTTCCGTTTCCTAGGTCATGGAAACGAAACAGCCATGGAATCTCGAAATTCCATGGATTCCATCGAAACGACTTTGTTTCTTTTGTTTCCATCGAAACACAATTGTTTCCATCGAAACAAACCTATGATTCTGCATCGTTTCATTTGCTTCCAACGAAACATACTTGTTTCCATCGAGATAATCATGTGATTGTGTACTTGTCATATGAACAATCATTTTATTTTACAGATGGCTTATTAGCTTACTATGTACTTATATGTATATTTTGCATTCTATGAATTGTTTTGTGGATTCTATGAAGTGTTTGACAGTAGATTGGCGACTTAATCCTCATGTATTTTCAATTTGAACTACACATTTTTAATGCAGCACTACATATATAGACCTCTCAAATGTTCAATTAATTATTATTAGCTTTATACACGCATATAGTTAAGTTTGAAGTTATGTTTCCCCATGTTTCTCAATGTTTTCGATTTTTTCCACTGTTTCCACATGTTTCCAAAATGTTTCTGAAACGTTTCTGTTTCTGGGTAGACCGAAACAATAGACCGAAATGAAATTTTGATCCTTGGTTATAGGAATGATCCAGAGAAAAGTATGAACATCGGAATCACCCTTCTCATAGATCATACTTCCAAACCATCATAGAATTCAAAATAGATACATATATATAATCATGTATTCATGGATCTAAAGTAAATAGAAGAATGAAATCAAAATTGAAAATCAAAAGTGAAAATCAATCTCTAACTAAGAATTATCAATAAAATCAAAAGAGACGTGGATCTAGCTATGTGGGTGTGTGAAGAACATGAGAGGAAGAAGATGAGTGTTCTAATAAATAAAACTAAACTAAACTAGATCCAAGTCTTATAGATCTATATATAAAAGTAGGAATTAGAGATAAATGGTGACGTCTACCTCTTGGAGGATTCTCAATTATGCAATAAAAGTTTATTTGAAGGATCTTCTTCTTCAAGTGTTCTTCAAGCACACATCCATGGAAGTTAAGGGAGACAATTGAATTCCGAATCTTCAAATCCAATTATCTTGAGATTAGTTTTATGGAAATTTCATTCATAATTCACTTCTTCTCTCTAGAAATCTCTCTTGAATTCTAAGTATATTCTTATATATCTTGTAAGTATAGTCACTTGTATTCTCTCCTTTCCTTTTGTATACTCTCTTGTATGTACTTGTGTATACTCTCTTTTGTCTCAAAGATGATCTCATATGGATCTATATACAGAGTTTTGAAAACTTAACTCTTAATTTTCAGGATTAAAACAGGATTTTCAGATATCAGAAAAGGGTTAAAATGACCATTTCAGTGCCTAAATGCAGTTTCCAATCAATTTCCTTGCAGTGGGTGTTGGGTTTGTGCCCTCAAGCCATTACTTTATATATGAGACATTGACATTTTTATATATGGATATCAGCTTCACATTTAGTTATGTATGTTTCTTTCATGAGATGATTGTTATGCTTAAGTATCATAGTAAGTAATTCGTGTATATATGAGATACATACAAGTGAGATACGAATTACTATTCTTTGTTACTTAGAACTTGTCACAGTGGATGATGAGACTGGATATCTCATCAGGTTTACACTGTAGCATGATTAACTACCATTGGATGGAGTGATTAATCTCAATCACTAGAGTGTAACTCTTAGTTAATATGCTAGTCTTATAGTGCATTGACGGACCTGAGCTTTCCTATTGACACTCAAGACTGTCAATCAGTCAATAGGAACTCATAACTTGTATAAGGTACGTGTTCTTAATCTTGAGACGATTATGAACACAGACTGTGGATATGGCTGCTTTGACTTACCAATCTGTGAGGTCTATAGAAGATCAACACCTGGGTATCTTGGGTATGTCATGTTCATAGGGTTGTGAACATTTATTGTCAAGATAGAATCTACCCTCTGATTCAGAGTAAGCATTCCCTTGAGAATGTCACCAAGTCGATTACTGAGTACTGTAGTCTTGTTGATAAGAGTTATCAACATGTTTGGTAATCATGACAGGTGAATGAGACTCAAGGAATACAAGAAGTAATCACGATTCAGGTTGACAATAACAATTATCCGACTACTTGAATATGATTACGAATGCTGAAGGTAGTACACCAAACAAGTCTAGTTATTGCTTCGGATATGTTCTTTTACATTGGAGTTCAGTTATCATTTTATAGTGGAGTAAACGTTAATTGACCAGTTAGTTAGTTTACTGATCAAAGAGTTTGGTCACGATAATTAATAAACTAGTCTGAGCCAACAATAAAGAGCCTAGGAGGTCCCACTCTTAGCTCCGCCAGGATACTTGGAAGGACACATGAGGAAGTTGTCAAGACAAGTTTGATCGATTGAAGTATGTTCGGTCGATTGAAGTCTTGGCAGTCTCGATTGATCGAGAATGGTTCGATCGCTCGAAGTCTAGGTCGGTTCTGGAAATCTATAAATAGGGCAGCTGTGTTCTGGAAAGTGAGTTCGTCGTTTTTATTAACCAGACGCTGCACAAACTGTTTTAGTCTTCCTAAACCTTCCTATCCTCTATATTAGAGATGCCACCATCTCTAGTCTTTTCGACAGGCATCCGCAGGAGACATAAGGGTGAAGACAACCTAGTGGAGGCTGCTGCATCACCAAGGTTGAAGATATCAGAATTGGGTTTAAGACACAAAGGTATAATCTTGTCCCCTCTTATGCGCATCTATAGAATTAGCGAGTAGTAGATCCGGGTATACCAATCAGTTATTATAACTGAATCTTTTCTGCTGCGTGTTTAAAATAATTTTTAAACCTATTTTTCCTTCAATTGGTATCAGAGCCAGGCTTGTTTGGATCTATAGATGCGTTTTGGAACACTAGTTTTGATTTGTATGTTGATTTTAGAACTGTTTTCGAAACGACATTGTCACAAATCTGTTTCTGCAGTGTTATCGTAGTAGAATACAAATATGTGAATGCATAGAATGCAAGGCGAGTTCGATCGATTGAACATGTTTCGATCGATCGAACATCCTCTGTACTCAAGCGATCGAACATGTTTCGATCGATCGAACGTTTCAGATGTTCAATCGATCGAATGTAGTTAGATTGATCGAGATAGATTCTTTGTCAGGTTCTCTGTTTCACAGTTTTAAAGAGTTTTGAAATTAAAAACTTTAATTTTAAAATATTCTGCAAAATTTTCAAATCATTCAGTGAAACAGAATGTTCAAGCGATTGAACAGTGTTCAATCGATCGAAGGTTCGAGCGATCGAACGGTCTTCGATCGATCGAACTGTGATAGAGAAGAAAAAATGCCGTTTTAAGTTCTAATTTAGTGTGTAAAGAGTTTATATACTATATGAATCAATTAAGGGTTCCAATAGCTGCATATATTTGTTATATATGCGTGGATGTGCGTACGACTAACCTTTTTGCAGCAAGTTTAGTCGCTATCTCCCCTGGCACCAAGACTTTTAATTTTGTATTTATTTGTTTGAGATTGGTGTATATCATATTTTATTATTGGTTTGGTTTTAAGGCATATGTAAAGGGCGCTGCGACTTCAATCCTACGAAAAGGAAAGTCGCACCGGTTTTCCTAGCCTTTTTATTTTATTGTTGCTGTTGTTATTTCTATTTCTAGATAAATTGTAAGCTTCGAAAGAAGCATAGGACCAATGTAATGGAATTAGAAAATCCATGAAGATGGAAGAGCAAGCCGTTGTCCATGAAGATGGAGCCGGAGGCGACCAAACCAAGAGGAGGTTCTATGGAGATAGAGCCATGGGAGATAGAGGGATCGTTTGGATGCCTTTATTTTTATTTTAGTTTTTTTGTTTTATGTGCTTGGTTTATGATTGGCATTTAATTATATTGTTACTACTTGCATGCACGTAAAACAAGTTTTCTAAAATAAATTTCAAAAACCGTTTTCAACACATTAGTAAACATTGAATGTTTATAGGTAATGTGTAAAAACAAATTTTTCTAAAAAGCAAAATCCTTAATTTCTAAATCTAGTGGGAGAGGGTCTTATTAATAACACCCACGATCTTCCATTAACGGTTCATTGTAAGATGAGTAGTGCATTCTGTGTCACCTCGCCAGGGGTGATCATTCCATACGGAGGATACACTACTCATTGGTTACTAGATATGAACTTTCTTTGATAGGATCAATCAGACGTGTTAGAGGGTGACCACCACACGGAGGCGCTACTTGAGACGGTTGTGATTGGATCCTAGTTAATGGTGCACACTAGCTAAGCTATGGATAAGGGATCCCACACGGGGCATTATTCAGAAACTTAGAGATCAAATAAGTTCAGGAGTCATAACTTGTTTTGCAAGAGTTGCATAGCGGACAAGTCATGATAAATTAAAAGATCGAACATTGACCACCACAAGGAGGCTTTATTCTTTCGTTTTGATATTCCGGCGACTTTGTTTTTAAAATAAGAGTTTTTAAGGATTCTTTTATTTCAAACTGTCAAAATCTGATATTCATATTTATTTTGTCTTTTGATTTTTACAGTAAATCATAATGTCTGGATCTACATTTAGTCCACTTGCCACCATACTCACTCAAAACAAGTTAACTGGAAATAACTACACTGAATGAAAATGAAACCTTGACATTGTATTAACTGCGGAGGATCATTTATATGTCCTCACCACCCCATGCCCCGAAGAACCCGCGGTAAATGCTTTGGCAGCTTCCAGACGCGAGTTCGATAAATGGAAGAAGTCGAATGGAATGGCTCGTTGCTACATTCTGGCCTTAATGGCAGGTGTGTTGCAACACCAATTCCAGTCGAACAATTCCGCCAGTGACATTATCGAATCCCTGAAGAAGATGTTCGGGGAGCATGGCAGGCCTTCTAGACAGGTAGCTATGCAGAAGATAATGAGTGCTAAGATGTCGGAAGGGACTCTAGTCAAAGAACATGTTTTAAAAATGATTGATTATTTGAATGAGCTAGAGACCCTAGGAGCCAACATCGATGTACAGACCCAAGTTGATATGACCCTTAACACGCTGTCGCCGTCATTCGCTCAATTTAAACTAAACTATAATATGAACAAAATGGATTTTTCAATGAGTGAATTAATGAGTTCTTTACTGGCAGCGAAAGGGGTGATCAAACCTGGGGTCAACGTTCTGAACGTTGAGAAAAGCGCTTCCTCCTCCCGATCTATGCCAAAAGGAAAGAAAGGGAAGCAGAAGGCTGGCACTGGTGGTCCAAGTGTTGGGCTGGTCCCTAAAATTGTAAAATCTAAGGGAAAAGGTAAGGGCAAAGGGAAGGTGGGTGGCCAAGGCAAAGGAAATTGTTTCCAATGTGGTGAGAATGGCCACTGGAAGAGGAACTGTCTAGAATTCTTAGCTACAAGAGTTCAAGGAATGATTGAATCACATGTGGTTGAAGTAAGTTTTATTACGGATACTTCAAACACTTGGTGCATTGATTCTGGTGCGACTAACCATATCTGTAATTCGTTGCAGGGGTTCAGATCAACCAGCAAAATGCAGTGATGGAGAGATCGTGCTTACTCTAAGTTCTAGCGCAACTGTATCTGCGGTTGCTATAGGAGTCGTAGTTTTAGAATTTCTAGACAATAAAGTTTTGATTTTATTAGATATACTTTATATCCCTTTAATGAGACGTAATTTAATTTCAGTTTCTAATTTAACGAATAATGGTTATTCCTTTCATTTTGGAACTGAAGTTGTTATTAAAAGAAATAGTTCTTTTATATGTTCTGGTGTTAAATCAAATGGTTTGTATGTGATAACTCCCAATATTTCTAAAGATTCTTGCTTGGAACTTAATAACTCAGTGGTAACTATACCATCTAAAAGAAAAGAACCTTCCACTAATCCAACAAGGCTTTGGCATATGAGGCTTAGCCATATCAATCTAAATAGGATTGACAGACTAGTCAAAGAAGGGATCTTAGGTGATTTGGTTCTCGAACCAATGGAAGTCTGTGAGTCTTGTTTAGAGGGTAAGATGACCAAAAGGCCCTTTCCCGCAAAGGGCAATAGGACCAATGCATTGTTGGAATTAGTTCATACTGATGTGTGTGGACCAATAAATATTAGAGCAAGGTGTGGTTATGAGTATTTCATAATATTTACCGATGACCACTCTAGGTATGGATATGTGTACCTAATGCAGCACAAGTATGAAGCCTTTGAAAAGTTCAAAGAGTTTAGGGCTGAAGTGGAGAAGCAATTGGGCTCACATATCAAGGCCATTCGATCTGATCGAGGTGGCGAGTACCTTTCTAATGAGTTTATTGATCACCTCGTACAGAATGGGATTCTATCACAGTTGACTGCACCTGGCATGCCTCAGCAGAATGGTGTAGCGGAGAGAAGGAACCGGACTCTTTTAGACATGACTAGGTCAATGATGAGTTATTCAGAGTTGCCATTATTCCTTGGGGGTTATGCTTTAGAAAACGCTGCATACATACTAAATCTAGTACCAAGCAAATCTATTCCCAGGACACCACGGGAGATGTAGATTGGGCGCAAGCCTTCTTTGCAACATCTCCAGATATGGGGGTTTCCGGCACATCTGTTGAAAGAAAAGATGAGCAAGTTGGATTCTAGATCAGAAGTATGTTATTTTGTAGGGTATCCAAAGGTACTTATGGATGGTAATTTTTATGATCCAAGAGAACAAAAAGTGTTTGTTAGTACAAATGCTATTTTCTTAGAGGATGATTATATCATGAACCATAAACCTAAGGGAAGGATAGATCTGAGAGAAATAGAAGGAGAGCCCTCAGTCCAACCCGCAGTTGATAACGATGTAAATCAAGAAAATACCACTTCTTCACCCATTTTTGCACCGGTACCTCGTTGTAGTGGGAGGGTTATCAGCCAGCCTGATAGATACATGTTCTTAGGAGAAGTTTTTGAAGCTGTCTCCATAGATTCTGAATCTGATCCTGCCACATACGAAGAGGCAATGGCTGACATTGATTCAGCTTATTAGATTAAAGCTATGAAGGCTGAATTAGAATCTATGGATTCCAATCAGGTTTGGGATCTTGTAGAACTTCCAGCCAATATTAAACCCATTGGCTGTAAGTGGGTCTACAAGAGGAAAAGAGGATCTAATTGAAAGGTTGAGACCTTTAAGGCTAGGCTTGTAGCGAAAGGTTATACTCAGAGGGAGGGCATTGACTATGAGAAAACCTTCTCGCCGGTAGCCATGCTGAAGTCCATCAGAATACTCTTATCCATTGCTGCATGCCTAGATTATGAGATTTGGCAGATGGACGTCAAGACTGCATTCTTAAATGGAAATCTTGAGGAGGACATCTATATGCAACAACCAGAAGGGTTCATAGTTGGTCGGAAAGGTAACTTGGTATGCAAGTTGCAAAAGTCCATTTATGGGCTTAAGCAGGCATCTAGGAGTTGGAACATTCGATTTGACCAAGTGGTCAAGTCATTTGGTTTCATACAGAATATGGATGAGCCTTGTGTATACAGGAAATGTGAAAGGAAAATGGTGTCTTTTCTTGTGCTTTAAGTTGACGACATTCTACTCATTGGGAATGATGTAGCGGCGCTGTCAACGGTCAAGGTTTGGCTAGCTAGTACTTTCGATATGAAGGATCTAGGAGAGGCGAGCTATATTCTTGGGATTAAGCTCTTTCGGGATCGCAAGCGAAGGATAATGGGATTATCTCAAGCTGTTTATATCGATAAGGTGCTAACTAGATTTTCAATGGATAATTCGAAGAAAGGTTTGTTATCTTTCAGGTACCTTTCAGTCATGGTTTAGCGTTCTCCAAGGACCAGTGTCCTAAGACACAGGAGGAGAGGAATCGCATGGCAGAAATTCCATATGCTTCGGCAGTTGGAAGTCTTATGTATGCGATGTTATGCACTAGACCAGATATCTATTTTGCCGTTGGCATGGTTAGCAGGTATCAATCGAATCCGGGTCCAGAGCACTGGACAACCATTAAGCACATTCTTAAGTACTTGAGAAGAACAAAAGATTACATGCTTATGTACAGCGGTAGTGAGTTAATTCCAGTAGGATATACTGATTCGGACTTTATGTCAGATAAAGATTCGAGGAAGTCAACATCCGGACATCTCTTTACCTTGGGAGGTGGTACTGTTAGTTGGAGGAGCATTAAGCAGAAATGCAATGCAGACTCAACTACAAAAGCTGAGTATGTGGCTGTTTGTGAAGCCGTAAAGGAAGCTGTTTGGCTCAAGAAGTTCCTTATGGAGCTCGAGGTGGTACCAGCGTCGCTGTCACCTATTACGCTTTATTGTGATAATAGTGGGGCAGTGGCTGAGTCCAAGGAGCCAAGGAACCACAAGAAGGGAAAGCACGTAGAGCGAAAATATCATCTTATCCAAGATATTGTTCAACATGGAGATGTGACTGTCACCAAGATTGCCACCGTTGACAATCTTGATGATCCGTTTACAAAGGCCTTGCCACAAAAGGTCTTTGATCGTCATCTAGATAGTCTAGGTCTCAGATGTAATCCTATATGGTTGTGAGTGTAAGTGGGAGTTTGTTGGATTTATGCCCTCAAACCATTACTTTATATATGAGACATTGACATTTTTATATATGGATATCAGCTTCACATTTAGTTATGTATGTTTCTTTCATGAGATGATTGTTATCCTTAAGTATCATAGTAAGTAATTCGTGTATGTATGGGATACATACAAGTGAGATACGCATTACTATTCTTTGTTACTTAGAACTTGTCACAGTGGATGATGAGACTGGATATCTCATCAGATTTACACTGTAGCATGATTAACTACCATTGGATGGAGTGATTAATCTCAATCACTAGAGTGTAACTCTTAGTTAATATGCTAGTCTTATAGTGCATTGACGGACCTGAGCTTTCCTATTGATACTCAAGACTGTCAATCAGTCGATAGGAACTCATAACTTATATAAGGTACGTGTTCTTAATCTTGAGACGATTATGAACACAGACTGTGGATATGGCTGCTTTGACTTACCAATCAGTGAGGTCTATAGAAGATCAACACCTGGGTATCTTGGGAATGTCATGTTTATAGGGTTGTGAACATATATTGTCAAGATAGAATCTACCCTCTGATTCATAGTAAGCATTCCCTTGAGAATGTCACCAAGTCGATTACTGAGTACTGCAGTCTTGTTGATAAGAGTTATCAACATGTTTGGTAATCATGAGAGGTGAATGAGACTCAAGGAATACAAGAAGTAATCATGATTCAGGTTGACAGTAACAGTTATCCGACTACCTGAATATGATTACGAATGCTGAAGGTAGAGGGACATTAGTACACCATACAAGTCTAGTTATCGCTTCGGATATGTTCTTTTGCGTTGGAGTTCAGTTATCGTTTTATAGTGGAGTAAACGTTAACTGACCAGTTAGTTAGTTTGCTGATCAAAGAGTTTGGTCAGGTAATTAACAAACTGGTCTGAGCCAACAATAAAGAGCCTAGGAGGTCCCACTCTTAGCTCCGCCAGGATACTTGGAAGGACACATGAGGAAGTTGTCAAGACAAGTTCGATTGATTGAAGTATATTCGATTGATTGAAGTCTTGGCAGTCTCGATCGATCGAGAATGGTTCGATCGATCGAAGATCTTCGATCGTTCGAAGTCTAGGTCGGTTCTGGAAATCTATAAATATGGCAGCTGTGTTCTGGAAAGTGAGTTCGTCGTTTTTATTAACCAGACGCTGCACAAACTGTTTTAGTCTTCCTAAACCTTCCTATCCTCTATATTAGAGATCCCACTATCTTTAGTCTTTCCAACAGGCATCCGCATGAGACATAAGGGTGAAGACAACCTAGTGGAGGCTACTGCATCACCAAGGTTGAAGATATCAGAATTGGGTTCAAGACACAAAGGTATAATATTGTCCCCTCTTGTGCGCATCTATAGAATTAGCGAGTAGTAGATCCGGGCATACCAATCAGTTATTATAACTGAATCTTTTCCGCTGCGCATTTAAAATAATTTTTAAACCTATTTTTCCATCAGTGGGAACCTCCTGGAAGGGTCTGGAACCAGAAAAATGCGATAGAGAACACAACTTGTAGGTGGCGATTATGGTGGGACCTGCCACCCCACTTTCCCAAACTGCCACTTACTATTCCTCTTCTTCTGGTTGCCTACAAGCCCTGTTTCAATTTTCATGTGCATTGCTTTTCCAGATTTTCATAAAAATGCTTTTTGGTGTCCCAAATAGTCCGTTTATGTACCGTTAGAAAGCTGTCAAGTTGAATTTCAGTATAAAAATATTCTAGAAGGTTTTGAAATGAGAATTGAAGTCCAATTGAAGTCCGGAGTCCTCCAGAACTTTCGTCGTCATTTTGAAATCAAACGACTTCTTTTCCAAAATTATTTTTCAATGCGCATCGATTTCGAACTTTTCTTTAAAATTGAATCTCTAGATACCTAGAATACTGCGTTTAGAACACTTCGTGTTCATATAACCCTGAGTGAATATGAATTCTGAGAGACGATTTTGACAAAACCGGGATTTATGCATAGAAAATGGCTTTTCTGAACCTGAAGTCACTTTTCGAAGTTCAATCTTTCGATTGTGTGGAATCCAGTACCTTCCATGGGGTACTTTTCATCATCGAATCCTCCAAGACGTTGTCCACCCTAATTTCTATCAGTGTGGTCAAAATTGGGTATCTATAGTTTGCCCCTCTTTGGCAGAGCTTGTTGTGAACAACGTGAACTGCAAGTGAGTGCTAAAGCTAGAAGGCACCCAATAACCATACTGAGAGGTTTTTGGAAAAACAAAAATCTGCGAAAATCAAGAAATTCAAAGTTTGAGAAAATAAAGAAATTATGAAAGCAAGAATGCAATGCAATGCTGGGTAGAGGCTGCTAAATCGAAGCTGCTGCTGGTCATGCTCCGCTAGAGCTGCCTACGTATCCTTTCCAAGAATCAGACAGGGCATAATTCAAATGTGCGAGGAAACAGAGAACACACACAAACAACAATACAGGTGAAATGCTCCTATCCTAGGATGCTGATGTAGTATGCAAATGTAAATGTGCAAGTGCTGGAGGAATCGTCCGCAAGGGTTCCCTAGATGCAAAATCTAATGCAAAGAATGCGACGACTCTCTCTAACGTACGGAAACTTTTGACACAATCTCTCCTATTTAATTCAGTTTTTTTAATGAAGAAGGTTCGAGACATATCTTAGTCTCAACAGGTCTTATGATAATTTCTCAAAGTTGACTTAGTCTTAGACATGATATAATCTTAAGCTCGACTTATCTTAATACTCACATCAATCTTATACTTGGGCGTGGTCTTAAACTCAAACTATGATCTTAAACTCGATCTAAAAATCGTCATGATCTTAAACTCGATCTAAATCTCGACATGATCTTAAACTCGATCTAAAACATGATCTTAAACTCGATCTAAAACATGACCTTAAACTCGATCTAAAACATGATCTTAAACTCGATCTAAAACATGATCTTAAACTCGACTAAAATATGATCTTAAACTCGATCTAAAATTTGACATGATCTTAAACTCGATCTAAAACATGATCTTAAACTCGATCTAAATTTTGACATGATCTTAAACTCGACATGATCTTAAACTTGATCTAATCTTAAACACGATTCCATCTTAAACTTGATCTAAAACTTGACCTGATCTTAAACTCGATATAAAACTTGACATAATCTTAAACTCGATCTAATCTTAAACTTGATTCTATCTTAAACTTGGCCTGATCTTAAACTTGATCTATGACTCGATATGATCTTAAACTCGATCTAATCTTAAACTCGAATGGTTTCTCATGTCCTTAAACTAGAATATTTCTGAGAGTCCTAACCACTTGGACGATCTATGATGAATTTTTTTAAACTTTAAATGATTTTTTGTCCTAACCACTTGGATGATTGATGAAAGTCCTCTGCTAGGGAGCTTGCTAAAATTCTTAGATACAGGATCATGACCAGTTCCAAAGCAAGTTCTGAGTAGAGGCAAGGGCTTATATTCTGGAAGCTCTGCTAATCTGAAGTTGACGATGGTGCTTCGACCAGTTCAAAAATCATTTGGTTCACACCAACCTTTCTCTAACATCTTGATTATGATTCGACGATTCTACTTTCTGACACTTATTTAGTGTATTCAACAGATCTTTTCTGGATGTATTTCTTGAGAGATTGTAAACCAAAGGCCCAAAACACTAGGACAACATGTCATCAACCCAAAATATACGGGGGTTTAATGCGAAACATTAGTTTATGGCTATTTCAAGCTTTGGTGCCTTCGATCCTGCATGTCTGGGGGACTTTTCTTCAAGATTCAAATTTCCAAGGGTCCTTCAGACCAATTCCAACAAGTTTCAAGCACTCTGAAGGCTTATATATCAAGATCGGACCAATCCGGGGTCAAAACAAAGTTCTCGAGATCACAATTCTAATCCATGTGCTTCATAAATCTTCAATCAATTTAAGCAGATATTCATGCAAGGCACACTGATCTATTTCAACAATGGCTCAACTCAACATCCAATGCCGGTCTTCTGATTAATATTTTTTTTCTGAATCAATTCTGTTTCCCATCAATCAATTGACACTTCATCTTGACTAGGATAAATTGATGGAATAACAGTGTTCAGAACTTCTGCTTGTATCCACCCTTTGTAACAACCTGTATTTTTCATTTAATTGTTAAATATAAATTTCAATATTTTGTTCCTATTACTCGTTTTATTTGATAGAAATGCTTTCATTGGGGTCTAATCGTAATTTTTTTAAGTTTAGGAATACCTGTGACGTGAATTTCAAAACTCTATTTTCAAGACGGTGAAAATATTTACTTTTAATTCAAACTATTTTTATACAATCGGAAAATTATTCCTTACGTTAATAAAAATTTTCTGTATTTTTGTGGTGATCACCACGCCGCGAAAATACCAGTTTATAAACGAAAACGGTCCGCGCCGCGAATGGGCTCCCATAGATCTTGGAATCTACGATTTTACATTTGCTTTAAGTTCATTTTAAAACGACTAATCATTGGTTAGGCTTGTTTGGGAATGCTTTCTTCTATGTGTTAGTTTTGTGACATAAGTTGTTTTCCCAAACACACTAAGAGATTTCCTAGACAACTTGCTAGTGCCTCGTTTGGCAATGCAATTTATGTGTGTGTTGAATTGTGACCATAAGTTACATTACCCAAACAACTTCAATTGGCCCCTACAATCTCTAAAACAACCTTTGCCAGCTAAATCCTCAACAGATTATATATATGGACTTGTAAATACGTATATGTATATTTTGATTCAGGAAATTAGTAAATCAATTATATTTGTTGAGTGTAGTTCAATGAACTTAGAGCCCAAGTTCTTGGATTTCCTTATATAATCCTCCTACACTCTCTTTAACACACACATTCTGTACAAACAAAAATTCAGAGAGAGCTCAGAGAGTTTAGTTTACAGAAATTTTGAGAAAGAGAAAGAGCCCAACTTCCATAGCTTGAAAGCTTGAAGCTTGGATTTCCTATTTTGATTTACTCTCTCAACAATACTTCTATCTCTAATCTCAGTGAGTATTTAGAACTCACTCAGAATGTATTTCATGTTTATTTATTGTTGTGTTTGTTTGAATTGAAAATCACCATTGTTATGTTTATTCATGGAAGCTTAAGCTTGAAAATCAAGATTTTTCAACCTTAACCAAAACCTATTTTTAGAGATGAGTATAACAGATTACATATCATAGGTGCTATGTTTAAAGTATTAGAGCCTAAATTATTCGCATCGCGACATATATTAAGATTGAAATTTCATCACCTCTCGATTTTTCATAAAATCTGAGAGCTACGATTGAAATTAGTTAAAAACCGATCACGTATTCATGATCCTTGCAGAAAAATGAAAAGAACCATATATTACAAGTCATGTTTCCATTCGAATTTCAAAATGGGTCAAAAATAGGCTTTAAATTCGTAATAGGGGAGAAACTGCTAATGCCAATCGATTGGTATGTGTTCCAATCGATTGGCATGTTTACCAATCGATTGGTATGTATACCAATCGATTGGAACTTTTGCCAATCGATTGACATTTTTCAGCACTGACGACTTTTAGTAAAACAGCCATAACTTCCTCTAGAAAGCTCTAAAACATGCACCGTATGAAGCGTTGGAAACTAGACTCAAAGACCTTTCTTTTGATATGTAATTCATACACAAAAATTATAACTCATTTTTGAGGGCATTGCTTCAAAGTAGACCCATTGTGTTCTAGTAGCGATAAAAGCATATTAAAGCATTCTTTGATGAATTCACCGGTTGTTTCATATAAGATTTGATTTCTTCTCATATATCCATGGTTATCGTTCCCAGTACTTTATATTTCTATATTAAGTTCCATGACATACATGTGGGGTCAGTTGTACATGCATGGTGAGTGTTGGTCTGTGTGGAAAAGAGTATGTGGTTGAGATGGTGTTTGTGGACACTCCCTGGTAATTATGTACCAAAGTGTGATGTTTTTGAGATTGCGGCTAGAGTGTTTCTGAAATGCGACGGTGGCAAAACTAGACAGTCCCTGGCGCCCATGGTAGTGCTAAAGTGTGTGATGCCAAACTTGGACATTCCCTGGTGTGGCCTACGGACACTCCCTGGTACCCGAGTCTAGATACTGCATGAGGTTTCTCCGGTATTTGCGAGGCGGATTAGGTACTAAAGTGTGAGGCATTGGACACTCTCTGGTACCCTGTGCTAAAGTGTGAGGCAAACTGGACACTCCTTGGTACCCTTGTGCTAAAGTGTGGCTATCGGAGTATTTCAAAGATACTGGAGTGAGAGTGTTGGGTATTGTGTTGTCGAGAGAAAAGAGTTAGTAAGATGAGAATGGTTACATTGGTCTCATACACAGTCATATGTTTTATGAATTGAAGATTTTAATGTTATCCTCACTGTTTTATAAATTGAATTTATTTCTATGGTTAAACCATTGATTTATGAAACTGAAAAAGGGAAAATTGTAAATGAGTATGTTTTACATTCGAGTTCATGTTTTTAATACTCACCAGATTCTTGAAGCTGACGACGTTGATGCGTCCTGGAGATTCGTGTGTAGGCTTTTCAGGTTATGATCAGGTTGGACCTTACGACTATGCGAACTGAATCAATACTGAGGAGGAATTTATTATTATTACATGACTTTTGATTATGAACTGTTATTGTAATAAGGATGACTGTAATAGACTATAGATATTTTTTGTTTTCAAGCAGAGTATGCCTTAGTTGATCCCGTGCTGTAATATTTATTAAGTTAGAAAGTTTTATACGCCTTGATTGCTCTACTCTGATTATGGTTTTATGTTGTTCGACGTTTGGGACGGAATCGATCCTTCAAACTATCGCGACCTACGAGTTCATAAAGGAAATTAAATGCTTTCCATATTTATGCTACGTCGGGTGTGACACCTTTGGATGCTTTTATTATAGATCACTCTGGATCCACATACTCAAGATCACGATAGACTAGACGACGACAGACTTGACCACAACAGACGTTGACACAGGAAGATAACACTCTTGACACTAAAATAGAAGTTTGGAGGAGACAACTCAATTTTTCATAATTTAATGCGCATTTGTCATGTTTGACGTATCTCTTTGCTTCATGTGCACTTCTCATCTTAGTTTGATAATACTCAGCTGATAAAGTAATGCTTTGAAAATACTCCATATAGATCTCAATCAATTCTTTGCTTTCTCTGAAATGTGCTTTGAATTAGTGCCTTAGCTTATAGAATATACTTAACGACTGAGGATTTACTTATAATGTGGAAGGGGGTACAGGCAAACGATGTTTGTCCCTAGTTGACAGGGATAAATGGAAGTTTGGGCAAACGCAGTTTGCCCCTAGTGTGGCAGTGATTTCTTGAGGTTTGGGCAAACTTGAAAGCTTTGCCCCTACTTTGCAAGGTTCAGGGACCGAGAACCAGGGAAGCTTGCCTACTTATCCCCAATTGGGAATCATGTCCAAAGTAGTTCGACCAAGTCTTAAAAGAATGTATTTGAGATGTGGCTAAGTGTTTCAGGAGTAGTGACCGAACCGAGTAGGTTACCTACGTATCCCCAAGTGGGAATTAGGTCAAGCATAGTTCCTCGAAGGCTGGAGGTTTTGAAAGAGCAAGGATTCAAGAATTTGGGAGGCTTTTCAAGCCATATCATCAAACAGATTTTCTGAAGTAGGTCACTTGTGGTTGCATTGAAAGGAACTAAACTACCTCTCCCTCTTTTTTTTTTCTTTTTTTCTTTTTTCTTTTCTCTTCTCTTTCTTCTTTCTTTCTCTTTGTCTTTGACGGTTGATTCTTTTCACCTTTTCACTAGCTAACCAATTTTACATTTCTCATCATGCATGATATATTTTTTAGAGCAAGATTAGCCCTTCAAATCTTTGGGCTTACTTAAAGAAATTACAAATTAAAGCTTTGGGATAATTCATGTTCCCGATTTCTCAATCTTCTTCATTCTCCTTCCTCTTCTTCTCTTCTTTCTTTTCTTTTCTCTCTAAAGTTTTGACTGGCTAGGATCAGGTTCTTGAAAACAACATGCAAAATGATCTAACTTTTGCCTAGGCGCCCTTTCGGGTTTTCATCCTAGCGAGCTTCTTTTTTTTTTTTTTTTGAGAGATGAGTAGTTTATTTGAAATGTTTGGCTACCATCAAGGATAAAGTGTACATGGCTCGCAGTTTAGATATGTTTGAATGGCTCATTTTTCTGGGCCCAAGATTTTGAAATGGGAAGATTAGGGAATTAAATTAGTCCCGATTTAGTATCAAGCATATCTTTTCAAGATTTAAGCAAAAGCATCTCAGGATTCTTAAAGTAAGACTAATCAATTCTTAACTTTCTTCGGTGTTAGCGCAAAATCAACTTTTGATCCTTTCAGGATTCTTTTGAATGCACAAAATTATCAGCAGTGTTTTTTTTCACAATAATCAGAGAAGTGACATTTTCAACTTAGTGTTTCATTCATTCATGACAAGGAGCATTAGATCAAGAAAATGAAGATTTATTTCATTACTTTGAAAGAGAAGGATTACAGTACTCGATGTAGACTCAAACACAACTTGACGATAGACAGACTCGACAACAAGACTGAAAACTTACTCGACTGGACTCAACTTGATCTCAAGTGGAGTGTCACTGTGACTCGCTTATTCCTCTTAAATTCAATAAGCAGCTATTCCAAACATCATCACAACACTGCCCCTTGTAGGCTCTCCCAAATTCTTCATTCTTCAACAAAGGCTTGAATTCTTTGGCTAATTCCTCGGGCCTTTGGTGGAGGAATGATGATACCCTTTTCGATCAAGTCCTGAATTTCATACCTGAGTCTCCAGCATCTATCTGTGCTATGCCCACGGCTGTGATGGAAATCGCAGTAGTACTCAGTCTAGAAGCGTCGTGGAAGTGGATCATGTTTTGGCTTGGGTTCCAGCTTCTTCAAGTACCCTTCCTCTAGTATTTTTCAAGTGTGCTGCTCACGGACATTCCTAGCTCAGAAAATTCTCTCTTCTCTTTCTTTTGCCCTTGATTCTGGTTCCCCTTGTAACTCTGGTATTCTTTTCCCATTGCTGTTGAATTGGTCTCTTTGGCAATTGTGGTACCAATACATCGATATCAGGTAATGGATATTTGTTGAAATTAAGTGGTCCTTTGAACTTTTTCGAAGGCCTTACATTGGGCATATCAAATAATCCTTCCTTATGAAGCTTATGGTCATCAACTCTTCTGCTCTTGCGGGTCACATTCTTTAGTATTCCACTCTTGGTGAGCTTGTCAAGGATTTCCTAATCCAGAGTTTATATTCCTAGATTAGCCAATCTTTCAAACCACTCATTATCATCACAAGGTGCGAGAGGTGGAGTCAAAGGTGTTATGTCAGCCAATTGCTTTATCACACCCATCATTTTCACTAGCAGTTCACTGATTTGGTTGATAATAGATTCCATGGTGGTCATCCTAGCATTCATATAATCCTTAAATGCCATCTCTTCTTCTTCAGCTCTTATTGTGCAAATCATCGAATCTTTTGGAAGCTCAATAGACATGGCTGGTTGGTCTAATGATGTGATTTACACCGTAGGATCGTAGGATTCATGCCCTATTTCAATGAAGCTGATATCTCGTGGTGGTGGAACCTTTTGATATTCTTTGACATCTGGCTGTGTAGGTGGAGGAGTAATGATCCCATTATCAATTAGATCTTGAATTTCATGTCTAAGCCTCCAACACTTGTTGGTACCATGGCCATGTCCTTAATGGAAGTTGCAGTATAAATCCATCCTAAAGTTTTGTGGAAGTAGGTCTGGAGTTGGCATTGGATCTAACTTCTTCAAGTACCCTCTTTCCAACATTCTTTCCATTGCTGTGCTTAGAGACATTCCCAATTCAGAAAACTCCCTCTTTTCTCTTGACTGCCCCTGGTTTTGACTTTTTCTTGAAATAGTGACATTCTGATGCTCTCTTTGAAAAGGCTGAGGAGCCAACGCATTGATGTCAGTAGACTGATAGACTGGCCTTTCTGTTTTTCTATACCGGTTATCCTGACTTTCCCTCTTGATCTTTCCTTTTCTGATGGCATCTTCTATGCGGGTTCCCACATCAAATAGCTGTTTGAAGGTTACAATGGACTGAAACTTTAGCCTCTCCAAGTACTCAGGTTTCTGATGATCATTCGGACTTGATCCTTTTCTGTTGGCCTGCTAGTCATTTGAGCAGCTTTAGCCCTCCAATGAGTAAGGAAACCTGTGAAGGATTCCCTATACTCCAGTCTAGTGGTTTCTAGACCTCTTGCAGTTACATCAATGACTGGTTATATAAGTATTGAGCCATAAATGCTCTAGCCAGTGCTTCCCAATCTTTGGCCCCAGTTGATTCTAAGGTCAGATACCATGACAGTGATGCCCCACTTAGAGCTCTTTGAAACAGTATGGCAAAACAGTCAGACCCAATGCCCATGGACTGTAAGACTCCCACATAAAGCCTCAGGTGGCTCTTTGGATTTCCAGTTCTATCGGAGAATTCGATATGCGGCATCTTAAATTTCTCTGGGAGTTTGGCTTTCGGAGCATCACACAACCCCTCCATTTGTCCCAGGTTGCTAAAATGACCACCATTCGTGGCATTCTTGCCTTGGCTGTAATCAAAAAGTGGCCCTTATTTCAACTGTTGGGTTTGTGCCCTCAAACCATTACTATATGTATTAGACATTAGCATTTTAATATATGGATATCAACTTTACATTTTATGATGTATGCTTCTTTCATGAGATGATTGTTTAATCCATAAGTATCATAGTAAGTATTTCGTGTGTGTATGAGATACATACAATGAGATACGAATTACTATTCTTTGATACTTAAAGCTTGTCACAATGGATGATGAGACTGGATATCTCATCAGGTATACACTGTAGCATCATTAACTACCATTGGATGGAGTGATAAATCTCAATCACTAGAGTGTGACTCTTGGTTAGTATGCTAGTGCTTATAGTGCATTGATGGACCTGAGTTTCCTATTGACGCTCAATGCTGTCAACAGTCAATAGGAACTTATAACTTGTATAAGGTATGTGTTCTCAATCTTGAGATGATTATGAACACAGACTGTGGATATGACTGCTTTGACTTACCAATCAGTGAGGTCTATAGAAGATCAACACCTGGGTATCTTGGGTATGTCATGTTCATAGGGTTGTGAACATATATTGTTAAGATAGAATCTACCCTTTGATTCAGAGTAAGCATTCCCTTGAGAATGTCACCAAGTCGATTACTGAGTACTGCAGTCTTGTTGATAAAAGTTATCAACATGTTTGGTAATCATGAGAGGTGAATGGGACTCAAGGATTATAAAAAGTAATCATGATTCAGGTTGACAGTAACTGTTTATCCGACTACCTGAATATGATTGCGAATGCAGATGGTAGAGGGACATTAGTACAACATATAAGTCTAGTTATCGCTTCGGATATGTTCTTTTGCGTTGGAGTTCAGTTATCGTTTTATAGTGGAGTAAACGTTAACTGATCAGTCTATTAATTTGTTGATCAAAGAGTTTGGTCATGGGAGTTAATCAACTGATCTGAGTCAACAATAAAGAGCCTAGGAGGTCCCACTCTTAGTTCCACTAGGATGCTTGGAAAGGCAAATGGGGATGTTGTCAAGATAGGTTCGATCGATCGAAGTTGTCTCGATCGATTAAAGTCTAGACAGGTTCGATCGATTGAAGATGGTTCGATTGATCGAATGTTCGATCGATCGAAGCCACTTCGATCGCTCGAGATCTAGGTCTGTTCTGGGAATCTATAAATAGGGCAGCTACTTTCTGAAAAAGTAGGTTCGTCGTTTTGAACGTCAGAAGCTGCAGAAACTATTTTGGAGCCCCAAAACCTTCTGTATCCTCTCCATTAGGGTTCCCACCAACCCTAGCCCTTCCTGCGAGCATCCATAGGAGTCATAAGAGTGAAGACCATCTAGTGGAGGCTGCTGGAAGTCAGAGATTTCAGAATTGGGTTCAAGACAGTAAGGTATAATTCTTGTCCCCTCTTGTGCTCATCTATAGAGTTGATGGGTAGTAGATCCGGGCATGCCAATTAAGTTTTATAACTTGATTTTTTCGCTGCGCGTTTAAACTTAGAACTTAAACCGGTTTTTCCAACAATTGGTATCAGAGCCACGCTCATTTGGATCTGTAGATGCGTTAATGGAACACTATTTTGATTTGCATGTTGATTTTAGAACTGTTTTCGAAACTGCATCGTCACAGATCTATTTCTGCAGTGTTATCGCAGTAGTATACAAATCTGTGATTGCATAGGATGCAAGGCGGGTTCGATCGATCGAACATATTTCGATCGATCGAACATACTGTTCTCAAGCGATCGAACAGTCTTCGATCGATCGAAACCTTCTGGTATTCGATCGATCGAATGAAGTTAGATCGATCGAGACAGATACTTTGTCAGGTTCTCTATTTCATAGTTTTTAAGAGTTTTAAAATTAAAAATTTTAATTTTAAAATATTCTGTAAAATTTTCAAATCATTCTGTGAAACAGAATGTTCAAGCGATTGAACAGTGTTCAATCGATCGAAGGTTCGAGCGATCGAACGGTCTTCGATCGATCGAACTATGATAGAGAAGTAAGATGCTATTTTAAGTTCTAATTCAGTATGTAAAGAGTTTATATACTGTGTGAATCAATTAAGTGTTTCAACAGTTACATATATTTGTTATGTATGTATGGATGCGTGTACGACTAACCCTTTTGCAGCTAGATTAGTCACTATCTCCCATGGCACCAAATCATTTGAATATTTGTATTTAAATTGTTTGAGATTGGTGCATGTTGTAATTTAAGTTTGGTTTGGTTTTAAGGCATATGTAAAGGGCGCTGCGACTTTAATCCTATGAAAAGGAAAGTCGCACCGGTTTCCCTAGCCTCTTATTTTGTTGTTATTTCTATTTCTAGATAAATTGTAAACTTCGAAAGAAGCATAGGACAAATGTAATAGAATTAGAAAATCCATGAAGATGGAGCAAGGAGCCGTTATCCATGAAGATGGAGCTAGAGGCGATCAAACCAAAAGGAGGTTCTATAGAGATAGAGCCATGGGAGATAGAGGCATTGTTTGAATGCCTATATTTCATTTTAGTTTTTTGTTTTATGTGCTTGGTTTGTGATTGGCGTATAATACATTGTTGCATGCACGCAAAACAAGTTTTCTAAAATAAAATTCAAAAACCGTTTTCAACACGTTAGTAAACATTAGATGTTTTATGGGAAGTGTGTAGAAACAGATTTTCTCAAAAAGCAAAATCCTTTTTACTAAAACTAGTGGGAGAGGGTCTTATTAATTACACCCACGATCTTCCATTAACGGTTCACTGTAAGATGAGTGGTGCATTCTGTGTCACCTCGTCAGGGGTGATCATTCCATACGGAGGGTGCATTACTCATTGGTTACTAGATGTGAACTTCTTTTGATAGGATCAATCAGACGTGTTAGAGGGTGACCACCACACGGAGGCGCTACTTGAGACGGTTGTGATTGGATCCTAGTTAATGGTACACACTAGCTAAGCTATGGATAAGGGATCCCACACGGGACATTATTCATAAACTTAGAGATCAAATAGGTTCGGAAGTCATAACTTGTTTTGCAAGAGTTGCATAGCGGATAAGTTAAGATAAATCGAAAGATCGAACATTGACCACCACACGGAGGCTTTATTCTTTCGTTTCGATATTCCGGCGACTTTGTTTTAAAATAAGAGTTCTAAAAGGATTCTTTTATTTCAAACTGTCAAATTCTGATATCCATATTTATTTTGTTTTGATTTTTACAGTAAATCATAATGTCTGGATCTGCATTTAGTCCACTTGCCACCATACTCACTCAAAACAAGTTAACTGGAAACAACTACACTGAATGGAAACGTAACCTTGACATCATGTTAACTGCGGAGGATCACATATATGTCCTCACCACCCTAAGCCCTGAAGAACCCGCGACAAATGCTTCGGCAGCTGCCAGACGCGAGTTCGACAAACGGAAGAAGTCGAATGGAATGGCTCGTTGCTATATTCTGGCCTCAATGGCTGGTGTGTTGCAACACCAATTCCAATCGAATGATTCTGCCAGTGACATTATCACATCCCTGAAAAAGATGTTTAGGGAGCATGGCAGGCCAGCCAGGCAGGTAGCCATGCAAAAGATAATGAGTGCAAAGATGTCGGAAGGGACTCCAGTCAAGGAACATGTTTTAAAAATGATTGGTTATTTAAACGAGCTGGAGACCCTAGGTGCCAACATCGATGCACAGACCCAAGTTGATATGATCCTTAATTCGTTGTCGCCTTCATTTGCTCAATTTAAACTTAACTATGATATGAATCAAATGAATTTTTCAATGAGCGAATTGATGAGTTCTCTTTTGGCAGCGGAAGGGGTGATCAAACCTGGGGTCAACGTTTTGAACGTTGAGAAAAGCGCTTCCTCTTCCCGATCTGTGCCGAAAGGAAAGAAAGGGAAGAAGAAAGCTAGCACTGGTGGTTCAAGTGTTGGACCAGTCCCTAAGATTGCAAAATCTAAGGGAAAAGGTAAGGGCAAAGGGAAGGTGGGTGGCCAAGGCAAAGTAAAGTGTTTCCAATGCGGTGAGAAGGGCCACTGGAAGAGGAATTGTCCAGAATTCTTAGCTACAAGAGTTCAAGGTATGATTGAATCACATGTGATTGAAGTAATTTTTATAACGGATACTTCAAACACTTGGTGCATTGATTCTGGTGCAACTAACCATATCTGTAATTCATTGCAGGGGTTCAGATCAACCAGGAGGTGCAGTGATGGGGAAATCGTACTTACTCTAGGTTCTAGCGCAACCGTTTCTGCGGTTGCTATAGGAGTCGTAGTTTTAGAATTTCCAGACAATAAGATTTTGATTTTATCAGATGTACTTTACGTCCCTTCAATGAGACGTAATTTAATTTCAATTTCTAATTTATCGAATAATGGTTATTCTTTTCATTTTGGAACTGAAGTTGTGATTAAAAGAAATAGTTCTTTTATATGTTCTGGTGTTAAATCAAATGGTTTGTATGTGATTACTCCCAATATTTCTAAAGACTCTTGCATGGAACTTAATAACTCAGTGGTTACTGTACCATCTAAAAGAAAGAGACCTTCCACTAATCCAACAAGGCTTTGGCATATGAGGCTTGGCCATATCAATCTAAATAGGATTGGCAGACTAGTCAAAGAAGGTATCTTAGGCGATTTGGTTCTAGAACCAATAGAAGTCTGCGAGTCTTGTTTAGAGGGTAAGATGACCAAAAGGCCCTTTCCTACAAAGGGAAATAGAACTGATGCATTATTGGAATTAGTTCATACTGATGTGTGTGGACCAATAAATATTAGAGCAAGGGGTGGTTATGAGTATTTCATAACATTTACTGATGACCACTCCAGGTATGGATATGTGTACCTAATGCAGCACAAGTCTGAAGCCTTTGAAAAGTTCAAAGAGTTTAGGGCTGAAGTGGAGAAGCAATTGGGCACACATATCAAGGCCATTCGATCCGATCGAGGTGGCGAGTACCTCTCTAATGAGTTTATTGATCACCTCGTAAAGAATGGGATTCTGTCACAGTTGACTGCACCTGGTACACCTCAGCAGAACGGTGTAGCGGAGAGAAGGAATCGGACTCTTTTAGACATGACTAGGTCGATGATGAGTTACTCGGAGTTACCATTATTCCTTTGGGGTTATGCTTTGGAAACTGCTGCGTACATACTAAATCTAGTACCAAGCAAATCTGTTCCCAGGACACCACGAGAGATGTGGATTGGGCGCAAGCCTTCTTTGCAACATCTCCGGATATGGGGCTGTCCGGCACATGTGCTGAAAGGAAAGATGAGCAAGTTGGATTCTAGATCGGAAGTATGTTACTTCGTAGGGTATCCAAAGGGTACTTATGGATGGTATTTTTATGATCCAAGGGAACAGAAAGTGTTTGTTAGTACAAATGCTGTTTTCTTAGAGGATGATTATATCATGAACCATAAACCTAAGGGAAGGATAGATCTTAGAGAGATAAAAGGAGAGCCCTCAGTCCAACCCGCAGTTAATAATGATGTAAATCAAGAAAACACCACTTCTTCACCTATTTTCGCACCGGTACCTCGTCGTAGTGGGAGGATGATCAGCCAGCCTGATAGATAAATGTTCTTAGGAGAAGTTTTTGAAGTTGTCTCCATAGAATCTGAATCTGATCCTGCCACATACGAAGAGGCAATGGCTGATGTTGATTCAGCTCATTGGGTTAAAGCTATGAAGGCTGAATTGGAATCTATGGATTCCAATCAGGTATGGGATCTTGTAGAACTTCCAGCCAATATTAAACCCATTGGCTGTAAGTGGGTCTACAAGAGGAAAAGAGGATCTGATGGAAAGGTTGAGACTTTTAAGGCTAGGCTTGTAGCGAAAGGTTATACTCAGAGGGAGGGCATTGACTATGAGGAAACCTTCTCGCCGGTAGCCATGCTGAAGTCCATCAGAATACTCTTATCCATTGCTGCATGCCTAGATTATGAGATCTGGCAGATGGACGTCAAGACTGCATTCTTGAATGGCAATCTTGAGGAGGACATCTATATGCAACAACCAGAAGGGTTCATAGCTGGTCGGAAAGGTAACTTGGTATGCAAGTTGCAAAAGTCCATTTATGGGCTTAAGCAAGCATCCAGAAGTTGGAACATTCGATTTGACCAAGCGGTCAAGTCGTTTGGTTTAATACAGAATCTGGATGAACCTTGTGTATACAAGAAGAGTGAAGGAAAAGTGGTGGCCTTTCTTGTGCTTTACGTTGACAACATTCTACTCATTGGAAATGATGTAGCGGCGCTGTCAACAGTCAAGGTTTGGCTAGCTAGTACTTTCGATATGAAGGATCTAGGAAAGGCGAGCTATATTCTAGGGATAAACTCTTTCGGGATCGCAAGCGAAAAATAATGGGATTATCTCAAGCTGGTTATATCGATAAGGTGCTAACTAGGTTTTCAATGGATAATTCGAAGAAAGGTTTGTTACCTTTCAGGCATGGTTTAGCATTCTCCAAGGACCAGTGTCCAAAGACACAGGATGAGAGGAATCGCATGACAGGAGTTCCCTATGCTTCAGCAGTGGGAAGTCTTATGTATGCGATGTTATGCACTAGACTAGATATTTGCTTTGCCGTTCAGTCGAATCCAGGTCCAGAGCACTGGACAGCCGTCAAGCACATTCTTAAGTACTTGAGAAGGACTAAAGATTACATGCTTATGTACGGTGGTAGTGAGTTAATTCCAGTAGGATACACTGACTCGGACTTTATGTTAGATAAAGATTCGAGGAAGTCGACGTCCGGTCATCTCTTTACCTTGGGAGGTGGTGCTGTCAGTTGGAGAAGCATTAAGCAAAAATGCATTGCAGACTCAACTATCGAAGCTGAGTATGTGGCTGCTTCTGAAGCCGCAAAGGAAGCTGTTTGGCTCAAGAAGTTCCTTATGGAGCTCGAGGTGGTACCAGCGTCGCTGTCACCTATTACGCTTTATTGTGATAATAGTGGGGCAGTGGCTCAGTCCAAGGAGCCAAGGAACCACGGAAAGGGAAAGCACGTAGAGCGGAAATATCATCTTATCCGAGATATTGTTCAACGTGGAGATGTGACTGTCACCAAGATTGCCACCACTGACAATCTTGCTGATCCGTTTACAAAGGCCTTGCCACAGAAGGTCTTTGATCGTCATCTAGATAGTCTAGGTCTCAGATGTAATCCTGTATGGTTATGAGTGCAAGTGGGAGTTTGTTGGGTTTGTGCCCTCAAACCATTACTATATGTATTAGACATTAGCATTTTAATATATGGATATCAGCTTTACATTTTATGATGTATGCTTCTTTCATGAGATGATTGTTTAATCCATAAGTATCATAGTAAGTATTTCGTGTGTGTATGAGATACATTCAATGAGATACGAATTACTATTCTTTGATACTTAAAGCTTGTCACAATGGATGATGAGACTGGATATCTCATCAGGTATACACTGTAGCATCATTAACTACCATTGGATGGAGTGATAAATCTCAATCACTAGAGTGTGACTCTTGGTTAGTATGCTAGTGCTTATAGTGCATTGATGGACCTGAGTTTCCTATTGACGCTCAATGCTGTCAACAGTCAATAGGAACTTATAACTTGTATAAGGTATGTGTTCTCAATCTTGAGACGATTATGAACACAGACTGTGGATATGACTGCTTTGACTTACCAATCAGTGAGGTCTATAGAAGATCAACACCTGGGTATCTTGGGTATGTCATGTTCATAGCGTTGTGAACATATATTGTCAAGATAGAATCTACCCTCTGATTCAGAGTAAGCATTCCCTTGAGAATGTCACCAAGTCGATTACTGAGTACTGCAGTCTTGTTGATAAAAGTTATCAACATGTTTGGTAATCATGAGAGGTGAATGGGACTCAAGGATTATAAGAAGTAATCATGATTCAGGTTGACAGTAACTGTTTATCCGACTACCTGAATATGATTGCGAATGCAGATGGTAGAGGGACATTAGTACAACATACAAGTCTAGTTATCGCTTCGGATATGTTCTTTTGCGTTGGAGTTCAGTTATCGTTTTATAATGGAGTAAACGTTAACTGATCAGTCGATTAATTTGTTGATCAAAGAGTTTGGTCATGGGAGTTAATCAACTGATCTGAGCCAACAATAAAGAGCCTAGGAGGTCCCACTCTTAGCTCCGCTAGGATGCTTGGAAAGGCAAATGAGGATGTTGTCAAGACAGGTTCGATCGATCAAAGTTGTCTCGATCGTTTGAAGTCTACACAGGTTCGATCGATCGAATGTTCGATCGATCGAAGCCACTTCGATCGCTCGAGATCTAGGTCAGTTCTGGGAATCTATAAATAGGACAGCTGCGTTATGAAAAAGTAGGTTCGTCGTTTTGAACGTCAGAAGCTGCAGAAACTATTTTGGAGCCCCAAAACCTTCTGTATCCTCTCCATTAGGGTTCCCACCAACCCTAGCCCTTCCTGCGAGCATCCATAGGAGTCATAAGAGTGAAGACCATCTAGTGGAGGCTGCTGGAAGTCAGAGATTTCATAATTGGGTTCAAGACAGTAAGGTATAATTCTTGTCCCCTCTTGTGCTCATCTATAGAGTTGATGGGTAGTAGATCCGGGCATGCCAATTAAGTTTTATAACTTGATTTTTCCGCTGCGCGTTTAAACTTAGAACTTAAACCGGTTTTTCCAACAATTGGTATCAGAGCCACGCTCATTTGGATCTGTAGATGCGTTAATGGAACACTATTTTGATTTGCATGTTGATTTTAGAACTGTTTTCAAAACTGCATCGTCACAGATCTATTTTTTTGCAGTGTTATCATAGCAGTATACAAATCTGTGATTGCATAGGATGCAAGGCGGGTTCGATCGATCGAACATATTTCGATCGATCGAACATACTGTTCTCAAGCGATCGAACAGTCTTCGATCGATCGAAACCTTCTGGTATTCGATCGATCGAATGAAGTTAGATCGATCGAGACAGATACTTTGTCAGATTCTCTATTTCATAGTTTTTTAGAGTTTTAAAATTAAAAATTTTAATTTTAAAATATTCTGTAAAATTTTCAAATCATTCTGTGAAACAGAATGTTCAAGCGATTGAACAGTGTTCAATCGATCGAAGGTTCGAGCGATCGAACGGTCTTCGATCGATCGAACTATGATAGAGAAGTAAGATGCTGTTTTAAGTTCTAATTCAGTATGTAAAGAGTTTATATACTGTGTGAATCAATTAAGTGTTTCAACAGTTACATATATTTGTTATGTATGTATGGATGCGTGTACGACTAACCCTTTTGCAGCTAGATTAGTCGCTATCTCCCATGGCACCAAATCATTTGAATATTTGTATTTAAATTGTTTGAGATTGGTGCATGTTGTAATTTAAGTTTGGTTTGGTTTTAAGGCATATGTAAAGGGCGCTGCGACTTCAATCCTATGAAAAGGAAAGTCGCACCGGTTTCCCTAGCCTCTTATTTTGTTGTTATTTCTATTTCTAGATAAATTGTAAACTTCGAAAGAAGCATAGGACAAATGTAATAGAATTAGAAAATCCATGAAGATGGAGCAAGGAGCCGTTATCCATGAAGATGGAGCTAGAGGCGATCAAACCAAAAGGAGGTTCTATAGAGATAGAGCCATGGGAGATAGAGGCATTGTTTGAATGCCTATATTTCATTTTAGTTTTTTGTTTTATGTGCTTGGTTTGTGATTGGCGTATAATACATTGTTGCATGCACGCAAAACAAGTTTTCTAAAATAAAATTCAAAAACCGTTTTCAACACATTAGTAAACATTAGATGTTTATGGGAAGTGTAGAAACAGATTTTCTCAAAAAGCAAAATCCTTTTTACTAAAACTAGTGGGAAAGGGTCTTATTAATTACACCCACGATCTTCCATTAACGGTTCACTGTAAGATGAGTGGTGCATTCTGTGTCACCTCGTCAGGGGTGATCATTCCATACGGAGGGTGCATTATTCATTGGTTACTAGATGTGAACTTCTTTTGATAGGATCAATCAGACGTGTTAGAGGGTGACCACCACACAGAGGCGCTACTTGAGACGGTTGTGATTAGATCCTAGTTAATGGTACACACTAGCTAAGCTATGGATAAGGGATCCCACACGGGACATTATTCATAAACTTAGAGATCAAATAGGTTCGGAAGTCATAACTTGTTTTGCAAGAGTTGCATAGCGGATACGTTAAGATAAATCGAAAGATCGAACATTGACCACCACACGGATGCTTTATTCTTTCGTTTCGATATTCCGGCGACTTTGTTTTAAAATAAGAGTTCTAAAAGGATTCATTTATTTCAAACTGTCAAATTCTGATATCCATATTTATTTTGTTTTGATCTTTACAGTAAATCATAATGTCTGGATCTACATTTAGTCCACTTGCCACCATACTCACTCAAAACAAGTTAACTGGAAACAACTACACTGAATGGAAACGTAACCTTGACATCATGTTAACTGCGGAGGATCACATATATGTCCTCACCACCCTAAGCCCTGAAGAACCCGCGGCAAATGCTTCGGCAACTGCCAGACGCGAGTTCGACAAATGGAAGAAGTCGAATGGAATGGCTCGTTGCTATATTCTGGCCTCAATGGCTGGTGTGTTGCAACACCAATTCCAATCGAATGATTCTGCCAGTGACATTATCACATCCCTGAAAAAGATGTTTGGGGAGCATGGCAGGCCAGCCAGGCAGGTAGCCATGCAAAAGATAATGAGTGCAAAGATGTCGGAAGGGACTCCAGTCAAGGAACATGTTTTAAAAATGATTGGTTATTTAAACGAGCTGGAGACCCTAGGTGCCAACATTGATGCACAGACCCAAGTTGATATGATCCTTAATTCGTTGTCGCCTTCATTCGCTCAATTTAAACTTAACTATAATATGAATCAAATGAATTTTTCAATGAACGAATTGATGAGTTCTCTTTTGGCAGCGGAAGGGGTGATCAAACCTGGGGTCAACGTTTTGAACGTTGAGAAAAGCGCTTCCTCTTCCCGATCTGTGCCGAAAGGAAAGAAAGGGAAGAAGAAAGCTAGCACTGGTGGTTCAAGTGTTGGACCAGTCCCTAAGATTGCAAAATCTAAGGGAAAAGGTAAGGGCAAAGGGAAGGTGGGTGGCCAAGGCAAAGTAAAAGTGTTTCCAATGCGGTGAGAAGGGCCACTGGAAGAGGAATTGTCCAGAATTCTTAGCTACAAGAGTTCAAGGTATGATTGAATCACATGTGATTGAATTAAGTTTTATAACGGATACTTCAAACACTTGGTGCATTGATTCTGGTGCAACTAACCATATCTGTAATTCATTGCAGGGGTTCAGATCAACCAGGAGGTGCAGTGATGGGGAAATCGTACTTACTCTAGGTTCTAGCGCAACCGTTTCTGCGGTTGCTATAGGAGTCGTAGTTTTAGAATTTCCAGACAATAAGATTTTGATTTTATCAGATGTACTTTACGTCCCTTCAATGAGACGTAATTTAATTTCAATTTCTAATTTATCGAATAATGGTTATTCTTTTCATTTTGGAACTGAAGTTGTGATTAAAAGAAATAGTTCTTTTATATGTTCTGGTGTTAAATCAAATGGTTTGTATGTGATTACTCCCAATATTTCTAAAGACTCTTGCATGGAACTTAATAACTCAGTGGTTACTGTACCATCTAAAAGAAAGAGACCTTCCACTAATCCAACAAGGCTTTGGCATATGAGGCTTGGCCATATCAATCTAAATAGGATTGGCAGACTAGTCAAAGAAGGGATCTTAGGCGATTTGGTTCTAGAACCAATAGAAGTCTGCGAGTCTTGTTTAGAGGGTAAGATGACCAAAAGGCCCTTTCCTACAAAGGGAAATAGAACTGATGCATTATTGGAATTAGTTCATACTGATGTGTGTGGACCAATAAATATTAGAGCAAGGGGTGGTTATGAGTATTTCATAACATTTACTGATGACCACTCCAGGTATGGATATGTGTACCTAATGCAGCACAAGTCTGAAGCCTTTGAAAAGTTCAAAGAGTTTAGGGCTGAAGTGGAGAAGCAATTGGGCACACATATCAAGGCCATTCGATCCGATCGAGGTGGCGAGTACCTCTCTAATGAGTTTATTGATCACCTCGTAAAGAATGGGATTCTGTCACAGTTGACTGCACCTGGTACACCTCAGCAGAACGGTGTAGCGGAGAGAAGGAATCGGACTCTTTTAGACATGACTAGGTCGATGATGAGTTACTCGGAGTTACCATTATTCCTTTGGGGTTATGCTTTGGAAACTGCTGCGTACATACTAAATCTAGTACCAAGCAAATCTGTTCCCAGGACACCACGAGAGATGTGGATTGGGCGCAAGCCTTCTTTGCAACATCTCCGGATATGGGGCTGTCCGGCACATGTGCTGAAAGGAAAGATGAGCAAGTTGGATTCTAGATCGGAAGTATGTTACTTCGTAGGGTATCCAAAGGGTACTTATGGATGGTATTTTTATGATCCAAGGGAACAGAAAGTGTTTGTTAGTACAAATGCTGTTTTCTTAGAGGATGATTATATCATGAACCATAAACCTAAGGGAAGGATAGATCTTAGAGAGATAAAAGGAGAGCCCTCAGTCCAACCCGCAGTTAATAATGATGTAAATCAAGAAAACATCACTTCTTCACCTATTTTCGCACCGGTACCTCGTCGTAGTGGGAGGATGATCAGCCAGCCTGATAGATAAATGTTCTTAGGAGAAGTTTTTGAAGTTGTCTCCATAGAATCTGAATCTGATCCTGCCACATACGAAGAGGCAATGGCTGATGTTGATTCAGCTCATTGGGTTAAAGCTATGAAGGCTGAATTGGAATCTATGGATTCCAATCAGGTATGGGATCTTGTAGAACTTCCAGCCAATATTAAACCCATTGGCTGTAAGTGGGTCTACAAGAGGAAAAGAGGATCTGATGGAAAGGTTGAGACTTTTAAGGCTAGGCTTGTAGCGAAAGGTTATACTCAGAGGGAGGGCATTGACTATGAGGAAACCTTCTCGCCGGTAGCCATGCTGAAGTCCATCAGAATACTCTTATCCATTGCTGCATGCCTAGATTATGAGATCTGGCAGATGGACGTCAAGACTGCATTCTTGAATGGCAATCTTGAGGAGGACATCTATATGCAACAACCAGAAGGGTTCATAGCTGGTCGGAAAGGTAACTTGGTATGCAAGTTGCAAAAGTCCATTTATGGGCTTAAGCAAGCATCCAAAAGTTGGAACATCCGATTTGACCAAGCGGTCAAGTCATTTGGTTTCATACAGAATCTGGATGAACCTTGTGTATACAAGAAGAGTGAAGGGAAAGTGGTGGCCTTTCTTGTGCTTTACGTTGACGACATTCTACTCATTGGAAATGATGTAGCGGCGCTGTCAACAGTCAAGGTTTGGCTAGCTAGTACTTTCGATATGAAGGATATAGGAGAGGCGAGCTATATTCTAGGGATAAACTCTTTCGGGATCGCAAGCGAAAAATAATGGGATTATCTCAAGCTGGTTATATCGATAAGGTGCTAACTAGGTTTTCAATGGATAATTCGAAGAAAGGTTTGTTACCTTTCAGGCATGGTTTAGCGTTCTCCAAGGACCAGTGTCCAAAGACACAGGAGGAGAGGAATCGCATGACAGGAGTTCCCTATGCTTCAGCAGTGGGAAGTCTTATGTATGCGATGTTATGCACTAGACTAGATATTTGCTTTGCCGTTGGCATGGTTAGCAGATATCAGTCGAATCCAGGTCCAGAGCACTGGACAGCCGTCAAGCACATTCTTAAGTACTTGAGAAGGACTAAAGATTACATGCTTATGTACGGTGGTAGTGAGTTAATTCCAGTAGGATACACTGACTCGGACTTTATGTCAGATAAAGATTCGAGGAAGTCGACGTCCGGTCATCTCTTTACCTTGGGAGGTGGTGCTGTCAGTTGGAGGAGCATTAAGCAAAAATGCATTGCAGACTCAACTACAGAAGCTGAGTATGTGGCTGCTTGTGAAGCCGCAAAGGAAGCTGTTTGGCTCAAGAAGTTCCTTATGGAGCTCGAGGTGGTACCAGCGTCGCTGTCACCTATTACGCTTTATTGTGATAATAGTGGGGCAGTGGCTCAGTCCAAGGAGCCAAGGAACCACGGAAAGGGAAAGCACGTAGAGCGGAAATATCATCTTATCCGAGATATTGTTCAACGTGGAGATGTGACTGTCACCAAGATTGCCACCACTGACAATCTTGCTGATCCGTTTACAAAGGCCTTGCCACAGAAGGTCTTTGATCGTCATCTAGATAGTCTAGGTCTCAGATGTAATCCTGTATGGTTATGAGTGCAAGTGGGAGTTTGTTGGGTTTGTGCCCTCAAACCATTACTATATGTATTAGACATTAGCATTTTAATATATGGATATCAGCTTTACATTTTATGATGTATGCTTCTTTCATGAGATGATTGTTTAATCCATAAGTATCATAGTAAGTATTTCGTGTGTGTATGAGATACATACAATGAGATACGAATTACTATTCTTTGATACTTAAAGCTTGTCACAGTGGATGATGAGACTGGATATCTCATCAGGCATACACTGTAGCATCATTAACTACCATTGGATGGAGTGATAAATCTCAATCACTAGAGTGTGACTCTTGGTTAGTATGCTAGTGCTTATAGTGCATTGATGGACCTGAGTTTCCTATTGACGCTCAATGCTGTCAACAGTCAATAGGAACTTATAACTTGTATAAGGTATGTGTTCTCAATCTTGAGACGATTATGAACACAGACTGTGGATATGACTGCTTTGACTTACCAATCAGTGAGGTCTATAGAAGATCAACACCTGGGTATCTTGGGTATGTCATGTTCATAGGGTTGTGAACATATATTGTCAAGATAGAATCTACCCTCTGATTCAGAGTAAGAATTCCCTTGAGAATGTCACCAAGTCGATTACTGAGTACTGCAGTCTTGTTGATAAAAGTTATCAACATGTTTAGTAATCATGAGAGGTGAATGGGACTCAAGGATTATAAGAAGTAATCATGATTCAGGTTGACAGTAACTGTTTATCCGACTACCTGAATATGATTGCGAATGCAGATGGTAGAGGGACATTAGTACAACATACAAGTCTAGTTATCGCTTCGGATATGTTCTTTTGCGTTGGAGTTCAGTTATCGTTTGATAGTGGAGTAAACGTTAACTGATCAGTCGATTAATTTGTTGATCAAAGAGTTTGGTCATGGGAGTTAATCAACTGATCTGAGCCAACAATAAAGAGCCTAGGAGGTCCCACTCTTAGCTCCGCTAGGATGCTTGGAAAGGCAAATGAGGATGTTGTCAAGACAGGTTCGATCGATCGAAGTTGTCTCGATCGATTGAAGTCTAGACAGGTTCGATCGATTGAAGATGGTTCGATCGATCGAATGTTCGATCAATCGAAGCCACTTCGATCGCTCGAGATCTAGGTCGGTTCTGGGAATCTATAAATAGGGCAGCTGCGTTCTGAAAAACTAGGTTCGTCGTTTTGAACGTTAGAAGCTGCAGAAACTATTTTGGAGCCCCAAAACCTTCTGTATCCTCTCCATTAGGGTTCCCACCAACCCTAGCCCTTCCTGCGAGCATCCATAGGAGTCATAAGAGTGAAGACCATCTAGTGGAGGCTGCTGGAAGTCAGAGATTTCAAAATTGGGTTCAAGACAGTAAGGTATAATTCTTGTCCCCTCTTGTGCTCATCTATAGAGTTGATGGGTAGTAGATCCGGGCATGCCAATTAAGTTTTATAACTTGATTTTTCCGCTGCGCGTTTAAACTTAGAACTTAAACCGGTTTTTCCAACATCAACTTGACGTGAAAAATGCCTTTCAACAACATAAGGGAAGGGGGGATCCGCAAGAAGAAGTTTCTATTCAGCCTCTTCCAACTCCAAGCTTCTCTCCTTTCCTATTTGATCCCTTTAAATTCCATATTCGAAGTTTCGATTGGATCTATTCATTAAAAAGAATCGATTCAATACATTTCATGTCGAACAAATACTCATCCACCCCTTTGCTTTTCCTGATCACACTCTCTAGCTTGTCGATCTTAGCCAACTTGTCCTGAGTTTCCTGATTAGCTGAACCTTTGGTTGAACTATCTCCCCAAAGTCTTCTTCCTCATGATTCACTGGAGGCGGTGGCAGATTAGTCAACTGCTCAATCATTCTCATCATAGTGGCAAGTTGTTCCCAATTCTGCTCTCTGCTCTGATCCAACACAGTTTGCATTGCGGCCAACCTGGCTTCCATATCAGCATCATATGCCATACCCTCAACCCTAGTCGACTCGTCTGTTTCTTCCTCAAATCCTGATATGATCAAATGACTATTTGGAGCTCTGACCCAGGAGGGAGTACAACTTTTTGGTCCTATCTTCTCTTATCTGGTTTATTAGGGATTTTCAAATAATCAGGTATCTTTATTGCAAAAGAATTTTCAAAGAATGATATTTACAAAAATGGATTGAAAATCAAAGATGGAAAAACATTTCCTTTTCAAAAACATTTTCTAAAATCAAATAAATCTTTTTCAAAAATTTTGAGGAAAACAAATCTTTTCTTTTCGAAAGTATATTAGAGGCGTCGCACTCGTGAGTCGTATATGCAATGCTCGTGTAGTGTATGCACTGCAGATGAAATGCAATCTAATCTAAATGCAATTCACCTTAATCTAGCTTAGACCTAGCATATCAGCACATAAACACATAAGATTCCTTGAGTATGATAATCACCCTACTAATCCAATCACTATCCAAGGATTTTTTTAGTTTTGAAATTCTTGATGGCTCAGGTTTACAAAATTAAATTTTTCATAAAAATCTTGAAGGAGAAGGTGAGATTTGCAATTTTCAAAAGCATTTTTGAACCATCAATGCCCGAGGTGTGAAATCATGATTCTTTAAAAATTGAGGTATGAAATTGGAATTTCTAAAATTTGAAAGGAAAAAATTCGAAATTGAATCATCAAAGTGTAAAATCACGATTTTTTTTTAAAACCAAAGTAGGAAATTTGAAATCTTCTAAAATCTGAGAGGAAAATTTAAAATTGAATCATCAAAGTAGGAATTTTGAAATTCCCTAAAATCTAAGGAGAATCTTGGAAGGATTTTGCGAAATTGCATTTCAAAGCAAATTTTGAAAAGGGATATTCCTAGAATTTTCAAAAGACTTGAGTTTTTTGAAGAAATGCTTGTATTTTCAAAAATCGTCCTCGAATAATGATTGGATGTTCGGATAAAGATCACACTACCCTAGAGGAATCTACCATACAAGATTTGATGATGCCTTCGCATACACGTCCTTATCATCCACATAATCCCTTACGAGCAAACACAAATAATTCATCACATTGTCCTAATCAAAGATGATAATCAAGATCCTAATTGAAGGGTTCTACAGAAACTATATGCAAAGGCCGGGTTTTAGTCTCATAAAGGGTCCATTAGCAAGCCAAGGGTTCTATATACTGCACGCAGTGCAAGGCTAACGGTGACTACATGCTACCAAAGTTTCTTGACAAATAAAGGAAAAGGGGCCCTCTACCCACAAGGTAATGGTCTCAAGCAGTCGCAGTGAAAGAACAATGCAAGTGCAAATACAGGCAGAAACAACACGATTATCGAATTAATAACAAGGATATTTATTGGCTCAAGTCAAACCCTTGAAGAACAAGAAACCATCGGTTTTATGTTCAAATTCCCAGCAGAGTCACTAGATTGTGGACCATGCGAGTTGAGAGGGGGGAGGGTTCTAGCGTTCCTTGACAGTGTCCCGGGATGGATCCAAGGAGCACACTTCAAGGAACTAGAACTTCCTCACACGGTTCTAGAGATAAAGAGTCGCCACCTAATTTTTATCAAGAATTAGGAAATCCAAGTTTGACTCGCCCAAAATTGAATAAGGTTACTCGCCTTTCATTACCAGAAACTAGGTTCGGGGGTCTTGGTATGAGAGGGGAAGGAGCTCAAGCAGGACTAAAGCACCCCCTTCTCGCCCTACCGAACGGTAGGCCTTGATTCAAAATATCCTTGTTCTTAATTCATAATTGGTGTTGTTTCCTCAAACATACTAGATAATATATACATGTCAAAAGGGAACATCTAATGAAAATTATTTCAAGAGATTAAATCAAATAGCAATCGGATGCACATGCAATACAAGAGAGAGGTATACTCACAGTTGCTAGTCCCGCCCGGGACTGATGCAAATAAAAGAGACGTGTCATGATATGCAAGAAGAAACGAGAAGACTTACATTGGGTTGACTCAAGCGGAGTCGCAAAAAGCAAAAGAAAATAAACGTGGAATGCAATCATGCAACAATCCTAGATAAGATGTCTCTAACATGTAAGCATATAAACGGGAACAATCCTAAAGGATTTGTGTCGTTAAAAACAAAGTTGTAAATCTAGAAATATTCTAAGTGAAAGGATAGAGATAGTACACGATACATGGGCACTAAGCCACATATAGACGAGGCAAGCTCACAAATCGAGGTTCAGATCCACGGTGTTCAATTCTCTATACAAAGACACCAAGGAATACTCAAGCATTGCAAAAATACAAGTAAACAAATGATATGCATGAAAAACAAGGAAAATATGCCATCAATCAAATTTCCAGATTCAACAACCTCTAATGAATCCTATCAAAAGTGGTCTTAAACATAAGCTGAGTTAAAACCCTTTTTATAGAAAGTTAGATACATGTCTTAGGGAACTTCTCCAAAAAGTAGGACTTCATTATCATTCTTGAAGTTTGAGAAATAAAAGTTTTGGGAACAGTGGATCAGGACTGTCCACTGTTCTTGTAAAAATCATAATTAATTCTACAAATATCATGTAAAGCTCTATTTGGTGTCAAAAGAATGTTATTCCATTGTAGTTTATGACGAAAATAATCCCATGGACATGTCATGATCCTAAGATTATTGAAAAGTTATTTTAAACAAACTCTGTTATTCTGAAAATTTGGTATCAATTGACAAAGGAATGCAAGACATAATAGAAGTTCATGAATCATGTTAATCAAGTTGATCAAAGCTTTTAATCTCTCATCCATTTATCCTATATGATTTCTAAACCATGTTTTATTCATCAATTATTGTTGAATGATCAAGGTATGACCATTTTGTATACATAATCATGATTGTAGTTAAACTTAAAAAAATTCCAGAATAGTTGTATCAACTTCAAACGCTTAGAAAACGATCTTAACTCGATCGTATGCTCACGATTTTATATCAGCATATAGATACATGAGTTAGGAATCATCCCCAAAAAGCGGATCATCGATAACTATCATAGATTTTTTGAATTCAAATACAAAGAGACTATGTTCAAATCTGTCAACCAATTTCTCAACAATTTCTAAAAATAGCACATGGATCCTAATGATTCTCAAAGCAGATTGAATGAAAACTAATTCATCAAAGTTTACCCAGAAAATTTGAAATCCATCAAACTATGGGTTTTGATGGACCAAATCTTATCGGCAAAACCAATCTGTTGTACTGAATTTTGACTAGTTCATTTTGAAGTGTGAGAAAAACATCTTAGGTGCTGGTTGAAGCTTATTAAGAAATCAAACTCATAGATCAACTTAATTATCATGATTCCCAATCAATTTAGCCCTTAAGTTCTATGAAGAACTATAGATCTTGGATCAAAGGGACTTACAAATATCCTATTGGAGATGAAATTATGAACATAAGAATCACCCTTCTCATAGATCATACTTCCAAACCGTCATAGAATTCAAAATTGATAGATATATATAATCATGTATGCATGGATCTAAACTAAATAGAAGAATGAAATCAAAATTGAAAATTAAAAGTGAAAATCAATCTCTAATTAAGAATTATCAACAAAATCAAAAGAGACTTGGATCTAGCTATATGTGAGTGTGTGAAGAACAAGAGAGGAAGAAGATGAGTGTTCTTATAAATAAAACTAAACTAAACTAGATCCAAGTCTTATAGATCTATATATATAATTAGGAATTAGAGATAAATGGTAATGTCTATCTCTTAGAGGATTCTGAATTATGCAATAAAAGTTTATTTGAAGGATCTTCTTCTTTAAGTGTTCTTCAAGTTCTTCAAGCACTCATCCATGGAAGTTAATAGGGGCAATTGAATTCCAGTTCTCCTAATCTAATTATCTTGAGATTATTTTTATGGAAATTTAATTCATAATTCACTTCTTCTCTCTAGAAATCTCTCTTAAATTCTAAGTATATACTTACATATCTTGTAAGTATATTCACTTGTATTCTTTCCTCTCCTCTTGTAAATTCTCTTGTATGTACTTGTGTATACTCTCTTGTGTCTCAAAGATGATATCATATGGATCTATATAGAGTTTTGAAAACTTAACTCCTAAGTTTCAGGGTTAAAACAGGATTTTCAGAGATCAGAAAAGGGTTAAAATGACCATTTCAGTGCATAAACGCAGTTTCCTGGCAATTTCCTTGCAGTGGGAACCTCCTGGAAGGGTCTTGAACTAGAAAAACACGATGGAGAACACAACTTGTAGGTGGAGGTTATGTTGGGAGCCGCCACCCCACTTTCCCAAAATTGCCACTTACTATTCCTCTCCTTCTGGTTGCCCACAAGCCCTGTTTCAAGTTTCATGTGTACTGCTTTTCCAAATATTTGTAAAAATGATTTTTAGTGTCTGAAATCATCCGTTTATGTACCGTTGGAAATCTGTCGAGTTGAGTTTTAGTAAAAAAAATATTCCAGGAGGTTTTGAAATGAGAATTGAAGTCCAATTGAAGTCTGGAAGTCCTCTAGAACTTTCGTCATCTTTTTGAAATCAAACGACTTCTTTTCCAAAATTGCTTTTCAATGCGCGTCGATTTCGAACTTTTCTTTAAAATTGAATCTCTAGATACCTAGAATACTGTGTTTAGAACACTTTGTGTTCATATAACCCTAAGTGAATATGAATTCTGAGAGACAATTTTGACAAAATCAAGATTTATGCATGGAAAAGGGCTTTTCTGAACTTGAAGTCACTTTTCGAAGTTCGATCTTTCGATTGTGTGGAATCCAGTACCTTCCATGGGGTACTTTTCATCATCAAATCCTCTAAGATGTTGTCCACCCTAAATCCTATTAGTGTGATCAAAATTGGGTGTCTACACTAGGTTTGGGAGAAAGAAGGTAAGAGAATAGAGAAAAACACAAAAAAAAAACCCCTCGCGCGAGCGGGCTGCGCGAGCGACCTTCGCGCGTACGAGTCCCTCTGCGAGGTAGATCTGAGACCGCTTTTAAGTTTCATAAAGAAAACTTTCTAAGGCAAAAAACCGCACGAGTGGGCCGCTCGGGCGATATTCTCGCGCTCGCGATCCCATTCGCGATCTAAATCTAAGGGTATATATAAAATGTTTGAAAAAATTTTCATAAGGTAAAATCTCGCGAGCGAGCGACATGTCACGCGATCGGGTCACGCGCGCGACATGTTCTCTTACTCTTTTCTCATCCTTTTAATGTGAATAAGTTTAAAATAAATTAACCCCGACCCCCAAGCCTGTCCAAAATGACCAAAACTGACTCAAAACTAACCCAAAATGACCGAAGAGTATACAAAAATGAGAAAACAGAACGATAAAAGCTTGGGTTGCCTCCCAAGAAACACTTTCTTTTATGTCTTCAACTAGACCATTCTAGCTCAAGACCTGGAGGTCGAAACTTAGTCTTTGTACCGTTGAAGATATTAGGGATACTCCAGTGGAAAACAAAAATAATGTCATTATTTGTTAACTCGATCGACGGTTCTCCCTGATTATGTTCATATCGATTTCTTACCTTTTGAGTAAATACATCATTAAGATCTAGGTTATTAGGATCTTTCTATTCATTGTGCATTATCTCCTTCTCTTTATTCATGTTTATTATGTTATTAGGTTCATTAGCTTGTCTAACCTCACTCTCCGCCACACAAGGGTAATCGTCATCATTAGGAGGTTGATCAATGGCGGGCTTTCAACAACTTCTTCTCGAGTAGTCATCCTAGTCGAAATGACATTTATATGCTCACTAGTACCACCCATTTTGTATTGTCCCTTAGGTTTTAGAATAGGTTGACTTGGCAAATTACTCTCGGTCAAACGGTTTAGTGTGTTAGCTATTTGTCCCACTTGGGACTTTAGCTTTGCAATGGACTGTGTGTGAGAGTGTACTAACTGGATCACCGAACCAAAACTTTCAAGTGAGGCCAACTCTTTCTCCTCAAATACATTATTACGTGGAGGTGGAGGAGGTAGAGGGTTGGGTTGTGTATATTGATATTGTTAAGACTGATGTTGCCATGCATTGGGAAAGTTAGCTTCAATTTAAGGTCTTTTGCAAGAATATAGACCCTCATTATTTTGAGATCGCCACCCAAAATTAGGGTGACTTCTCCATGGCACATCGTAATTAAATCTTGAAGGGTTATGAGCATTTCGTGGGATTTGTTGAATAGAGTTAGTGTGTTGCTCGACAAACTTCGGGAATTGAGAAGCAGAATGACATGCAAAGATATTATGAGAAGGTTCAGAACAAAATGCGCATACTTTGGAAGGAGGTAGACTGGACATATGGCCCATCCTCAAAAGTTGGTCAAGTTTTTTAGATAGTTCTTGTATTTCGATTGAATGACTTGACTCGAAATGCTCTTCTCGCTTGGGTTTAGGTGGAAGACACCCCTCAGGACGGACGGACATGGCTTGCTGCATGTAGTTTTCGTTTAATGTTTCAAAAATTTACCAGACCTCGTCGGCACTTTAGTGAAGAAATGTTCCAACACAAACAGCATCGACTGTATTACGAATAGAGGGAATAAGTGCCTCGTAAAAGATTTGCACCAACTACCACTTAGGGATTTGATGATGAGGGCAAGAGCGTAAAAGTTCTTTAAACTGTTCCCACGTATTGTAAAGTGTTTTACCATCTTGCATCATGAAATTCATTATAGATTTTTGAATTTGATTTGTACGCATAATAGGGAATTTTTTTTGTAAGAACGCATTATGCAACGCTTCCCATGTTTTGATAGTGTTTGGCTCAAGAGATTGGAACCAATACTTAGCTTTATCTTTTAAAGAAAATGGGAAAAGGCGCAATTTTAACTCATCGTCAGTTAAGTTTTGTATTTTCAAGGTCGCACAAATATCTTGAAATTCTCCTAAATGGTGATATGGGTCCTCTTTAACATGACCATGGAATGAAGGGAGTAACGCGATGGTAGATGAATTAGTCTCAAAGTGAGACGCTGTCACCTCTGGTAACTCTATGCATGCTTGTGGCGTGTAAGGCGTAGGAATGAAATAGTCTTTTAGCGAAGGAGGTTGAGATATATTAGGATTATTTCTATTATTTCCGTTATTCCCGTTGTTTTCAAAGTTAGCCATTGGAATAGGTTTGATGTTAATAGTTCTAGTTTTTCTTAAACGTTTAAGGGTACTTTGAATTTCGACCTGAAATAACGAGGACGGTTTCGGAGTCGATTCGGCATCTAATATCAACCGAGCTCTAGAAGCTTGGGTTAAGGACACATTGAATCTTAGGGTATGTTCAAGTTCAGGATCGAAAGAATGTAGTTCGGGTTTAGTTCAACGCGTACCAAACATAAACTAAAAAAATGACACTAAGATAAAGACTGACTCAACCAAATAAGAGAATAAACTACGCAAATACCTAAACAGGCACACAACACTACTATGATGCATGCAACTATCTTGTTATGCAGTGATTCGCGTCAAATCCCAGTGCCCTGGGTTTCCTAGCTAATGCATGTACAAATCACCCCTAAACTAATGCAAATAGAGCGTCTCGGCGCCCTGACTTACAGTGGTTTGAAACAAGTTTTAAAGGAAGCGATTTACTTATATTCTTGCTTTTTTTTACATTTTTTTTATTCGCATACTCTCCTTTGATGTGCAAAGCTCTTCCACTCCAAAATGCTAGAATTTGATGACTCGAGAAACTACAAAACAAAAGGAAAAAGTTAGTGACTCAAAACAAAGACAATAAGAAAAAGAAAACCTAATATAACATTTACGAATTAACTAAACTAAGATTCTAAAACTAAAGGTAGTAACTTGCAATCCCCGGTAACGGCGCCAAAAATTGATCTTGTCAAAATCAAGATAAAAAGTATACTCTACTTTAAAAGATTTGTAGTGTGGAAGTAGAGGTCGAACCCACAAAGATTGAAGTACTAAAGCACTTAAATTTTAAAACCTAAACCTAGTTAATTAAGAAAATAGAATTTTGATTTTGATTTTGATTTTAATTAAACTAACAACGAGGAAAATAAATCTACACTATGAAAGCGATTAAAGATTGTTTTGATAAATAAGTGTATTGAACCTAGGATTGCAAATCCACCACTAGCTTCATAATAAGGGTATCTATACATTCAATTAGCTTATTACATTGGATGATAATAGGGAATTGTAGCTACAAGCCCAATTCCTCCATCAAGAAGATAACTACGATTCAAGAATCTACATAATTCATCTTTGGTTGGCACGGAGTGTCTCACACTAAACTAGGGTTGCGGCATACTCCGTCTTCTCTAGGCATGAACTATTCGACTACTTGATATCACAATTCAAATAAGCACCATTACATGTAAATAATCCATACAAGCACATCAAATATATATCATTAAGCACATCACATTCAAAATAGATCTAAGACAAGAATAAACTTTGAAAGTAATGATTTAATCAATAGAAGTTCAATTTTATTATAAAAAATCCTCTAAACATGTAATCATCACCCATACATAATAAATCTAAAAGAAAAGCATGAAATACACCCTATTACTTGGCTAGGGTTTCATTGAAACCCTATATCTAGGTCTAAGCGGCCATAGAAGCTATGAACGGCAAGAGGTTGATGAAGGAGGCCAGGGGAATCCTTGGTCTTCTTCTTCTTCTCCTTGCTTTTCCCTCTTTAATGGATGAAGTTTTAATTTTACTTAAAAGAGGATATATATATATAGATTTGGAGCAAGTTTTGGAAGCTTTCCTAAACCTAATCGCACTAAAACTGCTTTATTTACCTTTCTGAACGTATTCAACCAATTCCGTTCGCATAGAGCTCTTCAGTACATCAAAATATGCATTTTTTACTTTTTTGTACGGGTCGCTTGCGCTCCCGTGCGATCCCCAAAATTGCGCGAGTGGGCCACTCCAGTGAGATGCTATTTTTCAGCTTTTTCAAGATTTTTTCAACTTTCTGCACCGATTGTAGAATTGTGATAACTTTTGATTCGCACCTCGGATTGACTTGCCGTTTGCGGCCACGCATCTGTAACTCGAAGATCTAAACTTTGTATCTCTAGAGAAATTTCTCAAATTCAAAGGCTTCATGGTCAAAAATGCAATTTTCTAAGGCTGCTACTGTATTTAGCTTTCACCGGAATCAACTTTTGAGCCCAGAATGACTTCCAAAGCCACTAACATTGGATTTTTGTGCATTTTCAAGACAAATCTCCAAAACCTACAAAATATAAAATACTTATTAAAAAATAACTAATAACTAAATGAAATGGGCTAACAAAGCGTAACTTTAGGACTATAAACGCGAACTATTGTCGCCGATCATATGTGTCATGAGATGATTGTTTTAATCCTTAAGTATCATAGTAAGTAATTTGTGTATGTATGAGATACATACACGGGAGATTCGAATTACTATTCTTTTATACTTAGAACTTATCACAGTGGATGATGAGTCTGGATATCTCATCAGGTATACACTGTGGCATGATTAACTACCATTATATAAAGTGATGAATCTCAATCGCTAGAGTATGAGACTCGTAGTTAATATGCTAATGCTTATAGTGCATTGACGAACCATGAGCTTTCCTATCAACACTTAAAATTGTCATCAGTCGATAGGAACTCATAACTTGTACAAGGTACGAGTTCTTAATCTTGAGATGATTATGGACACAGACTGTGGGCATGACTACTTTGACTTACCAATCAGTGAGGTCTTAAAGATCAACACTTGGGTATCTTGGGTATATCATGTTCATAGGGTTGTGAACATATATTGTCAAGATAGAATCTACCCTCTGATAAAGAGTAAGCATTCCCTTGAGAATGTCACCAAGTTGATTACTGAGGACTGCAGTATTGTTGATAAGTAGTTGTCAACATGTTTGGTAATCATGAGAAGGTGGATGAAACTGAAGGTATGGAAGAGGTAATCATCATTCAGGTTGACAGTAACCATTTATTTGACTACCTAAATATGATTACGAATGCTGACAGTAGGGGACATTAGTACACTTGTACGAGTTTAGTTATCGCTTCAGATATGTTCTTTTGCATTGGAGTGCAGTTATCGTTTTATAGTGGAGTAAATGTTAACTGATTAGTTAGTTGATTTGCTTATCAAAGAATATGTTCATGAGAATTAATAACTAATCTGAGCCAACAATAAAGAACCAATTGCTTGGTATGATAATCGATTGGTGTCCAGCCAATTGATTGGTATGGTAATCGATTGGTAAGGCAATCGATTGCCATTTATGGCAATTGATTGGACCTTAGGTTGGTGGAAATACTTATAAATATGAGACCTACATCCAGAATATGTTAACTCATCATTTTTGAAGCCCTAGGTCTCCAGATACTATTTTATAATATTTCTATAGCCTTTTCTCTCTCTAATTGAACTCCCACAAGTTCTAGTCTTTGCGATAGCATCCAACGGAGACATAAGAGTGAAGATCATCTAGAGGAAGCTGCTAGATTTTTTGAGAAGAAGATTCAAGCGAAGTTTGATCATATTCTGAATTGGGTTCAAGACCTAAAGGTTCTCTTCTTCTCTAACATGTTGCTAGATTTACACGAGTAGAAGATTCTGAGATTCAAAAGCTTTTGAAACTTATTAACCACTGCAAATTCTATTTTTCATAACATAATTCCTTCAATTGGTATCAGAGCCTTACTCAAAATCAAGTAACATGTTTGGGAAGTCTAGATGTGATTGCATATGTAGTTTTAGTTGTTTTATAAAACTGTAATTGCATAAACGTGTTTTTATGATCATTTTGATTATAAAAACATATCTGTAAGATTCTGTATCAAAAGGGTGCCAATCGACTACCTTCTACTGGCAATCAATTGGTGTCCAGGCAATCGATTGGGAATTGATCCAATCAATTCCAATAGATCTGGATTAGACAATTGATTGTTGTGTGATGCAATCGATACACAACAATCGATTGGCATTGATCTAGGGTAGCAATCGATTGGTGTATAGATCCAATCAATTGCCACTATTTTAATCCAAAATATGTTCTTTGAAAATTTTATAAGTCTAATAATGTTTTATAAACCGTTTTTGAAATTTTAAAATTTTCCTTACTGTTTTCATCCAATCTATTGGTATAAGCAATCGATTAGCATTAATGTCAATCGATTGGGTTGGATAGAGAACATGTTTTACTGTTTTATAAGACTAAAATGTTCATGAATCTAGTTTGTGAATTATGCATGTCATCTAGGACTTCCAGCTAGTATATTGTTGTACATATATGCATGGATGTATGTATATCTAACCTTTGTAGCTAGCTTAAAACCGCTGTCTCCCATAGCACCAAGATCAATTTTGAATTTTGCATTTGATATGTGATTGGTGTGTTTTATTTATGGTTTGGTTTTAAGGCATATGTTGAGGGGCGCTGCGACTTCATTCCTACGAAAAGGAGAGTCGCACAAGTTTCCGAAGCCTTTTATTTTTTGTTTTTTTTTTTGCTTTCCTAGATCAATTGTAAACCTTGAAAGAGGTAAAGGAAAAATGTAATATCTAGATAGTCCATGAAGATGGAACGAGAAGCTGTTGTCCATGAAGATGGAGCCGGAGGCGATCAAATCAAGAGATGGATCTATGAAGATAGAGCCATGGGAGATAGAGGCATTTCATATATCTTTATTTTATTTTAGTTTTTTGTTTTATATGCTCGTTTGTGATTAGAATTTCATTATATTATTGTTGCATACATACAAAACAAGTTTCTAAAATAAAATTCAAAAGTCGTCTTCAACACATTAGTAAACAGTGGATGTTTATGAGTAATGTGAAGAGACAATTTTTTGTGAAAGTAAAATCCTTAATCAATAAATCTAGTGGGATAGGGACTTATTATTATAACTCCCAAGATCTTCCATTTACGGTTCACTGTAAGATGAGTAATGCATTCTGTGTCACCTCGCCAGGGATGATCATTCCATGCGGAGGGTACACTACTCATTGGTTACTAGATGTGAACTTACTACGGATAAGATTAGTCAGACGTGTTAGAGGATGACCACCACACAGAGGCACTGCTTGAGGCGGTTGTGATTGGATCATAGTTAATGGTACACACTAGCTAAGCTATGAATAAGGGATCCCACATGGGGCATTATTCAGAACTTAGAGATCAAAATGGTTTGGGAGTCATGACCTATTTTGCAAGAGTTGCATAGCGGACAAGTCATGATTAATCAAGAGATCGAAAATTGACCACCACATGGAGGCTTTATTCTTTCGTCTTGATATTCTGGCAACTTTGTTATTTAATAAAAGTTTTGAGGATTCTTTTATTTTATACTATCTAATTTCTGATATCCATATTTATTGTGTCTGTTTTTGTTTTTAGTATTCATCGTGTCTTCTACTTTCAGTCCACTTGCTACTATACTTACTCAAAACAAATTAAATGGAAACAACTTTATTGAATAGAAACGAAACTTAGATATTGTTCTTACTGCAAAGGATCATATATATGTCCTCACGACCCCTTTCTCTGTCGAATCTGTGGAAAATGCTATAGCTGCTGACAGACGCGAGTTCGACGAGTGGAAGAAGTCCAATGGGATGGCTCGTTGCTACATATTGGCCTCTATGCCAGTATGTTGCAACACCAATTCCAGTAGAATGATTCCTCAAGTGCCATCATGACTTCCCTAAAAGAAATGTTAGGGAGTATGGTAGACCTGCCAAGCAAATCATCGTGCAGAAAATCATGAGTACGAAAATGTTGGAAGGAACTCCAGTCAGAGAGCACATTTTAAAAATGATCGATTATTTAAATGAACTGGAGACTCTGGGTGCCAACAGTGATGCACAGACCCAAGTTGACATGATCGTCAATTCGGTGTCACCATCATTCGCTCAATTCAAACTAAATTACAATATGAATTAAATGAATTTCTCTATAAGCGAACTGATGAGCTCTCTTCAAAAAGCAGAGTGGGTGATCAAACTTGGGGGCAACGTTTTAAATGTTGAAAAAGGCACTTCTTCTCGATCTGCCCGAAAAGGCAAAAAAGGGACGAAGAAGGCTGGCACTGGTGGTCCAAGTGTTGGACCAGTCCGAAAGATTGCAAAATCTAAGGGTAAAGAAAAGGGCAAAGGGAATAGAGGTGGTTAGGGAAAAGAAAAGTGTTTCCAATGCGGGGATAAAGGCTACTAGAAAAGGAACTGTTTGGAATTCTTAGCTACAAGAGTTCAAGGTATGATCGAATCACATGTGATTGAAGTAAGTTTTATAATGGATACTTCGAACACTTAGTCCATTGATTCTGGTGCAACTAACCATATCTGTAATTTATTGCAGGGGTTCAGATCAACCAGGAGGTCCAGTGATGGAGAGATCGTACTAACTCTACGTTCTAGCACAACTATATCTACAGTTGCTATAAGAGTAGTAGTTTTAGAATTTTTAGAAAATAAGACTTTGATTTTATCAGATGTACTTTACATCCCTTTAATGAGATGTAATTTAATTTTAGTTTTAGAACTTTCTAATAAAAATTGTTCTTTCTCTTTACGAACTGAAGTTATGATCAAAAGAAATGGTTCTTTTGTGTGTTCTGATATTAATTCAAATGGTTTGTATGTGATCACTCCAATTATTTCTAAAGACTCTAACATGGAACTTAATATCTCAGTGGTAACTATACCATCTAAAAGAAAGGAGCCTTCCACTAATCCAACAAGGCTTTGGTACATGAGGCTTGGCCATATCAATCTAAATAGGATAAACAGACTAGTCAAAGAAGGAATTTAGGCGATTTGGTTCTCAAACCAATGGAAGTCTGTGAATCATATTTAGAGGGTAAAATGACCAAAAGGCCCTTTCTTGCAAAGGGAAAAAGAACCAATGCATTATTGGAATTAGTTCATACTATGTATGTGGACCAATAAATATTAGAGCTAAGGGTGGTTATGAGTATTTCATTACATTTACTGATGACCACTCTAGGTATGGATATGTATACCTAATTCAGCACAAGCCTGAAGCCTTTGAAAAGGTCAAAGAGTTTAAGGTTGAGGTGGAGAAGTAATTAGACACACATATCAAGACCATTCAATCTGATCGAGGTGGAGAGTACCTCTCTAATGAGTTTACTGATCACCTCGTACAGAATGGGATTCTATCACAACTGACTGCACCTGGTACACCTCAGCAAAACGGTGTAGCGGAGATAAGGAACTGGACTCTTTTAGACATGACAAGGTCAATGATCAATTATTCGGAGTTGCCATTATTTCTTTGGGGTTTTGCTTTGGAAACCTCTGCGTATATACTAATCTAGTTCCAAGCAAATCTATTCCTAAGACACCATGGGAGATGTGAATTGGACGCAAGCCCTCTTTGCAACATCTTCGAATATAGGGGTGTCCATCATATGTGCTAAAATGAAAGACGAGCAAATTAGAATCACGATCAAAAGTATGCTACTTTACAGGGTATCCAAAGGGTACTTATGGTTAGTATTTTTATGATTCGAGAGAACAGAAAGTGTTTTTGTTAGTACAAATGTTATTTTCCTGGAAGATGATTATATCATGAACCATAAACCTAAAGGAAGGATAGATCTGAGAGAGGTAGAAGGAGAGCCCTTGGTCCCACCTATAGATTAGAACAATAAGAGACAAGAAAATACTAAATCTTCACCCATTTCTACCCCGGTACCTCATCGTAGTGAGAGAATTATCAGCCAACCTGATAGATATATGTTCTTAGGAGAAGTTTTTGAAACTGTCTCCATAGAATCTGGCTCTGATCATGCCACATACGATGAGGCAATGGATGATGTTGATTCAGCTCATTGGGTTAAAGTAATGAAGGCTGAATTGGAGTCTATGGATTCCAATCAGGTCTGGGATCTTGTAGAACTTCCTGCCAATATTAAACCCATTGGTTGTAAGTGGGTCTACAAGAGAAAAGAAGGATCTAATGGAAAGGTTGAGACCTTTAAGGCCAGGCTTGTAGCGAAAGGTTATACTCAAAGAGAGGGCATTGACTATGAGGAAAGCTTCTTGCCGGTAGCCATGCTCAAATCCATCAGAATACTCTTATCCATTGCTGCATGCCTAGATTATGAGATCTGGCAGATGGATGTCAAGACTGCATTCTTGAATGGCAATCTTGAGGAGGACATCTACATGCAACAACCAAAAGGGTTCATAGCTAGTAGAAAAGGTAACTTGGTATGCAAGCTGCAAAAGTCCATTTATGGGCTTAAGTAGGCATCCAGAAGTTGGAACATTCATTTTGACCAAGCGATCAAGTCATTTGGTTTCATACAAAATCTAGATGAACCTTGTTTATACAAGAAATGTGAAGGTAAGGTGGTGTCTTTTCTTGTACTTTATGTTGATGACATTCTACTCATCAGGAATGACATAGCGACATTATCAACAATCAAAGTTTGGCTAGCTAGTACTTTCGATATGAAGGATCTAGGAGAGGCTAGCTATATCCTTGGGATAAAGTTCTCTCGAGATCATAAGCGAAAGATAATGGGATTATCTCAAGCTGGTTATATCGAGAAGTACTAACTAGGTTTTCTATGGATAACTCAAAGAAAGGTTTTTTTACCTTTTAGGCATGGTTTAGCATTCTCCAAGGACCAGTGTCCTAAGACACAAAAGGAGAAGAATTGTATGGCAGGAATTCCCTATGCCTTGGTAGTGAGAAGTCTCATATATGTGATGTTATGCACTAAACTAGATATCTACTTTGCCATTGGCATGGTCAGCAGGTATCAGTCGAATCTAGGTCCAGAGCACTGGACAGCCGTTAAGCAGATTCTTAAGTACTTGAGAAGGACTAAAGATTATATGCTAATGTATGACTATGATGAGTTGATTCCAGTGGGATACATTGACTCAGACTTTATGTTAGATAAAGATTCGAGGATGTCACACCCATCCCGGGAATTTCATTATTTAAAATTGCATATTTGAAATGTTGAGATTATTAATGTTGATTAATAATCGAGATGAGGTTGACTGTGGGTCAACGGAGCATGTCAAGTAAGGACACGAGGATTTGATAATCCATGAGGCATTAATATGAGTAATTGACATTTATGTGCATTAGATGTTATTTTGACTTTATCTAGCATTTTGATGAATAGTAATTATACTTGTTTTGTATAACTCCTGGTAGTTTCGATCCTGTTTTAGATCGTTTTGAATACTGTGGTGAGAACGTGAGTGATATGTTGCATAAAAGGTAGGTTATCTAGAAATTCCACGTAATTTAGTTTTCGGATGTAATTTCAAACCCAAACGGAACTTAGACGAAAACTTTTATAATTTTTAGTTTTCACTCGTGAAAGGATAAAATGGACGTGTGCGACGCTTTAGGAGATAATTAGAAGTTTGAGAACTCGTGGGGAGGTAAATGTAATTCCCGAGAGTTGTGCCTATAAATAGACAACTTGAGATATTTTGGCATAATATCCAAAATCTAAATCTTAGAGAGAGAGAGAGAGAGAAAGAGATTTATTTCCTACGAGCTTTGTGACGCCAATCGACGACCGTTCGTCTGTCAGTTTTCAACCAGATTTCGTATTTGAACTCCTTGAGGTAAGATCTACATTTTGATACCTCTTAGGCCTTGTTTGGCTAAGTTTTCATAAAATCTAATTTCTAGAAATTTGAGGAAACACCTATAAACTTGTAGGAATCGCGTATAATCGGAGATCCGACATTTAATCGAGCCTCTAGTACTTCCCTTAAAGTTTGAGAGAAATCGCACGAGGTATGAAGTTCTAACCTATGTTATATAGGGAATATGCATGTTTTGATTTTCGACGATGAAATTGTGATCCGACTTCATGTGTTAATTATAGGCCCGTTAATTATGCATGCGCTTATCTGTGAAAAGCATGTCTAATTTTACGCGAGTACGTTGAATTGATTATGTGGGTCAAAGGGGGGATTTATACAAATTCATTCTGGAGCAAGCTTCTCGATGTTTGACAATTTAGTAGCGACGGCTACTATGCATGGTTTAAGACTTGGACTTGCCATGGCACTGGGGGATGCAACGGTTGTCGACTTGGACTAGTTGTGGGCATTGCTGTTTAAGACTTGGACTTGCCACAACAGAATGAATGCGTATTTTTCTCCCTAGAGACTATTTGATGTGATTTATGATATTAAAGAATGTTGTGCCATATATGCATATGTTAGAATTTGTGCACTCAGCATATAGCTGAGTAGTGGAGCTTTACTCTATTATAGGTGAATAGAAGAGAGGAAAGAAGAAACGCGAAGAGTGAGGCTGATGAGAAGACAGGAGCACTCTTGTAGATGTTTTTGTTGTCCTTTACAAATGTTGTAATAGGAACTTGAATTCATAATCTGTTGTAATTAAATCTTGAAAAGGACTAGTAGTGTAGAAATCTGTAGTAGGACTCCTATATCTGTCTAGGAAATCATTGCATCATAGTGATGGATGTGTTGGTTTTGAGGTTGGAATCATAAGTGTTTAAAGCTTCAGAATGCATGTAACTGAAGTAAAACAGTCGATTAATTTCCAGGAAACAGTCGACTGGAGGCCTGTTTAATCTAGCCACTATCCTAATGTATTGAGACACAATCGACTGGGTCCCTAACACAGTCGACTAGATCTTGATTTTTAATTTGGATCTTCTTGCTCAGTCGACCGGGAAGCATCAGTAGACTGAGAATTTGAGACCCTAGTCGACTGGGTCCCTGACACAGTTGACTGGACAATCTTGAGAAATTACAAGCTCTTTATAGCTTGGATTTCCAGTCGACCGGACCTATGATCAATCGACTGGACAATCTGCTGAGATTTTTGGCTCTCTATATCTTGCATTTCCAGTCGACCGGACCTATGATCAGTCGACTAGATTGCTGTTTTCAAACATTATGTTTCTTTAAGTGTTTTCAAACGCGCAAAACTTTTATAACTCCAATTTTCATGAATTTTACTTATGTTTTCTACTATAATTTACTTTAATGGAACTAGATAAGCCTTGGTGGTGTGCCACGTGTCCTATTTCTGTGCGTAGCAGGATGGGTTGTGACAGAGGAAGTCAACGTTCAAACATCTCTTTCCCTCGGATGTGGTGCAATTAGTTGGAGGAGCATTAAGCATAAATGCATTATAGACTCAACTACGAAAGCTGAGTATGTGGCTGCTTGTGAAGCCGTAAAGAAAGCTGTTTGGCTCAAGAAGTTACTTATGGAACTCGTGTTAGGTTTGTGTCCTCAAACCATTTCTTTATGTATAAGACATTGACATTTTAATATATGGATATCATCTTTACAATTTATTATATATGCTTCTTTCATGAGATGCATACAAGTGAGATACGAATTATTATTCATTGGTACTTTGAATTTGTCATAGTGGATGATGAGACTGGATATATCATCAGGTTTACACTGTAGCATAATTAACTACCATTGGATGGAGTGATGAATTTCAATCACTAGAGCTTAACTCTTGGTTAATATGCTAGTGCTTGTAGTGCATTGACGGACCTGAGCTTTCCTATTGATGCTTAAGGTTGTCAACGGTCAATAGGAACTCATAACTTATATAAGGTACGTGTTCTCAATCTTGAGATGATTATGAACACAGACTATGGATATGACTGCTTTGACTTACCAATCAGTGAGGTCTTAAAGATCAATACCTGGGTATCTTGGGTATATTATGTTCATAGGGTTGTGAACATATATTGTCAAGATAGAATCTACCCTCTGATTCAGAGTAAGCATTCCCTTGAGAATGTCACCAAGTTGATTACTGAGATCTGCAGTCTTGTTGATAAGTAGTTGTCAACATGTTTGGTAATCATGAGAGGTGAATAGGACTCAAGGAATATAAGAAATAATCATGATTCGGTTTGACAGTGACAGTTATCTGACTACCTGAATTTGATTACGATTGCTGATGATAGAGGGACATTAGTACACCATACTAGTCTAGTTATCACTTCGGATAAATTCTTTTGCGTTGGAGTTTAGTTATCATTTTATAGTGGAATAAACGTTAATTGATCAATTGGTAAGTTTGCTGATCAAAGAGTTTGGTCATGGGAATTAACAACTGGTCTGAGCCAACAATAAAGAGCCTCGGAGGTCCCACTCTTAGCTCTGCTAGGATGCTTGTAAAGGCACATGAGGATCTTGTCAAGACGGGTTCGATCGATCGAAGTAGTCTCAATCGATTGAAGTCTAGATAGGTTCGATCGACCGAAGGTAGTTCAATGGATCGAATCTTCAATCGATCGAAGCCACTTCGATCGCTTGAAAGTTAAGTCTGTTCTGGGAATCTATAAATAGGGCAGCTGCGTCCAGAAATCAGAGTTCATCGTTTTATTATACTAGAAGCTGCAGAAACTGTTTTAGGATTCCCAAACCTTCTTATCCTCCCCGTTAGAGTTCTCACCAACTCTAGCCTCTCCAGAAGCATCCATAGGAGTCATAAGAGTGAAGACAACCTAGTGGAGGTTGCTGCACCATCAAGAAGTTACAAATTTCAGAATTGGGTTCAAGACACAAAGGTATAATCTCTTGTCCCCTTCTTGTACGCATCTATAGAGTTAACGAGTAGTAGATTCGGGCTACCAATAAGTTTTTGTAACTTAACTTTTCCGCTGCCTGTTTAAAAATAATTTTAAACCTGACTTTTCCTTCAATTGGTATTAGAGCCTCGCTTGTTTGGATCTATAGATGCTTTTTGGAACACTAGATTTGATTTGCATATTGATTTTAGGACTGTTTTGAAACTGCATCGTCACAGATCTGTTTCAATAGTGTTTACGCAGTAGAATACAAGTCTGTGATTGCATTGGATGCATGATGGATTCGATCGATTGAAGTGGTTTCGATCGATCAAAACTCTCAGTTCTCAAGCGATCGATCAGTGTTCGATCGATCGAGACTGAATCTCCGTCCAAGTGTTCTGTTCACAATTTTAAAAGGTTTTTAAAATATATACTTTAATTTTTTATTATTCTGTAAAATTTTCAAATCATTCTGTGAAATTGAAAGTTCAATCGATTGAATTATGTTCAATCGATCTAACCTTTTTCAATCGATCTAAGTGTGATGGAGAACTGAGATGCTATTTTAAGTTCTAATTTAGTACGAAAAGAGTTTGTGTATTGTGTGAATCAATTAGGGGTTCCAATAGTTACATATATTTGTTATATATGCATGGATGTGCGTACGACTAACCCTTTTGCAGCAAGATTAGTCCGCTATCTCCCATGGAACCAATCATCAACAAAATATTTTATTTTGTATTTAAATGTTTGTGATTGATGATTGTTATATTTAAATAATTGGTTTGGTTTTAAGGCATGTGTAAAGGACACTGCGACTTCAATCCTGTGAATAGGAAAGTCGCACCAGTTTCCCTAGCATTTTATTTCATTATTGTACTTTCTATTTCTAAACAAATCGTAAGTTTTGAAATAAGCATAGGTCCAATATAATAGAATTAGGAAGGCCATGAGATGGAGCGAGAAGCCGTTGTCTATGAAGATGGAGCCGAAGGTGATCAAACCAAGAGGAGGTACTATGGAGATAGAGCCATGGGAGATAGAGGCATATGAATGCCTTTATTTCAATTTTAGTTTTTTGTCTTATGTGCTTGGTTTGTGATTGGCATTTTAAACATTGCAACTACTTGCATACACATAAAATAAGTTTTCTAAAATAAAATTCAAAAACCATTTCAACGCATTAGTAAACATTAGATGTTTATGGGTAATGTGTGGAAACAATTTTCTGAAAAGCAAAATCCTTATTTATTAAATCTAGTGGGAGAGGGTCTTATTTATAACACCCACGATCTTCCATTAACGGTTCACTGTAAGATGAGTAGTGCATTCTGTGTCACCTCACCAGGTGTGATCATTCTATACAGAGGGTACACTACTCATTGGCTACTAGATGTGAACTTCATATGGATAGGATTAATCAGACGTGTTAGAGAGTGACCACCACACGAAGGCACTACTTGAGGCGGCTGTGATTGGATCCTAGTTAATGGTACACACTAGCTGAGCTATGGATAAGGGATCCCACACGGGGCATTAATCAAAAACTTAGAGATCAAATAGGTCCGGGAGTCATAACTTGTTTTGCAAGAGTTGCATAGCAAACAAGTCATGATTAATCAAAAGATCGAGTATTGACCACTGATCGGAAGTGAACAAGTCCTAATTACACGCCTTAATTCACATTTGTTAGCACGTTTTATCCTGTTTTAGTGTATTTTTATTTCATTTTCTATTTTATGTCAGGATTTGGAAGAAAGTAAGGATTCTAGGCTAAATGGGGTGAAAAAGCAGAGGAAAAGAAACAGAAAATGCACCTTGCGCGAGCGGCTCGCTCGCGCGACTTACTTGAACCTCGCTCGTGTGGACTGCTCGCGCGAGATCCCAAAATGGCACTCGCGCGACTTGTGTAAAAATCAAAGTTGCGTATTTCAATGTACTTACGAACCCTACGTGAACGAAACTGCCTAATTACGTATAGAGTGCAAAATATAGCAGCTTTACTGCGAATAGGTTTAGGAAAGCCTCTAAACTTACTCCAAAAACTATATATATCCTATTGTAAATCAATTTTTAGGTTACACACCTTTATACACCTATATACACAACAATAAACTTCAGCCATTGAGGAGAGAAAAGCAAGGAGAATAAGAAGAAGACCAAGGATTCCCATGGTCTCCTCCATCAACCTCTTGTCGTTCATCGCTTCTATGGCCAACTAAACCTAGATCTAGGGTTTCAATGAAACCCTAGCCAAGTAATAGGGAGTTATTTATGTTTTCCTTTTAGTTTTATTATGTATGGATGATGATTACATGTTTCGAGGATTTTTATAATAAAATCGTACTTCTATTGATTAAATCATTGCTTTCAAAGTTTATTTTTGTCTTAGATCTATTTTGAATGTGATGTGCTCAATGATCTATATTTGCTGCGCTTGTATGGATTATTTACATGTAACGGTACTTAACTGAATTGTGATATCAAGTAAGCGAATAGTTCATGCCTAGGAAAGACGGATTGTACCGTAACCCTAGTTTAGTGTGAGACAATCCGTGCTAACCGAAAATGAATTATGTTGGTGCTTGAATCATAGTTATCTTCTTGACGGAGGAATTTGGCTTATAGCTACAATTCCCCATTATCATCCAATGTAATAATCTAACTGAATGTGTAAATACCCTTATTATGAAGCTAGTGGTGGATTTGCAATCCTAGGTTCACCTTAAATATCGTTTACAACAACTTTTATATTGCTTTAATAGTTTAGATTTATTTTTATTGTTCTTAGTTTAATTAAAATCAAAATCAAAATACCTTTCTTAATTAACTAGATTTAGGTTTCAAAATTAAAGTGCTTTAGTAATTTAATCTCTGTAGGTTCGACCTCTACTTCCACACTACAAATCTTTTAAAGTAAAGTATACTTTTATATCTTGATTCTGACGAGATCAATTTTTGGCGCCGTTACCGGGGATTGCAAATTACTACCTTCAGTTTTATAACCTTAGTTTAGTTAATTCGTAAATATTAGATTCAGTTTTCTTTTTCTCATTATTCCGTTTGTGTTTTGAGTCACTAACTTTTCTTTTTGTTTTGTAGATTTTCTCGAGTCATCAAATTCTAGCATCTTGGAGAGGAAAAGCTTAGCACACCAAAGGAGCTTAAGCAAAACAATAAAAATAAAAAATTTTATAAATCACTTCTTTTAAATATTTCGTATCAACTCATTGTAAGTCAGGGCTCTGAGACGCAATTACTTGCATTAGGTTAGGTGTGGAGTGAGCACTGCATTAGCTAGGAAACACGGGGTGCTAGACTTTGACGCGAATCACTGCATAAAGGATAATTACATGCATCATAGTAGTACTGTGTGCTTGCGTGCTTGATTATTTGCGTGATTGCTTTTCATTTTTGTTGAGTCAGTCATTATCTTAGTGTCGTTTTTCTTTAGTTTATGTTTAGTACCCGTTCAAGTAAACCAAATTACATCCGATTAATATTGAACTTGAACGTACCCTTAGAGTCCTTAGGTCCTCAACTTAAGCTTCTCGAGCTCGGTTAATGCTAGGCGACGAATCGACACCTGAACCGTCATCTTTGTTTGAGTCTGAAATACGAAGTACCCTTAAAAGACTAAAGAAACCACGAGTTATTAACATCCAACCTATTCCAATGGCCGATATTGGAAACAACGGGAATAACGGAAATAATGGAAATAATCCTAATATACCTCCACCTCCTCCGCTTAAAGATTTTTCATTCCTACAGCCTGTACACCACAGGTAAGTATCGAATTATCGGAGGTGACGACATCTCACTTTGAGATAAAGTCACCTACCATCGCGCTACTCCCTTCATTCCATGGCCGCATTAAAGAAGAACCTTATCAGAATTTAGGGGATTTCCAAAATATATGCTCCACATTAAAAATCCAACACCCAACTGATGATGAATTAAAATTGCGACTCTTCACATTCTCTTTAAAAGATAAAGCTAAGTATTGGCTCCAGTCTCTTGACCAAACACTATTAAAACATGGGAAGCTTTACATACCGCATTTTTACAAAAGTTTTTCCCTATCACAAGAACTAATCAGATAAGAAAATCAATAACGAACTTTGTGATGCAAGATGGGGAAATGTTTTATGACACTTGGTAACAATTTAAGGAATTATTACGCTCTTGCCCACATCATCAAGTTCCCAAGTGGCAATTGGTATAGGTCTTCTACAAGGGACTTGTTCCCTCGATTCGCAATACCGTCGATGCCATTTATGTAGGTACCTTCTTATATAAAAGCGCCGACGAGGCATGGAAAAATTTTGAAATGTTAAGCAAAAACTCGATGCACCAAGCCGTGTCGGTTCGTCCTGGGGGGTGTCTTCCCCCTAAACCCAAGCAAGAGGAGCTTTCTGAGTCAAGTAATACAATCGAAATACAAGAATTATCTAGAAAACTTGACCAACTCATGAGGATGAGCCATATGCCCAGTCCACCTCCTTCCGAAGTATGTGCATTGTGTTCTGAACCTTCTCATAATATTTTCGCATGTCCTTCTGCTTCTCAATTCCCAGAGTTTGTCGAGCAACACATAAATTCTATTCAACAATTTTTGGAAAATAGTTATAATCCTAGGATGACTAATTTTCCTAATACTTATCGACCCCAATTTCAACAAAGCCAATACCAACACCCCCTCCTAACCCTAACCCTCCAAGGGTTAATGCTTTTGAGGAGAAGGTGTTGGCATCCCTTAAGAATATCGAAACACAAGTATAGGCACAAGCACAAATAGTGCACTCTCACACGCAATCCATTGCTAAGCTCGAGTCCCAAATGGGACAAATAGATAATACAATGAGTCGTAGAAATGAGGGTAAGTTACCTAGTCAACCTATTCAAAACCCTAAGGGACATTACGAGAGTGGGGTTCGAGTGAGCAAGTAAATGCCATCTTGACTAGGATGACTATTCGAGAACAGGAAGTTGTTGAAATTTCGAACAAGAGTGAGAAGGAGGGGAACATTAATTCGAATAAAGAAAAGGGTGAGGGTGTGAGTAAAATTACGAAAGAAAATGAACGAACCCCGACTAATTATGTTCCAAAAATGCCTTTTCCACCAAACGTCAACAAACCATCACATTTTTCAAAGAAAGAGTAAAAAATAGAAGATATACTCCAGGTTTTTAAACAAGTGAAAATCAATATCCCATTCCTCGATGCTATTAAACAAACCGCTTACGCTAAATGTCTAAAAGACCTTTGCACTCAAAAGCACAAATTGCGCAGTCATATTCCAAAAAAGGTCTTCCTCACAGAAAAAGTAAGTTCAATTTTCCAACATGCTCCTCCAAAGTATAAGGATCCCGGTACACCAACGATCTCATGTATCATTGGTGACACTGTTATTCATTGGGCTCTCCTTGACTTAGGAGCTAGTGTTAATCTCTTACCTTACCACGTCTACAAACAACTAGGTCTAGGTGAACTGAAGTCCACGACTGCTACCATACAATTAGTGGATCATTCTGTTAAAATCCCTAGAGGAATCGTTGAAGACGTTTTAGTTAAAGTTGATAAATGTTATTATCCTGTCGATTTCATGGTCTTTGATACTGAACCCATGGTAGATGCTAGGACACACTCCTGTCATTCTTGGCCGTCCATTCTTGGCTACGGCCAACTCTAGAGTTAACTGTCGAACGGGGGTAATGAAACTGTCGTTTGGGAACATGAATCTAAAATTGAACGTTTTTAAAGCTATTGATCATCCTTCCAAAGAGGATGATTACCTATGTGAGGTGGATAGTGAGGTAAGATGAACTATTGAACCTACTACAGAAATAAATGTGGGTGAGGAGAATAATATGGTGAGTAATGAGTGGATAAATTTGAATAACCAGGACCCTAATGTTGAATTTACTCGGAAGGTGAGAAATTGATTTGAGCATAATCAGGGAGAACCGTCGAATGAATTAACTCATAATGACATTGTTTCTGCTTTTCATCAGAATCTCCCTAATACCTTCAATGGTACAATGTCCGAGTTACAGCCTCCATGAGTCTTGAGCTAGAATGGTCTAGCTGAAGACGTAAAAGACAGCGCTTCTTGGGAGGCAACCCAAGCTTTATTTCATTTATTTTTCTTATCTTTTAACGCTTTTTAGGTCATTGTAGTTGGTTTTTGAGTTCTCAGAACAGGTTTGGGGGTCGGAGTTAATTTATTTTAAACTTATACTCCCTCCGTCCCATTTTATGTGTCCCCCTTTCTATTTTGGTATGTCCCAAAATTGTTGTCCACTTTCCTAAATTAGTATATAAATTTTACTTAGTTTCCCAAATTGCCCTTCCTTACAACCAATACCAAAACAAAACAAAAAAGAAAGTGCAATGATTATGGGCAATTGTGGAAAGTAGTTGTAGATTCCTTTTGTCCCCTTAAATAGTTGGATTCCCAAAAAGGGACACATAAAATGGGACGGAGGGAGTATACATTAAAAGAGAGAGAAAAAAAAATAAGTCACTCGCGCGACACGTCGCTCGAGCGGTCTGCTCGCGCGAGATTTTTCCTTAGAAGAAATTTTTCTAAAATTTTTATATATGCTCTCAGTTTCTTTTAGCACCTAAAGTCGTGCACGCGAGGGGTTCGCTCGGGTGGCCTGCTCGCGTGATCTGTTACCTTAGAAATTTTCTTTTAAGAAACTAAAAAGCAGCCTCAGCATTACCTCGCGGAGGGATCCGCTCGCGCGATGGTCGCTCGAGCGGCCCGTTCGCGCTAGGGGGGATTTTCTGTGTTTTTCTTTTTGATCTCTTACCTCCTTTCTCCCGAATCTGGTTAGTTGTTTGTTCTTTTCTGTTTGCTATCTTTAGCCCTTTTAGAGTAGGTCCTTCTTTATTTTCATAGTTCTGTTTATTTTCGTTAATATTTTCGTCGAGTCCTTCACTATTAGTTTAGTTTTTCAACACTTAGGTTATATTTCTATTAGCATTCGTTCTTTTGTTCTTTTTTTCTGTCAAGTATTGACAGGTGAATTAGTGTCTCCTTTTGGAGCAATTGAACTTTAACTCCATATTCATGTACATTTACCTGGTTTGTGATTATTGAGATCGAGGTAATGTCGTTCCTTCCTTACGTACTCTCCTCTCTTTCGTTTTATTGTTTCATTGGGGACAATGAAAGGTTTAGGTTTGGGGGTATGCACTCACATGCACATTATTATGCACCAATTTTTTTAAAAAAATTCGATACTTGTGCTTAAATAAACGATGTTGCCGATGTTTTTGCAATCTCTAGTCGATACTTCTTGTTATATAACTTGGATTGTTATAGAATGGTAAACAAGGGATGATATGGTTAGACAGTTGCTAAAGTCATGATGTGATGTTTTAGGATATGTACCGTTCGAATCGTAGTTTTATATCATAGAGTTGCACACAAAGCTATGCACTGCACGTAGTCGCTTGAATACATGTTTGATGTGAACTAAAATATGATTCGGATTTCTAGATAACACAAGGTGGAGACTAGACCAAGTAAGCTTTTAATCCTATCTTTTTGTTTTAGAGGGTTATAAATACACATTATTTTTGTCGAATTTCATTTAAAATAGCGCATCTACTTGTTGTTTAGTCTCATTATTCTTGTTTTGGTTGATAGTCAAGCTAAAATATTTATTACCATACTAAATAACCTTCCATTGTAAACGTTGAAGAACCATATGATCATAGGAAATTATGGTAGGCCATCTTTGTTTACCTCTGACCGATAAATGATAAAATTTCCTTAGCTTGCCCCTTTGAGCCTTTAAATTGCCTTTTTCTTTAATCACCATGATTCTTTTTTTTGCTCCAACTTGGCCAACTTGGAGTTTATCACTGAAAGATTGATCAACTTTTAGTGGTGATAAGGCGATGTGTCGATTGAGAATAAGAAGAAAACAAGATGATGTTTGGGGGAGTTGCCTTGGTATTCAATGAATATTCATTTCAAAAGCAACGAAAAGGCAAAAGAAAAAGGTTGAAAGAAGAAAAGAAAAAAAAAAGAAGAGGAAAGAAAACAGTTCAAGTACATCGAATTCCACCACATCCCTCGGGCTTTCAATCACTTTGCGGGTGCTTTAGCCACACTCTCTTTGATGATAAAGGAAAACTGAACCAATCACAGACACTTGTACTCGAGGAGTGGAGATTACTATCACTTTTCTAAACTGGTGGAAATAGGAACTGCATGATAGTTTAGTAAGGGATCCTGTTTTCAAAAGCAGCAGTTTTGGAAAGAACAAAAAAAGTCTTTCAGTGCAGAGCGGTAGTGGTCGCGCAGGAAAAGCATAAGGAGGAAGGTTCTCACTTTCACATGGGGATCTTAAGCAAATAAAGTAGTCCTATGTTTGGATCTTACAATACCATACCATAATCAAAATGTACAATGGCCCGAGCGACCAGACTTAACATAAATGCAGCCACTGGAGCCATTTTAAAAAGAAAATAATATGAAAAGAAGAAACTAAAAAGATGAAAGCTGGTAGAAGAATGAATGAAAGAAATCGAACATGCCTTACAATGCCATTCTAAAACTACCTAATGAATCCATTCTATCCTTTATCGTTGCCTGAGCCACGTTACAACATTTGAAAAGTCCTATTTGATCCTAGAAAACATGGTTGGATATGTACACGATGGGAGGGGGATTAAAACATGATAACGATTAATTTTTCTTGACTATTGGCATCCTATCCATGAGACTACTTTTTTTTTCGTGTCATGCGTCTTTTTTGAGTCATATGTGAGCATTTTTCATTTTGAAAACATATTTCCTTTGCTCCCATATATTAGAGAAATTATACCTGTTTCTAAGTGTTTCATTTGAGAGTGAAATTAACATTGTGAGATTCGTAGTCGAAGCATAGTTGGATGGTTATCCGAGTTATATTCCAAGTTCATGACATGCGCATGTTCATTTGACTACCACATCACACACGTGCAATTTTATGAGAAATTCTATTGATTTATGCGATACATGTGGTTGGGATTATTTTTCATGACGTAGGTGGGTGTTTGGTTTCATTTCTACTTGTTCGTTATTCTATTTCGAATCATTGTTTTATAATAAGGAGTATTGCCTATTATGTTTTCCATTTTTAATAAAACTTTTTAAATTCATAAGTTAATAAAGATGGTTGTGGGTGACTTGTTAACGAGAACCCTCATGAGACTTCACTCGTCCGACTAGGGACACCTAGAGGTTTAAAAGGATTGTTGCATACGCTAAATGCAATCGTGATCCATGCGAAAATGGAGTAGTTTTTATTTGTAGTTTTATTTTATGTTATGTATTTTCTTATGCTCGAGGACTAGCAAAATGTAGGTTTAGGGGTGTGATCGGAAGTGAACAAGTCCTAATTACACGCCTTAATTCACATTTATTAGCACGTTTTATCCTGCTTTAGTGTATTCTTATTGTGTTTTCTATTTTATGTCAGGATTTGGAAGAAAGTAAGGATTCCAGGCTAAATGGGGTGAAAAAGCAAAAGAAAAGAAGCAGAAACAGGCACCTCGCGCGAGCAGCCCGCTCGCGCAACTTACCAAAACCTCGCTCGCGCGGCCCTCTCACACGAGACCCCAAAATCACGCTCGTGGGGCCCGCTCGCACTACCTGTGTAAAAATCAAAGTTGCGTATTTCAGTGTACTGAAGATCCCTACGCGAACGAAACTGACTAATTATGTCCAGAGTGTAAAATATAGCAGTTTTACTGCGAATAGGTTTAGGAAAGCCTCCAAACTTGCTCCAAAAACTATATACATCCTATTGTAAATCAATTTTTAGGTTACACACCCTTATACACCTATATACACAATGATGATGCCAAAATTTGGTTAAGATGAATTAGAGCAGTTTAAGGAAAGAGAGAGCGAGAGACTGGTTTTTGCATGTGGTTCGGCCCTGTTAATGAAGGTACCTACATCCACGTGTGTGTCTGAGCACGTTTACTATACTGTAAAAGAGCCGGGGGCCTGTGGTGAACCAACAAGTCTGGAGCTACCGTAGGCCGGTCGGGCATGTAGATGAATGCTATAGTGATGCTGTGTGGACTGAAAAGTCGGCCCTTCAATGGGGGTCCGTCCCCCTCCATGGGGGGTGAGATGTCTCTTTTATAGATGTAAGAGACTTACTCGTACAAGGAAAAGGAAACATAATCCAATTGATATAGATTGGCATTAATTGTAGGGGTTTCCTAATTGGATTAGAAAATAGTTTGTACTTTCCATTAGTCTTCTAGCTTGAGTAGAAAACTACCCGGAATGCTCAGGATTATGCCTGTGGGCCCGGATGAGCTATTCCCGCGGTGGGATGTGCTTGTGCGGCCTTCCCAACCTGTTGGCCGGATCGTGGATAAACCGTTCGGGAGGCATCATGTGGACCAAACCGCTCGGGATGATGCTTGTCAGTAGTTGTAGAATAGAACCGCTCGGGCATGGGCTGATTTTAGGTGTATCAGTTGCCCCCCATTTCCAAGGTTGGCTGGATGCTATATCGGGGCAAGTTTGGAAATCTGCTTGATACTAGTCTGAGAGCTCGGGGAAGCTGCCTCGGGGCTTCTGAGCCTGGTGAGTCCTCAGGAACTGGCTGAGAGTTGAGACCCAGCCTAGCTCGGGACCTTTAAGTACTCGAGAACTGACCGACCCGGCTTAATTCGGAGTCTTTGAATGCTCGGGAAGTGACCGAGAGTTGAGACTCGGCCTACTTCGGAGTCTTTTTGCTTGAGTTAGCCTCCACGATGGTTATCTTCTACCCGTGAACCTTCTTCAAGGTTGTGGGTAGAGAAATTTTACCATATTGGAAAAGTCGACCTAAAACGGATTGCTTTAGGGTCCTTTTATGTTAACTCCCCAGGATGGTTGTCTTCTGCCTAGCCAGCTTTCGTCAAGACTGTTAGGAGAGGAGCTTGACCATTTTGGTGGAGCTGACCTAGAGCGTGTCGCTGTAGGGTCCTTTTTACTGGGCCAACCTAAGAGATTTTAGTCACCTCTATCATCGGTTTGGACCTAAGTGGACTTAATGCCTCTAAGTACTGTAGGTGCTTGGGTTGTCCAAGATTTTGACTTGGTTATCCGCGAGGCTTGTAGATACCCAGTGTGATTGCCTGTTTAATTCATTGCGCCGTCTTGCCCCCCAAGCTTTCGCTAAGACGAGGGTCTTATTGAGGCTATGACTGTAGGTAACCGACCTTGAACATGGTGGTTGCAGGGTCTTTTAAAGCTTTTCATCATCAGCCACCTAGGGGGTTTGCCCCCATCGTCGGTTGGACCTAAGCAAAGCTTGTGCCTTGGGGTTAGGCACGAGGTCTTTATATGCCTCGGGGTTAGGCCTGAGGTCTTTGGATGCCTCGGGGTTAGGCCCGAGGTCTTTGTATGCTGCGGGGTTAGGCCCGAGGTCTTTGTATGCCTCGGGGTTAGGCTCGAGGTCTTAGTGTGCCTCGGGGTTAGGCCTGAGGTCTTGGTGTGCCTCGGGGTTAAGCCTGAGGTCTTGGTGTGCCTCGAGGTTAGGCCCGAGGTCTTGGTGTGCCTCGGGGTTAAGCCTGAGGTCTTGGTGTGCCTCGAGGTTAAGCCCGAGGTCTTTGGATGCCTCGGGGTTAGGGCCGAGGTCTTTGTATGGGCTCTTTGACAATCGGTGGAGCCTTATGTGGTGATCAGGCAAGTACCACTGTAGTCGGGCTCATCTACACCGATGGAGACAGGGGATCGGATCAGGATCGTCGGGCTCCTGATTTCTCTATGCTGGAGACAAAGTTAGAACTGCTTGAACCTGACCGATGTGAACTAGAGGTCGGGTCAGGGCTGCCGGACTCAGACCGCTGTGAACTGGAAGAACTGTCAGAATTCCCGGGTTGATCTCGCTTTTGCTTACTTCTGGAAGACTCGTTGCTTTCTTGGCCGGGGTCTTTGATCTTCAGAAATTCTTTAGTGTCAATGTACTTTCCAACCCTCTCTGCGAGTTCAACCAAGGTTACCGGTCGGTTTCTGTGAAATGACGTGGCGCACTTGGTGTGTTGAACTCCTGAGCAGAAGGCTATAATAGCGGCAGTTTCATCAAGATCATAGATGCCGAGCTTCTCTTGATTAAACCGGTTGGTAAATTCCTTGAGGGTCTCGTTATCCCTTTGTATGACTGTCAGTAGCTGTATGTCAGGTTTTGGTCGTTCATGCATACCGATGAACTGGTTGATGAACTGCTTACTGAGTTGCTTAAAACTGCAGACCGATCGGGGCTCCAAGGAGTAGAACCATTGCACGGCCGGGCCTTTCAAAGTGCTGGGGAAGGCTAGGCAGTGTAGTTCATCGGAGTTTATGGCTAGGGCCATCTGAGCCTTGTAGGTTCGGACGTGGTCGACTGGGCTTCCCGAGCCGTTATAGGGATCTAGGCGAGGCTGCTTAAATTTGCATGGGATGGCAAACCTCGTGATCTGGCTAGAGAACGGTGACTCTGTCTCGGTATTGGCTTGATTCTGAGAGCGGTTTTGACCAAGCTTTTTGACCACTCCATTAATTTGCTTCTGCAAGTCTTTGATTCGGGCTTCCACTCCTTCCCGACCGGTATCTGAGGAATTGGTCGGGTCGGTGGAAGAGGCTTCTTCTTCATGGCGATGTACTGTCCTCTGGAATAGGGCTTGGCTATGACTGCGGCTCATCGTGTGCCTAGGGACAACTCGGCTCTTGATCGAGTGACCCTGGACTGATTCCCGGGCCATATGCTCATGCCTTTCCGCTTAGGCAGTAAACGTACTATTGATGTCTCTGGCATCCTCAACAGGGGACGGGTTGGCTCGGGCACGTTGCCTGGTCAAGATCAGTTCTCGACCGTGCGCAACGTTCCCGGGTTATTTTCCGGCCACTGGAGGACTGCTTTGCTGGGCCAGCAAGGCTTCGATCTGTTGCTGGATTTAACGCTGGCCCTCCAAGAGTTGTGTGAGGGTCGCGGTGATCTGCTCAGATGTCATGACTGCCGCAGCCGGTGCCGGAGCCGGAGGAACATCCCGGTCGGCCTGCTGTGTAGTTTTCTCACCCTTCTTCTGAGGCATGGCTATCAGCCGAGAGATTTGTTGGTGAGGAACTTGTCGTTTCCCACAGACGGCGCCTAGCTAATGATGCAAAAATTTGGTTAAGATGAATTAGAGCAGTGTAAGGAGAGAGAGAGTGAGAGACTGGTTTTTGCATGTGGTTCAGCCCTGTTAATGAAGGTACCTACGTCCACGTGTGTGTCTGAGCACGTTCACTATACTATAAAAGAGCCAGGGGCCTGTGGTGAACCATCAAGCCTGGAGCTACCGTAGGCCGGCCGGGCATGTAGATGAATGCTATAGTGATGCTGTGTAGACTGAAAAGTCGGCCCTTTAATGGGGGTCCGTCCCCCACCATGGGGGGTGAGAGGTCTCTTTTATAGATGTAAGAGACCTACTCGTACAAGGAAAAGGAAACATAATCCAATTGATATAGATTGGCATTAATTGTAGGGGTTTCCTAATTGGATTAGGAAATAGTTTGCACTTTCCATTAGTCTTCTAGCTTGAGTAGGAAACTGCCCGAAATGCTCGGTATCATGCCTGTGGGCCCGGATGAGCTATTCCCGCGGTGGGATGTGCATGTGCGTTCTTCCCGACCTGTTGGCCGGGTCGTGGATAAACCGTTTGGGAGGCATCAGGTGGACCAAACCGCTCGGGATGATGCTTGTCAGTAGTTGCATAATAGAACCGCTCGGGCATGGGCTAATTTTGGGTGTATCACACAACAATAAACTTCAGCCATTGAGGAAAGAAAAGCAAGGAGAAGAAGAAGAAGAAGACCAAGGATTCCCATGGCCTCCTCCATCAACCTCTTGCCGTTCATCGCTTCTATGGCCAACTAAACCTAGATCTAGGGTTTCAATGAAACCCTAGCGAAGTAATAGGGAGTTATTTATGTTTTTTCTTTTAGTTTTATTATGTATGAATGATGATTACATGTTTCGAGGATTTTTATAATAAAATTGTACTTCTATTGATTAAATCATTGATTTCAAAGTTTATTCTTGTCTTAGATCTATTTTGAATGTGATGTGCTCAATGATCTATATTTGTTGTGCTTGTATGGATTATTTACATGTAATGGTACTTAATTAAATTGTGATATCAAGTAGCCGAATAGTTCATGCATAGGAAAGACAGATTGTGCCATAACCCTAGTTTAGTGTGAGACAATCCGTGCTAACCGAAGATGAATTATGTTGGTGCTTGAATCGTAGTTATCTTCTTGACGGAGGAATTGGGCTTGTAGCTACAATTCCCCATTATCATCCAATGTAACAATCTAACTGAATGCATAAATACCCTTATTATGAAGCTAGTAGTGGATTTGCAATCCTAGGTTCACCTTAAATATCGTTTACAACAACTTTTAAATTGCTTTCATAGTTTAGATTTATTTTTATTGTTCTTAGTTTAATTAAAATCAAAATCAAAATACTGTTTTCTTAATTAACTAGATTTAGGTTTCAAAATTAAAGTGATTTAGTAATTCAATCTCTGTGGGTTCGACTTGTACTTCCACACTACAAATCTTTTAAAGTAGAGTATACTTTTATATCTTGATTCTGACGAGATCAACCACCACACGGAGGCTTTACTCTTTCGTTTCGATATTCTGGCGACTTTGTTTTAATATAAGAGTTTTAAGGATTCTTTTATTTTAAATTGTCAAATTCTGATATCCATATTTATTTTGTCTGTTTGATTTTTCAGTAATCATAATGTCTAGATATGCATTTAATCCACTTGCCACCATACTCACTCAGAACAAGTTAAGTGGAAATAACTACATATAATGGATACGAATCCTTGACATTGTTTTAACTACGGAGGATCACATATATGTCCTCACCACCCCATGCCCCGAAGAACCCACTGCAAATGCTATGGCTACTACTAGACGTGAGTTCGACAAGTGGAAGAAGTCGAATGGGATGGCACATTGTTACATATTGGCTTCTATGGGTAATGTGTTGCAACACCAATACCAGTCGAATGATTCTGCTAGTATCATTATCAAATCCCTAAAAGAGATGTTTGGGGATCATGGCAGACCTGCCAGACAGGTTGCTATGCAGAAGATAATGAGTGCGAAGATCTCGAAAGGAACTCCAGTCAAAGAACATATTTTAAAAATGATTGGTCTATTGAACGTGCTGCAGACCCTAGGAGCCAACATGGACTCACAGACCCAAGTTGATATGATCTTCGATTCGCTATCGCCATCATTCACTCAATTCAAACTTAATTATAATATGAATCAAATGAATTTTTCAAGGAGTGAATTAATGAGTTCTTTACTGGCAGCGAAAGGAGTGATCAAGCCTGGGGGTAACATTTTGAACGTTGAGAAAAGCTCTTCCTCTTCTCGATTTGTGCCGAAAGGTAAGAAAGGAAAGAAGAAGACTGGCACTGGTGGTCCAAGTGTTGGACCGGTCCCTAAGATTGCAAAATCTAAGGGAAAAGGTAAGGGTAAGGGGAAGGTGGATGGCCAAGGTAAAGGAAAGTGTTTCCAATGCGGTGAGAATGGTCACTGGAAGAGAAACTGTCCAAAATTCTTAGCTACAACAGTTCAAGGTATAATTGAATCACATGTGATTGAAATAAGTTTTACAACGGATACTTCAAACACTTGGTGCATTGATTTTGGTATGACTAACCACATCTGTAATTCATTTCAGGGGTTCAGATCAACCGGGAGGTGTAGTGATGGGGAGATCGTACTTACTATAGGTTCTAGTGCTACCGTATGTGCAGTTGCTATAGGAGTGGTAGTTTTAGAATTTGAAGATAATAAAGTTTTGGTTTTATCATATGTACTTTACGTCCCTTCAATGAGATGTAATTTAATTTCAGTTTCAAATTTATTGAATAAAGGTTATTTTTTTCATTTCGGAAGTGAAGTTGTGATCAAAAGAAATAGTTCTTTTGTGTGTTCTGGTATTAAGTCAAATGGTTTGTATGTGATCACTCCAATTATTTCTAAAGACTCTAACATGAACTTAATAGCTCAGTGGTAACTGTACCATCTAAAAGAAAAGAATCTTCCACTAATCCAACAAGGCTTTGGCATATGAGGCTTGGCCATATCAATCTAAATAGAATTGGCAGACTAGTCAAAGAAGGGGTCTTAGGCGATTTGGTTCTCGAACCAATGGAAGTCTGTGAGTCTTGTTTAGAGGGTGAGATGACCAAAAGACCCTTTCCAGCAAAGAGTAATAGGACCAATGCAATGTTGGAATTAGTTCATACTAATGTGTGTGGAACAATAATATTAGAGCAAGGGGTGGTTATTAGTATTTCATAACATTTACTGATGACCACTCTAGGTATGGATATGTGTACCTATTGCAGCACAAGTCTGAAGCCTTTGAAAAGTTCAAAGAGTTTAGGGCTGAAGTGGAGAAGCAATTGGGCACACATATCAAGTCCATTTGATCTGATCGAGGTGGCGAGGACCTCTCTAATGAGTTTATTGATCACCTCATACAGAATGGGATTCTGTCATAGTTGACTGCACCTGGTACGCCTCAGTAGAATGGTGTAGCGGAGAGAAGGGATCGGACTCTTTTAGACATGACTAGGTTGATGATGAGTTATTCTGAGTTGCCATTATTCATTTGGGGTTATGCCTTGGAAACCACTGCATACATACTAAATCTAGTATCAAGCAAATTTGTTCCCAGGACACTACGGGAGATGTGGATTGGGCGCAAGCCTTCTTTGCAACATCTCCGGATATGGGGGTGTCCGGCACATGTGCTGAAAGGAAAGATGAGCATGTTGGATTCTAGATCGGAAGTATGTTACTTTGTAGGGTATCCAAAGGGTACTTATGGATGGAATTTTTATGATCTAAGAGAATAGAAAGTGTTTGTTAGCATAAATGCTGTGTTCTTGGAGGATGATTATATCATGAACCATAAACGTAAGGGAAGGACAGATCTTAGAGAGATAAAAGGAGAGCCCTCAGTCCTACCCGCAGTTGATAACGATATAAGACAAGAAAATACCACTTCTTCACCCAATTTTGCATCGACACCTCGTCGCAGTAGGAGGATTATCAGCCAGCCTGATAAATACATGTTCTTAGGAGAAGTTTTTGAAGCTGTCTCCACATAATCTAAATCTGATCCTACCACTTACGAAGAGGCAATGGCTGATGTAGACTCAGTTCATTGGGTTAAAGCTATGAAGGCTGAATTGGAATCAATGGATTCCAATCAGATTTGGGATCTTGTAAAACTTCCAGCCAATATTAAACCCATTGGTTGTAAGTGGGTCTACAAGAGGAAAAGAGAATTTGATGGAAAGGTTGAGACCTTTAAGGCAAGGCTTGTGGCGAAAGGTTATACTCAGAGAGAGGGCATTGACTATGAGGAAACCTTTTCGCCGGTAGCCATGCTCAAGTCCATCAAAATACTCCTATCCATTACTGTATGCCTAGATTATGAGATCTGGCAGATGGATGTCGACTGCATTCTTAAATGGCAATCTTGAGGAGGACATCTATATAAGGTAGCTTGGTATGCAAAAAAGTCCATTTATGGGCTTAAGTAGGCATCCAGGAGTTGGAAATCGTTTCGTTTTATACAGAGTCTGGATGAACCTTGTGTATACAAGAAGAGTGAAGGGAAAGTAGTGGCCTTTCTTGTTCTTTACATTAACGACATTCTACTCATTGGGAATGATGTATCGGCATTGTCAACAGTTAAGGTTTGGCTAGCTAGTACTTTCAATATGAAGGATTTAGGAGAGGCGAGCTATATCCTTGGGATAAAGCTCTTTTGAGATCGCAAGCGAAAGATAATGGGATTATCTCAAGCTGGTTATATCGATAATGTGCTAACTAGGTTTTCAATGGATAATTCAAAGAAAGGTTTGTTACCTTTCAGGCATGGTTTAGCGTTCTCCAAGGACCATTGTCCTAAGACATAGGAGGAGAGGAATAGCATGTGTCACGCCCCGACGTAGCATAATACAGGAAAGCATTTAATTTCCTTTATGGACTCGTAGGCCGTGACAAGTGAGTATGACCAATTGTCCCTGCAACAAATAACTTAAACAGCATTTCTAAAAGAAAGGATACTAATAGACATAAGCTCCGAAATTAAAACTTACTAAACTATTACATAAGTTCAGGTCTTAGGCACAAACGCCCTTATGCAAAACTAACATCAAGTCTATTACAACTCCAAAATAAAAGACGTGAGAAATATAAAGCGGCCTCCTGGAAAGTTCCCTGCCTCTAACTAGCATAGTCGAAATACCCTGGCTGCTCCTGACCCTGAAAATCTAGACATATAGTCCAGGACGCATCAACGCCGTCAGCTTATGCAAGCTAGTGAGCAAAATAAACCAGTGCTCGCAATGTATATATAAGCATATAAACAACGGTGCAATTTAACTTTAAAAGCAATAGATTCAAGGTTCCAATTCCAACATAAATCATGGGGGATTATAGTAAGCAATAAATATGCAACCGTGCATGAACAATGTAACATCTCATCTTTCTGACTCTTTTCTCTCAACAAGACTCGACTCAACCAAAACATTACCTCAGATACCAGGAATAATATCCGATCAATATCCAAAACAGCACACCATACCATTGCTTCAGATACCAGGAATACTATCCGATCGATATCTAAGTCACACTCAATACCATCATTTCGGATACCAGGAATAACATCCGATCGATATCCGAAACAAGCACCCTAGATACCAGGAATAATATCCGATCGATATCTAAGCCGTAACTCAATACCATCGTTTCGGATACCAGGAATAATATCCGATTGATATCCGAAACAAGCGCCCTAGATTCCAGGGAATAATATCCGATCGATATCTAAGCCGTAACTCAATACCATCGCTTCGGATACCAGGAATAATATCCGATCGATATCCGAAACGAGCGCCCTAGATACCAGGAATAGTATCCGATCGATATCTAAGTCGTACACAACACTGTCGCCTCCAATACCAGGAATAATATCCGATCGATATTGAGGTCGCACACCAGACCGCCACTCTTTACTCTTTTCACATTTTCTCACACACATGCATGTTGACACAACCTCGACCCTAATATGTATGTCAATGTTCACAGTTTGTAGCAACAGTTATTAATCGCAAAGCTGAATATTCGTTCAACATAAATCTCGGTCTTAAACATTCTTACAAGTCCAATTTCTAACAGTGAGCCTTTAAAACAGTATATTTGTCAAACAGTTCTTTAAAAACTTTTAAAACCTTTTTCCAAACAGTCCCTTATACAAAAAAATACAAAAGTTGTTCACTGCCCCAGGTCGCGCGAGCGGGTCGCGCAAGCGAGGAGAGGGTGGTCGCGCGAGCGGGTCTCGCGTGCGAAGGGGGGAATGGTTCGCGCGAGCGAGCCTCGCACGAGCGGGTCGCGCGCGCGAGTTCGTGCAGTTTCATCATCTTCCTCGTTTTCCCCTGTTTTCAATTTCAAACTGTATTTTTACCCATTTTCAGATTCTGTTCGTACCAGGACATGTAATATATGGATCTCTTCGGTTTTCTGCGTAGATTAAGAATACGCGATCAATTTTAACTAATACGGATTGTATCGCTTAATTCTCGCGATTAAAGTTAGAGTGACAAAACTTTAAATCAACGATACGTCACTATATGAATGAATTTCTCCGTAGGATTCAAACCGTAGCTTATTGGGACTAAGATCTTTCATTCCCAATTCATAAATTTAATTTTGGTTAAGATTTACAAAACTCCAATTTCAAGCTTCAATGGTGAAATACATATATATACACATATACATACCTATATATACTGAAATACACGTATATAGACATGGCGAGTGAGTTTATAATACTCACAGAGGGCAAATATACAGATAATTTGTGACCGAGGATTTCCGCCGTCGATTCCGTCGTTAGAAATTCTCCTCCGATTTCTCTCTTTGATCTTGAGATATATATATAGCTATGAATGTGTGTGTGTGTGTGTGTGTATACTGTATGTGTGTTAAGTGTGTGTTGTCTTGAGAGAGCAAGAGAGTGATTGAGAGAATTTGAGAGTGAGAGATAAGAGACTGTGAGGTTGAGAGAGAGACACTGATACATATATATATAACGTATGTGTTTTGGGCTCCAAGAAAGGAGAAGATTTCTCCCGGTGTGGTTGAGCTCACGTGCTCCCACACCCCAAACGCGGTATAGGCACATATTTAAAACATGAACTGGTATTTTCCGGTTGAAAATAAAAATACAGAAAATAATATTAGCGTAGGAATAAATTCCCAGGTTGTACAAAAATATAGATATCGATTTTGAAACCATAGAAAGTATTTCCATATTTAAGAAAATTACGGTTTGGCCCCAGACATATATTTATAAAAGAAATAAAATTAAATACTCAAGGAAATGAAATGCAATATTTATTTATTAATGAAAAAGAAATACAGGGCGTTACACTCTACCCACCTTAACAGAGATTTCGCCCCGAAATCTGAGCTAACTAATCTAGAAACAACTCGGGGTATCTAGACCTCATGTCCGACTCTAACTCCCACGACGCTTCTCCCTCGTCATGATGCCTCCACTGAACCTTAACTAGAGGAACGTCTCTTCTTCTCAGCCTCTTGATACTCTGGTAAAGAATCCTCACAGGTCTATCCTTGTAGACAACATTCTGACTCGTCTCAATATCATCAAAATTAACCACATGTGAAGGATCCCGTATGTATTTCCTCAACATACTAACATGGAACACATTATGAACACCAGACATATTTGGTGGCAACGCAAGTCGATAAGCCACTTTTCCAATACACTCCAAAATCTCGAATGGCCCGATGAAACGAGGTGCCAACTTTCCTCTTTTCTGACCAAAACGTACTACTCCCCGAACAGGTGAAACCTTAAGGAGTACGTGATCTCCGACACTGAACTCCAAATCCATTCGACGTCGATCCGCCTAACTCTTGTGTCTACTCTGTGTAGTTTTCATTCTTTCCCTGACCAGTGAAATCTTCTCATTAGTCTCTCTTACCAACTCTGGTCCTAACAATTCTGTGTCTCCCACTTCAGCCCAACACAACGGAGATCGACACGGCCGTCCGTACAAGGCTTCAAACGGTGCCATCCCAATACTCGAGTGATAACTGTTGTTATACGCAAATTCGACCAACGGTAAGTGCGTCTCCCAAGATCCTTCAAAATCGATTGCGCAAGCTCTCAGTACATCCTCCAAAATCTGATTAACACGCTCAATCAGTCCATCAGTCTGAGGATGGAATGCAGTACTCATCTTGAGCGACGTTCCTATAGCTTTCTGCAAACTCTCCCAAAATCCTGAGGTAAAACGTGCATCGCGATCTGATACAATCGACACAGGCGCACCGTGCAGTCGCACCACTTGCTGTAGATACATTCGACTCATCCTTTCTACTGGGTAAGTCATATTGTACGCGATGAAGTGTGCGGACTTCGTCAGACGATCCACAATTAATCATGATTCTGTTGTGACCGGGGTAATCCAACCATGAAATCCATAGTTATGTGTTCCCACTTCTATCCTGGAATAGGTAAGGGTCGCAACAATCCCGAGGGTCTCTGATGTTCGGTCTTCACTTGTTGACAAGTCAAACATTTAGACACAAACTCGGCTACTTCTCGTTTCATTCCTTCCCACCAGAAGTTTCTCTTCAAATCCTTATACATCTTTGTTCCTCCTGGGTGTACTGTCAGTCTCGATTTATGTGCTTCTTCGAGAATATCTCTTCTCAAATCTCCTGAATCTGGCACACACAATCTGTCTCGACATCGGTATCCTCCATCGGTCCTAACCTTCCATTCTGCAGGGTCCTTTTCTGACATCTTGGTGAACCATACCTGAAACTTCTCGTCCTTCTTTTGGGCCTCGATAATTCGACTCACAAGTGTTGGTTGTACCATGAGGCATCCAAAGTGTTGTCCGACACTTCCCTCAGAACTCTGCATATCAAATTCTGCGATTGTCTCCAAGGCTTTCCATTCCCTCATCATCAATGAAGTAATCATTCCTTGAGGTTTCCGACTTAGGATGTCAGCGACTACATTAGCCTTACCAGGGTGGTACTCTAATGTAAAGTCGTAGTCCTTGATCAGTTCCATCCACCGGCGTTGCCTCATGTTCAGCTCTTTCTGAGTAAACAAATACTTGAGGCTCTTGTGGTCTGAGAATAAATCAAGCTTTTCCCCATAGAGGTAGTGTCTCCAGATCTTAAGTGCGAACACAACTGCTGCTAGCTCCAAATCATGAGTTGGGTAATTCAATTCATTTGGCTTCAGCTGTCGTGAACCATAGGCTATGACCTTACCATCTTACATAAGGACACATCCCAATCCTTGATAAGAGGCGTCACTAAAAATAGTGAACTTCTCACCATCTTTTGGTATCGCAAGTACTAGCGCTGTTGTCAATCTCTCTTTCAATTCCAGAAAAGCGCGTTCATGATTATCAGTCCATTCAAACTTCAAATCTTTCTTAGTCAACCCAGTTAACGGGGCTGCTATTTTTGAGAAACCCTCTACAAATTTCTGATAGTAACCAGGGAGTCCCAGAAAACTTCTGACTTCTGTAGCATTGGTTGGCCGAGTCCAATTCGCCACTACATCGATCTTTGATGAGTCAACCGCGATTCCTTGTTGTGAGATCACATGCCCGAGAAACTTAACTTCTTGAAGCCAGAATTCACACTTGCTGAATTTAGCATACAGGCGGTGATCCTTGAGAGTCTGCAACGCGATCCGTAGATGTTGTTCATGCTCTTCCTCTGACTTGGAATAGATCAAAATATCGTCAATAAAGACAATGACGAACTGATCTAAGTATGGCTTGAATACTCTGTTCATCAAGCCCATAAACACAGCTGGAGCATTCGTCATCCCAAACGGCATCACTAAGAACTCATAGTGTCTGTACCTCGTCCTGAAAGCATTTTTAGGTATGTCTTCTTTTCGTACCCTTAACTGATGATACCCTGACCGTAGATCAATCTTAGAAAAGGTCGTGGCTCCTTACAACTGATCAAACAAATCATCTATCCGAGGTAAAGGATACTTATTCTTAATAGTAACCTTATTCAATTCCTGGTAGTCAATACACAACCGCATTGTCCCATCCTTCTTCTTCACAAACAACACTGGTGCTCCCCAGGGTGAAGTACTTGGACAAACAAAACCCAACTTCTCAAGTTCTTGAGCTTGTTCCTTCAGCTCCAATAACTCTGTAGGGGCCATCCTGTAGGGAACCTTGGTTATAGGTCGAGTGCCTGGTACCAGTTCCACACAGAATTCTATATCCCTCTCAGGTGGTAATCCTGAAATATCGCGGAATACTTCCTCAAACTATTTGATCACCGGTATTGATGACACCATCACTTCCGTACTGACAACCTCAATGTTTGCTAGGCATCTGGTGAGGAACATATCACCCGAAGGGTTACATTGGAAATCGAAGAGTCGATTCCCATTGTCTGCGAATATGATCCTCTTCCTTGCACAATCCGACTTCGCATGATTCTTCTCGAGCCAATCCATTCCCAGGATTATATCGAACTCCTTCATCGATAGAACCACCAATCTTGCCAAAAGTTCACGGTCTCCTAACCGTAGAGGACAATCCTTACACACATGAACTAATTTGATAGTGGTCCCAAGGGGTGAGACAGCACTCAGAGCTTCATCTAAACGTTGCGGTACTATTCCCAACTTCCGAACCATCTTAACTGATATAAAGGAATGTGTAGCACCCGTATCAAATAAAACTTTAACATGAGAGTTAAACAAGGTTAGAGTACCTCCCACTGCTCGTTGCTCAGGTGTTTCCTCCTCATAAGCACCTTCTTCATAACCAGCAGCCTCGGGAATAACAGCATTCAGGCGGGCCTGTCCTTGCTGACCGTAATTGCCTCTCCTAGGAGCCTTGCATTCCGGACTTATGTGACCTGGCATGCCACAATTATAGCACACAATTCCCGGACGATCAGCACGCCTAGTTACTCTGCAATCTTTAGCTCGGTGACCAGGATTACCACAATTGAAGCAGTTATTGTTGTTGTTCCCTCCTGTTGCTCGAGGCGGATATTGCTGTACTGCTTGTGTCTGTTGCCATCCCAGGTCCTTTTCTGTCCCTGAGGGTACCCTGGTTTCTATCCAGAATAACCCTTCTGCGGAGGTCAATTTCCTAATGGCTTTGAATTCTGACAACCATCATTCTCCAACCCCGTAGCCAATCTCACCAGAGCTTCAAATGACTGGCCCAGATGCCCCATAGTCAGATGTCAGAGAGACAAGTTGAGACCCCATGATACTTCTTGATTTTCCTCTAGGGTGTGTCCACCATATGTGGAGCAAAGGGAGACAACCGTTCAAACCGAGTAGTGTACTCACGGACAGTCAAATTCCCTTGAGACAATTCCATAAACTCTTTATCTCTCTTGTCCTTTGACACGTGAAAAATCTTGTGCGCTCTTGTGCAACACCCAAGTGTAGGTGGACGTACAAGTAGTAACTGGTAAGACCAGGTCGATCCCACAGGGAAGGATAGAAATCAATTGACTTAGATTAGACTCTAAAAAAAAAAGAAAATTCAATATTTTAAGAGAAGTGTAGAACACGAAGTTCTACAAGTAATAAATACTAATCTTAAAAAAAACAACTAAATTAAATTAAACTAATGATTAACTATTTAACTAAAACAAGATTTAAAAACGGTTTTTCTTAATAAAAGAAAGTGTTGGGATCACGCGAATCCACCATGACTCAACCATCTACCATGCAAATGCAATTAAGCTCAACGGAGGGCAACTTCTACAGTATCCCGTACTTCTCTAAAGATATAGAATCAATAGTCCTTTCATGACCGGGACTATATCATCACAATTAAGTTTGAAATACCCAAAGGTGGTTTAATCCAATAGTTAAGACTCTCACCTAAAATGGTGTTAGCATTGAGGGTGGTTTGCAAAATATATTGAAAGAAAATGCCTTAAGGCTTAACGTTTAAAGACTGTTTTGACAAACTGAGCATATGGGGACAGTTTGATAACGAATCAGTAAAGCAGAAAGTCTTGGAATACTGTATTAGATGTCCTCAAGAATCAGAGACCTCGATCGATCGACGCGCATTCGATCGATCAAACTCCGTCATCTCTCGATCAATCGAATAACTTCGATCGCTCGACTTCGTCTCTGGTACGATCGATCGAACTACATTCGATCGATCGAACACAGAGAAAAATATAGTGCATGGCAGAGGGCTGAAATCACGATTTCATCGCGATTTCCCAACCCCGAACTACTCAGACATGGTCTGGGAAGTATCAGATTTGTTTTTGACGTAAAAGTTCACTAAAGGCATGTTTGGTTGCAATTTTTTCATTAAAACTATGAAACTAATGGTTTTGACCTATCTAGCATGCAATACTCAGAGATTGAAAACTAAACTGTGATTAACTCAATGCAGATTATAAACAGAACAATGATAAGGAACCTGGACGAAGAAAACTTGTATTAATGCAATCAATCCAAACCACCAATGTTGAATCTTGACAAACCTACAAAACAACCACAAGAAAATACTCTCTTTCCTATGAAAACTGATCAAAAAACCAAGTGGGGCGTCCTTTGGGACGTCAAGAAAATGAATATATATAGCTACGACCTAATACTAGGGTTAAATCCCGTTTCTGCTGCGTGCGCGTATATTCTGATAAAAGGCATGTTCGATCGATCGAACAACTCTCGATCGATTGAACTTCCAGAAACTTAGATCGCTTGAACTCCTTTCGATCGATCGAAACGTCGATCGCTCGAAAACTCTCGATCGCTCGATACTTTTATTTCAGCTTTTAGTTGTCTTTATCAGGATCAAGCACTTCCTTCTATCAATATTCTTCAATCTTGTACGCAGCAGCAGTGATCTGCACAAATAATCACTAAAAACAATACCACTTATCATAGTTTAATCAATTTGTGCAAAAAACTAGTATTGCAATTCAAACTGCAAATAAACCGGGGAATTGTAGACTTTTCTAATGTATTTTTCTCTTTTAGCGCGGTTATATTCTACAAATACACCCGCTTGTCACAACCCCCAACTAGCGAGTTGCTAGTCCCTAGCAATAGAGCGAAACTAAAACAAGCTAACTACTATTATAACAACTAGAAGAAACAAAAATAACCTAATGCAAACTAATCTAATTAAGAAAGAGACACTACCTAACTCACTTTCGCAGGAATCGCGGTTGCATTTGGCAATTGCAACAAGCCGTTAAACCCCTAGGTTCCCCTAGTGGACGAGTGTTGTCTCGTGAGGGTTTGCAGTGAATCTACCCATAAAATTCTAGATTTTTAAGCTCAAAAAGATATAGAAAAACTTATAAACATTCTTTCCCATTCGACTATCAATTTAGCTCCACATAACATATCAACCTCATACAAACCATGAAGAAATCCACATGTTCCTCATGTGACCAAGACAAATATACATATGCATTACATTCATGTATCCGTGTGTGTGTGAAGTCAACAACTATGCATCCAACTTTATTAAGAATTGTTTAGACTATCATGCTCTTGGAATTTGTAGTTTCAACTCAATTCTCACATGGGGTTACACTCCCAAATGAACATCTCACAGAAACTGGTTTAATAATGATCACTCATGGTGTGAAAACTTTAATAAGAGTGATGTTCTGACTACTAGTGTTTCACACTGAACTCAATAAAGGACGAACATTTAGAGTAATATAGTCTCATGAAAGGAATACTACTTACTAGAGGAGCGAAATACCGTGGATTACTCAAAGTACACGTTCATGTTCAAACCAAGTTGTTAAAAATCATTAAGACTTTGACGTGTCGGCTTTTATTCAGTGGAGTGAAGATAAGAGGGGCGAGAATTGCACATCCTTAGCTTGTGATAATGACTAGTTTATTTCTTCTTTATTCCAACCATCCTCTCTTCTCATATACTTTTATTTCTTTTTACTCCTCCTTCCTTCCTTTTCTCTTTTTTTTTTTTTTTTTTTTTTTTTTTTTTGATAACCTCTCCTTGCAAAAAAAAAAAATCTGTTTATAACATCCTTCCCACACTACTCCCTTCTTGTCACATACTTCAATAATTTTTATCACATTAAATGTGCAATTGAGTTTATAGAGGTTAAAGTATCAAATGAAGGGTTTTGGGCTTCATATTGGCAATATTTAATCAGTGTGGGGTTAAGACATTCTTGGATGTTGATACAGGTATGTGAAAAAGGTAAGGAATGAATAACGATGGCTTAAATCATTTTTCTTAACTTCTTGGTTTTAGCACTTCAGTGTTCATTGAGTTTAATTGGCAAATCCTGAACGTTCTCCTCTAAGGAATAGCCTAAATGAGGAATTTTGAGACTATTCAACGAATTTCAAGAATATTCAAGAAAAACAATTCGAATTTATTGTGATAAGTCCCTCAGAATTGAAGTTTGGGCTCAAAAGCTCACTAAGGGTAACTAGTTTCTACTATTTATTCCTTAAAGCATAACAGTCGTATTAACTCTTGTTTAAGTTTTCAGCATAGCTATTAACGCGTGCAAATGGGTGTTGGATACTAGAATGTTCAACATATGCATTTGTCTTAGTGGCACTAGAAAAACGCGTGAATGTAATTCATAAAAGGATGAGATTAACATGAATGTATCATCGTGACACGTGAAAAATCTTGTGCGCTCTTGTGCATCACCCAAGTGTAGGTGGACGTGCAAGTAGTAACTAGTAAGACCAGGTCGATCCCACAGGGAAGGATAAAAATCAACTAACTTAGATTAGACTCTGAAAGAAAAGAAAATTCAATATTCAAAGAGAAGTGTAGAACACAAAGTTCTACAATTAACAACTACTAACTTAAAAGCAACTAAATTAAATAAACTACTGATTAACTATTTAACTAAACAAGATTTGAAAACGGTTTTTCTTAATAAAAGAAAGTGTTGGGATCACGCGAATCCACCATGACTCGACCATCTACCATGCAAATACAATTAAGCTCAACGGAGGGCAACTTCTACAGTATCCCGTACTTCTCTAAGGATATAGAATCAATAGTCCTTTCATAACCGGGACTATATCATCACAATTAAGTTTGAAATACACAAAGGTGGTTTAATTCAATAGTTAAGACTCTCACCTACAATGGTATTCGCATTGAGGGTGGTTTGCAAAATATATTGAAAGAAAATGCCTTAAGGCTTAACGTTTAAAGACTGTTTTGACAAACTGAGCATATGGGGACAGTTTGATAACGAATCAGTAAAGCAGAAAGTCTTGGAATACTGTATTAGATGTCCTCAAGAATCAGGGATCTCGATCGCTCGACGCGCATTCGATCGATCGAAACACTTCATCTCTCGATCGATCGAACTACGTTCGATCGCTCGACTGTGTCTCTGGTCCGATCGATCGAACTACATTAGATCGATCGAACACAGGAATAAAACTAGTGCATGGCAGAGGTCTGAAATCACGATTTCATCGCGATTCCCCAACCCCGAACTACTCAGACATGGTCTGGGAAGTATCAGCTTTATTTTTAACGTAAAAAGTCATTAAGGTAACGTTTGGTTGCAAGTTTTTCATTAAAACTATGAAAATAATGGTTTTTACCTATCTAACATGCAATATTCAAAGCTTGAAGAACTAAACTGTGATTAACTCAATGTAGCATATAAATAGAACAGTAATAAAGAACCTGGAACGAGAAAAACTTGTATTACTACAACCAATCCAATCTAACAACGTTGAATCTTGAAAAACCTACAAAAGAAACCACAAGAAAAACTCTCTCTTCCCTATGAAAACTGATGAAAACAAGTGGGGCGTCCCCTTGGGACGTAAACGAAATGAATATATATAGCTACAACCTAATACTAGGGTTAAATCCCGTTTCTGCTGCGTGCGCGTAAATTCTGATAAAAGGCATGTTCGATCGATCGAAAACTCTCGATCGATCTAACTTCCAAAAACTTCAATCGCTTGAACTACAGTCGATCGATCGAAACATCAATCGCTCAAAAACTCTCGATCGCTCGAAACTTCTATTTCAGCTTTGAGTTTTCTTCATCAGGCTCAAACACTTCCTTTTATCAATATTCTTCAATCCTGTACACAGCAGCAGTGATCTGCACAAATAATCACTAAAACAATACCACTTATCATAGTTTAATCAATTTGTGCAAAAACTGGTATTGTAATTCAAATTGCAGATAAACAGGGAAATTGTAGACTTTCCTAGTGCATTTTTCTCTTTTAGCGCGGTTATATTCTACAAATACACCCGCTTGTCACATCGCTTGATAGCGGTTAAGTAAGAGAGAATATTTAAAAGTATTCCACTGATAAAGTTCATAATAACATGATCGTTCAATGTAATGAATCAGATTGCTAATAATGTAAATGTGCTCAGGTGATAATCTATTTACATCCCACCCCCAACTGAAAATCGCGATGACCTCGGAAGTGGATTTTCAACAATAAAGAAAAAGATATCACCTGCTAAAGCAATGCAATGACTGCAAGCGTAACAATCTGTAAAGACATATTCAATCTCCAAGCAACCAAGATCAAACGAAAGATATACAAAGGTACAATAAGCGTATGATCTTATAAATAATAACAAAGATATCACTGGAAAGATAAGCCAATGCAGAGGACAGAACAGTGATAAAATGTAACCACACCTAAACAGCTACCAAAACCAAAATACACATATAATCCATAGAACTAAAATCCCAAAAGACATAAGAGGAGAGAGATAAGAAAAAGAAAATACAACAAAACTCTCCAAACACTCGCAAAATCACGACCTAAATATCCTCCGCAACATCTGATAATATCTCGATCGGCGCATCGGAGGTATCTGCAACTCCACCCTCAACAACAATACTAGCCGTCGTCGGGTCACTCTCAGTGATGACTGGAGGTGGTGGAAGTGGGGGCTCCACAGAAGGTGGTGCTGCCGTGGACAATGGTGGAACAGGATCAGGATGTGGTGATAGGGTCTCAGAAGTGGATGGATCAGCCGTAGGATATGCAGTAGGGGAAGTAGTGGTAGGTGGGTCAGTGGTAACCGGTGCGGTAGCAGGAGCAGGAGGTGGGGGTGGTGTATGTAATGACTGGTCAACCCCCAACTGAATCAGAATAGCCTCAAGTAATGTCGTCATGTGGGCCACCCGGCCCTCGAGTCTGATCCGAGCCTCCCTCTCCTCCAACAATAGCTCATGAACCGTCGGGAGAGGCACGGATGATGAAGACTCTCCCTGGGCCTGAGTTTAAGCCTGAGATCACTGTCTCAGCTCAAACTGTGCAATCTCCACTAGAGGATCAACCTCATCGTCAGAATCAAGCTCCTCAGCCTCTGTCGGCGTCCCTGAAGCTGCACCCTCTGTATCGGTGCCATCAGCCCTCCTCCTCTTCCCTCCAACTTTCGCTTTCCCCTTGCCCTTTCTTTTCCTCCTCTGAGCATCTGAACGGCGAGAAGCTATCTCGCCAAATCTACTGCGAGCCTGAGAAGTCGCATCATCAGGTAAGGGAAGGAGGCCAGCCTGCTCGATCACCCTATGAATGGCCCAAGCACCTTTCAGGTGCTTCTTGGCAGCAATGTAGCGAGTGGGGTGCCTCATGAAGTCAATATATAGGCGAGGCAAACAGACTGGTAACCCCGTCCCGATGGCAAATAAAACATGAGCATACCAGGCAGCAATCTTCTCCCGATAGGAGGTAACCAATAGACAATTGCTCAACGCAAGGTGGAGCATATGATAATTATCTGTCAAATAAACATCAGCAATAAGGGCCGTACCATCCCAGCTCGGTAATGCACCCCCGATAAGCTCTCGGATAACAGCAGTGGGAGAGAGCACTGGCGTGCCAGCACGGTGCGGGCATACACAGTCGGGTACCTCCGGGACGCCTAGAGCAGCTGAGACGATAGCCGGACTGAACACGATCTCCCGGCCGCGGAAGAATGATCGCAGTGTGAATGCGGCATCGGGATCTCTAATCATCGTCGCGCAAGCTGCACGAATCCACGAGAGATTCACTCTCTTCGCCTGAGAGAGCAAATCGTACTAGTGTGGCATAGCCCGGAGGCGGGCGAGATACCAGGGAGTAGCGAGCCATGCCATCTCAAGTGGTCGCTCTATCATGACCTTCCTAGACTGGAAGTAGCGTGTGAACCACTGGCGGTCAGGGGTGCCCCGGAAGCCACGGTGCGGGACCGGGTTAGGAATGGCAAGGTCGAAGGGCTTCTCCCTGTGATACCCTGTAACGGGGTTCATTGCGAGGATCCTGAAATGGAAAAGGACAAGAAACGATAATTAAAAACAGGAATTTGAAAAGAAAATAAGAAACTGCCACTGCCCTTGTTCGAGCGATCGAACTTTTATCGAACGATCGAATAATGCGAGACGTCGATCGCTCGAATCATTTCGATCGATCGAGAAATGCAAGAATGTTCGATCGCTCGACGTTTCTCGATCGATCGAGAATAGAAATGCGCAGCAACGAGAAGACGAACGGAAAAAATAAAACAAAACAAAGAAAACAAGATCATTACTACAAGAGAATGGTCAAACGACCAATGGGGGGCACCCCTATTAAGATTGGAATGAACATGGAAAGAGGGGGAGCTCGTGGCCGTACCTCGGGATGTGTGCAGAGGGGGTGTGGGTGATGAAGAGGATGATGCAGGGTGGTGATGCAGGGTGGGACCGAAAACCTTCGAAAATGGGACTTGAAGCTCGAGAATCGCCCAATCCCGCTGTCGCCGATCGCTCGAGAGAGTAAGAAAGATGAAGAGACTGATGAAGTGTACGCTGGAAGCCTTATTTAAATACAACTCTCGATCGATCGAGCTGTGTTCGAGCGATCGAACGTTCGACCGATTGAGATATTTCAAGCGCTCGAGAATGTGATACTTTCGATCGATTGAGAAACTTTCGATCGATCAAACCTAGATTTTCCAAAACTTCACAGAATTGAGACACAATATACCCCCAACTAGCCAACATTATTCTAGACATACAGTAGAATGATAAAACAGTGCAGTACAGGACATGTAAGCCCAAAAACTCATCCTTATATTAGAAATTGCAATTTATATAGAAATAAAACTTTAGAATAACATCCATATTGCAACATTATTACCCCCAATGGTGTTCAATACCTTATTGAACTAAAGAAAACGAAAATAAAACTAGAACTGAAAATATTGTTGTCTAGGATTACACTTCAATTGCTAAAATACTGATGAAAAGACAAAGCACAATTGAAGTGGGACACTAATCATCTAACAAGAAGATTCCTTCTTCCACCATTGCTTCATTCCCCGCTAGATCTTCGCATGTGGAGTCCAAACAGGATGATCCCTTTCCCAGAACAGTCGGAAAGCCGCCAGGACATCATCGAGCAAGTCTGAAGTCTCTAAGGAATTTTAAGCCCATGTAAGAGGTGATCCCGTTGGAGACACGGATAACAGAGTGAAATTGCGCAACGGACTGTCCTCTCGCGGCGGAGTGTCTGGGGACCGTATGTATGGTCCAAAGCCATGAAAAATTTGATGTGGAAGGAATACCGGAATACCATTGAGAAACATAGTGACAATCCTGGACAAGAAAAAGAAACCAAAAAAACAAACAACCCAAAATTAAGATAACAGAACACAAGAAGCGCGGATTAAACACGAAAAGAAAAAAAAATGAACAAAATACAAAGACATGTGACTAAGTTCCAACCTCACTATTGGCATAGATTCCCAAAATGCACTAGCTGGTAAGGGGCATTGGAGCCTGAATAGCAGAAAGCTCAGGTGCACATAGCGGTATGGGACCAACTCAGGAACAAGGAAGTCAACCACGAAAACAAAGACGGCATTGTGGCGTTCTGGGACAACATCCTGGAGGTCATGATCCTCCCATGGCTCCCACATATCATCATTTTCCCATTGTTCCATGAGTGCATCATCCACCATTCTCCCCATGTACAGGTCTTCTTCCTCATCCACATCCTCGTCATCCTGAAATCCCATATTTTCATATGGATTGATGTCAAGGAGGGCCGGTGGGTATGGAATGTACCCTTGAGCAGCATCAATGAGATAATGAGCTTCAGGATCTTGATGAAGCAAGGGGCAGGGTGTGAGTTCACCCTCAGTCCAGGTGCCACAACGACATTTTGAATCAGCCCATGAACCGATAGAATGAACATCATCACCTCGCATCTATGCACCTGCAATAGAGTGGTTTAAGTTATAGCGGATTAGAACCAAATCACAAGCACAAAAGAACGAACAAAGACTGAAAAAAACACAAGAAAGAAACTAAAATGCAGGGAAAGCAAAGAAATACAACAACAATATGGAATTCCACTTTGGATTTTTAAGTGGGAGAATAATTGGGCTCATCCAGCTGGATGTGCTCAACTTCAGTTTGGAAGCTCTCCAAGAACGGTTTCAATCTTTGGCCATTGACCTTGAAACAATCATCGTTCTTTGGATTGACGAGCTCAACCGCCCCATGTGGAAAAACAGTTTTTACAATGAACGGGCCTGTCCAACGGGAACGGAGCTTTCCTGGGAAAAGGTGGAGGCGAGAGTCATACAGCAAAACTTTCTGCCCCGGCTCAAATGATTTACGAAAAATCGTACGATCGTGGCGAGCCTTCAACCTTTCCTTATGCAACCTTGCAGAGTCATACGCATCTCGTCGTATTTCCTCTAGTTCTGCAAGTTGGAGCTTCCGTAACTGACCTCCCTCTTGAATATCAAAGTTCAATGAGCGTGTCGCCTAGTAAGCTTTATGTTCAATTTCAACGGGGAGGTGACAAGCTTTCCCGTAGACCAGTCTATACGGGGATATACCAAGATTCGTCTTATAGGCAGTACGGTATGCCCATAAAGCGTCGGTCAGCTTGTATGCCCAGTCTTTTCGGTTGGAGCTAACCGTCTTTTTGAGAATATGCTTGATTTCTTGGTTAGCCAATTCTGCTTGCCCATTTGACTGTGGATGATAAGCAAGAGCGATTTTATGGTGGACTCCGTATTTTTTGAGAAGTGACTCCAAGGGCCTATTGCAGAAATGCTTGCCTTGGTCACTTAGTAAAGCTTTCGGAGTTCCAAAACGAGACAAGATATGCTCTCTGAGAAAGGACATGACCGTTCTATGGTCATTTCGTCTCGTTGGTATCGCTTCTACCCATTTTGACACATACTCTACAGCAAGGAGTATGTATTCACAGTTATTAGACTTGGGAAATGGGCCCATAAAATCTATGCCCCAACAATCAAATATCTTAATTGTGATGATAGGGGTTAAAGGCATAGAATTCCTTTTAGAAATAGTTCCAAGCTTTTGACAGCGTTGGCATGTCTTGCAAAAGGAATATGCATCTTTGAAAACTGTGGGCCAGTAAAAACCGCTCTGTAGGACTTTTTGTGCGGTCTTCTGTGACGCGAAGTGGCCACCGCATGCCTCAGAATGACATGATGCTAGAATTACGGTTATATCCTCATTAGGGACGCAGCGCCTGATAACCTGATCAGCACAGTACTTGAAAAGGTATGGGTCATCAAAGAAGAAATGACGCGCGAACGAGAGGAACCGTTTTCTATCTTGGTTTGACCAATGAGTCGGTGTTTCACCCGTGACAAGGTAGTTCACAATATCAGCATACCAAGGCAGACTACTTACTGCCAGTAGCTGTTCGTCTGGGAACTCATCCTTAATGGATTGGGATTCAGTATTGTCGACAAAAGTCAACCGGGAAAAATGATCCGCAACCACATTCTCTACTCCTTTCTTGTCTTTGATTGTTAGATCAAACTCTTGGAGTAAGAGTATCCAGCAAATGAGCCGTTGTTTAGCGTCTTTCTTTGACATCAGATACTTGAGGGCCGAATGATCTGTAAAATAGACGATTGGTGACCCTATCAGATAAGACCTAAACTTGTCCAGGGTGAATACTACTGCCAGCAGCTCCTTTTCAGTAGTTGTATAATTCATTTGAGCTTCATTCAAAGTTCGGCTGGCATAGTATATCACATATGGCTTATTGTCCTTTCTCTGGCCTAAGACTGCGCCAATGGCGTAATCACTAGCATCGCACATTAATTCGAAAGGCAAACTCCAGTCGGGTGCCTGTATTATAGGTGTGGAGGTGAGGAGCTTTTTTAGATCCTCAAAGGACTTTTGGCAACTCTCTGACCACTCAAATGGTGCATCTTTGACAAGAAGTTGACAAAGAGGTCGAGAGATTGCACTGAAGTTCTGGATGAATCGACGATAAAATCCCGCATGCCCCAAGAATGAACGGATATTTCTCACTGTACGGGGGACAGGTAGATTTGAGATTATGTCGATTTTGGCCTTATCCACTTGGATTCCTTCATCGGAGATTATATGGCCGAGGACTATTCCCTTGGTCACCATAAAGTGACACTTTTCCCAATTCAAAACTAGGTGTTTGTCCTCACATCGCGTTAATACCTGCTCAAGATTGCTGAGGTAATCTTCAAAGCTATGGCCAAACACTGAAAAATCATCCATGAAGACTTCAAGGATGTTTTCGACCATGTCACTAAATATGCTTAGCATGCACCGCTGAAAGGTAGCCGGTGCATTACATAAGCCAAATGGCATTCGACGGTAGGCAAATGTACCAAATGGACAAGTGAATGTGGTTTTCTCCTGATCTTCCGGAGCAATTTCAATTTGGTTGTATCCACTATATCCATCCAAGAAGCAGTAATACTTGTGACCTGCCACACGTTCGAGCATTTGATCCATGAATGGCAAAGGAAAATGGTCCTTTCGGGTCACAGTATTCAACTTCCTGTAGTCAATACACATCCTCCATCCAGTGGGGACACGTGTTGGTACTAATTCACCATCTTTGTTCGGGATGACCGTTATGCCTGCTTTCTTTGGAACCACTTGGGTTGGACTGACCCAAGGACTATCAGATATCGGATAAATAATCCCAACATCAAGTAGTTTGAGCACTTCCTTTTTAACCACTTCTTGCATGTTGGGATTCAGACGCCTTTGCATTTGCCTTGAGGGTTTAGCGTCTTCCTCCAGATATATCTTATGCGTGCATATGGATGGGCTTATGCCTTTGAGGTCAGCAATTGTCCATCCCATAGCATCCTTATGCTTGGTTAGAATTTTCACTAGCTTACCTTCCTGTTCATGAGTTAAAGCAGATGAAATGATCACAGGGTAGGTTTTCCAGTCCCTAGGAATGCGTATTTTAGTTCTTTGGGTAGCTCCTTTAACTCTAACTCCGGAACTGAAAACTAGAAGGCATTGCCAACTTAGTTTTAGGAGGCAATTGTTCATATGGCATTACCCACATGCATTTTGCCCTATCCTCCTCTATTGTATCCATCATCAGACACGTCTGGTTCAGATCAGCATCCAATGGAGTTGACTCTGCAGGCTGATAGATATCACCAAATTGAGTCATCACAACTTCCAAAGGATCCTTGTAGTCGACCAAATCAACTTCATCTTCAATGACCGTGTCTATATAGTGAATTTCTTCCTCATCATCGTATTCTTCAGGTCGGGGATTAGAAAAAATTTTGACATTCAATGTCATGTTCCCAAATACGATAGTCATGATACCACTTCTAATCTTGATCGTGGCATCAATAGTGTTGAGGAATGGACGTCCAAAGATAACCGGGATATGTGCACCAGGATTAGACACAGGTTCGGTGTCCAATATCACGAAATCAACCGAAAAGACAAAAGAGTCTATTTGGACAAGGACGTCCTCTAACACCCCTCTAGGGTACTTCACAGATCTGTCTGCCAATTGCAAAGCGACTCGGGTGGGTTTGAGTTCACCCAACCCTAGCTGTTTATAGACTAAATATGGCAGCAGGTTCACGCTTGCTCCTAAATCGAGGAGTGCGTTATCTATCCTTTGATTCCCAATTCTACATGAGATAGTAGGTGTACCGGGATCTTTGAGTTTTGGAGGCAACTCATTTTGAATGATCGCACTTGCTTGGCATGCGACATAAGCATGTTTCTTCACGCTTTGCCTCCTCTTGACCGTGCATAGATCTTTGAGATACTTAGCATAGGCCGGTACTTGCTTGATAGCATCTAGGAGTGGAAGGTTAATTTTAACTTGTTTAAACAATTGCAGAAACTCCTGATTCTTCGTCTCATTCTTGGGTTTCTTCAACCGTTGAGGATAAGGTGCAGGAAAAGGGCATTTTGGTGGTTCATCCTTCACAGACTCCTTCCCAGGCCTTCGCTTAACTTCTTCTTCTACTCTAGGAGCTTCAATGTTTGCCTTTATTGGTTCGTCATTAGTAGACGGCTCCTCCTCTCGAGTAGATGGTTGCTCAAGCTCATTATCCACCACTTCCTCCTCTTTGTACACTTCGGGTGTAGATAGAGGCATGCTATTATCTATGATTCTTCCACTTCTCAATGTAGTCACAGCTTTAGCATGTTCCTGATTGTTAGGACCATTGTTATGTCCTTTGGGGTTCGGAAGTGGTTGGGCAGGGAATGTTCCTCCTGAACCCTCTTACCGTGCATCTATCCTTTCTAACGTGGCAGACATTCTACTCATCATCTGTATGAGTTGCTGCGTTAGATTGGCATTAGCAAGTGGCTCTTCTTCTTGTACCTTCTTGTGCGGTGGCACATAGGTATTGGTTTGTGGTGCGTTGGAGGGTTGAGCTTGGTTGTAGTTATTGGTTCTGTTTTGATTGTATTGCTGGGACGGTCTATTGTTTTGCCCTTGATATTGATTGTTGTTGTAGGGCTGCTGTTGATATTGATTTTGGGTCCCAGCATTATTTCTTCAATCAAAACCGGGGTGATTCCATCTATAGTTGCTTTGAAAGTTATTGTTGGAATTCCCCGCCCCTCGAAAACCTTGCATAGCATTCATCTCCATCGGGGTCTGCTCTTGAAAATACGGCACATTAGGACAATATTGAGTTGTATGTCCCAACATGTTGCATGTGCCACATGGTTCCTCAGGCGTGACTTGCCTAGAGCTCTCTCCTTTCGTGCTTAACTCCTCTACCTTCTTTGCCAGTTCTGCATATTTAGTCATGAGGTGATCTTCACTGGTTAGTTGGTATAGGCTTTTCTCCTCCATACAGGATATCTGTGAGCGTGAGACATTGTCAGAATTTGACCATTCGTGAGCGTATTCAGCTAACCATTCAAAATGGGCTTCAGCCTCTTCAGTGTTTTTACGCAGAAATGGTCCAGAGCTCATTGTTTCTACCAACTTCTTCGTTTCACCATTCAATCCTTGATAAAAGAAGCTGATAGTTCGCCATTTCTCAAACCCATGGTGTGGGCATGAGAGAAGCAAATCTTTGAAACGCTCCCACGCTTGTGTGAAGGTTTCATTGCTCTTTTGTTTGTATGAATTGATTTGACGCTGAAGGTTTGTGGTCATGCGAGTAGGATAGAATTTCTTTAGAAACGCGGTGCTCATCGCATGCCAGGTGAAAATTGAATTAGGTTTGAGGGAGTGGAGCCACGCCTTCGCTTTATCTTTCAAAGTGAAGGGGAATAACATTAGATGCGTCACCTCCCTAGGACAATTTTGCGAGAATGTTTTGCAAACATCCTCGAAATCAGTGGCATGTAAATACGCCTTCTCACTTTCCATCCCATGAAAGGTGGGAAGCAATTGGATCATCCCATTGCGAAACTGAAATTCGCCATTATGCGGTGGGATTTGAATGCAAGAGGGCGTAGGTGCATGTTCTGGTTGCATTAGATCGCAAAGAGGACGTAGCGCCTCATCAATTGGTACCACAACATTGTCACCATTTTCACTCTGATGATCATCCATTGATTCAGTTGGAGTGGCTATCGGGTTGATGGAACTATCAGAGTCAGAGCGGTAGAAAGGATTTCCAAAAATTCCTTCAATAGAATTATTGGACATGAACTAGGAGAGTTCCCAAGGTGAGTGTCTACCAAAAGAACTGAAAAGAAAAGAAAATAAAAACAGAAAAAGATTAAGAGAGAGACTGAGGTAATCTAAGGAATCGATCGTCGCCTTCCCCGGCAACGGCGCCAAAAACTTGACACGTGAAAAATCTTGTGCGCTCTTGTGCAACACCCAAGTGTAGGTGGACGTGCAAGTAGTAACTGGTAAGACCAGGTCGATCCCACAGGGAAGGATAGAAATCAATTGACTTAGATTAGACTCTAAAAAAAAAGAAAATTCAATATTTTAAGAGAAGTGTAGAACACGAAGTTCTACAAGTAATAACTACTAATCTTAAAAAAAAACAACTAAATTAAATTAAACTAATGATTAACTATTTAACTAAAACAAGATTTAAAAACAGTTTTTCTTAATAAAAGAAAGTGTTGGGATCACGCGAATCCACCATGACTCAACCATCTACCATGCAAATGCAATTAAGCTCAACGGAGGGCAACTTCTACAGTATCCCGTACTTCTCTAAAGATATAGAATCAATAGTCCTTTCATGACCGGGACTATATCATCACAATTAAGTTTGAAATACACAAAGGTGGTTTAATCCAATAGTTAAGACTCTCACCTACAATGGTGTTAGCATTGAGGGTGGTTTGCAAAATATATTGAAAGAAAATGCCTTAAGGCTTAACATTTAAAGACTGTTTTGACAAGCTGAGCATATGGGGACAGTTTGATAACGAATCAGTAAAGCAGAAAGTCTTGGAATACTGTATTAGATATCCTCAAGAATCAGAGACCTCGATCGATCGACGCGCATTCGATCGATCAAACTCCGTCATCTCTCGATCGATCGAATAACTTCGATCGCTCGACTTCGTCTCTGGTACGATCGATCGAACTACATTCGATCGATCGAACACAGAGAAAAATATAGTGCATGGCAGAGGGCTGAAATCACGATTTCATCGCGATTTCCCAACCCCGAACTACTCAGACATGGTCTGGGAAGTATCAGATTTGTTTTTGACGTAAAAGTTCACTAAAGGCATGTTTGGTTGCAATTTTTTCATTAAAACTATGAAACTAATGGTTTTGACCTATCTAGCATGCAATACTCAGAGATTGAAAACTAAACTGTGATTAACTCAATGCAGATTATAAACAGAACAATGATAAGGAACCTGGACGAAGAAAACTTGTATTAATGCAATCAATCCAAACCACCAATGTTGAATCTTGACAAACCTACAAAACAACCACAAGAAAATACTCTCTCTTTCCTATGAAAACTGATCAAAAAACCAAGTGGTGCGTCCTTTGGGACGTCAAGAAAATGAATATATATAGCTACGACCTAATACTAGGGTTAAATCCCGTTTCTGCTGCGTGCGCGTATATTCTGATAAAAGGCATGTTCGATCGATCGAACAACTCTCGATCGATTGAACTTCCAGAAACTTAGATCGCTTGAACTCCTTTCGATCGATCGAAACGTCGATCGCTCGATACTTCTATTTCAGCTTTTAGTTGTCTTCATCAGGATCAAGCACTTCCTTCTATCAATATTCTTCAATCTTGTACGCAACAGCAGTGATCTGCACAAATAATCACTAAAAACAATACCACTTATCATAGTTTAATCAATTTGTGCAAAAAACTGGTATTGCAATTCAAACTGCAAATAAACCGGGGAATTGTAGACTTTTCTAATGTATTTTTCTCTTTTAGCGCGGTTATATTCTACAAATACACCCGCTTGTCATCATTCTCTTCTTCAGGAAAATACTTCTCGAGAAATCTTTCCTTGAATACCACCCACGGCATTCTCCTTGCAGCTTCTTCCCCTATGGTCGCCTTCTCAGCATCCCACCAATCAGCCGCTGCATAAGACAGCTGAAAGATAGCCAAGCGCTTCTTCTCCAGATCAGTGCACTCTATGGTCTCAAAGATACGCTCCATCTGGCGTAGCCACTATTCCGCTTGCCAGGGTTCATCAGTCCCAGCAAAATACTCAGGTCGCAGGGCGCGAAACTCCTTGAGAAGCCTGTCTCCAGTCTGGTGGGCTTGCCTTCCATTCCCGTTATGATTCCCATTCTGATTATTGTTCATTGTGTTCTGATCTCTAACCCTCTCCAACCTCCTCACAAAAGCCTCAAACATTTTGGTTGGATCGACTACCGAGGGCGCATCTTCAATAGCAGGACGATTCCTGAGATTTCTTCCAGCCATAACTCACGAGAAAGGTACCTATTCATCAATCAACAGAATTCAGTCAATCTCCAAATGAAAAAGAAAGTTCTTGATGAGAGAAAGCGATTAAATGCAGAAAGAAGTTGAACTATCTTATCTTAATTCTATCTTAACGGGAGATCCTATGTGTTCTGGACAATTAGTCGAGCCATAACCTGGCTCTGATACCAAAAAGCCTGTCACGCCCCGACGTAGCATAATACAGGAAAGCGTTTAATTTCCTTTATGGACTCGTAGGCCGTGACAAGTGAGTATGACCAATTGTCCCTGCAACAAATAACTTAAACAGCATTTCTAAAAGAAAGGATACTAATAGACATAAGCTCCGAAATTAAAACTTACTAAACTATTACATAAGTTCAGGTCTTAGGCACAAACGCCCTTATGCAAAACTAACATCAAGTCTATTACAACTCCAAAATAAAAGATATGAGAAATATAAAAGCGGCATCCTGGAAAGTTCCCTGCCTCTAACTAGCATAGTCGAAATACCCTGGCTGCTCCTGACCCTGAAAATCTAGACATACAGTCCAGGATGCATCAACGCCGTCAGCTTATGCAAGCTGGTGAGCAAAATAAACCAGTGCTCGCAATGTATATATAAGCATATAAACAACGGTGCAATTTAACTTTAAAAGCAATAGATTCAAGGTTCCAATTCCAACATAAATCACGGGGGAATATAGTAAGCAATAAATATGCAACCGTGCATGAACAATGTAACATCTCATCTTTCTGACTCTTTTCTCTCAACAAGACTCGACTCAACCAAAACATTACCTCAGATACCAGGAATAATATCCGATCGATATCCAAAACAGCACACCATACCATTGCTTCAGATACCAGGAATACTATCCGATCGATATCTAAGCCGCGCTCAATACCATCATTTCGGATACCAGGAATAATATCCGATCGACATCCGAAACAAGCGCCCTAGATACCAGGAATAATATTCGATCGATATCTAAGCCGTAACTCAATACCATCATTTCGGATACCAGGAATAATATCCGATCGATATCCGAAACAAGCGCCCTAGATACTAGGAATAATATCCGATCAATATCTAAGCCGTAACTCAATACCATCGCTTCGGATACCATGAATAATATCCAATCGATATCCGAAACGAGCGCCCTAGATACCAGGAATAATATCCGATCGATATCTAAGCCGTACACAACACTGTCGCCTCTAATACCAGGAATAATATCCGATCGATATTGAGGTCGCACACCAGACCGCCACTCTTTACTCTTTTCACATTTTCTCACACACATGCATGTTGACACAACCTCGACCCTAATATGTATGTCAATGTTCACAGTTTGTAGCAACGGTTATTAATCTCAAAGCTGAATATTCGTTCAACATAAATCTCGGTCTTAAACATTCTTACAAGTCCAATTTCTAACAGTGAGCCTTTAAAACAGTATATTTGTCAAACAGTTCTTTAAAAACTTTTAAAACCTTTTTCCAAACAGTCCCTTATACAAAAAAAAAATACAAAAACTGTTAACTGCCCCGGGTCGCTAGAGCGGGTCGCGCGAGCGAGGAGAGGGTGGTCGCTCGAGCGGGTCGCGCGCGTGAAGGGGGGAATGGTTCGCACGAGCGGGCTGCGCGAGCGAGCCTCGCACAAGCGGGTCGCGTGCGCGAGTTCGTGCAGTTTCATCATCTTCCTTGTTTTCCCCTGTTTTCAATTTCAAACTGTATTTTTACCCATTTTCAGATTCTGTTCGTACCAGGACATGTAATATATGGATCTCTTCGGTTTTTCGCGTAGATTAAGAATACGCGATCAATTTTAACTAATACGGATTGTATCGCTTAATTCTCGCGATTAAAGTTAGAGTGACAAAACTTTAAATCAACGATAAGTCACTATATGAATGAATTTCTCCGTAGGATTCGAACCGTAGCTTATTGGGACTAAGATCTTTCATTCCCAATTCATAAATTTCATTTTGGTTAAGATTTACAAAACTCCAATTTCAAGCTTCAATGGTGAAATACATATATATACACATATACACACCTATATATACTGAAATACATGTATATAGACATGGTGAGTGAGTTTATAATACTCACAGAGGGCAAATATACAGATAATTTGTGACCGAGGATTTCCGCCATCGATTCCGTCGTTAGAAATTCTCCTCTGATTTCTCTCTTTGATCTTGAGATATATACTATGAATGTGTGTATGTATATATATATACTGTATGTGTGTTAAGTGTGTGTTGTCTTGAGAGAGCAAGAGAGTGATTGAGAGAATTTGAGAATGAGAGATAAGAGACTGTGAGATTGAGAGAGAGACACTGATACATATATATAACGTATGTGTTTTGGGCTCCAAGAAAGGAGAAGATTTCTCCCGATGTGGTTGAGCTCACGTGCTCCCACACCCCAAACGCGGTATAGGCACAGATTTAAAACATGAACTGGTATTTTCCGGTTGAAAATAAAAATACGGAAAATAATATTAGCGTAGGAATAAATTCCCAGGTTGTACAAAAATATAGATATCGATTTTGAAACCATAGAAAGTATTTCCATATTTAAGAAAATTACGGTTTGGCCCCAGACATACATTTATAAAAGAAATAAAATTAAATACTCAAGGAAATGAAATGCAATATTTATTTATTAATGAAAAAGAAATACAGGGCGTTACAGCATGGCAGGAGTTCCCTATACTTCAGTGGTGGGAAGTCTCATGTATGTGATGTTATGCACTAGACTTGATATTTGTTTTGCCATTTGCTTGGTTAGCATGTATCAATCGAATCCAGGTCCAGAGCACTGGACAGCCGTTAAGCACATTCATAAGTACTTGAAAAGGACTAAAGATTATATGCTTATGTACGGCAGCGATGAGTTAATTCCAGGCAGCGATGAGTTAATTCCAGTGGGATACACTGACTCGGACTTTATGTCAGATAAAGATTTAGAAAATTGACATCTGGACATCTTTTTACCTTGGGAGGTGGTGCAGTCAGTTGGAGGATCATTAAGTAGACATGCATTATAGACTCAACTACAAAAGCTGAGTATGTGGCTGCTTGTGAAGCCGCAAAGGAAACTGTTTGGCTCAAGAAGTTCCTTATGGAACTTGGGGTGGTACCAGCATCACTGTCACCTAGTACACTATACTGTGATTATAGTGGGGCAGTGGCTCAGTCCAAGGAGCCAAGGAACCGCGGAAAGGGAAAGCACGTATAGCGAAAATATCATCTAATTCGAGATATTGTTCAACGTGGAGATGTGATTGTCACCAAGATTGCCACCGCGGACAATCTTGCGGATCCATTTACAAGGCCTTGCCACAAAAGATCTTTGATCATCATCTAGATAGTCGAGGTCTCAAATGTAGTCCTGAATGGTTATGAGTGCAAGTGGGAGTTTGTTAGGTCTGTGCCTTCAAACCATTTCTTTATGTATAAGATATTGACATTTTAATATATGGATATCAGCTTTACAATTTATTATGTATGTTTCTTTCATGAGATGATTGTTAATGCTTAAATATCATAGTAAGTAATTCGTGTATGTATGAGATGCATACAAGTGAGATACAAATTATTATTCATTGATACTTTGAATTTGTCATAGTGGATGATAAGACTGGATATCTCATCAGGTTTACACTGTACCATAATTAACTACCATTGGATGGAGTGATGAATTTCAATCACTAGAGTTTAACTCTTGGTTAATATGCTAGTGCTTGTAGTGCATTGACGGACCTGAGCTTTCCTATTGATGCTTAAGGCTGTCAACGGTCAATAGGAACTCATAACTTGTATAAGGTACGCGCGTGTTCTTAATCTTGAGATGATTATGAACACAGACTATGGATATGACTGCTTTGACTTACCAATCAGCGAGGTCTTAAAGATCAATACCTGGGTATCTTGGGTATGTCATGTTCATAGGGTTGTAAACATATATTATCAAGATAGAATCTACCCTCTGATTCAGAGTAAGCACTCCCTTGAGAATGTCACCAAGTTGATTACTGAGATCTGCAGTCTTATTGATAAGTAGTTGTCAATATGTTTGGTAATCATGAGAGGTGAATGGGACTCAAGAGGAATACAAGAAGTAATCATGATTTGGTTTGACAGTGATAGTTATCTGACTACCTGAATATGATTACGAATGCTGATGGTATATGGACATTAGTACACCATACAAGTCTAGTTATCGCTTTGGATACGTTCTTTTGCGTTGGAGTTCAGTTATCGTTTATAGTGGAGAAAACGTTAACTGATCAGTTGGTTAGTTTGCTGATCAAAGAGTTTGGTCATGGAAATTAACAACTGGTCTGAGCCAATAATAAAGAGCCTCGGAGGTCCCACTCTTAGCTCCACTAGGATGCTTGGAAAGGCACATGAGGATCTTGTCAAGACGGGTTCGATCTATTGAAGTAGTCTCGATCGATTAAAGTCTAGACAGGTTCGATCGATCGATCGAAGGTGGTTCAATCGATCGAATCTTCGATCGATCGATTGATCGAAGCCACTTCGATCGCTTGAAAGTTACGTCGGTTTTGGGAATCTATAAGTAGGGCAGCTGCGTCCAGAAAATAAAGTTCATCATTTATTATATCAGAAGCTGCAGAAAATATTTTAGGATTCCCAAACCTTCTTATTATCCCCGTTAGAGTTCCTACCAACTCTAGCCTCTCCAGAAGCATCCATAGGAGTCATAGGAGTGAAGACAACCTAGTGGAGGCTGCTGCACCATCAAGAAGTTAAAGATTTCAGAATTGGGTTCAAGACACAAAGGTATAATCTCCTGTCCCCTCTTGTACGCATCTATAGAGTTAATGAGTAGTAGATCTGGGCTACCAAAAATTTTTGTAACTTAACTTTTTCGCTACACGTTTAAAATAATTTTAAACCAAACTTTTCCCTCAACTCGGGGTGGTACCAGCATCACTGTCACCTATTACGCTATACTGCGATAATAGTGGGGTAGTGGCTCAGTCCAAAGAGCCAAGGAACGGGAAAGCACGTAGAAAGGAAGTATCATCTCTTTCGAGATATAGTCCGGCGTGGAGATGTGATTGTTACCAAGATTGCCACAGCTGACAATCTTACGGATTTGTTTACAAAAGCTTTACCACAAAAAGTCTTTGATCGTTATCTAAATTCTTTAGGTCTTAGATGTAGTGGGTTGTAAGTGCAAGTGGGATTATGCCCTCAAACCCGGTCTTTATGTATTTGACATTTGACATTTAATATATGGATATCAGTTTTTATTTCATTATGTATGTGTCATTAGATGATTGTTTTAATCATTAAGTAGCATAGTAAGTAATTCGTGTACATATGAGATACATGCATGGGAGGTACGAATTACTATTCTTTAATACTTAGAACTTGTCACAGTGGATGATGAGACTGGATATCTCATCAGGTATACATTGTAGCATGATTAACTACCATTGGATGGAGTGATGAATCTCAATCGCTAGAGTATGATACTCTTAGTTAATATGCTAATCCGTATAGTGCATTGACGGACCATGAGATTTCCTATCGATATTTAAAACTGTCATCAGTCGATAGGAACTCATAACTTGTACAAGGTATGTGTTCTTATTGTTGAGATGATTATGGACACAGACTGTGGTCATGATTGCTTTGACATACCTATCAATGCGGTCTTAAAGATCAATACCTATATATCTTGGGTATGTCATATTCATAGGGTTATGAACATATATTATCAAGATAGAATCTACCCTCTGATAAAGAGTCAGCATTCCCTTGAGAATGTCACCAAGTTGATTACTCAGAACTATAGTTTTGTTATAAGTAGTTATCAACATGTTTGGCAATCATAAGAAAGTGAATGAAACTCAAGGTATGGAAGAGGTAATCATCATTTAGGTTGACAGTAACAGTTTATCGGACTACCTGAATATGATTACGAATACTGACGGTACATGGACATTGGTATAACTGTCGCTTCGAATATGTTCTTTTGCGTTGGAGTGAGTTATTGTTTTATTGTGGAGTAAACAACAACAGATTAGTTAGTTGATTTGCTGATCAAAGAGTTAGATTATGAGAATTGGCAACTAATCTGAGCCAACAATAAAGAATCTTGGAGGTCCCACTCTTAGCTCCAGAGGATGCAAAGAAGACAGGAGGGAAAGAAGGCAATTGATTGGTGTCCATCCAATCGATTGGTATGGCAATCGATTGGCATCTATGGCAATCGATTGGTAAGGTAATCGATTGCCATTTATCGGACATTAGGTTGGTGGAAATACTTATATGTAGGAGACCTACATCCAGAATATGTTAACTCATCATTTTTGAAGCCCTAGGTCTCCAGAAACTGTTTTATAATATTTCCATAGCCTTTTCTCTCTATAGTTGAACTCCCACAAGTTCTTGTCTTCGCGAGAGCATCCAATAGAGACATAGGAGTGAAGATAACCTAGAGGAAGCTATAGGATTTTCCGAGAAGAAGATTCAATCGAAGTTTGATTGTATTCTGAATTGGGTTCAAGACCTATATGTACTTTTCTTCTCTAACATACTCCTAGATTCACATGAGTAGTAGATTCTAAGATTCAAAAGTTTTTGAAACTAATTTTTCGCTGCAAATTCTATTTTTCATAACATAATTCCTTCGTCCCTTTCATATGAGACCTATAAATGGTGACCACTACTTGACCTCCCTTTGATCTGCGTACATAAGCATAAAAGCAACTAAGCATATAACATTGCAACTTTTACTTAATTGGCATGGCTTTCCCAAATTCATCAACATACATTCACATAGGCATGAATTAAGCAACTATTAACAACAACTATAACATTAACATAACTAAACACCCAATTTTGGGATTAGCACACTCACCTCTTTGATTTACTAGCAAATTAAGCCTAGAATTCCCAATCTCTTGCAAATACCCAACTCAAATCCTGCCGGTGTTAATCCTACATAGTTTTGATACACTGAAAGTTAACACCCAAGAATGGTCGTCGAAAAAACATTGCCGAAAATGAAAATAAAGAACATGCATGTGATCCTCTTACCTCCACGAGTTCAAAAATGGTCTCAGTTCACAAAATGATCATCGGGCGACGAAGATACAACAAGAAACATCGTTGGAACCCCCGTCGTCTTTGCCAAAGCTCTCGTCTCTCTCTTTTTTGTAAAACTCAGCTGTGAATTGTGTCCATGAGACACATATGCTTACATGCATATGTGTTCAAAGAATTTGCATTATTTTTGTTTACCTCCCCCTAGTTTCTTTAAGCTTTATAATGAAACCCCTATGTTAATCACATTAACTACCCACCTTTTCTTTATGGATTTAATCTAAGTCATGTGTGGGTCCCAAACGTGGTCCCACTTATAATGTGAGGTTGCTATTAAACCTACCAATTATGAACGATTTTCAAATAGGCCCTCACATGGGTACCCAAATTGGTCCCCTTTACCTATCATAGACATAATAATATCTTTAAACATTTAAACAAGTATTCATATAAACATATAATAGCATCTAAATACAAATAATTCTAACTAGACCCTCATTGGGCCCCACTTTTATACCAGTCCTACCTTTCACGGGACTTTCATCTGTGTCCACATTTGAACACCCGTTTCACATGTGAGTTTATAACCCCACCTTAAACCATCTTATGTATTAATTGTCTTTAATTAATATGTACTAATACCATATTAACCTTCTTTTTTTTTTGGGAATGGGTGTTACATTTCTCCCTCTCTTTTAAGAAGTTTGTCTCTAAACTTATTCTTACCTCATCAGTCAAACAAGTGCGGGTATTTCTCTCTGATCTCATCTTTTCGTTCCCAAGTTGCCTCTTCAACGCTACGATTACGCTAGAGGACCATGACCAACGGAATTGTCTTTGTTCTTAACACTTGATCTTTTCTATCTAGAATCTGTACCGGATGTTCAACATATGTCATATCTTCTTGTACTTCCAACGATTCTGGTTCAAGGATATGACTCGAATCCAACACACATCGTCTGAGCATAGATACGTGGAACACGTTATGAACATGTGCCAACTTTTGTGACAAATCCAACTTGTAAGCTATTGGTCCCACCTTATTTAGAATCAAAAAAGGTCCAACATACCTTGGACTCAACTTACCTTTCTTACCAAACTGCGTAATGACCTTCAAAGGTGAAACCTTCAAGAATACGTAATCGCAAACCTCAAACTCTAACGACCTTCTACATGTATCGGCATAACTTTTGTAGCGACTTTGTGCCACTTGTAATCGTTGCTTAATCAATTTATCTTTGTCAGTGGTGATTTGAATAATTTTTGGCCCTAGAAGTTGATTTTCCCCAACCTCTGTCTAACACACGGGTGATCTACATTTCTTTCCATATAATGCCACAAAAGTCGCCATTCTAATACTTCTCTGGAAACTATTGTTATAAGAAAACTCAATTAACGGCAAGTGAGTTTTCCAATCAACCTTCAAATTCATAACACAGACCCTAAGCATATCCTCTAGAATCTTAATGACCCATTTCGACTGTCCGTCGGTTTGCGGGTAAAAAACTGCAATAAAATGCAAAGATGTTCCCATTGCTCTTTGTAGCCCTTCCCAAAATCTGGACACAAAACATGTGTCACGATCTGATACTAAAGATACTGGTGCTCCGTGCAATCTTACTACCTCTTTAACATAGAGTTCCGCTTAGGGGTGGGCAAATAGTTCAGTTAACCAAAATTCGAACCGAACCGATCTAATTTTTTCATTTCAATTCAGTTAATTCAATTAAAAATTTCAGTTTAGTTTCAGACTAAGCTATACATTTTTTTTCAGTTCGATTTTTGGTTGCACAGTCCCAAATCGAACCAAACCAAAAAACCGAATTTTTTTTTTTGTTTATACATTATTAATATATTTTTATATGCAACTATATATATTACAAAAATATAAGTATATTATATATAAGTAAATGTAAACATATATTTCTTTGTAATATGAAAGAAAAATGGGAAAAAAAACATATCAAAAAGTTATGAAAATGAAAAAAAAAAAAAAAAGAAAAAGAAAAGAAAGAATGGTTTTTTTAAAATTCGGTTAGTCGAATTTCCAAACCGAATCTAATCAACCAAAATCGAACCGAATCGAAATATAATTCAATTCAGTTTCAATTCCCATTTCTCCAAACCGAACTGAATTTGTCCAAACCGAACTGAACCGAACCGACCGAATGACCAGCCCTAGTTCAGCTAACTTCATCAGGTCAGTGGTCTTAATCGGCAAGAAGTGGGCTGACTTAGTTAACCGATCAAGGATCACCCAAATACTATCATTAGATTTAGGAGACCTCGCCAATCCAGAGACAAAATCTATCGTAATTTGCTCCCATTTCCATTCCGGTATTTCCAATGGTTGTATCTCCCCCGCGGGTGATGTACAAGCTTTAGTAATTGACAAGTCATACATTTAGCTACATGCTCAGCGACTTCACATTTCATCCCTCTTCACCAATAGACCTCCCTCAAATCTCTATACATCTTCGTACTACCCAGATGTATGAAATACCGAGTACCATGAGCTTCTTCCAAAATTCTTTCTTTTAAATTGCCAACATTTAGCACACATAACTGATTAATATACCATAGCACCCCATCATGCAAACTAAACTCTGATCGTTTACTCTTAGGTAGTTCATCCACAACTTTTCTCAAGTTTGGATCTACAAGCTAATTTGTTTTAATCTCTCCGATCAAATCAGGTTGTGCGACGATTCCAGCCATCAAACCACCTTCAACTCTAGGAATCACCTCCAATTCTAATCATTCAAACTCTTTCACTAACCCTTCTTGTGTCGACACTTTCTGATGATTTTTGACTCAAAGTATCGGCGACCACATTGGCCTTACCCGGATGATATTGAATTTTTAGGTCGTAATCCTTCATTAACTCCAACCATATTCATTGTCGCATATTTAGATCCCTCTAAGTAAACAAGTACTTTAAGCTCTTGTGGTTAGTGAAAATTTTACAAGTTTCCTCATACAAGTAATGTCTCCAAATCTTTAAAGCAAAGATTACCATGGCAAGCTCCAAATCGTGGGTTGGATAACTCTTCTCATGAGTTCTCAATTGCCTCACAGCATATGCTATTAGCTTGTCCCTTTGCATAAGAACACATCCCAAGCCTTGACGAGAAGCATCACTGTAAATGCTAAATCCCCCGTTGCTTGTTGGAATTGCCAAAATCGGAGCGGTAGTCAACTTATTCTTCAATATTTGAAAGCATTCCTCACATTCCTTAACCCATTCAAATGGAACATCTTTTCGCATCAGTGTTGTCATCGGAGTCGCAATCTTTGAAAAATCTCAAGCAAATCTTCTATAATACCCAGCTAATCCCAGAAAACTTTGAATTTCTGACACATTAGTTGGTCTCGCCCAATTCATAATGGCTTCTATTTTCTGTAGATCAACTGACACACCATGTTTAGAAATTATATGACCAAGGAAGGTAACACTTGATAACCAAAACACACTTTTCTTCAATTTTCCAAACAACTGCTTCTCCCAAAGACTTTGCAATACCATTCTCAGATGCCTATCATGTTCTTCTGGACTTTTTGAGTAAATAACAATATCATCAATAAAAATGATAACAAATTCATCTAAATACGTTTTAAAGGCTCGATTCATTAAATCCAAAAACGCAGTTGGTGCATTGGTTACCCCAAATGGCATTACAAGAAACTCGTAGTGGCTGTATTGAGTTCTGAAGGCCGTCTTCTCAACATCCTCAGCTTTTACCTTTAATTGATGATATACCGATCTCGAATCAATTTTCAAAAACACTTGAGCCCGTTGTAATTGGTCAAATAAATCATCAATCCGTGGCAATGGGTACTTGTTTTTAATAGTCACCTTGTTGATCTCACGATAATTAATATACATTCTCATCGTCCCATTTTTCTTTTTGACAAAAAGTACCAATGCACCCCAAGGTGAAACACTAGGCCAAATAAATCCCTTATCTAACAACTCCTGTAATTAAGTCTTCCATACTTTCAACTCTACCGGAGCCTTTCTATATGGTGCCCATGAGATGGGTTGTGTTCTTGGCATCACATCTATGCCAAACTCAATCTCCCTCTTAATTAATACACTCGGTAAATCTTCTGGGAATACATCAGGAAATCCTCTAACCACTGGCATGTTAGGGATACATACTAAAAGCCATGCTTTATGTAGTTGATTTATTATTCTTATAACAAAATCAGTTAATCCATTTTTATGAGAATCTGTGTGGGCAATATTTGTATTATATTATTTATTTAATATTATACATGTGTGTCTTTCATTCTACATAGTAGGTGGTTTGGTGTGTAGAGTTCGGCTTATACACGGAAGATTAGACCATCGGATCTTGTAGAATGTAAGATTTTGGTTTACAGTCTTAGATGGATTGGACACACCATCAGTAGAACTGCAGCATGGTGTTGTAGTAGGTTTGTCTTGACTGCGGGAAATGGTATAGTTTTGTCACGCCCCAAAGTACCAAAAATAGGGAAAAATAAATTTCCTTTATGGGTTCGTAGACACGTGACTGGTTGTGAGTGTCACCTGATTGTCCAAACATGCTTCTAACAATAATGTAATACGGGAAGATGACTAAGTTCAGCGGTAGCATAAATTTCAAACTTCAAGTCTTACATGATTAGTATATTACATACCAAAAGATATCCAAAAGATAGATATTACAAGTTCAACTAAGCTATTACATCATTAAACATATTAATAACAGAACTATGATAAAAGAAAAACTCCAAGATCTTTAGCTGGCGAAACCGTAGCCTTCCTCGTAGTAATCTTCACTAGCATAGTCTTTAGTGGTAAAATCTGTATCTTGATCATAGCCGGCTCCGTCTAGACCTGCAAAGGATGGACGTGGAAGGTCCAACAGCATGAAAAGCCGTTATCGGTTAAGCTAAGTGAGGGTCCCCTTAAGGTTACCACCACCAAGGTAAGTTATTATTCATTCCTTCTTATTCTCAAACTATGCCTCGTTAATCTTTTCTTATTCTCAAAACTATGCCTTGTTTAAACCCAATCATTCCTTTCAAAACTCAACCCAAAACTGAACTGACCAACAACATTGACTAAAAGAAGACTTAACTCCAAACACATTTACCAGTCAAGAAAGAACAACACTCGACAATGAATCGCTTGATTGAACACATCACTGATGATCCTCAGAACAAGTGTGCGGGATATTAACAATCACTTGGTCGAACACGTCATGCTGATCGTCAAGTCACCCGCACGTAACCGAACACTTCATGCCGATCCTCAGACCAAGGGTAAGGGATATTAACAATCACTTGGACGAACACGTCATGCCGATCCTCAGGTCACCCGTACTTAACCGAACACGTCATGCCGATCCTCAGTCCAAGGGTGAGGAAAAATAATCAACCACTTGATCGAACACGTCATGACGATTCTCAGGTCATCCGCAGTTGACCGAACACGTCATGCCGATCCTCAGATCAAGAACATAAAACATAACTCTCCAATTGACTTCATGGAATTACCGAAAGACCAATTTTGCAAGAAATATCCGAACATGACACGAAAGTTTACTAATCAACTTTGACCGGTAGTCACATGACGGAAAACGACGCCCAACTTCCCTTATTCGCATAAAATATGCTGTCACGCCCCGGAACGGCAAAAATAGAGAAAAATAAATTTCCTTTTTGGGTCCAAAGGCAGCGACGGGTGAAGTCACATGATTGTCCACACCACGCAGTACTAAGCAATAAGAAGTAATAGTGTAACAACAATGGAGTCTAGGTTCTAATCACAAAGCAACATAAAGTCAACAGAAGTTACTAACTATTACATATCAGAGTCTCGAATCAAATATAAGGCAGCGGAAGTACAAATGCCAAGGCAACATATGCCTGACTACAAAAAGATTCTGAAACGGTAAAGACAACTAGCTACAATTCTAGTCTAGTCTTCAGTTGGCATATGGGTAGTCCTCAGCGTAGTAGTCTTCTTCGGTCTGACCTCCGTCAGGGAAATTCTCCACGGGGACTCCGTCACTGGCATAGCAGTCCTCTCCTGCAGGCCCTTCACCTGAATAGTCATAACCAGGGTGCGCTGGAACGTAGAAATGTCCAGCGGCATAAACGCCGTCAGCTTAATGAAAGCCGAGTGAGTTAGATACTAACAGGGTATCAGCTATTGAAGTTATTACAAGTTATAAGTCGTAACCAAATTAGAACTCTGTGAGGGTAACTCCTTTAATCAAACCAATTATCCGATTACTAATGTTTTACTCATTTTAAGACCGATATCATGTCTAGATAGGGGAACAGACTCGACAGTAGTTCAACTCTATAACACACCATTGCTCATCCACCGCTTTTAAGAACATATGCACAGCTCACCGCATGTCATGGATACCACGTTAGTCCATCCCCCGCTTTTAAGAACATATGCACAGTTCACCGCATGTCAGGGATATAACGCTTTAAACAACAGTACATCATTCTATGCCATGACTTAGCGACGTCTACCAGTGATCACGGTCCACCGCATGTCATAGACACCTTCGTCTGTCTACCGCTTTTAAGAACATATGATTAGATCATCTGGCTATCTTAGGGCAAATGGTCCGGTTCACCGCAAGTCATAGACACCTTCGTCTGTCTACCGCTTTTAAGAACATATGATCGACCAAAGCCCGCCCACGCAAGATTCCCGAATCTTAGCAAACCTACTTAAGTTCAACTCTATTACCGATACATGACAATCCCAATGTGGCCCGACTACTCTGAATGAAATGAACGTTAACTCCAAAGGATTCACAACTATTCCGTTATCTAACATTTTAAACATTATTCGATAGTCTTGTTATTACTACGATCCTATGCTGCATTAACTCATTATCATGTCTGTATTACAATAATAAAGCATGCTGGGAAATACTGAACAGTAAATAAACAACTAAACAGTTATTACATTATCTAAACAAGTAAAATAGTAAACTGTAACTGTCAATCGATTGGTATAAATGTCAATCGATTGGTATAAAAGTGGTGTCAATCGATTGATAAAAAGTTCAATCGATTGGATCACAATCCATGTCAATCGATTGATAAGGATTCAATCGATTGGAACCTGAAAGATGTCAATCGATTGGTATAGATGTCAATCGATTGACACTTCGTCTTCTTCACAGAGAAGACTGCCCAGCAATATATAAACGGGAATACGTGGTTTCTCTTCCATTTCTTCATTCAAACATGTCATAACATCAATGTAAGGCTACCAAGTGAGTTTAGAACTCACCTAGACGTTAGGGGCGTGTTTGGGAATGTGAAATGAAGCTTGGAGCTTCAATGGTGGCTCCTCCCTCTCTTTCCTCTGCTCTCTGTCTCCTCTCTTCTCTTTCTCCTTCTTCTCTTCTTCTTTCTGGTCTTCTTCTTCTTCTTCTCAGTCCATCTGTGTGGGTGTGTGTAAATACATGTATATATATGAGTATATATATATATGAGTGTATATATATATATAAACACACACAAAACTCTCCCTCTCACTCTCTCTGATTTTTGTAAACAGAAATACGCCCAAAATGGGCTGGTATATATAAGGAGAGAGTGTTCACGTGGCTTCCCCCCAGCCAGAGCAAAAGAATCTGCCCAGCTGCCTCCAATCGATTGACATAAGTGTCAATCGATTGATACAATCAATCGATTGAGATAAAGTTCAATCGATTGGTATCCAAAGCAAGTCAATCGATTGGTATACTTGCCAATCGATTGGTATCCAAATTATACCAAGGGTAAGGCCAAGCTCATACAAGTATTAAAAGAAGCATACATGGTCTTATTCACATAATGTATTACAAAAATACAGGGTATTACATCATCCACCACTCATAAAAGATTTCGTCCCTGAAATCCGAAATAAACTGGTTTAAAACAAAAATGGAAACTTCTCTCGCATCTCCGACTCCAATTCCCATGAAGCTTCTCCTTCGTCGTGGTGCTTCCATTGAACCTTCACTAGCGGAATCTCCTTGTTTCTGAGCTTCTTCACTCCTCGGTCTAGAATACGCACCGGTCCTTCGTTGTAGGTCACGTTCTTGTTCACTTCGATATCTTCAAAACTGATCTCGTGCGCTGGGTTGTGGGCACATTTCCTCAACATGCTGATGTGGAAAACGTTGTGTACTCCTGACATCTTTGGCGGCAACGCAAGTCGATAAGCAACCTCCCCAACACGTTCTAGGATCTCGAACGGTCCGATGAATCGCGGCGATAGCTTGCCTTTCTTCTGTCCGAATCTGACGATACCTCGAACTAGCGAGACTTTGAGTAGCACGTGATCTCCAACTGCAAACTCTAGATCTTTCCGTCGCTTGTCGGCATAGCTCTTGTATCTGGATTGCGCTGTCTTCATCTTTTCTCGTACAATCTGGATCTTCTCGTTGGTTTCTCGAATCATCTCGGGCCCAAGTAGTTGAGTATCTCCAACTTCGGCCCAACACAGCGGCGATCGGCAAGGTCTTCCATACAAGGCTTCAAACGGTGCCATCCCTATGCTCGTGTGGTAGCTGTTGTTGTAGGAAAACTCGATCAAAGGTAGATGCTTCTCCCATGAACTCTCGAATTCAATGACACAGGCTCGCAACATATCTTCCATCACTTGATTGACTCGTTCTGTCTGACCGTCTGTCTGTGGGTGAAAGGCTGAACTCAAATTTAATGAAGTTCCCATTGCTGTCTGAAGGCTCTTCCAGAATTCTGCGGTAAAGCGTGAATCTCGATCTGAAACTATTGAGACAGGTACACCGTGCAGTCGCACTACTTGCTCTAGATACATCCGGCTCAATCTTTCAACAGGGTGCGTCATGTTGTAGGCGATAAAATGTGCTGACTTGGTGAGTCGATCTACTATTACCCAAATAGCGTCGTGGTTTTGCTGAGACTTCGGCAATCCAACCACAAAATCCATGGTGATATGCTCCCATTTCCATTGGGGAATCGGTAGCGGTTGTAGGAGTCTAGGTGGTTTCTGATGCTCTGCCTTTACTTGTTTGCAAATAAGACATTGTGATACATACTCGGCCACTTCTCGCTTCATTCCTTGCCACCAGAAGTTTCTCTTCAAGTCCTTATACATCTTGTTTCCTCCTGGGTGGATAGTCATCCTTGACTTGTGTGCTTCGTCCAGAATGTTCTTCCTGAGTCCATCGTCATTTGGCACACAGAGTCTACCTTTGCATCTTAGTGCTCCGTCCGTACTAATACTCCATAACTCGGGTTCCTTTGCGGACATCTTGGCAAACCATAAGTTTAAATCCTCGTTTGACTGTTGAGCTTCCAAGATGCGGCTGATGAGAGTCGGTTGTACAACAAGACATCCAAGGTGTTGTCCTTCTCCTAATTCCACTGGTTGAAGGTCGAATTCGGCTAACGTCTCCAATGCTCGCCATTCTCTAATCAAAATCAAAGAAACCGAAAGGCGCGGCCTCCGGCTCAGAGCGTCGGCTACAACATTTGCTTTACCCGGGTGGTATTGCAAAGAGAAGTCGTAGTCCTTGAGTAGTTCCATCCATCTCCGTTGTCGCATGTTCAACTCCTTTTGAGAGAACAGGTATCTTAAACTCTTATGATCTGAGAACTGGTCGAACTTTTCTCCATACAAATAGTGTCTCCAAATCTTCAGGGCAAACACGATTGCGGCTAGTTCTAAGTCGTGCGTCGGATAGTTCTTCTCATGCAGCTTCAATTGTCTTGATCCGTATGCGATGACATTCCCCTCTTGCATTAGCACACAACCAAGTCCTTGGTGTGATGCATCACTATAAATTATGAATTGTTCACCACTCTTAGGTATCGCAAGTACGGGTGCTGAGGTTAGTCTCTCTTTCAATTCCCGGAATGCATCCTCATGTTTATCAGTCCATTCGTACTTCGTCTCCTTCTTAGTCAGGCTTGTCAATGGTCCTGCGATTCTAGAGAATCCTTCCACAAATCTCCGGTAATATCCAGCCAATCCAAGAAAACTCCTAACTTCGGTCGCGTTGGTTGGTCTGTTCCAGCTCAAGACTGCATCGATCTTAGATGAGTCTACAGAAATCCCATCCTGTGATATCACATGTCCCAGGAATTTAACTTCCCGAAGCCAGAATTCACATTTACTGAATTTCGCATACAGATTGTTGTCTCTAAGAGTCTGTAGAGCAATTTGTAGATGCTTCTTATGTTCTTCTTCCGTCCTTGAATAAATTAGAATGTCGTCGATGAATACTATAATGAATTGATCCAGACAGGGTCTGAATACTCTATTCATTAGGTCCATGAATACTGCCGGGGCATTAGTCAATCCAAAAGACATCACTAGAAATTCGTAGTGTCCATATCTCGTCCTGAAGGCAGTTTTCGGTATATCTTTCGGTCGAACTAGCAATTGATGGTATCCTGAACGCAAATTGATTTTTGAGAATATCCTTGATCCTTGTAGTTGATCGAACAGGTCGTCTATCCGGGGAAGTGGATACCTATTCTTGATCGTTACCTTATTCAGCTCCCTGTAGTCGATACAGAGTCGTAGCTCTCCGTCCTTCTTCTTCACAAATAGAACTGGTGCTCCCCAAGGCGATGTACTGGGGCGAACAAAACCTAAATCTTCGAGTTCCTGAACTTGCTTCTTCAATTCCAACATTTCTGTTGACGCCATCCGATACGGGGTCTTGGAAATCGGCAATGTTCCGGGTGCTAACTCAATGCAGAAGTCTATCTCTCTCTTCGGCGGAAGTCCTGAGATACTTCGGAACACATCTTCAAAGTCTTGAATAACGGGGATCTGGTTGATAGTAAGCTCCATGCTTGAAGTCTTAATCGTGGCTAGGCAGCTTGTGATAAACATGTCGCTCAACGGTTGGCACTGAAATCTGATCTGCGGGCAACCAGACGTCGAAAAGACAATGGTCCGACTAACGCAATCCAGGTTAGCGCCATACTTAGTAAGCCAATCCATTCCTAGGATCACGTCGAACTCAGACATTGACAGGACTATCAAGTCTGCTGGGAGATTCCTATCCTCTAGTGTCAAGGGACAATCCTTGCACACCTTACCTAACTTAACGGATACTCCCAAGGGCGAAACGGCATTAAGGGTCGGCTCAAGTGCTAGGGGTAGCAAACCCAAATCACGTACCATCTTAATAGCTATGAAAGAACGGGCTGCACCGGTATCAAACAAAGCTCTAACTTGACAGTGAAATAAAATGAGTGTACCTTCCAAGTTTTGCTGTTCCTCTGCATTATACCCTGCATTGTCAGGGATGATGGCATTCACCCTAACCTGTCCTTGCTGTCCTTGAGCAGGCGCTCCATAGTAGCCTCCACGTGGTGCTCGACAATCCTTGCTTATGTGACCAGGCTTGTTAAAGTTGCGGCAAACGAGGTCATTACGCCGGTTGGTCTTGGGGGTTGTGCAATACCTTGAAATATGTCCGGGCACTCCACAGTTAAAATATCCATCAGTGTTTTGTCGCTGGGCGACGGGCTGTGCCTGAGGTGGTCCTCGCTGTTGATTCTGTTGTCGAGGAAAATTTGTTTGGGGCTTCCTTGTCCCATCCCATGTGCGTTTAGTTCCCTGAAAGTTGTTGGTCTGGGGTTTCCATCCTTGATTGTTCCTTGATGATTGCACGGGAAAGTTCCTTGGTTGGAAGGTCCTGGGTGGAGGTCGATTCACTGGTGGTCCTTACACAGGGTAAGCATCCTTCTCTAAACTTGAAGCAAGACGGACAATCCCTTCAAATGACTGGCCCAGATGGCCTATCATCATGTGCCGGAGGTGTGGGTTGAGTCCTTGGTGGAATCGCTTGACCTTCTTGACGGAGGTGTCTATCATGTGCGGAGCGAAACGGGAAAGTCGCTCAAATTGTGTAGTATACTCTCTGACTGTCCAGTTTCCTTGGGTTAGACTCAGAAAATTCCTCTCTTGTTGGTCTCTTTCATCCTCAGGGAAGTACTTCTCGAGAAATCGAGTCTTGAATGCTTCCCAAGGCATTCTCCTTGCAGCGTCGATCCCAATCGTAGCTCTCTCGGCCTCCCACCAGTCCGCGGTGGAGTAAGTCAGTTGAAATGCGGCTAGACGTCTCTTGTCAAGCTCACTACACTCCAGGGCTTCAAAGATTAGCTCCAACTCTCGTATCCATTGCTCTGCTTTCCAGGACTCTGCCATGCCGTCGAACTTCTCGGGTCGCAGGCCACGAAATCGTTCCAACAGCTTATCGCCTGTCTGCCTTGGAGGGACAAAGTGGTTGTTGCCATTGTCGTTGGTGGCATGATTGTAGGTATCGCCGATGTGCTCCATCCGTTGCATGAAAGCTTCGAAGACTCCAGTTGGGTCCATACCCTCGGGAATAGGTGCTCCCAGTCGTGCTTGGTTCCTTGTGGGTCCCACCATAGTGATCCGTGTGAGGTGTACCTATGAAGGATCTAACGATTAGCTGACAATCTTCTCGGGGAAATGATCATACTTAAATAACAGGAAGCATAACATGAATCAAAATCACAACCATAACATAACAATGAGATGATAACAGAAATAACCAAGAGAAACGATCTGCCATATATATATACCCAAAAGATGTACAGCGGAGTACACAATAGATCATCTGTGTACCGCGTAGTACATGATCCTATACAAGATCTAAACAAAAGAAAGATATACACAAAACCACTACTGGTGGCTACCTATACAAAAAGGCTACGGTCAATAGTTGTCTATGTAAGCGTCAAAAGTAAGTGGACAACATGTCCTAAAGTCAAGCGTAAAAGTCTAAGTCCTAAAGGTACTGGACTCAAAAGTTGTCCACATCGGATCCATAGATGGAAGCCTCGTCCTCTGGGGCAACCTCAGACAAAACATCATCCTCATCCATGTCATCGTCATCCATCATGTCCTCATCCTCTATCACAACATCCTCGATCAGCTCGGGTCCATCATGCTCCACAACAGCTCCCAAATCTCCTGCATCAGCGGCCATGTCAGCCTGGGCTGCATCAAATGCGGCTGCAAGTGCCTCAGCCTGTACCATAGTGTGGATATCGCAGGTTTTCAAATTTTACCCACTTTTTAAAACATTCTTTTTCAAAATCAATTTCTAAAACAAATGAGTCGCCACTTAATTTTTAAAAGGAAAAATTAAGAAACCATTTTAAAGCAAACTGATCTTTTGCGAAACCAAAGATAAACTGGGTCCGGGGATTATGGAATGAAAGGGGAAGGAGCCCGGCGGACTAAAACACCCCCTTTCATCCTATCTCACGATAGGCCTCTACTCAACATCCTTTTTAATCAAGTTATTAATCTAAGCATGCCCTCAATTAATACATATATAGGTATACATAACACAAGCATGTTGAAAGGGTGCAAAATTGCTAATGGTAAAATATCATTCATAAGTCACATAATTCAACTAGCAAACATCATGATATGCAATAGAGAACTAGGAAACATACCCGGGATCCGGCCGCGAATATCAAACGTGCAATGCATGCAAAAATAAACCTAAGAAAGGTCTCTAATACATATATACACATAAGGCAAAACCTAAGCTAAGGTGTCGCACATGGGGTCGAAAAAAAATCAATTAAAATCAATAAAATAGATTAAACTAGAGAAGGGTTGAGAAATTGTACCTCAAAGCGCTACAAAACAAAGGTTAGTACACATGCCTTAGACAAGATATAATATCAAAAGGTAATTAATCATAGGTCATGTTCAATTAAATTCAACTAAGTCCAACTCCATCCAAGAACTAGTTCTAACTATAAGCATCAATGTACATGAATGAATGAATGATTATGACAAGGGTGAGACATGAATTTATTCACTAATTTGGATCCCTAAGCCTCTGGGTTTAATCTAAATTATCATTATTCAAAACAAGGTTTGGGTACTAAGCCAATAGGAGACCATTATAGTTGAAACAAATAAGATTAGATGAAAACAGTAGCAGTTTTTTTTGTGATTTACAGAGAGCAGACCAGACGTTCAAAAATGGAAATAAAATACTTTTGATGGTTGGATCTTATTGATTTTTGGATATGTTATGCCTCTGTGAGTCTCGTTTCTAACCCAACTTGAAAATCAAGATTTCAACGGTTAGATCTCCGGGAATATGGAAAATACTAGACCTCACTCAGGATTCTGCAACTCTCTGTCCAGAGATCTTGTTTGATTTTATAAAAATAGTAAAAAAATGAGAAACACTTAGATCTTTTTAGGGTACCTTCCTAACACATTAAGGTACTTATAAAAAATTATTTGAGACCCCAAAAACTTAATTAGGGTTCTGATTTATTAATTTCAAAACGGACTTACTATTCTGAAAGTATTTTAAAACTCTGGACAGATTGTATTTAGATCACAAAAACCATGATCAAACCCTTCTAATCACAAGATCTTGATAAAACAAAAATCACAGTGGTAGAGCAATGTGTTATGAACATTTTCCCGTTGGTTTCATTCGATTCCAACGGTCGGATTGCAAACTAAAAATCCTTGATCAAAAACAGTTTGTGAACCCACTGTTTCATTTTGTTAGTTCAACTTTGTTGGTTGGCCTCAACTATTAGAACATGAAGTTGGGGCTCAAACCAAACTACTTCTTCTACCATTTGATGGTCATTGAAGACTATGAGGCATACTACACTTATGGATCTTGATGAAGTATTGAAATGAACTTCCACTTATGGATCTTGATGAAGTATTGAAATGAACTTCACAAAATCTTCAAATAAAGAATTCAAGCCTATGGACCCAAGCTTGAATTCAACTTATCACTCCTACCATTTGATGGTCATTGGAGTCTAAATATAATTAACATCTACTCAAAACCTCTTTGGAGTTAGAGACATACATGCTCATAGGTTCTAGATGAAGTATGGAAGACTTCTTAAAACCTAAGAGAAAGATTAATCCAAACCATGGGAATAGATTTGAACTAACACATTTTCTCCTACCATTTGATGGTCATTGGAGTCTAAATATAGTTAACATCTACTCAAAACCTCATTGGAATATAGTAAGGATTCCATAAGATTCCTTAATGGAGAGGTTCAAGTTATGGATTGAAACTTGAATCTCACTAATTATATATAGATGAAAATTATGGTTCATTCTAACCTCCATGTAGATCATGAGATCTTAGAAGTTGAAGAATCAAACTCAAAGAGGTTCAATGAGATATAGAAGATCTCATGAGCCTTTTGAGTGAAATAGAAGTAAGGAAAATCAAAGATTACTTAGAGAAACTAAGATCACTCCTACCATTTGATGGTCATTGGAGTCTAAATGAAGTTAAAACCTAATGAAACCTTATTGGAATATAGTAGGGATTCCATAAGATTCCTTAATGAAGAGGTTCAAGTTATGGATTGAAACTTGAATCTCACTAACTATATATAGATGAAAATTATGGTTCATTCTAACCTCCATGTAGATCATGAGATCTTAGAAGTTGAAGAATCAAACTCAAAGAAGTTCAATGAGATATGGAAGATCTCATGAGCCTTACAAGAAATGGTAGAAATAAGAAATCAAAATTTGCTTTGAGAAACCAAGAACACAAATTCTTCAAAATTGAATTTATTTTAAACCCAAGGCATCAATTAGACCCAAATCAATGAAATAATATGAGATTCAATCACAAGTTCTAAGTGGTGTGTGATGAAATGAGGTAAGAAGAGAGGTTTTGAAAATGTGTAAAGTTCCTAGAACTATGAACTTGTGATTGAATGGCCTAATTCTATCAAGTGATTGAGAGGTTACCTCTAAAACCTCAAGGGATTCTTCAACTTCTTGTGAAGATCTTCCAAGATTTCAATATTTTCTTCAAAGTTCTTCAAATTCTTCAAGCTTCTTCAAGAAATTCTTCTTTTCTCTATATGATTTTGTATCTCTCTCTCTCTAAATTCAAGTATATGTGTTGATTCAAGTATATTCCAAGTATATCAAAAATGGAAGAGAAGGTTTGTTTATATAGACCATCAATCCAGGGATAAATGGGTAAATTCGGGGTGGAAACCCATGTGCAAAGATTTCTTCTAGAACATGTGAGAAAAGCAGTCTGTTACAGCCAGCGGCACTCGACGGGTGCCGGCGGCACTTTCTGAACAATTTTTCTATTATATATATATATTTGTATTAATATCCCCCATGTGCATGGTATCAACCATGTGCATGGTATATTTTGAATATACTACTCTCTTTTTTGTATTTTCTCTTTTTCCAAGATTTTTTTATTTATTTTGTCCTCCCATTTCTTTCAAAAGAACTCTTTATTATTTTTATTTTTCTTAAAATCTGGTTCCCAGACTGGGTTTCTCACGCGTTCTTTATTATTCGGGTTTCTCCCGAATACCCAAACTCTCTCTCTCTTCCTTCTCCTTTTTATATTTTCTATTTTAATTTTGAAATTTGCCTTGAAGAATCATTTAGAATTTTCTGGAAGATCTTCGAATGTCACCGGTCATTGTCATCATCGGTCTTTGAGAGGTAACCAATCCCCGAATTTGACGTTTGGTCAAAATTGGGGTGTCTACACATAGCCTGTGCCAACTCCGGTGCTCCGATCTCGAATCCATGGGGATGTGCAGCCATCTCTGCGGCCCACTCAGCTGCTAGCTGTGCTATAACTCCTCCTGGTAAGACTGGTACTACTGCATCATCACCTGCGTCATCACCTGCGGCTACCTCCTCTTCCTCTATCGGATAACCCTCTGCAACTACAATATCTACGCCAACTGGCACGTCCATACCGGCTGGGTCCACGGGGTCCTCCTCCTCCGGATCATGCTCTGGCTCCTCGTCATCGGTGTCCTCTTCCTCTTCATCCTCCATCTCCTCGTCGTCATCCTCTGGCTCATCGTCGTCATCGCTCTCATCATCATCCTCCGGATCCTCATCTGCTCGGGGTGCATCAGCCATGTCCTCTTCTGGTGGGGGTGGAGGTGCTGCTCTAACCTATGCAAGTAGAACCTGGTACGAAGAACGGTCTCGTAACATCAATAGAGAATCCTCCTCGATGCGTTTGAAGGTCTCCTTGCGGTAGATCATCTCCCGACGTATCATTTCTGGGTCCTGGGTCCCAAATCTCTGCTGCTCGATCTGCATGTCTCGCTCTGTCTCTACAATAGCTCTCTGTCTAACCTTCCAGGCATAGTACTCTGGATCTGCTGGCGCAATACTACTCTCATACACATAGTGTCCTCCGAACTCGTCTGGAACGAACAGCGGCGGTGCCATGCTACCTGAAAAGGGACTACCTTAAGTCAGAACTAATCTTAATACTCATCTATAGAATCTCAAGATTCTAGGACCAGATGGTGTGGGACAATCTGTGAGCGAAAAGGTATACAACCTAGGCTCTGATACCAAAAATCCTGTCACGCCCCGGAACGGAAAAAATTGAGAAAAATAAATTTCCTTTTTGGGTCCAAAGGCAGCGACGGGTGAAGTCACATGATTGTCCACACCACGCAGTACTAAGCAATAAGAAGTAATAGTGTAACAACAATGGAGTCTAGGTTCTAATCACAAAGCAACATAAAGTCAACAGAAGTTACTAACTATTACATATCAGAGTCTCGAATCAAATATAAGGCAGCGGAAGTACAAATGCCAAGGCAACATATGCCTGACTACAAAAAGATTCTGAAATGGTAAAGACAACTAGCTATAATTCTAGTCTAGTCTTCAGTTGGCATATGGGTAGTCCTCGGCGTAGTAGTCTTCTTCGGTCTGACCTCCGTCAGGGAAATTCTCCACGGGGACTCCGTCACTGGCATAGCAGTCCTCTCCTGCAGGCCCTTCACCTGAATAGTCATAACCAGGGTGCGCTGGAACGTAGAAATGTCCAGCGGCATAAACGCCGTCAGCTTAATGAAAGCCGAGTGAGTTAGATACTAACAGGGTATCAGCTATTGAAGTTATTACAAGTTATAAGTCGTAACCAAATTAGAACTCTGTGAGGGTAACTCCTTTAATCAAACCAAATATCCGATTACTAATGTTTTACTCATTTTAAGACCGATATCATGTCTAGATAGGGGAACAGACTCGACAGTAGTTCAACTCTATAACACACCATTGCTCATCCACCGCTTTTAAGAACATATGCACAGTTCACCGCATGTCATGGATACCACGTTAGTCCATCCCCCGCTTTTAAGAACATATGCACAGTTCACCGCATGTCAGGGATATAACGCTTTAAACAACAGTACATCATTCTATGCCATGACTTAGCGACGTCTACCAGTGATCACGGTCCACCGCATGTCATAGACACCTTCGTCTGTCTACCGCTTTTAAGAACATATGATTAGATCATCTGGCTATCTTAGGGCAAATGGTCCGGTTCACCGCAAGTCATAGACACCTTCGTCTGTCTACCGCTTTTAAGAACATATGATCGACCAAAGCCCGCCCACGCAAGATTCCCGAATCTTAGCAAACCTACTTAAGTTCAACTCTATTACCGATACATGACAATCCCAATGTGGCCCGACTACTCTGAATGAAATGAACGTTAACTCCAAAGGATTCACAACTATTCTGTTATCTAACATTTTAAACATTATTCGATAGTCTTGTTATTACTACGATCCTATGCTGCATTAACTCATTATCATGTCTGTATTACAATAATAAAGCATGCTGGGAAATACTGAACAGTAAATAAACAACTAAACAGTTATTACATTATCTAAACAAGTAAAATAGTAAACTGTAACTGTCAATCGATTGGTATAAATGTCAATCGATTGGTATAAAAGTGGTGTCAATCGATTGATAAAAAGTTCAATCGATTGGATCACAATCCATGTCAATCGATTGATAAGGATTCAATCGATTGGAACCTGAAAGATGTCAATTGATTGGTATAGATGTCAATCGATTGACACTTCGTCTTCTTCACAGAGAAGACTGCCCAGCAATATATAAACGGGAATACGTGGTTTCTCTTCCATTTCTTCATTCAAACATGTCATAACATCAATGTAAGGCTACCAAGTGAGTTTAGAACTCACCTAGACGTTAGGGGCGTGTTTGGGAATGTGAAATGAAGCTTGGAGCTTCAATGGTGGCTCCTCCCTCTCTTTCCTCTGCTCTCTGTCTCCTCTCTTCTCTTTCTCCTTCTTCTCTTCTTCTTTCTGGTCTTCTTCTTCTTCTTCTCAGTCCATCTGTGTGGGTGTGTGTAAATACATGTATATATATGAGTATATATATATATGAGTGTATATATATATATATATAAACACACACAAAACTCTCCCTCTCACTCTCTCTGATTTCTGTAAACAGAAATACGCCCAAAATGGGCTGGTATATATAAGGAGAGAGTGTTCACGTGGCTTCCCCCCAGCCAGAGCAAAAGAATCTGCCCAGCTGCCTCCAATCGATTGACATAAGTGTCAATCGATTGATACAATCAATCGATTGAGATAAAGTTCAATCGATTGGTATCCAAAGCAAGTCAATCGATTGGTATACTTGCCAATCGATTGGTATCCAAATTATACCAAGGGTAAGGCCAAGCTCATACAAGTATTAAAAGAAGCATACATGGTCTTATTCACATAATATATTACAAAAATACAGGGTATTACATATGCTATTAAAGGTTTCATCGTTATCTTACGCGTTCATACGTTTCGTAGTTTAGTTCATTAATAATATCCATTTATACTTTCGAAGTTACGTCTATACATCCGTCAGTTTGTTTTATATCATAATATACTTACGATGAGAACTTACCCAATCATTATCAACACAATAATCGTGTTGTACAACATACTTAAAACTTGGGTATGAACTTTCAACGGTCATTAAACTATATTCATAACAATGGAAAACATAGCACATAGCTCATAGATTTTTAACATGGATTTAATACCAATAAACATATAGATGAAACCCTTAACATACTCATCTACGCGATAGCACTACCATAGCATAAGATTTTCATAACACAGGTACCGAAAAACTAGCATCAACAATCAACACCATGCATAAACAAAATATCGTACAAAAAGCTACACAATCTGCCAGGATACATTTTCACTGTGTTGACTGAAACAACATGATTTATTTGGGCATGATAAATTGCTTTGTAGATCAAACTCAAAACTAGAACATTATAGGTATTTGGATCATCTTCATGTGCAAAAAAAAATCTAGCTTCAATTACATTTTTGGGCTGCTCAAAATATTTATTTTACTTAGACATTTCTATATTTTCGGATTTCTCTATCCCAGATTTATAGTACTGCGTTGTACGTGAATTTCACCTATGAATGAAGGGTTTTTAGACTGAGATATAGAAGAGTTATTTGTAGATAAATGAGTTTGCTTTCACCACAAAAAAACCTAGCCTCTTTATGATTTTTGAGCTGCTCCAAAAATTAATTTTACTAAACTGCATTCTGCTGAAAGTTTCTGTTTCCCAGATTTATAACACTGCGTTGTACATGAATTTAACCTATGAAGGAGGGATTTTCATACTGAGCTATAGAAGAGTTATTTGTAGATAAATGAGTTATCTTTCACCATAAAAAAACCTAACCTCTTTATTATTTTTGAACTACTCCAAACGTTGATTTAACTAAACTGCATTCTGCTGAAAGTCTTAGTTTTTCAGATTTAAAGCACTTGTCTTGCATGTCATGAAAACTTCAACACAACAACATCAAACTCCTACTGCACATTAATACATATTATATATGTTCTAAATTGAGTTAGATTACTTACAATTACTCACCAAAGCTTGAAATTGAGCTTGGATGTTGATTTGAGCTTAATGGAGCTTGAACTCAACTTTAGATGGTGTCACCTTCTTCTTCTCCTTGTTTTTCTTCTATATTTCCATGGGATTTATAACTCCCAACTCTCTTTCTTAACTTAGGTGCAGATTATGAAGGCAAAGAGTGTCAAGTGTGTGTGTGTGTATGCATGTAGGTGTGCTTATATAGGAGAGATGCATGTGCTAGGTGTCATGGTGCATGTGTACATGCTATGCCATGTGTCCAAAAAGTGAACATGTGTCCAAGAGGGTGGCATGTGGCTGCCACATGGCCGACCATGTGGGGCCCACCTCAGGTTGTGTGCCACTTCCTCAATTTGCGTGCATAAGTTCCTCGATATACGTGTCGATCTCAATTTATGTGCAAACGGGTATTGTTTCTAATGTCCGAGTCCGGGTATGGGACTACGTTAAATCTTATTACGATCAAGTCGGTACGGTTACTACAGTCTAATCAGTAATTCTAAGATACGTCAAAATCGTCACCCAACTAAAATAATAATATAATAATATAGTCGGTCCAATACAGAAATTCAAAAAGCTGATATTATTAATGAAAGAAAATTACAGGTGTTATAAGTTACAACTCACCATGCTGATACACTTTGTGTATTAAATGGGACCGACTTGGGGTAATTATCTTTATACTGACTTATAAGATAATTAATACCTCATGACTATTATGAGTGCTTATGCTCTAAATCCTAAGTTAATTTATAGACATGTACATTTGATATTTACACTTTGATTCCTAAAAGGGTGAGATCCTTAAATGGGTCAATATCTCATTAGATTGGGTGACAATATTAATTGTGTGGTGGATATTAATTAATGATGGAATCTGTGTCTCAATTTTGGGATTGATGATATCCCCTTGAGAAAGCTTATAAGTTTTGATTATGTCAAACCCTGCAGGTGGATTTTGTATCCGACATATCAGATAAGTTAAGCAGAGGATCTCAAGGAATTTTAAGAGATTAATTAAATATAATTGTCAGTAATTATATTTAATTAATGGATATCTGTAATCTTAACATGGGAGATAATAAGCATTTAATAACATGGAGCTCGAAATATATTTTTGAGATAAGGGTGGGAGTGCAATTATAATTCTTTAGTGGTATGAATTATAATTTATGGAAATAGGAATCTGATTCAGTTCGGATTAGGGTATTATAAGGAAGCCTATTCCTTATTACTTCTTATGGTCCCTATCGTAGCCTATATATATGCTGCTTTGGCTCTCTCCTCAGTTTGCGTTTTTCCATCAAGAGTATTATAACTCGGAATAGAAAAGAGAGCGCAAAAAGAGAGAGCAGAAACATAAAGGATTTCGAAGGAGCCCACACTCAGTTCGATATTCTGTCAGTAAAGGAATATGGTAGAAGATCGTGAGCTGTTATCGAGCCCGTGTTCTCGATTAGTCTACTACAGCAATCCGTTTTAGCAGTTTAAGGTAACCCTAGTTCCGCCCTTGTAGGATTATTGTATAGTTTTCACGTAATTTTTGCAATACCAACTTATACGCTCTATCAATGGATCCTGGGAACGCAGTTTCCTAACATGGCATATCTTCCAACTTTAGTTCAGGGCTTATAGCATCCAATATACTACAAAGAAAACCTTTGCACCCTTCCCTCAATAAACAACAAGCCTTGACGGTAGACACAAGATATGGTGGTGACACAACACCTACCCCTTGGAAAGAAAAGACCCTACGAGTCGGTGCTTGAAACTATATCCTTTCATTCTCATAATCAATGGCCACATGATTTACTGATAACCAATCCATTCCCAATATGACATCAAAATGTTGAAATACCAGTGGTAATAGTTTATCAATTAACATTTCATCATTGATTTTGACTTTGCAATTTCTATAAACTCTTGAACTTATCAAAGATCTTCCCAACGGAACATCAATAGATAAATCATATTCTAGAAGTTCTAAGGATACATTCATGTTCCTAGAAAATTAGTGTGACACAAACCAGTGCGTAGAACCGAAATCCATTAATACATTAGCAGGTGTTGAAACGATTAGAATGTGACCTAACACAACTATGTTAGCAACGATGGTTTCTCCTGGGTTAAGCTGGAAATAACAGCCCTGACGTTGTTCCCTTCCTTGTGGTGGTTGTTATTGAGGTGGTCGCGGTATTGGTGCACCACTCGAGGTTGTACTAGAGCCTCCTTGCCTCAGCTTAGGACAGTTTCGCATTCGATGTCCAAGCTCCCCACAATTATGGCAAACCATCCCACTATCATCGGTATGCCTCATTGGAGTATAAGTATTTGGCCTCACTCCCGGACAATTCTTTGCCACATGCCCCATATGTTGACAATTGTTGCACACCATTATCGGTAGATTACACACACCCCAATGAAACTTCCCATATGTGTTACACTGCGGCTTGTTACCTCCACTACCTAAGGAACTTCCAAAACTTTGTCTTTTCGAACTCCCTTGACCACTACATTTGCTTGACCCCGGTCTCTTGTGTTGTTGAGTTAACAGTGCTTGTGAACTTGTTGATACCCCATATCTCTCTCGGCGATTGAATCTACATCCAATGCCTCTGTAACTTTATCCAACCGTTGCAGTGATACTTGGCTTCAAATCTCATCCCTAATCCCCGTCACAAACTTTCTAGTTCGATCCCCTTCATTCAGTACTATATTTTTAGCAAATCAAGCCAAACTTATGAATTTGGCAGAGTACTCCCGAACTGTCATCCCTCCTTATTTTAGTTCCATAAATTCCTGAGCCTTCTAATCCTTGAATGATTTTGGGAAATATTGCCTCTTAAAGAGTGTTACGAATTCCTCCCATATATTTGGTTTACCTGCTCCCAATTTTTTACGCCACCAATATTGTGCTTCCTTCTTCAAATTGTCGGCAGCATATAGAACTTTGTGAGCCTCAGAACATGGTAAAACTCTGAATATCCTTTCTATACTAGACAACCAAAAATTGGCTCGCATTGGATCAGCCACTGCCCTGAATAGTGTCAGTTTCTATTTGTAAAATTATGAAATTATGGTCACCTCCTCCCTCGATTAGGATTCGGTTGATTGTGTCTCCCCTCTATCGCATGTATTTCAACAACTTGTACTAACCCAGCTACCACTCTCTCTATTTGCATAGGTGGTGTTGTTCTTTCACCAGACATTTTTTCTCTGGCATTCATAACACATTTTTATACACATTACTTTAATACTTTTCAATACATGCTCAACATCATTCAACATGCTAAATAAACGTGTATGTATGACGTATACACATTAATCATTTATGTATATAATGCGTCGTAATCATCACTCATCCCAAAGGCTCTAACCTATTGCTCTGATACCAAAAATTATCACACCCCAACCCTCCTCGGGTAGATTAGGACACGTGTAACAAAGCCAAGATACCAAATCAACCTCCAATTATTAGATAAGTATGAATTAGACAACATAAAAGAACTTCATTGACACAAAACAGCCCTAAGGGAAAAATTGTCATTAACAAAGTATAGCCATATTTTACACCAAAAGATAGATCTTTGAGTCCCAGTTCTGACGTAAAAAATGGTGCTCATTTCTGTAAAAGTCAACGGTTTGAAATTTTGTACGCAGATCGATCCAATTTAAACAATTTCCCGCAGAATGTCCCCCAAGAGGTCTGGATTGATCCTCCCTTTAACCCGGATCGATCCGGGTTCTGCAGAATGCATTTCTGCTGCTAAAAACTATGTTTTTACCAATTCAAAACATACTCAAACTTAACCAAACTTTGTGGGAACATCAAAAACCATCAAAAAAATATTTCCAAGTGCTTCTAAACATCAACACAAGATATATCTAAGCATGCTGCAATTACAAACTCATAAATTCATTCCTAGGATCATGAATTTGCTCCCAAAATACACATTTTGCCCAACATATGCATAAGCTTCCAACAAAGAGAAGTCAGGTTTAGTTTTACATTCAAAAGTTACTAAATTCCTCTCAAGTTCCCTCTAAACATACATAAACTTGTGAGGTGCCAAAATAACCCACATCACAAAGACATATAACCAACATTAAATCCACTTGTCATATTACAAGAACTCCCTAAAACACAAGTTATTCCTAACATTCCTAGTGCAAAAGTTACATTTGAAATTAAATCCATCTAAGCATATAGACCCGACCACACATATTTACAACTCTAAAACCCAACCCATCACACGAATCATTTCCTATCATTCTCTCGTTCTGTGATGGTCATTCAATAACCACAACAGAAATATATTTTCGTTTAAGTTTTTTCTTAGTGAGAGAATTAATCATACTATTGGAATGCTAAGTATGTAAATGCAACAATCATCATAAACATCAACAAATTGATCTCTGGAAAGTCAAGTAACTCCAGCCACCACCCCCGAGTCCTTCATACCCCAGAACTTCTCACTATTTTGTCGCATATAGCGTATCACACTCTCTTGTGACCCCGAAGGCATCACCGTTTTATTATTATCGTCGTCACCACGCCCTTTCCCTTGAGGGCTTCCTATCCCTTACATATGGGACCTATAAATGGTGACCACTACTTGACTTCCCTTTGATCCACATAAGCATAAATACAACTAAGCATATAACATGGCAACTTTCACTTAATTGGCATGTCTTTCCCAAATTCATCAACATATATTTCACATAGGCATGAATTAAGCAACTATTAACAACTACAACATTAACATAACATAACACCCAATTTTGGGATTAGAACACTCACCTCTTCGATTCACTAGCAAATTAAGCCTAGAATTCCCAACTCAAATCCTACTAATGTTAATCCTACATAGTTTTGATACACCGAAATTTAACTCCCAAGAACGGTCGTAAAAAAAACGTTGCCAAAAATGAAAATAAAGGACATGTATATGATCCTCTTACCTCCACGAGTTCAAAAATAGTCTCAATTCGCAAAACGATCGTCTGACGGCAAAGATACGACAAGAAACGTCGTCGAAAACCCCCGCCGTCTTTGCCGAAGCTCTCGTCTTTCTCTTTTTTGTAAAACCCAGCTATGAATTGTGTCCATGAGACACATATGCTTACATGCATATATGTTGGCATAATTTTCATTATTTCTGTTTACCTCCCCCTAGTTTTTTTAAGCTTTATTATAAACCCCCATGTTAAGTACATTAACTACCCACATTTTCTTTATGGATTTAATCTAAGTCCCATGTGAGTCCCAAACATGGTCCCACATATAATGTGAGATTGCTATTAAACCTACCAATTATGAACCATATTCAAATATGGCCTCACATGGGTACCCAAACTGGTCCCCTTTACCTATCATAGACATAATAATATCTTTAAACATTTAAACAAGTATTCATATAAAAATATAATAGCATCTAAATGCAAATTATTCTAACTAGACCCTAATTGGGCCCCACTTTTATACCAATTCTGCCTTTCACAGGATTTTCATCTGTGTCCGCATTTGAACACCCTTTTTACATATGGGTTCATAACCCACCTTAAACCATCTTATGCACTAATTAACTTTAATTAACACGTACTAATACCACATCGTTAACCTTCTTTTCCGGGTCCGGGTGTTACAACCTCTTTGCAAAAAGTGTGCAATTTTTCTCTTCTTTTTGTTTTTCATTTATTTTGAATTTTTTTTTTTTTTTATGTATTTTGGATGTGTTTGTTGTTGTTGTTGTTTTTTTTTTTTTTTTTTTTTTTTTTTGGGGGGGGGGGGTGGGGGGGGGGGGGGGGGGGGGGTTGCTGACCTTTTCAAATGAAAGGGTTGGCTCTAAAAGAAAAATATGAAAGCCATGAGATAAATGCACTTCAACTTGAATTCATTCAAGAATACATTTAAGTATTGAAAATTTCAACCAATTTTTTCTAGGTAATCCATATTTTAACTATTTTAAAAAATTATTTAGCTATTATATAAAATCTAATACCTTGATATTCGTTTTTGTTTCAATTTTACGGAGTTAGATTACACAGATCAAATATTAGAACTGATTTCTAGTGGTGGTGATTGAATGGTTTATGTTAATTAAGTTGATTGTATTTCAGAGCTATCTAGACATTTTTTTTTAAACATCAATGTTAGATATAAAATATTGGTTTATTAGTTTAATACTTAGTGGTTACTATTACATTATTCTTTTATGTGACTTATTAGATTGATGGATGAAAAATTTTGGTTGGAAGGAGGATGATATTTGAATATGGTTCTTGAGTTGATTTGTATATTTTGAATTGTGTAACAAGTTTTGATGTATATGAATTCTTGAATTCTTGAATATTTGATTACCAATAAATTATTTTATTAAAAAAAATGTGTTTTAAATTATTTATGATTGTTTCATTAAACAATTATAATAAAGTCATAAACAATGTAATTATTTATGACTTTTTTTTAAGTATTATTTATGACTGTATCAGTTAAAAAATAGTCATAAATAATTTGAAAGCATTTACTTTTTATAACTACTTGTTTAGAACTGTCGTAAAAACATTAACTATTTATGACTTTTTTTTTACCAAACTCGAACTTATTTATGATTGCAAGGTTATGACTTGTTTTAAAAACTTAAAAAGTCATAACAAGAGTTTTTCCTTGTAGCGGTTGAAGAATATTGTTTTATTGAGAGAAAGCATACAGATGATGATGATAGATATATAATAGGTGGAATAATTAGGACTCTTCCATCATATTGGAGACTTATTATAGCAGATATATTAAGCATTAACAAACCATATACTGCAGTGAAACTAATATTTTTTTAGAAGCAGTTGAGTGTGATATGCACCCATTGTTTATCAAACTTGAGACCGAACCATGAGTTTAGATTTAGATTCCATAGTGAGAGAGCATATTAGTGAAAAATATAAGATATACCGAGAACTTAGTAGAATAGGTTTTCATCCAAACAATGCCATTTTATTGTATGCTACGAGCCACTTCAAAATTCATGGCCTAAAAGCTCAATTCACACCTCTCCACAAAAGATGTCAATGAATTAAGAGACTTAGAATCAATGTTAGAGAGAATAGAAAATGAGTCGAGTACTGAAAACAAGTTGGTTTGTATAAGAGCATTAGATCAAGTGGAGCAAGGAGTGATGGGGAATTGCCAACAAAGATAAATGATATGTGCTTTTGATAGATAAATATTTATTTTGTATGTTTTATTTGTGTTTTAATAAATTGGGAAAATTAGATGGGGATCCTTAGTTAGGGAAATATGTTGGTGTTAGGACAACTAAATATTTGCATATTTGTGTAGGTTCCTCACTAAGTAAATGAGGCAATTAAGGTCCATTAGTGTCATTTTATTTTTAATTAATGACAATTATACCCATAAAAATAGTATTCTCAGCCCTAGAGAGAGAGAGAGAGAGAGAGAGAGAGAGAGAGAGAGAGAGAGAGAGAGAGAGAGAGAAAGACAGAGAGATCTGTTTCTCGGCGGTGACCGGATAAGATGGCGAAGACTGTTAAGGTTTTGAAGCGACCTCTCGTTCGCCTTTTCATGTCTTCGATAATCACAAATAAAAGTTGAGAATTAACCTCTAATGATCTGTGAATTTGTGATATCTATATATATCTGAATATATATATATATATATAACATTCAGAACATAGCAGATTTTCCAAAGTGGATGGCATGTTTGGACTTTAGACTTCTAGCTTTAGAGGATATTTAAATGAATTAGATCGGCAAAGTGGGTGATTGTCACGCCCCGCAGTAACAAAAATAGAGAAAATAAATTCTTTTTTGGACCCGTAGGCCATGATAGTTAAAAGTCACCACATTGTCCATAACCAAAGTCTAATCATCAGAGTAATGATTCAAACCACGCATTGTAAAGTTCTAAGGTCGATATATAAAATCAAAGTCCAATACTAACTATTACAAAACCATGAGTATTTGTAGAAACATAAATAAAGTATTATGGCATCATATGCTGATTACAAACTTACTATTACAACAGTCTCTAAAAACATAAGCATAAACTATCTACGGCGAAGCTTCAAGTCTTCAGCTCGCGTAGTAGTCATCCCCAGCATAGTCTTTATCATCATAGGCTCCTAGTTTATCACATATTTTGTATAAGTTTATTTTTGTAATTGTGCAAAATACCATTCCCGGAGCTTCTAAGTACATTATTTACACACATTTCATGCATAACCCTCGTTTATACTGTTTGCATCTTTCGCACGGGTTGTATAAGTGTTTTGTCGGCCTTTTTGGCAATCTGAGTTGGGAGGCAAAGTCTCGGTTGAAGATCACTTCCTTTGTGGCCACTTCGTGCTCAATTTTGAACTCCAAGACCATATGTTTGGAGGTTGTTCTTATCTTGATAAAGCTAGCCCTGCGAGTCTTCTTCACGTGGCCGCAAATTTCACCTCAATCAGAAGTCGGAGCGAGAAGTTATGGCAATTTTAGTGATTAGTGTGCAAACTAGTTGAGAAGCTATGAAGATTCAATACAGAGAGGCATTCGACCGGTCGAATGACCCTGTTTCTGCACCCTTTGTTTTAAAAGTTTGCCACTCCGAAGGCTTTGTATAAATACCCCATTATAACTCGAATTTGGGGTCTTGACCTAATCTTAGAGCAGCTTAGATACCCCCTCTTTAACCCTCTTGTATTTCTCTAGGTTTTCTTTTTTATTTGTTCATAAATTAGTTTAGGTTTAAAGCTTGTAAGTAAGATTGTAAGAGATTCTTGAACTTTCAAGCTTGGTTACTTTGTTGGAGCATTTATTGGAGTATTTATTGAAGTCTTTGTTGGATTCTCTCTCTCTTGGAGTAGGTGCTTGCATTAATGGTGATGTCTTTTTACTCCTTAGATGTTGATATTAATGTTAACATAGTGAAATCCATGTGTAGCTAGTTTTCTAGGTTAGGGGTCATGAACCCACCTATGGATCTTTGTGTTTGTTGAAAGTCTAAAGGGTTTGGATCTTCCTAAGTGATTAAAGAGTTTTGGGTTTGTAATATGCTTGTTTCTTTACCTCCAATGTCATGCAATTGGGGTTATTGAATCTATATTACCAATCCAACATTTGCCCTTAGTTCCTTCAAGATTTCATCCTTCATAGTGGGGTTGACAACCCACATAGCCTCTGAGGAACTTTGTTCACTTAAGAAGGCCCTTCCAAGTCCCTAAGGCTTATCCTTGTGTGATCCAAGGTTGGTAACATGACCCCTAGCCCTTTCTCTCTTAATTAAATTAGACTTGTTGATCTAGTTCACTTGTAGTAGTTAATTTAACCGTTTTCTAAACTAGTTAATTTAATTAGTTGTTGTTTCTACCTTAGTTTTCCTTGCATGTTAGTTTTAGTCTTAGAGTTTGATGTCCTCAAATCAACCATCTTTTCTTTCTTTTTGGTTATGAAAGTAATGTATTCGAGTTTTGAAACTATAATCTTCCGGTCTAGTCCCCGTGGAAATCAACCTCGTATTTACCCGAGTATTACTTGTTACGATTGATTTGCACTTGAATCATACATATCCCGAGAGTGAACAGCTCCATCCTCGTAGCCTCTATCCATGTATGCATCTCCTGCATACTCATAACCCTGGCCAGTTGGACGTCGAATATCTAGCGGCAAAAAACGCCGTCAACTACTAAAGCTGAGTGAGTGTAGATACGTATAGAGTATCTACACATATGCAATATATAAATAAATAGTAATATTTAAAGGATCATCTCATCGTTCGCTTTCATGTATGCACCAACTCAATATATATCAACGGACGTCATCCCTGCCAATCCCAAATAAAACATAGACTCTTGGATCTACATCTCACATGTAGCTTTACTTCCCACTTTCCTATCCCAGCCCGTAGCCTAATACATTATGACTCATCAAACTAGACACATAGTCCCCACTGTACGGCCACAACGCCTCGATCTATTCTGACCAATACGCCCATACATTTCTCTTTCACAACATACACCTCTTAGTCTTGATCATGGACTAAAGTGACCTATCCCTTAGCCTCGGTCATGGATTAAAGTAACATATCTGTTAACCTCTATCGGACTTCTCGTCTCGGTCATGGATTAAGGTGATATTCATTCAATCTCTATCGGACTAAGGTAACATAGGTAAACCATAACATCACATCAGTACTCAACTAAGTCTGATCGCATTTGCAATTTTCTCAACACACAACCAATCTCGCATACTTGACTATCTCAACTCATTAAGATCCCACACCTAACATCGTACGATTTTCACGATCATATTCAATCTCTATCGGACTAAGGTAGGTAAGCCATAACATCACATCTGTACTCAACTAAGTCTGATCGCATTCGCAGTTTTCAAAACACACAACCAATCTCGCATACTTGACTATCTCAACTCATTAAGATCCCACACCCAACATCGTACAATTTTCATGGTTGCATTCACGCGTACTGATATAAATAGTATCGACCTCTACGGTTGATATACCCACTACTATGCACGTTGGCTTCTCAATTCGATTAACATCATTATATAAATGGTTCTACTGTTTAATGCATTAATCCATTATTCAACGTGTGTATTATTCCAATACTATATCACCTTGTCACTTATTACCCCATAGTCGCATCACAGAAGTCTGGATCGATAATCGGACGAGAACCCCTTATATAACAAACAAATGAAGCAATCCATATTTTGTAATTGCCAATCGATTAGGAAACTTGGTAATCGATTGGATCCAAAACAATGTCAATCGATTGCAAACTTTAGTAATCGATTGGGAAACTACCAATGGCAATCGATTGGCAAACTATCCAACCGATTGGGTCCATACTGATGGCAATCAATTGATATAAACGCCAATCGATTAGGACTTCGTCTTCTCTAGTGAAAAAAATAGTCTAGCCCCTATAACGTCCTTAGGACATATTAACTACATCCAACCTCCACTAAAACTTGTAAAAACATCCTATAAAGGTAACCAAGTGAGTTGGACTCACCTAGGGTGCATTTGGGTGTGTGTTTGGCTTGTGGAGCTTGAAACCTCAAGGTTTCCTCTCTCTCTCTCTCTCTCTCTCTCTCTCTCTCTCTCTCTCTCTCCTCCTCTACCTCAGTCTCTCTTCTCTTTCTCTTATTCTTTATTCTTTCTTTTGTTTTTCCTTTTCTTCTTCTCATTCTCTTCTCTACCTTGACAATGTATGTGTGGGTGTTTATATATATGTATGTATATATATGTATGAGTGTGTATATATATGAGTATGTATATATATAAATTGTATCTCTCTCTCCCTAACTCTCTGTGTCTTTCCAAAACCTCCGCACAAACACCAACATAACATATATATAGAAAAGAGAAGGGCATGTGGTAGCTACCATCCAATCGATTGGGGTCAGTGGCAATCGATTGGCATTAGATATTTGATGGCAATCGATTGGCATTAGATATTTGATGGCAATCGATTGGATAAGATGGCAATCGATTGGGATAGTGCCAACTACCATGTAATGGATTCAGGTCGGCAGGATGGCAATCGATTGGAAAACAAGGCAATCAATTGGTACTCAAAAAATGGTAATCGATTAGTATAAAGGCCAATTGATCGGGACCTAAAATTCAACAAAGACAAGAATAAATCAAAGGATCTTTATTTATATAAACAATAATACAAAAGTACAATGAAAATACAGGGTATTACAGTGACTGAGGTTAATTGAAAATTTGACATTGATCTAAATTGCATAGTCGTGGGTATCACTACAAGTCATTGATCCAAACAAATCACTTTTAGCCAAGGCTGAAATAAATCAGTTGATTTTGCCATTTTGGTAATAAAGAAAATCTTAAACAGGAGTGAGATGAGGTACATTCCCAAAAAGATAAGTGATAGCCTGATAGGTGCAATGCAATAAAGACAAATAAATGACTGGTGATGGTTTCCTGAAATTTTTATGACCTTTACCAATTGGTTACCAACTTACCACATTGTAATTTTTGTCTTAATAGGTTATAGCAAATGGCATGGTCATATATGTGCTGGCATAAACAATATTGATAATTATAAGATGTTTCAGAAACCAAATTGACTGGTTTTGTTAAATTTATAGAAACGATGATTGGATGGAAATTGTTTGCTTAAATTTTATCTTTGCCACCTCCAAAGATATGCAAAAAAAAAAATGTAAGATGTTTCAGAAACCAGAGTGAGGAATAGTTTAGAGGGTCTAGGGTTTTTTTTTTTTTTTTTTTTATTATCATCTATGTACCATTGGCCCCTTCCCATGGTCGTAAAACTTCATGAGGAACACTAAGTCTCTATTTGGTTCATGGATTTAGTGAGGGAAAGGAAAGGAAAACACTAAGGCTCCTTTTGGTTTGTGAGTTTCTTGTTTTTTCTGACGTTGCAATGAACTTACCTGATCTTCTTTGAACTTTGTTTGTTTTTATGCTAGGATGGTGACCCTCGATTATCCAGTTCAGTCTTATGAAAAACAACCAAGATGGGAAAGTTATAACACCAATTTGGCTTATACTCCACCAGAGTTTTTGCATACATGTACAGCCATGAATTTTCAGTTTTCTCTTAATATATATACAAGAGCATTTTAGCCTGCTTATTGTCATGCAATTTTCAATTCTAGAGGAAAATTTGCTTCTTTATTGGTCAGTTAATTAGTTTGAGACAGCCACATTGGAAAATGTTAGTAGACTTGATGTTTAAAAAGTCTTGGCTTGAGCCTTGAGGTGATAAATGTTTGCAGTTTTAAGCTTTTCTTATGTTCCCAAAGTTGGATTTGTGGCCAATGTTTTCGACATGTATTTTAGTTTATATTTGAGCTACAATGAGAGAATAAATTTCAATCACCTATTATTTGCAAACTCTGAGGCGAACACTTTATGCATCTGTTCATTAATTCAACATCATTACAGAATATGTTTCAAATTTAAATTGTTACCTGTTCATGGCCTGAGTTGAAATGAAGAATATTTCATCCATACTACGTCAAAACAGAGTTCTTTTTGATATATGAACTTGTAGTATAGACTTGGCGTTAGAATTACAAGCAGTTGCATCAATTCAATTAATCCACCTCAACATTGGAGACTAGCTGAGCTACAAAAGATTTTGACCAGTTTGATCATGCATTGCAATGTTCATATGCAGGAACATATATACATAGACGTATAAGGAGTCAAACTTTGCTTGTTACACATTGCTATAAGCTTTGGATTAAACATATGATTTATCTAGTCTTCGCAGGATGATGAAGTTTGGTTTAATCTCCAAGGAGGTGGCAAAGAAAATATTTGAGAAGAAAAAAAAAAAAGACTCAGCAGCAAAAGCTCAGTTTGCACGTGAAAACCATTGTGAATGTAAAGAAAAGCGCTCAAACTCTTAAAGTCGTGAAGAAAACATCAACCCCAATTTCATCGTAGAAAAAGAAAACACCCAATTCCAAAGTTGCATCGGAGCAGTCCAAGAAGCACAAGATCGAGGCTGATGACACTTCTATGGATGACTCAGTCGATGACTATACGTTGGATAAGAAAATGAAGAAGAAACATAGGGTGCATTAATTTAGTTAAGAAACAATAATCTGCTAATTGTCTCATATTATTGTTCTTCATTAGTTGACAAATATTATGTTTTCACATTGTATTGACTACCCTTATCTAGTGAATTCAAAAGTTTAACAATGTAAAACTACAAGAAATTTCACCACTGTTTTAAAAGGTGGTCAAAATGTGGTGAAATTTCACCACATTCATATTTCTAGATTATTCTCAGCACCCAACTTTGAATGTGGTGAAATTTGTGTTTGTGTTTATCAAAGTGGTGAAACTATGATTGTGGTAAAAAATTTTGACATCCAAAATTATGATAGGTAAGATTTCACCACTGTTTTAAAAGGTGGTCAAAATGTGGTGAAATTTCACCACATTGTTATTTCTATATTATTCTCAGTACCCAACCTTGAATGTGGTGAAATTTTTATTTATCAAAGTGGTGAAACTATGATTCTGGTCAAGATTTTCATAAACTTCACATGTTTTGACATCCAAAATTAGAAGAGGTGAAACTTCACCACTGTTTTAAAATGTGGTGAAATTTCACCACATTAATATTTCTATATTATTCTTAGCACCCCACCTTGAATGTGGTGAAATTTGTGTTTATCATCTCAGTGATGAAATTATGATTGTGGTCAAGAATTTCATAACCTTCACATATTTTGACATCCAAAATTAGAATATGTGAAATTTCACCACTATGTTAAAAGGTGGTCAAAATGTGATAAAATTTCACTACATTTACATTTTTAGATTATTCTGGGCATCCAACCTTTAATGTGGTAAATTTTGTGTTTATTAAAATGGTGAAATTATGATTCTGGTCAAGAATTTCAGAAATTGCACATGTTTTGACATCCAGAATTAAAAGAGGCAAAATTTCACCGTTATTTTAAAAGTTGGTCAAAATGTGGTGAAATTTCACCACCATTTCAGAAGGAAACTTCACATTCATATTTCTATATTATTCTCGCTACTGGTTTTATGAGGATCATGTTCAACCATCAAGGAGAAACAATCTACTTCATCTGTCCTATATTTAGAGTCTCTTTTGAAAATTCAAACTTTTAAAGGGGACATTTTTGATTGTGGTTAAAGTTTTAACTTTTTTCAATTTTTACCTTTTGAATTTCAAAATTCTAATGTCACATCAAAGAGAGATGATGTGTTTTCTATGGGCCCAATCTGGGTTTACGATGGGCCCGCTAAGCCCGATTCTTTTACAGAAGTTTTTTTTAAGCAAACCCGTTATCAGCCCTCTATGGAAATACGTACGGCCCGAATTCGTAAACCTTGCTGGTTTTTAGCCCTAAATTATTTAATTGGCCCAAAAAGACAAAAGCAGTTCCATTTGGTTTTACGGAGAGAAATCAAAGAATGGTTTCATTTTGCTAGGGTTTTTTGTGTGTAGTGTAGTATCATCTCCCAGACAGACCAGACCAGACCAGACTGATCCACCAGTTAGTTTTTGAAGAAGAAGAAGATCTCAATAAAATGGGGTTACAAATGCAAAATTACGGTATTCAGTCAATGCTTAAAGAAGGTCACAAGCACTTGTCTGGACTGGACGAAGCTGTTCTCAAGAACATTGACGCCTGCAAGCAGCTCTCCACCATCACTCGCACCTCTCTCGGTCCCAATGGTAACCCAACCTCCCCCGCCCCCCCTACTACAACTACAACTACAACTACCACTACTCTCTCTCTCTCTCTCTCTCTCTCTCTCTCTATATATATATATATATGTGTGTGTGTGTGTGGATTTCTATCCATTATTTGAGGAGTTTGGTTTAGAAATGAGTGGCTGAAGCTAAATTCTTTTGACTGAAAATGATTTGCATTTTGACCCTTCTATGCGTTTATGCTGTGAGTTTGTTAAAAGCAACTACTGAATCTTTAAGGAACATAACTGGAACACTTCAACTGAGCAAATTATCGGACTATCCACAAACCCAGTTATTGTTTATTGCATTTTGATGTTTCATCCATACAAAGTAAATGTATTCCTAGGTTTTTTTTTTTTTGGGGGGGGGGGTAATGGGATATGATGAACCCCAGGTGGCTTGCACCTTGAAAGTGTAAAACTCACCAGCCCCAAAGCATATGATTGTGTTCAGGGGACCCAACGAAAAAAAGTAAAAGAAAAAAAAGAAAATACAAATGACAGTCCGAGGCTGGTTAAAAGAAACCAGTGCCATAGGCACATAATATGATATAGATTATTTGTTTGGAGAACTTTGGAATAATTTTCAAGTATGTGATTGTGTTCAGGTATGAATAAGATGGTTATCAATCATTTGGACAAGCTTTTCGTGACAAATGATGCCGCCACCATTATGAATGAACTTGAGGTCCAGCATCCTGCAGCCAAGATTTTGGTTTTGGCTGGGAAAGCACAACAGGAAGAAATCGGAGACGGAGCTAACTTGACAGTTTCTTTTGCTGGGGAGCTCCTCCAAAACGCTGAGGAGCTCATAAGGATGGGACTTCACCCAAGTGAGATCATCATTGGATACACCAAATCAATAAATAAGGTATATTATATATATATCTATGTTAATATGGGATTCGAGAATAACTTATTATTTGTGTGTTAAATTAAATCTCCGAGAGACTACTTGATCAATTCCATTTTCAGACAGTTGAAATCTTGGACGAATTGGTTGAGAAAGGCTCCGAAAAGATGGATGTGAGGAATAAGGATGAAGTTACCTCACGGATGAAAGCTGCTGTTGCTAGCAAGCAATTTGGACAGGAAGACATTTTATGTCCTCTTATTGCTGATGTAATTATTGCACATCCTCACTTTAATTGCCCAGAGCTTATTCTATTTGAAGTTTCTGATTATCGGCTTAATTGTTTTGCTTTATAGGCATGTATACAGGTTTGCCCAAAGAACCCTGCAAACTTTAATGTGGATAACGTCCGAGTTGCAAAGCTTTTGGGTGGAGGTTTGCATAACTGTACAATAGTTCGAGGTATGGTTTTGAAAAGTGATGCTGCTGGGAGTATAAAGCGAGCGGAAAAGGCAAAGGTGAGGAGGATACATCCATTTTACTTATTATTTGATATTTTTTCTCAAAACTGAACAAATAAAATATTCCTCCCCAATGCCCTTGACCATGGAGTGCAGAGTTTGTTGGTTGCAGGCTAAATATACTGCTTTGGATCCTCGTGGTCCTTGCATTTTTTTTTTTTTTTTTTTTGTTTCTCTATGGATTTTTCCCTTTTGTTTCTTTCTTTGTATTTGAATCTTTTTACCATTGGTTGATTTGATGCTTTGGGGACAAGAAGGTTGTGCCTTTTTGTTAACTTTGCATTGTTATTCACAGAATCACAGAATTCTAAGTTACTTTGGGGGCTGAGGCCTCAAATTTGGATAGTATAAATTGCTTCCACCAAGGGCAAAAGTTTTCAGGATTATCTCACAGTTCTGAAAACATAAATTATGTAGCTCTATGCCGGCAACAATATGTGCTTCTTCTCTTTTCAATTTTAATAAGATCATTGCACATAATATGGGATTTTGGGGGTGGCGTGTTTCAACCTTTGCACTTCTTGCTTGATGAAACAATGTCTCTTAGTGTTTTAAAAGGGTTTAATAGTTTTAATGGTCTAAGAAGCTGCATATACATTGATACACTTTTTTAAATGCTTGTCAAGTGAATTCTGATTGACATCTATTACTGATTTTTCAATATATTGATTCGTGAAGAATTACATGATGAAGATGGGCCATTAACTCTATTTTGTGCATTGACTATAAGTGTTCTTGTTTGCAGCTGGGATACTTTTTGGATTACTGCTAGTAATTGATCTTTTCGAATGTGAAAAGTTGGTCTACTTTTACAATGGAAGCTTATTTTAAATCAGATTTATTAACTTGGTTTTCTGTTTTAATCTTTTGATTACGTTGTTTGTAGGTTGCTGTGTTTGTTGGTGGGGTTGATACATCTGCAACTGAAACAAAAGGAACTGTCCTCATTCATAGTGCTGAGCAGGTAATTTTTCAAACAAATACTTGATTTATTTCTTTTTGCATATGATCATGTGAAGAGCTATTCAATAATTGTTTTCAAATCCAATAGCTCTTATGATTGAAGGTTCTTTTTTCTTTGTATTTTTTATATTTTTACTTTTACTTTTATTACTCCCCTGCCTTTGGGGTCAAATTCACACGTTTTTCCTGGACTTATACGCTGCATATGTTTGGTGCATGCACCTAAGGGAACTAGTGTTGCCTATGTTTGGGGTGCATGCACCTAAGGGAATTAGTGTTACCTAAGTTGGAGAACCCCTGTTAACAAAAAAGATTGCCATTAGAGAAATGTGGAAGAATGAATTCTGCAAGTTATGTGGACAAAAGTTACATGAAGGAAATGATGTATATAATAGAATTAATTACATACCAAGAAGATTCTCTACTTCTCTTACTTAAGTGGGTAGCTTTCAAAAATCCATCACGTGGCATATATACATCGAGGAAAAAACATGTTTTTGGTTTTAGAAGAGACGGTGTGACAGGTTTTGAAGAGGAGTACTATCACTGAGGTGATCAATGTTGTTAATATTGAAGGCATATAACTATGAGGTAGGTTTTTTGATGTATGATTGTTTTAGAAAGTTGGAATCAAAGTTTTTGGGGAAGTGACATAATGCCACCTGCATTTGTTTTTGATTTAAAATTTTTTATTGCTCAGGTTCTAAAAGATAGAAGAAAATGAACAGGGTTTTGGTATGGAAAGGCAATGCAACTGGCTTCAGTTTGGAAAGTGGCAGCTTGCAAGTTGATTAGAATTCGGTTAGTAGACTGTAGAAGGCTTGGTTGACAATGCTTTTTTTCTGGTGTTAAAAGAAATACCAAATGGTGGGTAATGGTTAAGTATTGAATTGGCTGGATAGAAACTTTTGTTTTTGAATAGGGGTTATCAAGAGAAGTACTAAAAGTTAGATGGAAGAAGTTTGGAGGAAGTGAGCTACAGATCTACCCAAGACAACTCCCATAATACCAAATGTGGATGGTCTAAAAATTTAGTGTAGTTGGTGATGAGGATACTGAGAGACTGGAAAGAGCGTTCTCATATAAAGATAGTGAGATTGGAAGAGATAATACTCATCCCAAGGAGGTCGTCTACCTCAATGGAAAATACCCTACCAATCTTCGTTTCTAGTTCTCATCCCTATTCCCAATTCCTGCCTCAATAGAAAACAGAGATTATGAATGCTCCAAAAGGATTTATTGTGTGGAGGTACAAGTGATGAACTTAAATGCCACTTGATGAAATTGAACATCTGTAAACTATTTTGGGGGGGGGGGTGTGTTGCCACGCAAGTGGCTCGGAAGTGCCTATGAAGCTACACATTTGAAACGAATATGGGAGTGAAGCAGGTGATTGTGGCACTAAGGAGGTTAGACTTCCTTACTGGGTGGAAATATGTAGAGATATCAAGAAGGGTCTTTGTGGGACCAAAAAATTTATTTTTAGCATGGACATGTTATCGCACAAGATTCTAGTAAACCGCGTATCCTTAGCTTGTTCGTCCTCAGAGCTTTTAAAGTTCTCAGCAGATAGAAAGGTTTTTCATGCCAGATTAAATGCGACATGAAGAAATCTTGGCAATGGATGCTCTCTTTAGATAGTTGTTATATCTTCAGACTTGGGAGGAAGAGGATGGGGGCAAAATGTGATGGGAGCAACCTTCGACGTGATATCATTCTATAAAGCTCTTAGAGGTCAACTATGAAGCATAGGCTCTTCAAAAAGGTCGCCGAATCTGTACTGGGTGCGAATTGAGTGCGGGTACTGTTTGCTTGCGTCTAGATTCTTTTGGTAATTGGGTGCGGTAGGAATCCATTTGGGTGCAACACATGCGACTGGGTGTAGGTGGGGTTTTATTGTAATTTTTATTTTATTTATATGAAAAAGAACTACAGGTTCTCCACATAATTTTGAAAACTTTGGGGGTTTAGAAGATGATTTGATCTGGAAGAAAAGGGGGCACCAGGATTGCAACCTCTTATCTACGCAATGCAAAATATATTTTAATATTTTATACAAGTACACTGCCGCTCCCGCACCATTCATTTTTGGAAAATTGTCGCAGTGTCCGCACGCGCAATGGTGCTTCCTAGGAGGTCAGAGTTATATGGCATTTACTTGGAACTCAACTTGAAGGACCAAAGGCCCCAATAGAGTAGCATTTTGCTTGTACTGCAATCTGTCTAAAGATATTAACTATTGTCATCTCATGACTAGAAGCCATACCATTGTGACTGGTTCTGTTTGCTTAAAAAAGATGAAGATATCATAAGTAAGTTGTTGCTCGGTGTATGGTGAATGACTTTTCCACCTCTTCGGTGTTTAGCGGTAATGGCTGATCAAAAGCTTAATATATTGAGGACCACCTTACACTTGGTACTAGATCATTAGGTTAGAACCTGTTGGAGATGATTTTAAAGCTCGTTGGTAGTATTCCATGGCACTGTGTAATTTGGGTGATTAAAAATGAATTTGGCTTATTAAATCAACTCATCGAAGGAACAGTTTCTGGTATGTGATTTGTGGACTGTCAGTATATATTCGAGACACTGCAGAGATCATTTTATACATTAGTCCAGCTAGATTACTTTATCTTATGCCCTTGACATTTATGTTTTGCTAACATTTCTCTTTTCCTTTTGGTCTAAAATTAGTTGATAACTAGATTATCATGGCCAAACAATTGTATATTCGATTTCGCATCTATGTTAATATTACAATTTAGCTTTTTTCATAGGGATTAAAGATTTTTATTTTTACTTTGAACTTTGAAAATTTGTGATGGTATGTGTGTCTTCTTGCCTGGGTTAAATGATACTGCGGCTATGTATGGAAGATGCAGAATATTTGCAATTTTGTTTTCCAGATTCAATGTTTGAACTACCAACGCTTCTTTGCATTCAGAATCGTATACGAACTTTCTTTATGTGAATTTGTCCTGAACTTTCTTGGGAAATTTTCAATTGGTGTCATTGGCATCATGCAGCTTGAAAATTATTCCAAAACTGAGGAAGCTAAAGTCGAAGAGCTTATCAAAGCAGTTGCAGACTCAGGTGCAAAGGTTATTGTTAGTGGAGCAGCTGTTGGAGAGATGGCACTACATTTCTGTGAGCGCTACAAGTACGTAGCTGTCACCTGTCTTCTACATTTTATTTATCTATGTTGTTGGCAGTCTGTGTTTGTATTAGGGACAAGATGATGTGGATCTGCAGTTTTAACTGGTGAATGTAGATGCAAGACTGTGGGTGTTCTTTGTATGCTCCATGTTGCACTGCATTCAATGAATAAAAATGCACTGTTATACAAGTCGATGATATCTCACGCATATATTGTTTTCTTTTACAAGACATAGGGTGCGTTTGATAAAACTGAAAATTAAGTACTGAAAACTAAGTGCTGAATTTAAGTACTGAAAGTTTTAAGTGATTTGTATTTACAATACTGAAAACAGTGTTTCAAGAACTAAAATAGATTGCATTCAGTAGAAAATTTTCACTTAACATTTTCAGTGAAGTTTTGGCTGCTTTTTCAATTAAGTGGTACATTATCAAACGCACTAAAAAAATTAAGTGCTGAATATTTTCATTTTTCACCACTTAATTGGGTTATCAAACACACCTACATATTGGCAGGGCAGAGGGAAGGGTTGTGCCAGACAGGGACAACGCCCACCCAAACCATGGAAATATTTATGTTCTATGGGTGCTGATAAGTGATAAGTATACATTTAGACAGGGTGGAGTTGGTAAAGGGGGACTCCTAGTCAAATCTGCCCAGTGGCCATTCCTCAGACTTTCCCTTATTGTGATGTATATCCCATTGGAGTTATATATGTTCCTGTATGGAAGTGCTTGAATATGTAGATGAATATGGATACTCAAACATGCGTTATGATTGGTTCCTCCCTAATTTTCTTACCAAACTTCTCATAGAACAATGTCATTATTGTTATGAAGTTACACTAATAGTTACTTTGTTACCTATAAACCTTTTTTAGAGGCTCACTTAAGCTGCTTTAATAATAGTTTGGTAATTTTTTTTCAACAGAATCATGGTATTGAAAATCAGCTCCAAATTTGAACTCCGACGGTTTTGCCGAACAACCGGTGCTGTTGCTATGGTAAGCACATCATTATTAGAATGTAATCAATTGACACTCTTCGATCTCATACTAACGCTTTTCTGATTGTGACAACAGTTGAAGCTTGGCCAACCAAGCCCAGATGATCTTGGATATGTTGATTCTATTTCGGTGGAGGAAATTGGTGGTGCCAGGGTACAACTAAAATCCTTGCACAGTTTTCTTATTTGAGTCTCTTTCTTGATTTTTCTTCCCATCCATTACCAATTTTTCTTTCCTTGATATCTTTAGGTTACTATTGTGAAGAATGAAGAAGGTGGAAACTCTATAGCCACTGTGGTTTTACGAGGAAGTACCGATAGTATATTGGATGACCTTGAAAGAGCGGTTGATGATGGTGTGAATACATACAAGGTATGGTCTGTTAGAATGTTAGAAAATTATAGTCTTCTGGTAGGTATTTTCTCTCTCAAATCTAGCAAGCCGTGTTTGAATCAAGTTCTTTTGGAAGCTAGACATGAGTGGAACGTGGCAATTAGAATCTGTTGATTCACGAGTTGATTCGAGACTTCGAGTTTCATACAACACGATACAATTCTTGATTTCACCATGATTCACAATTCACAATTTTGAACTTTGAAGTATTAAGTCGTAGTTGAAAACTTTCCACATTTTGAGGGTTGATATTGAATGAAACTAGTGTTGAGTTGTTATTTGGTTCATTTTAAGTACAGTACATACGCCGTTCTCTGCATTTTGTATTTACTTTCTACCCCTACTGACTTACGATTCATGACTCCATACAATTCACGATTCATTATTTTGGCAAACTGACTCATGATTTGACAACGGGCATCAGTTTTTCAGTGGCATCTAGGAGATGATAATGGTATTTGTTTCCATGTCAGGCAATGTGCAGGGACAGTCGAATAGTACCTGGAGCTGCAGCTACGGAAATTGAGTTAGCCAAACAACTGAAGGAGTTCTCTTTTAGAGAGACAGGGTGATCTCTTTGTTACTTTATTATCGCTGTACTTTTTATATCGTCTCATTAGGGTGCTCTCTATAAATTTAAAAGATTATGCCTCTCCTTTCTGTTGAAGTCTCTCTCTTTTTCCGCATATAGAGACTCTGATTTTATTGTATCTTATAGTGTTATCCTGTACCATGGTGTGTGGTAGGTGTCTTATTATTTAAACAACCATATTTAGGATATTGTGACAGCTAAATTTTTGTACTATTATATTGTTTCTATATCGTGACAAAGTAAACTCTGTAAAATGGTGTCATGACATGGTGTTTGCATCATCTCTATATGCTAGTAACAGCTCATTACATTTTAAACAGTATTTTTTGATCTTAAAGTGATGGTGGATGGTTTAACGTGCTAGTTGGCTGGCTCCTTTTATTCATGTTCCATATGCAAACGTGTGCATTGCATCCTAAGACTGTTGCTTCACACTTTTTAAGTTCCCGTATGTCATGTATGTTATTTATTTGTGTATATATGTGTGTGTGTGTGTGTGTGTGTCCATAAATGGTACTACGTAGTGGAGTGCTCATGTTATTTCATGCCCATACGTTAGTTCCCAAAGTCCTACATTTTGTTGGTCTCCACTTCTCTAATAATGCATGGTTGAAAGAACTCATTAATATTAATGGTTAGACCATCTCTCTCTCTCTGTTTTTTTTTTTTTTGGCAGTTTGGACCAGTATGCTATTGCAAAATTCGCTGAAAGCTTTGAGATGGTACCTAAAACCCTAGCCGAGAATGCTGGGCTTAATGCTATGGAGATCATATCTTCTTTATATGCTGAACATGCATCTGGAAACATCAAAGTGGGCATCGACTTGGAGGAAGGTGTCTGTAAGGATATCTCTGCCCTGAATATTTGGGACCTCCATGTCACCAAGTAAGCTGCTTCCTTTGACCAGTGATTTGATTTTAATGGTTACAGTGTAGAATGAGTTCAAGAAGACTTAAGACTCACTTGGGTTGGCTTTGCCTTGAGCGTTTTGGCAGAAGCAGAAGCCCTAATCACAAGGGCACAATGGCAACTAAAAATAATCACTATAACTCTAATTTGCTTCCTGCATCACGTTTGGGCTGAAGCACCTCTGTTCCTGCTTAATCGAAATACATATGTGCTTCCGCACCTCTGTTCCGAACACGTGTTTCAGGGACTCTAAAGTGCTTTCTTAAAGTTATCTAAACTGGCTAATACATATGTTTTGGATCCCAGAAGCGCGTGTGCGTTTGGAAATTGATTCCAAACGAGCCCTTAACATAGCCTAATGAAAACTTCCGCACCCTTAGTCTTTCCTATGTATCAAGAGCTATAGCTGCTTCATTCATGGTTTACTTATACGATACATAACAGAATGTTAAGATTAGTATAAAACGTTTGTTCTATACACTTGTGACTCGACCCAATTTTTTTTTTTTTTTATTGATTTGTTACAATAGCGGAAAAATCCCTATGGAGACAAACTCTCACATGGAAAAAGAAAGGCTACCTTCCAGATTTTGGACTTAAAATGATGTGGCATAGCATAGGGTGGCTGTCTTCTGCAGGTTGAGTCTGCCAAATTATGTGCCCGATCTAGAACAATCATATAGCATTGCTCATGTTCATGTATAACTTTTTAAGGAATTGTTATTATATCCGGTTAACATGAACTCTGAACTACTTATATCCATTAGTGATGATGCCTTTTTGGGATAAGTGGGGTTTGGTGTGCTTGATGAGTTAGAACAGATAAAATAGAGAGAGAGAGAGAGAGAGAGAGAGAGAGAGAGAGAGAGTTTGTATGTGGTTCGGCCTTGTTAATGAAGGAATCTACGTCCACCTGTGTGTCTGAGTACTCCACTAAATATAAAAAACTGCCATAGGGACGGGCCTTGGTGATCCAACAATGGTGACTGGAACTACCAAGGATCAGCTAAGCAGGAATAGTGTTAGGGTTTCTTGGGAGAGGCTAGACAATATGATACGCTTTGTTCGACTGAACTCCAATCCCCCCTAAGGGGGATGGGAGGACTCTTTTATAGAAGGAAGAGTCCTCCCTTACAAAGTATTTTAGTTCAATTAGGTAACCATTGACAGTTGGTGACGATTGTTGTATATCTGGAAGGTTTCCTAATCTGATTAGGAAACTGTGGATGCAAATTTGAGAGGTTTCCTAACCGGTTTAGGAAACTGCTAGAGCCTGAGAACAACGGGACGCGCCTCTGTCAAGCCGAGCCGATTCCGAGCTGTATTGTGACTGGATGGCGCATCCCTACCCGTTGGTCGGGGTGTTCCTCTGTTGAGGCACCGAGCAGTCAAGTTAGTCAGTCATGGATGTCCTCGGGAATGAGGCTCGATATAAATCCCCAGCCGAGTATTTAGCCTTATTTACTTTGCATTGCAAGAGTCTGGTATGAAGGTGCAGGAGAGGGAAGCCCCTGGTTGTTTCATGGAAATGATACATGATGTATGTTATTAACTATTTAATTGTTAAAAAAACAACACAAAAATATGAATGAATTATTCATACTTCAATTTCTTTTTGTATCATGATGTAAAAAATACATGGAAATCATCTAAATTCCTTTTCCATTTGAATCAAATCCTCCTAGAAGTTTCCCTAATATTTTGCTAATGAACTTTGCCATGCATGCATAAGAAAAGGGTGCAGACTATCAAATTATACTAAATGTTGACTTTAGATACCCAAATTACATTGCATGATCTGACCTGGCTTCCTATCTCGAGTACACAGTAGAGTTGGTTAGCACTTAGCAGCACAGAACCCTTGGGTTGAAGAGAAAACCAGCTTATGCTGTTATTATCATCAATCACATTTTTGAGTAATACATAAAGACTATGCATCTACAATTTATGATGGGAATATAGTCATGTCAAGTGAATTTTTTCAATTGTTTTGAAAGTATTAACTTGTATTTCTGGACTTTTCTGCAGGCTGTTTGCTCTCAAATACGCAGCAGATGCTGCCTGCACTGTGCTACGTGTAGATCAGGTAATAGAACTTTCAGTCCATTGGTTTCTTGATTTCCACTTTTATCATAACCTTGTTTATTTAGATTGTTTTGACTTCTCACCTCTCTTGCTTGAGTCTAGTTTCAATTTGGTCAACTGTTTCAGTTGGCAGAAGAATTAACCCAATCCCATCATTTTAGAGAAGTTAGATTGAGGTCTTTTTGTCGTTGATTCCACATCTATATAATGTTTTGTAGTTATTACCACGAGATTCACTTGCATTTGATGTACGCATGCTTTAAATATGACACAAATTGCGAATATTAATCCTTGTTTTTTTTACACCGTGATTCATAAAATATGCTATTTTGTCCGCATTAAATTGGGCAGTTTAATAACTTCAAACAGTGCATCTATGTAAACAAACTGAAGAGTGGATAGAAGTACAGGAAGACTTCTTGGTAGAGAATGTTGGGATTGGGAAGCGTATACAAAACAAGCCTACGAAAAACACAACTCATTATCCTGTTGCCAAACCATTATTATTTCACTTGGCTTCCAGCAGACCAAAACTAAGCTTGCGTACGTTTGTTTGGGTATTATGTTGCTTATTATGACTTCTCTTTTCCCAGATTATAATGGCAAAACCAGCAGGAGGCCCAAACCCAAAGAGAGATCAACCTGCAGGGATGGACGAGGACTAAGTTTTTAAAGTGTGCAACTTTTGTCTATTTTGAAATATTTCTTGAAACCTTTACTTAGCGTGTTCGCGACTTGGTTGTGCTTTTGGATACCAAAGATTTTCATTACAAATTTTGGTTTTTTATCATGAAATATATATCCGTGTTGATTCCACATGCCCACTTGAGTTCATTGCAAATGATCTATGAGATCTTGCACCAGCGAGCTTCAATTCTTTTTGTTTCGATGGCATTGGCCAATTTAGTTTTCTATGTATGTATCTGTTGGGTCGGGGGTGGGGTTTCTTAGTTTCTTGGGGATGAATTTTAGGGATTGCACAACACCAAGCCCCATGTGTACACATATATTAATCAGTTGAATTTTTGCGCGTGGAATAATGTTTTCTTGAGTCATTCCAACCAAATGTTATTGAACGATCAATATTGATATTTGACTTGTTATGAAGATGCAGCGTTATATATATATATATATATATAAAATATGCATTTTGTAAAAGTTTTTTGCTTCCACTTAAACGATGCCGATGAGAATTTACAGTGAAAATTGAGTTTTTATCATCTTTCATACCCTTTCTTCCATTTTCAAATAAAATATCTAGATTGTATTTTTTTTAAAAATAATATTAAGAACTCAGGAGGAAGGAATTGACTTGTATAGTAAAGGTTTTAATTCATTTATATATCCTGTCTAGTTTCCTTCATATTTTTTGACAGTTTGCTTAGGCTTTGCTTAACTCATGGACTAAGTGAAGAAAAGCAAAGAAAAACTTTTTATGCTTGGGCTTTGCTTTGCTCATTGATTAAGAGAAGGAATGTAAAACAAAGGTTTTAATTCATTTTGTATATATCCTGTCTAGTTTCCTTGATATTTTTTGATAGTTTGCTTAGGCTTTGCTTCACTCATGGATTAAGAGAAGGAAAAGCACAGAAATTTTTTTAGTAAACAAGTACTGTGAGAAAAATAGGGGGGGAAAAAAAAATACCAAAATGAAATTTAAAGATTTTTCTATTTTTCTTGAATATAAATTATTTTGGAGAATTTTGAGTTACTAAAACAGTTGTGCGAATTTTTTCTATTATTATTATTTTTTAAATTTTGTGGAGATTTTGGTTTTCCTTATATCTTCTTTCACTAATCGCAAATCATTAGTAATCAAATAAGACGATTCATAGTATTTTCTTTTCTATTCCTTGGTAAATCCGTTGCAAGCATAGGGTTCTCTTAGAGTGGATTTAATAAAGGGTTAATTACATTATACGTAGGGGTAGGCAAATAGTTCAGTTAACCAAAAGTCGAACCAAATCGAGCCGAATTTCAAATTTATGTTAAGTTAGTTCAGTTAAAAATTTCAGTTCAGTTTTCAGTAGCTGAACTGGTTGTGCTTTCAGTTTTCAGTTCAGTTTTTGAAATTCGATTTTTCGGTTCAGTTCAGTTTGAAAACTATATATAATAAAAGCACAACCAAGTTCAAAATTTTTCGGATTAGCCAAATTTCAAAAAAAAATTTCTATATTATTAATATACTTATGTATAACTATATATAATAAAAATATAAGTATTTTTAGAATTGAAAACAAAGAAAAGTATGTTTTCTTTGCAATATAAGAGAAAGAAAAAATTGATTTTTTACAATTCGGTTAACTGAATTACCAAACCGAATCGAACCGAAAGTTTGGTTAACCGAACCAAAATGATCGAATTATATTTCAGTCAGTTTTCAATTCGTTAGCTCCCAAACCGAATCGAATTAGCCAAAATCGAACCGAACTGACCGAATGCCCATCTCTATGAGGTTAAGTGTTCACTTTTGAACCACATGAGGATAAAGTGAAAATGGACCTAACCACAATGGCGTAAAATGTATTTAACCCTAAAATAAATAGAATTTTGGTGACAATTCCCACATTTAGAATTTTCCAGTCTATAAGGCCACCTGGTTTTATTTTAGCTTAAATTCCTTGATTGGGGTCCGAGGATACTTAACCACATCAAATCATTTGATCAATCTAACTGAAAAAAATCAGGACAAAAATACCTCTGTAGAGAATTAACACACGTTCGCTGCAATACACGTCCAACGTTACAAAGCAGGACAGGAGGCAATACACATCGAAAATTACTAAGGAGGAACTAGGCTGCACAAACGATGTCCAGTGGGGCAGTGGCCGGTGACGGTGGAGTCAAGGAGCTGGCGAGTGAGACGGGGTTCGTTTGACAAGATCTCTCTCTCAATATGTGCAAAGCCCTATTTCGTAGCCATGGACGCCAATGGTGAGCGTATCGATGCCAAACCAAAATGGGAGATTTGCAGTGTGCCATTATTTAATGCTCTCTTTTCACTAGGAAGAAAATGTCTTAATCTTTGACCTCTTGTGCGTATATGTGTGGGCGCCGATTTTTCAAAATTTAATGCAACAATTTTGTGAAATTTCACGCAACAATTACGAGAAATTTGGTTCTATCTGGGTTAACTAGCTCATGAAATTGAAAATTTCAAATAGCTATTATGTTAGAAGAGCTTTGAAAATTTCACATAACTGTGATATGAAAGCTGAAGTTATACCACGTATTAGGGCTGTTAAAAAAAAAAACTGCAGACCGAACCGAACCAATTCGGTTGATTTCAAAAATACATCCACTGAAAGAAACCGAACAGATCAGCCGACCGAAAGTGGCAAAAAACCGATCGAACCGAGCCTATTGGTCGATTTTTAAACATGAACATCGACAAAAACCGACCGATGCACACCCCTACCATATAGAGATCTTATTTATGTTGTACAACATTGAACTTAGCCTTGTGAAATTTGTGGCATGAAACATAGGGATTTGTTTGACTAGGGCATTATGTTAGAAGAATTTTTCAAATTTCACATGTGAAATTTGAAAATTTTCCATTACGTAAAATTAGAAATAGACCTTTTTTTTTTTTTTTTAAATGTGAATTCACATAACTTTTTTTATTATACAATTTCGGAGTGAGAATGGTGATTGTTTGATAGATCTCGCCGAGTAGATTTTAAAAACTAAACTTTACCAAAAAAAAAAAAAAAAAAGAAGTTTTTTTGATTGAAAATTACACATTTTTTTTAAGTGTAGACACGCCCATTTTGTTCTAAATGTTACGAGTCCTTTCATAGATAGCCCACCAAGCCAAATCAAAGCAAGACACTCAACCAAAGCAAATCCGAAGCGTTTTGAATCACCAGTCACCCGCAGATCGAAGCCGTGAAAGTTCTTATTCCAGCAGAGCATGAACACTATAGCTCCCAGAAGTCCAAAGAACCAAGTAAGGACTCAGGACCTGTATCAACTATATATAAACACGAGAATAGAATCATCTGGAATCGACGGTCGATGGAAGATCAATCCCCAGTCAAAAGTTTCAATATTCTGCATGCGATCATAATTTGAAGAGACTGGAAATCCAAATCAACCCATACTAAAATCCTTTAAAATGATTATGTACTTCAATAAAAGCTGTACAAGTTTTACGCGAAACTCACATTTTTATACTGTACCCAAAATGAGATTTAAAATTAAATAAATAACTTCAAAGAAACTTGAACATAATCTTAAAAAATTATTTCAAAAACAAGTAATCCTTTAGATGATCATACTTTGTAACTTGACTATTCATTATAATTGTTATATGAGTTAATGGATCGAAAGCTAATAATTTTTGAAAATTTATTATGAATTTTATATTTCAGTAGAACCATTAGTAATTTGTTATTTTCATTTTATCAATAGAGATATTTATAAAAATATGATATGATGGTTAAAAATATAATTATAGTCTTTACATGAGATATATAAAATAACAAATATGTTTCTTACTTACTATAATTCAAGAATACTTCCACGTGCATTGCACGCATTCTCAAACTAGTATATGAAAAAACACCAATATTAATGCATTTACTTTTTTTTTTTTTTTAAAAGTCACTATCATACCAAACCAGCATTATTTCTTACTTTTTTTTTTTTAATACTAAAAGCAAGTTATATTTGGTTTGCTTTTGTAGCACCCTGAATTTTTTCCGTGTATTTTATATTGATGAATAATATATTATTTAGTGATTTCCTATTTTATGGTGATTTTGTGTGATTTATGTGATCTAGTTTGGATGAGTTGGATATGACCAATATTGTATTTTAGAATACTAATTATAGTATTTCTAAAAATATGGTTAAGTTAGAAATACCACGTTGATTAGTTTGATAATATTATTAAGTTATTATGTTAACTTTCATGTGGCACTTGGTTACACATTTGAGTACTACTTTTGTTTTGGAATTGGGCTTAGAATACACCCTGGACCTATATTTACCAATTTTTACACAAATCTAGACAACACGCGAATCGAGGATGACGATGTCACCCAAGTGGCATCACAATGATGATGTCATCATGACGACATCATGATCGTAACAGAAATCATGGCGATGTAATAGAAATTCTGTTCGTCGATTTCTTGCTGGTTAAAGATTAATTACCCTTAGCATATCATACTGATATATACTATATTTTGTGTTGGAATATTTTATATTTCCGCAATCTTATGGACATATTTTAGGAATAGATTATTTGATCATATTCTATGTATTTTAGGATAGATTGTTTGGTCTTATCTTCTCTTTCCTTTTTCTTGTATATATACTGTAACGATCTTGAGAAATAAAGCATTCAATTTCTCTATCTCTCCTTTCTTCTTAGTATCAGAGCATTTTTCAAACCTTAGCCACCACCTTCCTCCTTCCGCCGCACACCACAGCCCACCACCAGCTAACTCGCTGAGCCCTTACCCACCACCAACCACTTCGGCGCACCACCCAACAACTCATAGCCACCTCGTCGCATCACTTACCACCCCCAGGCCCTTCGGCGCACCACCTAATAGCCTCGCTGAGACACACCAGGCCCCTTTACCAAGACTCTCACCTTCTCGGTTCTTTTTGGTTAGCTTCAGCTAACCCTTGTGCAGCCCGTAAGCTGGGCCTTGCCCCGTCTGTGGGTCTTGTGATGATTTAGAGCCCTTCCCGTGCTCTCTTTCCCTTATCTTGGGCTACCCGTGTCTAGGTAGCCCCTATTTCTGCCGGCAGCCTTCATACTCCCTTCTTGCGCCTTGCTGTTCTTATTTTTGGTTGTTATAATCTGCAACAATGACCAATGATAAGGACATTACACAGCCCTCTACGGGGTCACAATCGCGTATAGATCTCTCTCTGTCTCTGACTCCACATGCTCCTACGCCGAGGGTTACTACTTTTCTGTTGGGTGGACAAAATTTTGTTGCATGGTCTTATTCCCTTATACTCTTCTTGGGTGCCAAAGGTAAGTCTAGTTGGCTTCGTGGTACTACACCCAAGCCTGCTCGCATAGATTCAACTTTTGATCAATGGAATATGGACAATTGCATTATCTTGGGTTGGTTATTTAATTCTATGGAACCTCGCATTTATCACATGTTTATGTATCACTCTTCGGTTCATGGATTGTGGAATGCCTTGACCCAAATGTATGCGTATAAGCGTAATGAGTCCCGTACTTATCAACTTCATCGTGAAGTTTCTCAGTCCTATCAGGATTCTCTCCAGCTGAGTGTCTCTGATTATTTTGGTTATCTCCAGTCCCGTTGGGAGGAGTTAGCTCAGTATGAGCCTCTTAGTGATATTCTTGTTGAAGCTGTTACTATTATTTTCCAACGCCTTGACCGTCTGTACACTTACCAGTTCCTAATGGGTTTGAAATCTGAATTTTAATCTCTTCGTACTCATATTTTGAACACATCACATATGCCTTCACTTTACGAGGAATTTGTTATTATAGATGGCGATGAGCGTCATCGGCAATTGATTCAGGTTTCTACTCCTTTGCTTTCTGATACTTCTATTGTTCCTGATCATATGGCCTTTGCAGCTCACACTGGGCCTCGTCCCAGTAATAGGAAACCTCCAATCTATAAGCATTGTAATGTTGTTGGTCATACCAAAGATCACTGTTTCCAACTCCATCCTGAGTTGAAGAAACAGTATGCTTAGCCTCGCAATCCTGGCTCGACTCGCTTCACTGCTATTGCTGAGACCGGTCTTGACTCCACTGTTCCTGATATTGGTTAGCTTCATCAGAATAAGAGTATGCTTCAAACTTATCTTGGACAGATTTAGAGCCAACTTGGCTCTCTTCTTCAACAGCATCAATTTGATCCTTCTTCCATGGCTGCAATTGCTACAGGTACTTCCACTGCTTTACATGTTAAGACTGGAACTCCAAGGTGGGTTCTGGACTTGGGAGCCAATGATCACGTAACTGGTGAGGTATCTCTTTTTTTGTCCCCTCTTATACCTGTTAACCACAATATAAGTATTGCTGATAGTTCCATTAGTAGAGTTCAAAGTAAGGGTAACGTTTGTTTGTCTCCCACAATTACCTTTTCCTCTATTCTTCATGTCCCTCAGTTGTCTTTTAATCTTTTATCGGTTAGTCGCCTTGTAAAGAGTTATAATTGTGCTACCATATTCATACCTAATCATTGTCTCTTGCAAGACCTGACTTCGAAGAAGATTTTTAGTATGGGCCATAAGTGTGATGGACTCTACTTCTTTGGGGAACCATCACCACCACTATGTCGTCTAGTTTACAAGCGTCTGCTTGATCTTATCTTCTCTTTCCTTTTTCTTCTCTCTTTTTCTTGTATATGTACTGTAACGATATTGAGAAATAAAGTGTTCAAATTTTCCATCTCTCCTTTCTTCTTTTAGTATAGATCATTAATGGAGAAGAGACGAGGGAGAGAGTCGGTTCAAAATCTATTTATACAGTCATGGAGTTTCAAAATTTCAATAACTTGAAATCTCCCACACACACTTTCACTTAGTTTCAACACCCTAGTAGAGTTCTCGGGAGTATGACGGAGCTTCGCATTCAATCGGAAGGAGAAACGGTCAAGAAACGGAGCTTGGGAGCCATAGTCGTTGTTAGCGAAAACTTTTAAGAGTCATACCACTTATTCGGAGAACCGACCATCACTTGTAAGTATTCTTATGTGATGTATGATGATTATAGATGATTTTTAGGGTCTGTTTTGGTGTTGCCATGCTTTTATATGCAAAATGGTAAAATTTGTAAATATGCCCATGTCTAGAGGTTGAAGATGAAGTCCAATCTATTGCCATAGAGTCCCAATCGATTTCTATAAATACCAATCGATTACTGTAAAGTCCAATCGATTGCCATGATACCAATGAATTTCCATAGTACTAATCTATTGGAACATTATTATGAAGCTTTATAAGTTTTATAGTTAAATCTCATGCTAGTAGAAATGAGATACACTGCTATGCTATATTGTAGACGCATGTTAACATGTATTCAAGCATGTTGTACCTTGTACTTTATCAGTTGTACCTCATGTTAATAAATGCTGTACTTATGTAATATGCTCCTAGAATCATACTATGTATATGTCGTTATGCTTCCGAAATGTCATATTGCTATAAATGCATATTATATTATGATGATGCCAATTTTGGTATAAGGTAAGAAAAGAAGACAAGACAAGATTTGTATGTGGTTTGAACTTGTTAATGAAGAGATCTATGTCCACGTGTGTGCCTAAGCACATCTACTATATCATGAAATAGCCGGTGACCTTTGGTGAACCAACAACAGAATGGAAACTGTATTGATAAGGTTGCGGTGAGTACCGTGTAGAAGATGACTGGTCGTCCCCCATATTTTATACATGCAAGAGACCTCATCATAAATGGAAACTGTATTGATAAGGCAATGTTGATCTTATTGGGCTTGATTGACACCAATCGTGTGAGTTTCCAAATCAGATCAGGGAACTATATTTACATCCCATCAGTCTTCTATCTGGCATAGGAAAATGTCTGGATGATTCTAGATTACCTCCTAGAGCCTGGCTGAGCCGTGTCTGTGACGGGTTGCCCCTAGGCGGTCATCCCGACCTGTTAATCGAGATTTACGAGACCATGCAACGAGACCGGGCAAGATCAGCTTCTACTCTTGTTAACTGAATATTTTTGTACATATCAGTTGCCCCCCATTTCCAAGGCTAAACTGATGCTTCATTGGATGAGGCTTGGAAATTGGTGTAGCTCGGGAGAACTGCTCGGTATTGTACCGTTCGCTTTGGTGATTCAGGTCAACATCCTACTCTAGTTAGCCCGGGAGCTCAGGATCTAACTTACCACGTGTCACATAGGTGTTGGTCTGGTCAGGATCCAACTTGGCCGGTACTAGGGCAACCAGACCGTCACAGTTGAACCGAACCATCACGTCGGTCATTAAATGCCCACGCCTTTTGAGGTACCGCTTGCTGGAAAAATAGGTTTAAATCAAAATTTTAAACGCGCAGCGAAAGATTATGTTTCTAAAATCTTGTTGGTAGCCTAGGATCTACTACTCGTCAATTCCATAGATGCATACAAGAGGGAACAAGAGTTATACCTTAGTGTCTTGAACCCAATTCTGAAATCTCTAACTTTCAGCAGCTCCCACTAGACGGTCTTCACTCTTATGACTTCTGCGGATGCTCTGACGACATCCTATTGACACGTTTTCTTATCACAACCAAGTGTAGGTGATCGTATAAGTAATAAAGTTCTGGAAGTCCAGGTCGAACCCACAGGGAACGGGAAAATAAGATAGGCAATAACTATTTTGTAACGAAAAAGAAAATAAAAGATGATGGATTTTTGTAGGATTTTACTAAACTACTAGTTTTTATATTTTTCGCAATAAAACTAATTAAAAACTATTTTTTCCTAAGTAGTTTACGGTAAAGATTTTAACAGTGCAAAATAAATTAATTAAGATAGTAGTAAGAAAAGGAAGAAAAAATAAATAAAAGCTAAATTTTTGTGAGATAAATTTTTTAGATTTAATAATAGTGAAAGATGAAAATAATACAGATACTTAAGCAAAGTTATTAAAAACAAGAAATATTAATTAACTAGGGGAAAATGATTTAAAGGAATTGGGAATATGCAAACCAACACTAGATCCCACAACTTTTGTGCATTTGAAAAGCATTTGGCATTTAAGACCGCAGAGTCATTCTGTATTAAAAAATAAACTTTCACTAGTCAGGGTCATATCAAGTGTGTCAGGTTTGATATAAAACGACGTCGTTTGGTTTAAAGAAAAATAAAAAGGCAATTGCGCAGTAGCCAGGTTCGAACCGTGCCCGCCGCAGATGTGGGTTATTCGGCGTCCAATCCCTCACCACTCTGCCACTACACAATTGCCTATTCATTAGTGGATAGAAATATATATAAACACATATTTGAAATATTAACTTTGTCATATGAGTTGTTTGAGTATGCTATGTGTTTTTTATGACAAAAGGCATAGTTTGACAATCCACATAATTAGGCTTTTTATTTCAAATATGTAATCTTTTGAGCCCAATATAACCATAGTATATAAACATGTTAAATGGTCATAAACTATAGATACATAGATATTTTTGGTTATAAATGGAAAAACAACCCATCCAGATAAATTTGCCCATTTAAGATTAGTGCACAGAAGCTGTGGTTTCTAAGTTTTTATTGCATATCCCCAATTAAAGTTTTAGCCTACCATTTGGAATTGAAACTGTCTTCAAAATAAAAGTAAAAGATAATTTAAATAAATGCACGCAATCACCGTCCAATTAAAATTAAAGTTGTAAAACCAAGGTAAGGGTGGAAACTAATATTATTATATTATTTTCTTTACTTAACATGAACTGGGATTGAATTTTTGGCATCTGCAAAATAGCAAAGTTTAGTGCAACTAGGCTAATAAAAAATACATAAATGGAAATATGAACCAAAAATAAAATACTAAACCTTTGACTTTGGATTCTTGTAGGGTCACAGTGGTTGAACTCCAAGAACACAAATAAGGTCAAACTAAATCCTAATCTACTTTTGGAGTGAGATATGGGTATGATGTACTTTTGGACTTTAGTAGTTGATTATAACAACTACGTGACTAAGAAATCTGGCATTTAATTGCAAAATCTGTCTTCTAGTGAATAAAAATATTGCTATAAAAACTAAAAATTTGGGGTTTCAAACTATTTTAGGGGACAACTACAAGTACTATTAGACTAAAAAATATTAAATCTAAATTTTTCTAGGAATATTTTACTACTTCAAATTGACAAAGGTTGTACAAGAAAGCAAATATTTTATTTTAAGAAATACAATACACAGTTTTGGTACATATTTTTTTGGAACATGAAATCATCAATTACATAAAAGTAAATTTTTACAACTACTAGAACTAGAAAAAGCTAAGAAAACTAAAGTTTCCTATTTCTAGGGACAATATGAAGTGCTCACATAATAACCTCCCATAAACTATTCTCTCCCTAACATCGATTATTGTGAAGCTTGTGTTGTGTTGGCTCTCCTTTTCTCCTTGCCTCCTCCTTTCTTTTTATAGACGAACTAAGCTGAAAATTCATCATCCTGTTCGTCACTGAACATGGCTGAATGAGATGTGCGTCCCATTTTTCTTCTATACGTCTATTATTTTCAAACCCAGTGTCAGTCCTGGTTTGTATTATCTAAAAAGAGAGAGAGAGAGAGAGAGAGAGAGAGAGAGAGAGAGAGAGAGAAGAAAAAAATGAAAGAGACAAAAAAAAAATATACATATTATATATTTATATAACATCCAAGCAAATGCTTGGATGTTAGCTACGATTTTTTTTTAATAGTAAAATTACTATTCATTACTATTCACTTTTGACTAATAATATGGGAGATACTACAGTGTGGTTTTTACTTCTTTCATTCCCTTTATTTCACTTCATTTTTACCTAAACATGTAAAATGTGTAAAAACAAATAATTATATGCATTTGAGTGACATCACTGTTAAATTATATTAATTCAAATATGCATGTAAAACTAGGAATTTGTGAGATTAAATGAGCAATATGTCTATTATATTGGCACATAAATGTGCAATATTCAGTGTTTGTCACACCCCTCAACTAGCTTATTGCTAGTCCGTAGCAATGAAATGAAAGAGAAACTGTTCTAAAAGTTTTATTAAAAGTGGGAATAAACTAAGGAAAATAAAATCTAACTCACTGTCGCAGGAATCGCGATTGCATTTAACGTATGCAACAAGCCATTAAACCCCTAGGTTACCCCTAGTGGACGAGTGTTGTCTCGTGAGGGTTTGCAGTGAATATACCCACAAAATTCAAGAAAAATTTCTTCTTTTTTTTTTTTTTTTTTTTTGTAAAAATAAAGTAAAATAAAAATCAAGGTAGATTTTCTCATTTTACAACAGGTAAGATTAAATTTGGCAATAAAATGAAATTTCCAAGTATGTAATAATAATGCAACACATATGCTCACAGTTTGTCAATGGTAGCATTTTTTTTTTATACTCTTTAAACTTACAGTGTGTACTTGAAAATTCAAGCAATTGATCTTAACTTCAAAGTTTACATAACTATTAACAGTCATAAAATTTGTAGTTTTAACTTAAATCTCACTAGGATTCCACTCTTTTAATGAGAAACTCTCAGGAACCGGTGTAGAGAACATCTCACTTGCTAGGGAAGCAAAGATAAAGGAATTGCTTCCATTTTGATGACTCAATATATAGGCATTTGGAGTACAATAAGTCTCATGAAAGAATACTTAGCATTAGAAGAGCGATCTACCGTGGAGAACATCCTTATCACTTAAATTTAAAAATCAATTTCTTTTAAATCATTAGGACTTTAACTGGTAGGTTAGAAATTAAGATGAGTAGGAGATTTGGAGTGTATTTGTTCTAAGCATGTGATTGGAGTGTTTGCGCAATTCATTCCAACCTCTTCTTTTTCTCCTTTTTATCATTTGTACCATTTTTTTTTTAAATCAACTCCTTTCTTTCTTTACCACTTCTTACAATATCATTACAGTCCAATCACATACCTGGATATAGAAGTGAGATTTGTACTCCCAGGTGGAGTAATGCATGATTTGGATAGAACTGAGAACAAGGTAATATAAGGTGAATGGGGTGCATTTGAAAGAAAAGATGGCTTAAATCATTTTAAAAATAGATTCACTTTGTTCATTTAAGCAATTTAGACGTTCTAATGGTAAATCCTGAACGTTATCTTCTAATGATTAGTCAAAGAAAAATAATGAGACTTTCTACGAGTGATATGATAAAGAGAATAAAATGAGATTGAAAAGAATAGTAACCCTCATAAAGGAAGATTGGCACTAAAACTCACATGGGTTAATTCGTTTCCACTACTTGTCTTTAAACTGCATAGTATATGCTTACTCATCCATTTAGATCCAATAAATATTTTCACACTGTTTCAAAAAGATTTAAAGTCTAAAGAGTTTCTAGCATTTGAAAATAGTAAAATATGTGACAATGTGTTGTATGCTATTAACATACCCAAAATAACATTAACGTGTCAAATTTATCTTATATAAATTAAAAGAAAAAATTCTGAAAAATCCTAAGCGCATCCACTAAGTTGGATACATATATGGTGTAACTAGTATCCTCTGCACCTATACAAAAGAGGCTACGCAATCCAGAGCATCCAAGTTGTCATGATAGCCCATCCACCTCTAGTAAAAGAGATGGGTCTAGAATCACTAGTAAGCTAAAACATCAGTAAGAGGCTAGGAGATAACTCTGGCTTTACCTAGTTTTTCGCTCCCTCTAGAGTCATTCACCGCACTAGACATATCTGGTGATGTTGGGATCATGCAAATTACTCCTATCGAACTAGCTAATGAAAGCCAGATGTACACGTAGGATCATTTTAAAGTATGACCTGACTAAAAATTATTATATGTACTGAAAATAAATTAAAAACAAAAATAATAAAAAGAAAAGAGGGATGGGAAAACAAAATTTATTTGGGTATCAAAGGATCCAGTCCTCTTTCTCAACCAAAATTTTCTTTTGTTTTGATTTGAATTGTCTTTTGTAACAGTAGTAAACTTTAAAAGATGTGCCATTATGAGCAATTAAACCAGGACATTCTTCTCTATAACAATTCAAACACCATCCTAACCTTTTAGCTTTCCTTTTGATGGCATAAAGGCTAGTGCCAGCAAAGGGTTTCTTCTGCTCAGAAACAAGTGAGCGACCCATTAACGTTTGGTCATCGACTATTGGATCCATTTTTTATACTCTCAGCCAATAAGAGAGGCTAGACTCAACCCTCCACTCCTTCCAAGTATCAACTAAGATCTAATTAAAGAGAGCTTAGAGGGGGTGGGTGAGAATTTTATTTAAAAACTAAAAATATTTACATATTAAGAAAAATATATACATTCAGAAACTAAAAAGAAAATATTTTTTTTTCTTTTTCTTAAACAAAAAACTAAAAAATTACATTTTTTTTAACAAAAAACTAGAACACACAAAAATAAAAACTACATTTCTCTCTCTCTCTCTCTCTCTCTCTCTCTCTCTCTCTCTCTCTTTTTAACAAAGTTTAAGACAATGCATCATTACAATAATAGTAATAAGGATAATTATGATATAAACTTCAAAAATTATAAAAATTTTGACTTCTGAGTCATGCAATTTTTTTTAACAGAAAACTAGGAAAAGACAGTTATATATATATATAATTTTTTTTTAACAAGGGCACCGCAGCACTAACATAGAAAGAACTAGGATAATAATAAGATAAAGTTCAAAATCCATAAGACCAATAGCTAGTGCGTCGTTCATTTTTTTTTTTTTTTTTAAGGAATGGAAAAATATCACTTGTCTCTTGGAAATCTGAGAACCTGGTAGGGCCGTAGATCAAATGATATTTCCAAGCTTCTTTGGTGAGTGGGTATCTACAACTTATGCAGTTAAATAATAGAAAAGAGAGAAAATAAAAATCTAAAATAAAAACTAAAAATATAAGCTGAATCGGAAAAATAGAGAATAAAATCAAAATCAAACTATTCTCTGGATTATAGAACTTACCTTCAGTGATTAATAGAGTGGATCTTGATTTTGGATCGAGAAGATAAAAAAATGAGAGATTGAGAGAGATCGATAGATCGGGGGAAGAGAGTGAGAGAGTTGCAGAGAGTGAGAGAGAGATCGCGGTGAAAAGGAAAGAAGAAAAGAAAAGAAAAAGAAAGGAAAAAGAGAGATAGGGAAAGTTTTCAGGGTTCAAAGCCTTATATAAAACCATTTTCTCTTTTTCAGTGTATCTCTCTCTAGAGAAGTAAATTTTTTTTTTAATTTTTTTTTTATGAAACAAAGATAAAATAAACAAATAGGTGTTAATCGTGGAACCGTCCCCCCCCCCCCCCCCCCCCCCCCCCCCCCAACTGAGTCTGACATTGTCCTCAATGAGTGAGATGAAAAAAGTAGCTAAGGATAACACCTTTAATAAAAAGAAATACAAAAAGAAATGATAGAATAATAATGACCAAATTAACTTATATATAAAAAGCTATCTAATTAAGAGTATAGGACTTATGAAAATATAAATACTCTGAAACACTATGTCCTATATCAATTATGTTTTAAGATATTAAGGAGCATTATAGTTGGGGTCCTCCAAAGGAATGGACTCCAACTCAGGTTCAAATCCTTCTAAAAATGGCTTTAATCTATGTCCATTAACTTTAAATGTATTTCCATCTTTAGGGTCCTCAATCTCGACAGTTCCATAAGGATATACATTTTTTACAATATATGGACCAGTCCATGGAGATTTCATCTTTCCTCTAAAAAGATGTAGTCTTGAGTCATATAATAGAACTTTTTGCGCGGGGGTAAATCTTTTGCGCAAAAGATTCTTATTATGATACATTTTAGTTCTTGCTTGATGAATTCGAGTATTATCATATGTGTCTTTACGAATTTCTTCAAGCTCACTTAATTGTAATTTTCTTAAAATTCCTCCCTCTTCAACATTACAATTCAAAGTTCTAGTAGCCCAATATGCTTTATGTTCTAATTCTACTGGTAGGTGACAAGCTTTTCCATAGACAAGTCTGTATGGAGACATCCCTAAATGGGTCTTATAAGCAGTTCTATATGCCCATAAAGCATCTGTTAATTTTGAAGACCAGTCTTTACGATTAGAATCAACAGTTTTTTTCGAGAATATGCTTAATTTGCCTATTAGCTAATTCGGCTTGTCCATTTGTTTGTGGATGGTATGCAGTTGACACCTTATGGGTTACTCCATATCTTTTCATTAAATTTTCAAATGGCTTGTTACAGAAATGAGTTCCCTGATCACTTATTATTGCTTTTGGAGTTCCAAATCGAGAAAGTATATTATCTTTTAAAAATGCAATAACTGTACGGTGATCATTCTTTCTTATAGGAATAGTTTATACTCATTTTGAAACATATTCGACTGCTAATAAAATATATTCATATTGGCAAGATGGAGGAAAAGGTCCCATAAAGTCAATGCCCAAACAATAAAAGATTTCAATTGTAATTATAGGGGTCATTGGCATTTGATTTCTTTTCGTAATACTGCCCAACATTTGACAGCGGTTACAAGCATTACAATATAAATATGAATCTTTAAACAGAGTTGGCCAATACAAACCACTTTGTAAAATTTTCATGGCAGTCACTCGAGATGAAAAATGTCCTCCATAAAAGGACGAATGACACATGAAAAGTACATTTTTGATTTCCTCATTTGGGACGCATTTCCTAATTACCTGATCAGCACAATATTTAAACAGATATGGGTCATCAAAGTAGAAATGCCTAGCAATAGCTAGAAATCTCTTTTTATCTGATGATGACCAATTGCTTGGTATTTTTCCAGTTACTAAATAATTAACAAGATCAGCGTACCATGGCAGGGAAGTCACAGAAAATAACTGTTCATCAGGAAAAGAGTCTTGAATAGGTAAGGGTTCACTAGTATTGTCTTCAAAAGTGAGGCGGGATAAGTGATCAGCTACCACATTTTCTACTCTTTTTTTGTCTTTAATTATTAAATTAAATTCCTGTAGTAGGAGTATCCACCTAATAAGCCTAGGCTTACTGTCTTTCTTTGAAAGAAGATATTTTAGAGCTGAATGGACAGTAAAACAGACAATAAGGGAACCGATCAAGTATTGTCTAAATTTATTAAGGGCGAATACCACGGCTAGTAATTCTTTTTCAGTAGTTGAGTAGTTCATTTGAGCACTATCCAGAGTTCTACTAGCGTAGTATATAAATGATGCCTTTTTATCCTTTCTCTGCCCTAGGACAGCTCCAATGGCAAAGTCGCTAGCATCACACATTAATTCAAATGATAAACTCCAATCAGGAGATTGCATAATAGGTGCAGTAGTGAGATACTCTTTTAATTGCTCAAAGGAGTTTTGACGTTCTTGAGTCCATTCAAAAGGTGTGTCTTTGGCCAATAATTGACATAAAGGTCTAGAAATAGTACTAAATTTTTTTATGAATCGGCGATAAAAACCTGCATGTCCTAAGAATGAACGGATGTCTTTTACAGTTTTGGGAATAGGTAAATTAGCGATAAGATCTATTTTGGCTTTGTCTACTTGTATCCCATTTTCAGAAATAATGTGCCCTAAGACAATTCCTTTAGTGACCATAAAATGACATTTTTCCCAATTTAAAACTAAGCTTTTTTCTTCACATCTTTCGAGAACTTTCTGAAGATTGCTAAGGCAATCATCATAGGATTTGCCAAAAATTGAAAAATCATCCATAAAAACTTCTAAATTCTTTTCTACCATATCACTGAAAATACTTAGCATACACCTTTGAAAGGTCACAGGTGCATTGCAAAGACCAAAGGGCATTCGGCGATAGGCAAAAGTTCCAAATGGACATGTGAAAGTAGTTTTTTCCTGATCTTCTGGTGCAATCTCTATTTGATTGTAACCACTATAACCATTTAGAAAACAGTAATACTTATGACCCGCTATTCTTTCTAACATTTGATCCATAAAAAGGTAAGGAAAGTGATCCTTACGAGTTATAGCATTGAGTTTTCTGTAGTCTATGCATACACGCCATCCAGTAGTGACACGAGTGTGAATTAATTCTCCCTTTGAATTTGGAACAACTGTGATTCCCGCTTTCTTTGGCACAACTTGTGTTGGACTTACCCATTTACTATTGGATATTGAATATATAATGCCCATGTCGAGTAGCTTGAGAACTTCCTTCTTAACTAATTCCTGCATAATAGGATTAAGTCTTCTATGCATTTCTCTTGAGGTTTTAGCATTATCTTCAAGATATATATTATGAGTGCATATTGAATGGCTTATTCCTTTTAAATCTGCTATACTCCAACCAATGGCACTTTTATACTTCTGAAGCATACTAATGAATTTATTTTCTTGACTAGAGTCTAGAAGATACGATATTATTACGGGATAAGCATTATTACTATAAAGGAAAGCATATTTAAGCTCTTTAGGGAGTTCTTTTAATTCCAATTGTGGAGTTTGTAAATTAGATGGAAGTATTAATGTAGTCTTTAGTGGTAAAGGTTCAAAATATGTGGTCCACATTGCTTCTTGAATTATTTCTTCTGTTGAATCTTCATTAAAACATACTTGACTCATAAGATGTTCTTGTAGATTATTACTGTCTAGCTTTTGAATAGAGTTAATAATAACAGATTCTACTGGATCATTGTAACAAGTCAAGTTAAAATATTCTCGTGATAGAGATTCAATAGCATGAACTTCTTCAATATTCTCATCTTCTTCTTGATGTTAAGGATTAGAAAAAACTTTAATATTTAAAGTCATATTTTCAAATACTACAGTCATCATACCACTGCGGATTCGAATAGTGGCATCAATGGTAGCCAAGAAGGGCCTTCCAAAAATGACTGGTATTTGCACATTAGCATCTAATACTGGTTCTGTATCAAGGATGACAAAATCTACTGTAAAAATAAATTTGTCAACTTTGACAAGAACATCTTCCAAAATTCCTCGCGGGTATTTTGTAGATCTATCAGCAAGTTGTAATACCATGCGAGTAGGCTTTTGTTCACCTAATCCAAGTTCTTGATAAACAGAATAAGGAAGCAAGTTCACACTAGCTCCTAAGTCAAGTAGTGCGTGATTGATTTTGTGATTTTCAATAATACATGATATTGTTGGTGTACCTGGATCTCTAAATTTTGTTGGTAAATTATGTTGTACGATAGAATTAATTTCTTCAACGAAGTCAGCAGAATACATATCCTTTCATACATTTTGCTTACGTTTGACAGTACATAAATCTTTTAAGAATTTTGCATAAGTAGGTACTTGATTAATTGCATCTAAGAGAGGAATAATATGCACTTGATTAAATAATTCTAAAGATTCCTGATTCTTATCATTTTGGTGTTTTCTTAAACGTTGTGGATAAGGAATTTGAGGAGAGTATTAAGAAGTTTCCTCTGTTTCTTTTTCCACTGGTAAATCAGATGTTTCATTTTCTTGAGAAATTTGTTGTTTTTCAAGGGTTTCAACTTCAACTTCAACTTCATCAGCAATTTTATCTTCATTTATTTCTTCCTCGATTTCTATCATATTATCTTCCTTATTTGTATGCTCAATTTCTTCTAAAGAAGGTGAAATTTCTTGTCCAACAGCCTTACCACTTCTTAGTACAATTATAGCTTTTACTTGTTCATGTTGATTATTACCAGAAGTTGAGGGATCACCTTGTGGTTGTCCCCTTGGATTCAGTTGTGGTTGGGCAGGAGAAATGCCTTTTCCTTTAGAATCGTGTTGATTATTAATCCTATCCACAGATGTTTGTAGTTTCCCCATGATTTGTATTAATTGTTGCATCATAGACTGTAAAGGCTCCTCTTGTACTTTTTTGTGAGGAGGCACATAAACATTAGAATTTTGTTGCGTATTAGGATATGTATTTTGTGTTTGTTGAAATTGAGGCGGAGGAGGTAAATATTGATTATTTTGAGGAGGTTGGTTTTAAGTTTGAAATTGTAGAATACCCTCTTTTGTATACATATGATTTGGAGGATTTCTCCAGTTAGATTGGTATGAATTACCATAGGCGTTTTGGGGACCCCTATAATTATTCACAGCGTTTATCTCTGCTGGAGCTGTTTCCTGACAATTTGAACTATTAGGACATTCATTCGCAGAGTGTCCTAAAGTATGAGAACTGTTACAAAGTTCTCTTTTCTTCTTAGGTAGATTATTTTTTTCTACTGTTATAGCTTCTACTTTGCGTGCTAATTCTTCATATTTCAGTGTTAATTCATCTTCTGATTGTAATTGGTATAAACTTTTAACTTTTTCCGTTCTACCAATTTCTTCTTTTTCCCATTGGGAAGCATTTTCGCTAAGCCAATCAAAATATGATTCAGCTTCGTCGGTAGTTTTACTCAAAAATTCTCCTTGACACATAGTTTCAACTAATTTATTTGATTTTGGTTCTAATCCTTCATAAAAGAAATTAATTAGACGCCATTTTTTAAATCCATGATGTGGACAAGCTAGTAGAAGATCTTTAAAACGTTCCCAAACTTCAGGGAATGGTTCCTTTTCTTTTTGAGTAAAAAGTTTAATTTGACGCATCATGCTATTAGTTAAATTTTTTGGATAGAATTTTTTTAGAAATGCTTCATTCATATCATGCCATGAAGTTATAGATCCAGGACGGAGAGATAAAAGCCAAGCTTTAGCTTTATCTTTTAAAGAAAAAGGAAAAAGCTTAAGATGGATTATTTCAGTAGGACAGCTTTGATCAGAGAACGTACTACAAACTTCTTCAAATTCACGAATATGAAGATAAGCACGTTCTGACCCCATTCCATGGAAAGTTGGTAAGAGAGGAATCATGCCATGTCTAAAGTGAAAATTTCCTGTGTGTCTAGGTAGAGTGATGCAAGAAGGGGTGATGTTTCTTTCTGGAGTAAATAAATCATGTAAAGGACGTTGTTCACGTTCTGGTAAAACAAATTGTGGTACATTTTCCCCTTGCTCACTATGAGCATCATCAGCTATTCCTTCCATGCCTTCAATTTCAGCCATGATTCTAGGAAATTGTATACTAGATGAATCACTAGAAATATTAGAATTATGTGCTACTTGATACAAAGCCTCAGTAGTATCTAAGGACATAAGAACTAAAAGAAAAACTAAGTGATAAAAATATTATTGTTATTATTATTAATATTTATAGCTAAGTAAAAATAAACTTTTTTTTTTATATATTTATTTTTTAGAAGATAGGTTATATAAAGATAAACACTTACGTACTTATAAATATATATTTATATATATTTCACAAGGAAAGAAATTATATATAATTTTTTTAAATTTATTATTATTTTTTATGTTATCATTTTTATTTTTTTTAAAAAAGAGACTATATTATTTATAAGTTAGAATAAGTATATATATAGATATAGATATAGTTATAATATGAAAAATTGTTTTAAACTTAACTTTTAAATTTTTATTTTTATTAACCGATCCCCGGCAACGGCGCCAAAAAACTTGACGACATCCTATTGACGCGTTTTCTTATCACACCCAAATGTAGCTGATCGTACTAGTAATAAAGTTCTGGAAGTCCAGGTCGAACCCACAGGGAACGGGAAAATGAGATAGGCAATAACTATTTTGTCACGAAAAAGAAAATAAAAGATGATGAATTTTTGTAGGGTTTTACTAAACTACTAGTTTTTATATTTTTTGCAATAAAACTAATTAAAAGCTATTTTTTCCTAAGTAGTTTACGGTAAGAAAAGGAAGAAAAAATAAATAAAAGCTAAATTTTTTTGAGATAAACTTTTTAGATTTAATAATAGTGAAAGATGAAAATAATACAGATACTTAAGCAAAGTTATTAAAAACAGAAAATATTAATTAACTATGGGAAAATGATTTAAAGGAATTGGGAATATGCAAACCAACACTAGATCCCACAACTTTTGTGCATTTGAAAAGCATTTGGCATTTAAGACCGCAGAGTCATTCTTTATTAAAAATAAACTTTCACTAGTCAGGGTCATATCACGTGTGTCAGGTTTGATATAAAACGACGTCGTTTGGTTTAAAGAAAAATAAAAAGGCAATTGTGCAGTAGCCAGGTTCGAACCGTGCCCGCCGCAGATGTGGGTTATTCGGCGTCCAATCCCTCACCACTCTGCCACTACACAATTGCCTATCCATTAGTGGATAGAAATATATATAAACACATATTTGAAATATTAACTTTGTCATATGAGTTGTTTGAGTATGCTATGTGTTTTTTATGACAAAAGGCATAGTTTGACAATCCACATAATTAGGCTTTTTATTTCAAATATGTAATCTTTTGAGCCCAATATAACCATAGTATATAAACATGTTAAATGGTCATAAACTATAGATACATAGATATTTTTGGTTATAAATGGAAAAACAACCCATCCAGATAAATTTGCCCATTTAAGATTAGTGCACAGAAGCTGTGGTTTCTAAGTTTTTATTGCATATCCCCAATTAAAGTTTTAGCCTACCATTTGGAATTGAAACTTTCTTCAAAATAAAAGTAAAAGATAATTTAAATAAATGCACGCAATCACCGTCCAATTAAAATTAAAGTTGTAAAACCAAGGTAAGAGTGGAAACTAATATTATTATATTATTTTCTTTACTTAACATGAACTGGGATTGAATTTGTGGCATCTGCAAAATAGCAAAGTTTAGTACAACTATGCTAATAAAAAATACATAAATGGAAATACTGAACCAAAAATAAAATACTAAACCTTTGACTTTGGATTCTTGTGGGGTCACAGTGGTTGAACTCCAAGAACACAAATAAGGTCAAACTAAATACTAATCTACTTTTGGAGTGAGATATGGGTATGATGTACTTTTGGACTTTAGTAATTGATTATAACAACTACGTGACTAAGAAATCTGGCATTTAATCGCAAAATCTGTCTTCTAGTGAATAGAAATATTGCTATAAAAACTGAAAATTTGGGGTTTCAAACTATTTTAGGGGACAACTACAAGTACTATTAGACTAAAAAATATTAAATCTAAATTTTTCTAGGAATATTTTACTACTTCAAATTGACAAAGGTTGTACAAGAAAGCAAATATTTTATTTTAAGAAATACAATACACAAAGTTTTGGTACATATTTTTTTGGAACATGAAATCATCAATTACATAAAAGTAAATTTTTACAACTACTAGAACTAGAAAAAGCTAAGAAAACTAAAGTTTCCTATTTCTAGGGACAATATGAAGTGCTCACATAATAACCTCCCCTAAACTATTCTCTCCCTAACAGCGATTATTGTGAAGCTTGTGTTGTGTTGGCTCTCCTTTTCTCCTTGCCTCCTCCTTTCTTTTTATAGACGAACTAAGATGAAAATTCATCATCCTGTTCGTCACTGAACATGGCTGAATGAGATGTGCGTCCCATTTTTCTTCTCTACGTCTATTATTTTCAAACCCAGTGTCAGTCCTGGTTTGTATTATCTAAAGAGAGAGAGAGAGAGAGAGAGAGAGAGAAGAAAAAAATGAAAGAGACAAAAAAAAAATATACATATTATATATTTATATAACATCCAAGCAAATGCGCTTGGATGTTAGCTACGATTTTTTTTTAATAGTAAAATTACTATTCATTACTATTCACTTTTGACTAATAATATGGGAGATACTACAGTGTGGTTTTTACTTCTTTCCTTCCCTTTATTTCACTTCATTTTTACCTAAACATGTAAAATGTGTAAAAACAAATAATTACATGCATTTGAGTGACATCACTGTTAAATTATATTAATTCAAATATGCATGTAAAACTAGGAATTTGTGAGATAAAATGAGCACTATGTCTATTACATTGGCACATAAATGTGCAATATTCAGTGTTTGTCATGCTTTCAGAGAGGCTAGGGTTGGTGGGAACCCTAATAGAGAGAATAGAGAAGGTTTTGGAAAACCTAAATAGTTTCTGCAGCTTCTACGTGTAAAAACGACGATTAGATATATTTAGTACGCAGCTGCCCTATTTATAGATTCTCAGAACCGACCTAACGTTCGACCGATCGAAGTGATTTCGATCGATCGAACCTTCGATCGATCGAATCACCTTCAATTGATCGAACATGTCAAGACTTCAATCGATCGAGACTACTTCGATCGATCAAACCTGCCTTGACAAGTTCCTCACGTGCCTTGTAAGCATCCTGGCGGAGCTAACAGTGGGACCTCCTAGGCTCTTTATTGTTGGCTCAGATCAGTTGATTAATTCCCATGACCAAACTCTTTGATCAGCAAATTGATCGACTGATCAGTTAACGTTTACTCCACTATAAAACGATAACTGAACTCCAACGTAAAAGAACATATCCGAAGCGATAACTAGACTTGTATGTTGTGATTCGAGGTGAAAAGTGTATGTTTATAGCGTATTACACGGTCTTTTATGCATACTTTTATCCCCCAAGTCCCTATATTTAGGAGCATATCAATGATTAAGTGTTTTCTATGATGTTGAGACTCAAACATGTGTTTTTACACTATTTTACAGGTCATGGAAAGCAAACATTGCATAGAAAGTGATTCTGGTGAAGAGAACAACAGAAGCAGCTGAGAAAATGGCAATTTTGACAATGATGACTTCAGATTTGGAAGATTTTCCCAGAGATATAAAATGTAGATCTTTGAGTTACGGTCGCGTGGCTGCAAACGGGAGGTCAATCCGAGGTCCGAGTAAAAAGTTATGGCCATTCTCCCATCGGTGTGCAGTGCTGTCAAAATCAGAGGAGTTCAAGCGATTGAAGAGAGTTCAATCGATCGAACCTTCGATCGATCGAACTGAGTTCGATCGATCGAACCTTATTTTTACCCAAAAGTTGCGTAAACTCTGTGGGAACCCTATATATACGTCGTTTTGATGCCAGACGAAGGGAGGACGCTCCAGAACGCGAAAAACAGCAGTTTTAGGTAGTTTTAGGGTTAGATTAGGTGTAGATTAGGTTAGATTCATATTATTCTTCATCCTTTTCATTGATTTATTGAAGATTATTGAAGATTCAAGTTTCTTTCATGTTTATTTCAAGTTTATTTCAGATTATATCCAGGTTTTTCTTTCCAATCCTTGTTATTTGATTGCTATTAGTTTATATGCTATGATTACTCTAGTTTGTTATTCCTGTATTAGTTTTATTATGTTTCTGTAGTTTAGACGTTGGGAATATGTGATGAATCATTGATTCCAAGCCTCTGCCATGCAATCTTTAGAAACCTGGGCTCGATCGATCGAAGGTAGTTCGATCGATCGAACCAGAGCCAGTCAAGCGATCGAAGGCACTTCGATCGATTGAAGGATGACTGTTCGATCGATCGAGAGCGCTTCGATCGATCGAACATGTTAATTCTTGAGATGATTCTTTTAAGTATTCCATGACTTTCTGTTTTAGAAATCTGTCATCAAATTGTCCCAATAAGCTCAGTTTGTCACAACAGTTTTTAGAACTTAAAGCCTTAAGGCCTTTTCTTCAATGACTTTTGAAAACCACTTTGAATGCTAATACCATTTAGAGTGCAAGTAATAACCATTGTTTTAAACCGTCTTCTATGTATTTTAAATCATTTGTGATGATGTAGTCCCGGTCATGAAAGGGCTACTGAGTCTTTATCTTTAGAAAAATACGGAATGCTGAAGAGGAATGAACTCCATAGAACGTTAATGAGTATGCATGGTAGATGGTTAGGATCAATGTGGATTCACGTGTTTCCAACACCTTTAGTTTATTTGTTTAATTAGTTATGTTTCTTTATGTTTAGTTTATTATTTAGTTTAATTTAATTAATTAGGATTTGTTAGTACACTTCCAATCATTCATTCTTATTTTCTTTTTCTTTTGGTTGTCACTTAGTATATATTCTTCCTATTCCTTCCCTGTGGGATCGACCTGGACTTATCCAGTATTACTTGCACGATCACCTACACTTGGGTGTTGCACAAGAGCGCACAACTATTTAGTCGTGTCAAGTTTTTGGCGCCGTTGCCGGGGAAGGCAACTAGGTTAGGATTTTATTAAGTTATTTCCATTTTTTTTTCTTTTTCTTAAAAAAAAAAAAAAAAAAAAAAAAAAAATCATTGGACTTTTTCTCTCACAAGAAAAAAAAAATTTCTTTTGTTTAAATATTTTGGGTAAACATGTCTTATCCATATTACCCTCCATACAACACAAATACCACGAATGGGTACACATTAGGTAATGAGAACTATACCCCGAGTTGGCAAGCACCCACATATGATGCACATTATCAACCTGAGTGCTACCAATCACCACAATGGGAAAACCATCGTGTTAGTCCCCCATGTTATCAAACGTATCAAGAACCTCCACCTGGAGAGTTCTATCAATCTCAATGGGGATATAACCAAGATGATAGTGTAGGATATAGTAGTAGTTCCCACGATTACCAAATGCACCAAGACTTTCCTTCTGGGGAGTCTTGCACACAAACACAATGGGAAGGGGACTATTACCAACAACAATGGGGTGAAACTTCATATAGTTATAATGAGGAGAATAACCAAGTTGAGGATAATGGTATGTTAGAATTGTTGCTTAGTGAAATGAAAAGGCTAGAAAGTGCAATTGATAAATTAGGAGCTAGATATCAACAAGCATTTGATAGCCAACCTTTAGAAGACTATACCAGTCCTTCAACGCTACAACTTGAATTTCAAGACACTAACAATGGAATGGAATTAGAGGACAATGATGGGTTCATATCGAGTGAGGTTAACAACTCATTTGAGAAAGTGATAACCCAACAAGAACTCCAAAACCAAACCATTGAGCATGAAGTTGTAGAACCATCTTCTCCTCAACATACAACCCCAGATATCAACTCCTTCACTGCCTGGATAAATTTGCACAGTCTCTTGATCCAGAGTACCTCAATAGATGACATATATAGTGAGGAGAGTTACAAGGATGAGAATAAGGTTTTAAAAGATTACGAGAGTTTAGGTGATTGCACGCACTTAGGAAAGGATGAGTCCCCTGTTGACTCTACCCCTACCTTTGATAGTGACCCCAGGGAGGACGTTATTGAAATTTCTAAATTCGATTTAGATTCATATGGTATTCATGAACCCTCACCTCTTTCGGCCGAAGAGGTGGTGTCACCATGTTTCCCATCATCTATCCTTGCTATCAATCAAAGCTCTCGTCCTGAGCTTGAATGTTATGTGTACCCCATTCGTGAACAAACAGAATGTGTTGTGGAAGAGGATGGTAAGGATACTAGCACATGTCCTTCACAAGATTTTAACTTTCAAAATTCTTTGAGAGAAGGCTTGGAAAATATTGGGCCCACTTTAGATGATCTTAAAATTCAACAAGAAGCTAGCAATCTTCTAGACTGCTTGACCTTCTTGAGTGATTATGACATTGAGGCCCAAATAGATAGCTTTATCCAAGTCCAGTCCAAAAACATGTGCATAGAACAGAAATTCAATTCCTATGATTATATCTCCATAGATTCTGTTCTAGAACAAGAGGAGGGTAGTGAAGCTTCATTAGAACATCACTTTGACCCTGTCCCTTTTATTGAACCATGGCCTCCCCCTGTTTTTAGTATTAAAATAGAGGCTGTTATAGGAAATACCAACACCAAAGATCGTTTCTTGCATATAATTCCTAAAAAGTGTGGTATTCCTTTTATAACTGTCCCAAAAAAATTTGGAAGCCATAGGTTTTGCATCATCTCCTCTGACCTTGAGCCTGACATTAGTTGGGGGGAGTTGCATTTTTATGAGGATCCCAACATTCTTCTCACTGTTAAATTATTTTATTGGGAAGATCCTCAAAAATTTCGGTTGTTACTTTATGATAAGTATCTTGATTAACCGAATTTATTAACTGAGTTGTTATATTATGTTCTCTATTTTTCCTTGTTGCTACTAATGATTATGCAGGTAGCTTGAAAAAAAAAATTGGATATTAATGCCTCGAGGTAACATCCTTCCTTCTCTCGCTTTACTTTACATGTCCATGTGCTTAGTTTAGAACATTGGGGACAATGTTTAGTTTTAGTTGGGGGGGGAGTGAGTCATTGCATGCCTCATATCTTTTTGTTGTACTTTAGTGTCATATACCTGCTTAGCAACATGTGACTCAGTAAATTGAAACTGTCAAATAATTTTAAATTTTTATTGTTTTAAAGATAATAAAATGGTTCTTGTATTTCTCTCATAGTTAATGTAGTTAGTTATGATGCATTAGTGTTATTTTCTGTATGTTATTAGTATGTGATATACTATGGTAGTTTTTTTACTATCTTAGTTATAGTATATTTTATGCTTTTTAATCTTCAAACAACTTTGAGCACGTTGTGACAACCTTGTACATAGCTAAAATGGATTAGTAAGCATAGTTTAAGTGTCTTGAAAGACTGTAGTGGAGACTAATAACCCAAGTGAGCTTTTGTGCCATTCTTTATTTTTGAGGGTTTTATAAAATTACTCTTACTTTTTGAAAAGCGTATTAATTCATTGAAAGTCTCATTTTTTCTTCATTTTGACTGATCACTAGAAGAGAACGTTCAGGATTTACCAAAATTTAGAGCTCTTGAATTTACTTAAATGAATAATCCTATGAACTTAGAAGATGATTTAGGCTATCTTTTGACCATACATGGATAATACAGCCTTGGCCTACCTCTGTGCTATTCCTTTACTTCACCTCTTGAGCCTTATCATAATTGCATTGTCATTATAATTCCTCAAATCTAAGCCTAACTCCAACATACAAGTTTGAGCTTCTTTTCTCTACCTAGGAATGATTGTGATGTGTTATCTTGACAAGAAGATTGGTAGTGTGAATAAGGGAAAGTTGGCAAAGAAAAAAAAGAAAGAGAAAGAAAAAAATGAAAGAAAAAAAGAAAAGCATGAGAAGAAAAAGAAAAAAAATGCAAATGGTTGTTACAAAAGAAAAGAAAAAAAATAATAAAAAGAAGAGTGTGAAAAAGAAAAGAAAAGAAAAAAAAGAAGAGAAGAAGAAAAGAGAGAGACTGGAGATGTGGGGGAAGTTTCAAAAAAAAAATGTAGTAGACATTCCAATCACATCCTTTGACCCAATTGAATATCACAAATCTCTTTCTTCTTAATCGAATACCTCTTTTTCAAAGTCCTAATGATGCTAGGTAAATTGGATTTGAAGTTAAGGTATTGAGAGAGTTCTCCACGGTATCTCGCTCTTCTAGTGAAAAGTATCCTTTCATGAGACTTTGTTCACTAAAATTTCCGTTTTTCTATTTAGATATGAGAAGCATTAGATTCCATTTACAATTACTCTTTATAGCTTCCATATCATGAGTGATAATTATTACACCTAATTCAGAGTGATTTTGTCTTGAGAGTGTAATCCCGGTGAGAGTTGAGTCAAAATGAACGTCTTGATAGTATCTTAGGTTATGCAAGCTTTGAAATTAAAGTTTTGTATTTTGGTTGTCCATTCACACACACACTTGAAGATTAATAAGTATGGAATATTCTAATGACTTTGATCGTAGATTAACTGTAATGTGTGTGTTGCATTGCTATGGCTTACTAGAGAGTTTCATGAGATTGTTGAGCTTAACTATATTGCTAAATGAGAGGAAAAATTTCTTGAAAACATTTAAATGAGAACCATTACCATAAACATGAATTTTGTGGGTAGATTCACTGCAAACCCTCACGAGACAACACTCGTCCACTAGGGGGAACCTAGGGGTTTAAAGGCTTGTTGCATACGCTAAATGCAATCGCGATTCCTGCGAAAGTGATTTAGGATTTTTTACTTTCTTTTGTTTTCAATTTTTAGAGTTTAAATAAACACTGCTGTAGTTCGCTTCATTGCTAGGGACTAGCAACGAGCTAGTTGGGGGGTGTGATTCGAGGTGAAAAGTGTATGTTTATAGCGTATTACACGGTCTTTTATGCATACTTTTATCCCCCAAGTCCCTATATTTAGGAGCATATCAATGATTAAGTGTTTTCTATGATGTTGAGACTCAAACATGTGTTTTTACACTATTTTACAGGTCATGGAAAGCAAACATTGCATAGAAAGTGATTCTGGTGAAGAGAACAACAGAAGCAGCTGAGAAAATGGCAATTTTGACAATGATGACTTCAGATTTGGAAGATTTTCCCAGAGATATAAAATGTAGATCTTTGAGTTACGGTCGCGTGGCCGCAAACGGGAGGTCAATCCGAGGTCCGAGTAAAAAGTTATGGCCATTCTCCCATCGGTGTGCAGTGCTGTCAAAATCAGAGGAGTTCAAGCGATTGAAGAGAGTTCAATCGATCGAACCTTCGATCGATCGAACTGAGTTCGATCGATCGAACCTTATTTTCACCCAAAAGTTGCGTAAACTCTGTGGGAACCCTATATATACGTCGTTTTGATGCCAGACGAAGGGAGGACGCTCCAGAACGCGAAAAACAGCAGTTTTAGGTAGTTTTAGGGTTAGATTAGGTGTAGATTAGATTAGATTCATATTATTCTTCATCCTTTTCATTGATTTATTGAAGATTATTGAAGATTCAAGTTTCTTTCATGTTTATTTCAAGTTTATTTCAGATTATATCCAGGTTTTTCTTTCCAATCCTTGTTATTTGATTGCTATTAGTTTATATGCTATGATTACTCTAGTTTGTTATTCCTGTATTAGTTTTATTATGTTTCTGTAGTTTAGACGTTGGGAATATGTGATGAATCATTGATTCCAAGCCTCTGCCATGCAATCTTTAGAAACCTGGGCTCGATCGATCGAAGGTAGTTCGATCGATCGAACCAGAGCCAGTCAAGCGATCGAAGGCACTTCGATCGATTGAAGGATGACTGTTCGATCGATCGAGAGCGCTTCGATCGATCGAACATGTTAATTCTTGAGATGATTCTTTTAAGTATTCCATGACTTTCTGTTTTAGAAATCTGTCATCAAATTGTCCCAATAAGCTCAGTTTGTCACAACAGTTTTTAGAACTTAAAGCCTTAAGGCCTTTTCTTCAATGACTTTTGAAAACCACTTTGAATGCTAATACCATTTAGAGTGCAAGTAATAACCATTGTTTTAAACCGTCTTCTATGTATTTTAAATCATTTGTGATGATGTAGTCCCGGTCATGAAAGGGCTACTGAGTCTTTATCTTTAGAAAAATACGGAATGCTGAAGAGGAATGAACTCCATAGAACGTTAATGAGTATGCATGGTAGATGGTTAGGATCAATGTGGATTCACGTGTTTCCAACACCTTTAGTTTATTTGTTTAATTAGTTATGTTTCTTTATGTTTAGTTTATTATTTAGTTTAATTTAATTAATTAGGATTTGTTAGTACACTTCCAATCATTCATTCTTATTTTCTTTTTCTTTTGGTTGTCACTTAGTATATATTCTTCCTATTCCTTCCCTGTGGGATCGACCTGGACTTATCCAGTATTACTTGCATGATCACCTACACTTGGGTGTTGCACAAGAGCGCACAACTATTTAGTCGTGTCATGTTGTACTAATGTCCCTCTACCGTCAGCATTCGCAATCATATTCAGGTAGTCGGATAAATGGTCGCTGTCAAACTGAATCATGATTACTTCTTGAGTTCCTTGAGTCCCATTCACCTTTCATGATTACCAAACATATTGATAACTCTTATCAACAAGACTACAGTACTCAGTAATCAACTTGGTGACATACTCAATGGAATGCTTACTCTAAATACTCTAAATTAGAGGGTAGATTCTATCTTGACAATATATGTTCACAACCGTATGATCATGACATACCCAAGATACCCAGGTGTTGATCTTTTATAGACCTCACTGATTGGTAAGTCAAAGCAGTCATATCTACAGTCTGTGTTCATAATCGTCTCAAGATTGAGAACACATACCTTATACAAGTTATGAGTTCCTATTAACTGTTGACAGCCTTAAGTGTCAATAGGAAAGCTCAGGTTCGTCAATGCACTATAAGCACTAACATATTAACTAAGAGTTACACTCTAGTGATTGAGATTCATCACTCCATCCAATGGTAGTCAATCATGCTACAATGTATACCTGATGAGATATCCAGTCTCATCATCCACTGTGACAAGCTCTAAGTAACAATAAATAGTAATCCGTATCTCATTGTATGCATCTCATACATACACAAATTACTTACTATGATACTTAAGGATTAAACAATCATCTCATGAAAGAAACATACATAATGAAATGCAAAGCTGATATCCGTATATTAAAAATGCTAACGTCTAATACATAAAGTAATGGTTTGAGGGCACAAACCCAACAAACTCCCACTTGCACTCACAACCATACAGGATTACATCTGAGACCTAGACTATCTAGATGACGATCAAAGACCTTCTGTGGCAAGGCCTTTGTAAACGGATCAGCAAGATTGTCAGCGGTGGCAATCTTGGTGACAGTCACATCTCCATGTTGAACAATATCTCGGATAAGATGATATTTTCGCTCTACGTGCTTCCCCTTTCTGTGGTTCCTTGACTCCTTGGACTGAGCCACTGCCCACTATGATCACAATAAAAGCGTAATAGGTGACAGCGATGCTGGTACCACTTCGAGCTCCATAAGGAACTTCTTGAACCAAACAACTTCCTTTGCGGCTTCATAAGAAGCCACATACTCAGCTTCTGTAGTTGAGTCTGTAATACATTTCTGCTTAATGCTCCTCCAACTGACAGCACCACCTCCCAAGGTAAAGAGATGACCGGGCGTCGACTTCCTGGAATCTTTATTTGACGTAAAGTCCGAGTCAGTGTATCCCACTGGAATTAACTCACTAATGTCGTATATAAGCATGTAATCTTTAGCCCTTCTCAAGTACTTAAGAATGTGCTTAACAGCTCTCCAGTGCTTTGGACCTGAGTTTGATTGATACCTGCTGACCATGCCTACGGCATAGCAGATATCTGGTCTAGTGCATAACATCGCATACATGAAACTTTCCACCGCCGGGGCGTAGGGAATTCTTGACATGCGATTCCTCTCCTCCTGTGTCTTAGGATACTGGTCCTTGAAGAACGCTAAACCATGACTGAAAGGTAACAAACCTTTCTTTGAATTATCCATTGAAAACCTAGTCAGCACCTTATCGATATAACCAGCTTGAGATAATCCCATTATCTTTCGCTTACGATCCTGAAAGAGTTTTATCCCAAGAATATAGCTCGCCTTTCCTAGATCCTTCATATCGAATATACTAGCTAGCCAAACCTTGATGTTGACAATGCCGCTACATCATTTCCAATGAGTAGAATGTCGTCAACGTAAAGCACAAGAAAAACCATCACTTTCCTTTCACACTTCTTGTATACACAAGGTCAAATCAGATGTTCCAACTCCTGGATGCCTGCTTAAGCCCATAAATGGACTTTTGCAACTTGCATACCAAGTTACCTTTCCAACTAGCTATGAACCCTTCTGGTTGCTGCATATAGATGTCCTCCTCAAGATTGCCATTCAAGAATGCAGTCTTGACGTCCATCTGCCAGATCTCATAATCTAGGCATGCGGCAATGGATAAGAGTATCCTGATGGACTTGAGCATGGCCACCGACGAGAAGGTTTCCTCATAGTCAATGCCCTCCCTCTGAGTATAACCTTTTGCTACAAGCCTAGCCTTAAAGGTCTCAACCTTTCCATCAGATCCTCTTTTCCTCTTATAGACCCACTTACAACCAATAGGTTTAATGTTGGCTGGAAGCTCTACAAGATCCCAGACCTGATTAGAATCCATAGATTCCAATTCAGCCTTCATAGCTTTAACCCAATGAACTGAATCAGCATCAGCCATTGCCTCTTCATATGTGGCAGGATCAGATTCAGATTCTATGGAGACAGCTTCAAAAACTTCTCCTAAGAACATGTATCTATCAGGTTGGATGATAATCTTCCCACTACGACGAGGTATCGGTGCGGAAAAAGGTGAAGAAGTGGTATTTTCTTAATTTATATCGTTATCAACTGCGGGTTGGATTGAGGGGTCTCCTTCTATCTCTCTCAGATCTATCCTTCCCCTAGGTTTATGGTTCATGATATAATCATCCTCCAAGAAAATAGCATTTGTACTAACAAATACTTTCTGTTCTCTTGGATCATAAAAATACCATCCATAAGTACCCTTTGGATACCCTACGAAATAACATACTTCCGATCTAGAATCCAACTTGCTCATCTTTCCTTTCAGCACATGTGCCGGACACCCCCATATCCGGAGATGTTGCAAAGAAGGCTTGCGCCCAATCCACATCCCTCGTGGTGTCCTGGGAACAGACTTGCTTGGTACTAGATTTAGTATGTAAGCAGCGGTTTCCAAAGCATAACCCCAAAGGAATAATGGCAACTCTGAATAACTCATCATCGACCTAGTTATGTCTAAAAGAGTCCAATTCCTTCTCTCCACTACACCGTTCTGCTGAGGCATACTAGGTGCAGTCAACTGTGGCAGAATCCCATTCTGTACGAGGTAATGAATAAACTCATTAGAGAGGTACTCGCCACCTTGATCAGATCGATTAGCCTTGATATGTGTGCCCAATTGCTTCTCCACTTCAGCCCTAAACTCTTTGAACTTTTCAAAGGCTTCAGACTTGTGCTGCATTAGGTACACATATCCATACCTAGAGTGGTCATCAGTAAATGTTATGAAATACTCATAACCACCCCTTGCTCTAATATTTATTGGTCCACACACATTAGTATGAACTAATTCCAACAATGCATTAGTTCTATTTCCCTTTACAAGAAAGGGCCTTTTGGTCATCTTACCCTCTAAACAAGACTCGCAAACTTGCATTGGTTCAAGAACCAAATCGCCTAAGACCCCTTCTTTGACTAGTCTGCCAATCCTATTTAGATTGATATGGCCAAGCCTCATATGCCAAATCCTTGTTGGATTAGTGGAAGGTTCCTTTCTTTTAGATGGTATAGATACCACTGAGTTATTAAGTTCCATGCAAGAGTCTTTAGAAATATTGGGAGTAATCATATACAATCCATTTAATTTAACACCAGAACATATTAAAGAACTATTTCTTTTAATCACAACTTTAGTTCCAAAATGAAAAGAAAAACCATTATTCGATAGATTAGAAACTGAAATTAAATTACGTCTCATTGAAGGGACGTAAAGTACATCTGATAAAATCAAAACTTTATTGTCTATAAATTCTAAAGCTACGACTCCTATAGCAACTACAGATACGGTTGCGCTAGAACCTAGAGTAATTACGATTTCTCCATCACTGCACCTCCTGGTTGATCTGAACCCCTGTAATAAATTACAGATATGGTTAGTCGCACCAGAATCAATGCACCAAGTGTTTGAAGTATCTGTTATAAAACTTACTTCAATCACATGTGATTCAATCTTGAACTCTTGTAGCTAAGAATTCTGGACAGTTCCTCTTCCAATGGCCCTTGTCGCTGCATTGGAAACACTTTCCGTTGCCTTGGCCACCCACCTTCCCTTTGCTCTTACCTTTTCCCTTAGATTTTGCAATCTTAGGGACCGGTCCAACACTTGAACCACCAGTGCCAGCCTTCTTCTTCCCTTTCTTTCCTTTCGGTGTAGATCGGGAAAAGGAAGCGCTTTTCTCAACGTTCAAAACGTTGACCCCAGGCTTGATCACCCCTTCTACTGCCAGTAAAGAACTCATTAATTCGCTCATTAAAAAATTCATTTGATTCATATTATAATTAAGTTTAAATTGAGCGAATGAAGGCGCAGCGAGTTGAGGATCATATCAACTTGGGTCTGTGCATCGATGTTGGCACCTAGGGTCTCCAGCTCGTTTAAATAACCAATCATTTTTAAAATATATTCCTTGACTGGAGTCCCTTCCGACATCTTTGCACTCATTATCTTCTGCATGGCTACCTGTCTGGCAGGTCTGCCATGCTCCCCAAACATCTTTTTCAAGGATGTGATAATGTCACTGGCAAAATCATTTGATTGGAATTGGTGTTGCAACATGCCAGCTATTAAAGCCAGAATATAAAAATGAGCCATTCCATTCGACTTCTTCCATTTGTCGAACTCGCGTCTGGAAACTGCCGAAGCATTTGCCGCGGGTTCTTCAGGGCTTGGGGTGGTGAGGACATATATGTGATCCTCCGCAATTAATGCGATGTCAAGGTTTTGTTTCCATTCAGTGTAGTTATTTCCAGTTAACTTGTTTTGAGTAAGTATGGTGGCAAGTGGACTAAATGCAGATCCAGACATATGATTACTAAAAATCAAACAAAATAAATGTGGATATCAGAATTTGACAGTTTGAAATAAAAGAATCCTTAAAATTCTTATTTTAAAAACAAAGTCGCCGAAATATGAAAACGAAAGAATAAACACATATTTGAAATATTAATGAATCTTGTTAACTCTTATCCAAATGGCCTCCTAGTGCCTTAGGATTAAAATCATGTTTTTAAATGATGATTATTAAGCTTAAATCCAGAGACTAAATGATCCAAGTTGATGAACGATTCATAGTTAACTCTTGTTCATATTCATGCATATGTTATGTGTATTGATTCTAGCTATTAGGGTGCCACTTTTGTATTGTGTTAAGCCTTAATTAGTTGAACATAGCTATAGGTTCCTTGTGACCATGTTGGGATTGTATCATTTCCATATGGACATTACATTGGCTCCTAGTTGAGACTTGTATATCAATAGAGGTGTTTTGATTCCAACTAGTTATAAGGAATTCATGATTGTGTCAACTCTCTCCCTGCTTGATAAATTTAAGCTAGAAGTTTAGGGGTTTGATATCTAGAATTTAATATTACATCTTGTTTTAAGCATGTGGACTAACCCTTGTTTTGTAGAGCTATGGAGGTATGACTTCTCATCTATTCTCTAGTTTATTTAACTTCTTTATTTTATTGATTTTCAACTTCATGTGCGACACCTTAGCTTAGGTCTTGCCCTATGTGTATATGTGGATTAGAGACATTTTTTCTAGGATTTCTATTCTTATATGCATTACACGTTTCTATTTAGCAGCTGGACCCTAGGTAAGTTCTTTTGTTCCCTATTGCATATCATATTGCTTGCTAATTGAATTACATGGTTTTGGATGCTATTTTATCGTTAGCAATTTTGCACCCTTTTCAACATGCTTGTGTAATGCATATATATATATGTATTAGTTGAGGGCACACTTAGATAATTAATTCGATTAAAAAGATGTCAAGTAGAGGCCTATCATGATAGGATGAGAGGGGTGTTTTAGTCCACCGGGATCCTTCCCCTCTCATTCCATAATCCCCAAACCTAGAATTTCTAGTTTCTAAAAAGATCAGTTTGCTTTTAAATGGTTTCTTAATTTTCCTTTTAAAAATTAAGTGACGACTCGTATTTTCGAATGTGAAAAAGTTTTAAATGAAAAACATGTTTAGCCTGCATTATCCATACTGTGCCCGACCCGTTGTTAGCATCATTTAGACCCTGCTTTAGCAAAAGGTTTGAAACTGTGACTGGCAGGGAGCACTCGGTCTTCTGGGGACCTGTAAAGCCTTGGAATTTTTTGAACTCATTGACACTTAGAACATTCCAGGTCTGTGGTCCCAGTGGGGGTGCTTATGGAGGCTTGGAACTGTCTCAGGGCTTATGCCTGGGGAGTTCTGAGTCCTGTAAGTACCCGCTCAAGATAGTAAGTACTTTAGGAATAACTCAAAGGTTTAAACTTGATTAAATCTGGCTCTTACAACTTCCCGATGTGAGCTCTGGGCATTGTAGGCACTCAGGTTTTCTAAGGACTTACACTTAATTAACCCTAAGACCTGTGAATGCTCGGTGTGATTTCCTGTTAATATTACTCCTCTGCCCCCCCAAGTGTTTTGTAAAGCAGGTGTCATAGGGGTAATTACTATAGGGAACCGGCCTAGAATGCAGGAAGTCTAGGGTCTTTTGACTCCTCTATTCCCATCGTAGGTTATGGACCTAAGTGGAGTTGGTGACGAGGTCTTTTGCCATCCATGCTGCAATGGGCTTAATTGCTGAGGGGTTTGACCCCGAGGTCTTTTTGGTGCCTCGGGGGTAATCCCGAGGTATTTTTGGCACCTCAGGGGTGATCCCGAGGTCTTTTTGGTGCCTCAGGGGTGATCCCAAGGTCTTTAAGCATATGATAGGGAACATTGTTTGCGAAATAGAATCCTTTATTTAATCCAAAAACTATTACGAGTGCTCGGAAAGAGCTACAACTTATTCGGTAAAGAAAACATGCAATCCCTATCAAACCCTAATTTCGATTTATTGATAGTACTTCTGCAAATGCTCCACGTTCCAAGGGTGCTAAAAGTCTTGCCCCCTTCAGTGTTTGTAACCAATAGGTTTCGGGTTGGTTAACCCTGGTGACCTTGTAGGGTCCTTCCCAGTTTGGCCCCAGCTTCCCATGGCTAGGGTTCTTGGTGGATTGGTTGAATGCTTTGAGGACCAGGTCTCCCACCTGGAAAGTGCTATATTTTACTTTCTTGTTATAGTACTGGGAGACCCTCTGCTTGTAGGCTTCCATCCTGAGATATGCTGAATTCCTTTTTTCTTCTACAAGGTCTAGTTCCACTCTGAGAGCATCTTTATTATCCTGGTTGCTACAGTGGTGTGCCACTCGATAAGTCATTAGCTGAAGTTCGGTCGGAACTACCGCCTTATAGCCATCGGCAAGTGAGAATGGGAGTTTTCCCGTAGCTTCTTAGGGTGTATTACGTTAGGCCCATAGGAGGCTCGGCAGCTCCTCTGCCCAGAGTCCCTTTACTTTTCAAGTCTTTTCTTGATGGACTCCAAGATGGTACGATTTGTCACCTCAGTTTATCCATTATCCTGAGGGTGCTCGAGAGAGGAGTAATTGTTGGAGATTCCATAGTTGGAGTAGAATTGCCTGAACACAGGTGTGTCAAACTGTCACCCGTTGTCCCGACTACTACTCGGGGCATACAGAACCTGCTTATGGATGTTTCTTTCCACGAAATTTTCCATTTTTTTCTCAGTTATGGTGGTCAATGGCTCGGCCTCTGCCCATTTGGTGAAGTAGTCGACTGCTACAACGGCGAACTTGGCTTGACCCTTCACCATGGGGAGCGGTCCGACTATGTCGATGCCCCACTGGGCGAATGGCCCTAAGGATTAGAGTTTGTGCTTCTGTCGGCAGTTGATCATACTCGCATACCTTTGGAACTTCTCACATCTCTTCACATAGTCCTGCAAATCCCTGCCTATTGTGGGTTAGTAGTAACCTTGTAACAGGGCTTTTCTAGATAGGGCCCTACCCTCAATGTGGCTCCCGCATACTCCCTCGTGGATTTCTTGCAAAACGCCCTCAATCTGTGTCAAGTGAATGCATCGAAGGTATGGAACAGTTAATCCTTTCAGATAGAGTACACCATCGATAAGGTGGTACCTTGCTGCTCAGTATTTGACCCGCCGAACTTCGACCTTCTCGGTTGGGAGGCTTCCGCTCGTGAGGAACGTTGTTATGGGGTCCATCCAACTGGGACCCATATCAATCGGATCCACCTCCATACCCTCTAAGGCGGGTACACTGGGTTCGGGTAGGTATTCTACTCTGATTCCTTGGAGATCCGATTCTGAGGATGACGCTAGGTGTGCAAATTGGTCAGCCTGTGTGTTCTCTTCCCTCGGGATCTGAGTAATAGACAACCCTTTAAATTCACTAGTGATTTTTCTGACCAGGGTCAGGTAGGCCACCATACTATCCTTCCTAGCCTCATACTATTGTAAGACTTGATTTACTACCAGTTGAGAGTCACTGTACACCTTAATCTACCGGGCGCCCATTGAGGAATCCAGTTATAACCCGACCAGGAAGGCCTCATACTCTGCCTCATTGTTAGATGAATGGAACCCAAACCTAAGAGTGTACTTGAGCTGAATTCCCTCGGGTGTGATCAAGATGATCCCTGCCCCACTGCCTTGCTTATTGGAAGATCCATCTACATAGGGCACCTAGGTCAGTATCCCAGGCTACAGTTTGGGTGGTAACTCAGGCGGGGTAGATTCCTCAATTGGGTCCTCTGGGTAAGTGAACTCAACAAGAAAATCCGCTACTGCCTATCCTTTGATTGTCGTCCGAGGTCTATAAATTACCTCGAACTCTTCTAACTCTAATGACCACTTCATGAGTCTCCTGAATGTCTCAGGTCTGCGCAGAATCCTGCACAAAGGCTGATCGGTGAGGACAACTATGACACAAGCCTAGAAGTATAGGCAAAGTCGTCGAGCTAAGGTGATGAGGGTAAAGGTGAGCTTCTCTATACGGGAATACCGACTTTCTGCGCCTTGAAGTGCCCAAATGGTGTAGTATACCAGGTACTGTACCCCATGTTCTTCTCTGATCAGGGCTGAGCTTAACGCCGAGGGTGATACTACCAAGTAGAGAAATAATTCTTCCTTCGGAATGGGCGTTGAGAGCAGATGAGGTGATGTCAGATACTTCATGATCTCCTGAAACCCCTTCTCACACTCTTCTGACCACTCGAAGGCTTTGCGAAGGATTTTGAAAAATGGCAAGCACCGGTTAGTTGCTCGGGACACGAATCTGTTCAATGCTGCTACCTGCCCTGCCAAACTCTGAACTTCTTTCGTTGACCTGGGTGACCGCATGTTGATGATGGTCTGAATCTCCTCCGGATTGGCCTCGATTCCCCATTTGCTAACTAAGTGTCCCCAAAACTTCCCGAATGAAACCACAAATGCACACTTTGCTGGATTTAACTTCATTTGGTATCTTCTCAGGATGCTGAAGGACCCAGCCAAAAGCTTGAGTTGGTGGGGTTCATCCAAGCTCTTGACCAGGAGGTCATCCACATATTCTTCAATAGTTTTTCCAATTAAGTCTCTGAACATATGATTCTCCAAGCGCTAGTAGGTTACTTCGGTATTCTTGAGGCCGAAGGGCATCACTTTATAGCAGTAGGTTCCTTGGTCGGTAATGAAGGATGTCTTCTCTTCATCATCGGGGTACGTACGGATCTGATTATACCTTGAGTAGGCATCCATAAAGGAAATGAGTGAGTGACCTACTGTTGCGTCTGCCAAGAGGTCTATCCTGGGCAGCCGGTAACTATCTTTGGGAAAATCCTTGTTCAGGTCAGTAAAATCTACGCAGAATCTCCACTTTCCGTTACTCTTTTTGACCAGGACAACATTTGCTAACCAGTTGGGATATTGCACTTCACATATTGATTATGCTCTGAGAAGCTTTCGGACCTCCTCACTGTCTTTCTGGGCCATGTACTTCCTCTTTTGTTTAACCAGGCAGAAGCTCAGGTCAAAATTGAGTCGTTGGGACATGATCTGAGGATCAACCCCAAGCATTTATCCTCATGGCTCCATGCAAAGACGTCTTGATTCTGCCTCAAAAATTGGACTAACCTTTCACGGAGCTCGGGTTCCAAGAGGGAACTGATACTGACTGTTTGATCAGGAACTTGGTGGTCCAGGATCACATGGCTGAGTTCTTCAACCAGGCTGACTCTGTCCCTGTCTTTCCTTGGATCCATCTCTTCAATATTTAGGGCTTCAGACACTGCATCTCTGAGCAAAGAATTGACATAACAGCTCTGGGCGGTGGCTTGATCTCCCCTCAAGATTCTTACCTTCTGTGAGGTTAGGAATTTGACAACTAGGTTATAGGTCGACACAACGGCCTTGAATCGGTTAAGGGTTGGCCACCCGAGGATGACATTGTAAGCAATAGAGGCTTCAACCACAACAAAATTCGTGAGTATAGAAACCTACTGCGAGTAAGTCCCCATTAGAACTGGTAATTCAATCATCCTGAGTGGTTATGTACTAAACCCGTTGAACCCCACCAAAGGGGTGGCCACTGGTCGAAGTTGGTCTCTTGAGATCCCAAACTAATCAAATGCAAAGCAAATAGAATGTCGGAAGAGCTTCCAGTGTCCACGAGTACCCTTTTGACCACGTAGTTGGCAATAGAAAGCATCACCACAATAAGGTCATTGTGGGAATAGTGCAGATCCTGGATGTCACTGGATGAGAAGGTAAGGGTGTCGGTCAAAGATTGGTCGACAAGTTAGACATGCACCACATTCGATCGGGACGCCCTAGCATATCTCTTCCTCCCCGATTGAGAATCTCCTCCTCCCGATATCCCTCCGGAGACACGTTGATGTGCCCGAGGGGTTGTTGCTGCTCAGGGATCCAGGCATCTTGCCATTATTGCTTGTCATTGGTGACAAATTTGGCGAGGTGACCTTGTTCAATAAGTTTTTCAATGGAAATCTTTAGCTTGAAGAAGTCCGCGGTATCATAACCATGGTGTCACACCCCGGCGTTGCGATAATTAAGGGAAGCAAGCTTCTTTATCGGACCCATAGGCTCATAACAGATTACAGATCGCATGATTGTCCAAATACCAACTTAAATAAAATATCAGAGTAATAGTAGCAGGGAAAGCGTTCTAAGTTTAGAGGAAGCAACTTCAGAGTCTTACAAGTCTCAGTTATACGTACTTTTATTACAATCATCCAAAATTAGAAGAAACAAAAGTCTAGAGGCCAAATGGCCAATAATAACAATAACAACATAATAGATAAATAATAAAATTTCCCTAGCGGGAACAAATAGGCTCCAGCAACACAAACTCCTCTTCAACTGGCAAAGTCCTAGCCTTTCTCGTCCATGTTCTCCTCTTTATGGTACTCGCTCAGCGAAATGGCATCTCCAACACCTAGAACTAAAGTAGCTGGACACGGATGTCCAGGGCCACATGCCCATCAGCTGAAAGCTGAGTAAAATACTACAAAGCACAAACAATATGAACATATACACCATTTACATTACCACTTAGAAATTATCGAATCGTCATTTTATCCAAATCAAATGTTTCTTCCCGACTATGCGATCACAGTAATGCAATACAACACGCACAAATCCACCGTGCCAACAACTCATAACTTGACAGTACTAGTTTTTGCCCACAACCACAACAACACTGAACCAACGGTAATAACTTCTGTCACATACGACACACAACAAAATGCCCAATTCGGCCTCCATACGGCCACACACAGCCCTCTAATATGTCTTACGGCCACACATGGCCCTCTAATATGTTATACGACCACACATGACCCTTATTTCATCACCTAGTCCACAATTGGCCCCTAACTCAACACCAACACACACAACCGACCACAATATGACACGAATGCAACACAACTGACCACACACGTCATGACCACAACACATTTTTTAACAAGACCATTAAGGTCATATGACATTAGGTAACCATACTCGGAACAATCAGCGAGATCTTCCAACTCAATCATGTAACACAACCATGCTCACATGTCTGTCAACACTTATCCTTTTCAGTACGTTATTCGCGTATTCACAATTGTTATATCATTAATGATTCGGCCCGACATATTTCCATTATTCATCATCGAATTGATCAAAAGAATAATCCAACACCAAAAGGAATTTCTATATAAGAAGAATCAATATATGGAGAATGAATTGATCGCTTACTTAAACATGGTACTACTAAACAAGCATGCAGTACAACTACAGAATTGATAAGCTCATTCATATATATATATATATATATGTATTATATACAGTTCCAGATTCGGTTAACAAACTCATAGTACTGGCTATAGCATAGACCATATTAACTTCAAGCATTCAAACAAACAAGGAATCAAAATTCTACAAAGCTCGAGCGCTCGCACCACTCGAGCGCTCGAGTTTTACCAGTTTCCAGCAGACTATTTTACTTTGAAATATAATTACAAATTTGAAACTTAATTTATGAAAGCTCAACTTTAAACTCACATGCAACTCAATTAACAAATTAAACATGTTTATATACACATTATATATGAATTACACTACTCACAAAGGATCATAACCAACTAGAACATGAACATTTAAGTAAACTTAAGAAAGAAAAGAGGATAGTGATGTTCATGAGCTAGATCAAGTTCCAATGACGACATGCAACCAAATTTATAGATTATGAATGCATATAAACATAGAGTATGTGAGTTGTAATACTCACAAAGATGATCAAAACTAATTGATGATACAAATGTTGAGGATGAAGATGATGAACACTTGAACTAAAACTCCAAATAGTTGAGAAGAACTTTAAGATTTCAGCAATCACAACTTCAGTAACCTTGAGAGGTCACTATAATGCAACAAGGATGATAGTTTCATGTTTGGATGATGATCTTGAGGATATGTAAGATGAGAATGTGTGTGTTTATGTACAAACTCAAAAACTCTCCCTCATAACACTCTCTGTCTGAAGACTCTATTTTGCAACATCCAAAATGTAGAAAATTGCCTGGTATATAAAGATTTTGAGAGCCCAAGGGTAAAAAGGTCTTTTCACACATTTTTTTGCTCGAGCACTCGAGTCTATTAATTCAAAGAAGTTTTGTTTTGTTATCATGAATTATGTTGTAAAATGTATGTTCACACATGGAATTTCAAGCACTCTCGAAATATCAATTACATATATTGAATATATTAATAACATATATTCAGAAATTACATTATAGATAATTGGAAATACGGGTGTTACACCTCTCCACTACTTATAAAGGAATTTCGTCCTCAAAATTTGAGCTAACTATAGTCAAACAACTTCGGGTACTTAATGCGCATCTCAGATTCTAATTCCTATGAAGCTTCCTCTACATTGTGGTGATTCTACAAAAACTTCACCAACAAGATCTCCTTGTTTCTCAGCTGCTTAATCTCTCTATCCAGAATCTGCACTGGTCTCTCTTGATACGATGCATTTTTATTCACTTCTATGTCTCTGAAATCGATCACATGTGGCATAGCGCTCTAGTGATACTCCTTCAGCATACTGACATGAAAGACATTATGGACTCCCGACATCTTCGGTGGAAATGCTAGTTTGTAGGAAACTTTGCCTACGCATTCCAAGATCTCAAAAGGTCCAATGTAGTGAGGTGACAACTTCCCTCTCTTCTGTCCAAACCTCACCACTCCTTGAATTAGAGATACTTTAAGCAAGACATACTCTCCCACACTAAATTCCTTGTCTCTGCGGTGCAAGTTTGCGTAACTCTTGTGTCTGTCTTGTACTGCCTTCATATTCTCTCTGACAATCACAATCTTCTCATTGGTTTACCGCACCAAATTTGGCCCTAGAAGCTTACCATCTCCGACTTCTGCCTAACACAATGGTGATCTGCAAGGTCTTCTATACAACGCTTCAAAAGGCACTATTCCTATACTTGAATGGTAGCTGTTGTTGTAGGTAAACTCTATCAATAGCAAATGAGTCTCCCACGAGCTTTTGAAGTCTAGTACACAAGCTCGGAGCATATCTTCCATTACTTGGTTCGTTCGCTCTGTTTGCCCATCGGTTTGAGGATGAAAAGCAGAACTCAGTCTCAGCGAAGTTCACATAGCTGTCTGAAGACTTTCCCAAAACTTTACTGTGAATCAGGATTCTTGGTCTGAAACAATGGTGACTGGCATACCATGCAGACGCACAATTTGTTACGGATACAATCAGCTCAATTTTGCTACTGAAAAAGTCATATTGTAAGCAGTGAAATGAGCTGACTTAGTGAGTCGATCCATAATCACCCAAATGGAATCATGCTTTTGCAGAGATCGAGGTAAACCTACCACGAAATCCATTGTGATGTGTTCCCACTTCCACTGCGGAATCAGCAATGGCTGCAAAAGTCCCATAGGCTTTCGGTGTTTTGCCTTAACTTGTTGACAGGTCAAGCATTCTGAAACATACCTGGCAACTTTCTTCTTCATGCCTTCCCACCAGAAAGTCCTTTTTAGGTCTTGTACATCTTCGTCCCTCTGGGATGTATGGTTAGTCTCGATCTATGAGCCTCATCCAAAATATCCTTCTTGATATCGTCCGAGGCTGGCACAACAAGTCTGTTCTTGAATCTGAGCCCCCCGTCATTCCCAATACTCCAATTGGTTGGATCCTTGGTTGTCATCTTGTCAAACCACTGATGTAGTTCCATATCTTTCTATTGAGCCTCTATGATCCGATCGACGAGTGTAGCTTGAACCACCAAGCATCCCATTATTCTTCCTTCTTCTGCTTCAACAGGTTGAACTCCAAACTCTACCATTGTTTCAAGAGCTTGCCACTCTCTAATCATAATTGAAGCAACAGTTCTATGAGGCTTTTAGCTTAATACATCTGTGACTACATTTGCCTTACCAAGATGGTATTGGAACACAAAGTCGTAATCTTTCAACAACTCAATCCACCGTCTCTGCCCCATGTTAAGCTCCTTCTGTGAGAATAGATATTTCAAGCTCTTATGATTGAAAAATAGATTGAACTGCTCTCCAAGCAAATAGTGTCTCCATATCCTGAGTGCGAACATAATGGCTTCCAACTCCAGATCATGAGTCGAGTAGTTCTTCTCATGCAGCTTCAGTTGCCAAGATCCATAAGCAATAACTTTCTCGTCCTGCATGAGCATATAACCTAAACCTTGATATAAAGCATCACTATAGATAAAAAATCTCTCTCCACTTCTCGGAATAGCTAGCACTGGCACAGAAGTCAATTTCTCTTTCAACTCCTGAAAAGTGCATTCGTGCTTATCTTGCCATTCAAACTTATTCTCCTTCTTCGTCAAACTAGTGAACGGGGTTGCAATCTTAGAAAATCCTTCCACGAAACGATGATAATACCCAGCTAACCCAAGAAAACTTCTAATCTCTAAAGCATTTCTAGGTTGGCTCCAATTCAACACTGCATCGATCTTCGCAGAATCCACTGAAATACCTTCCCAAGAAACAACATGTCCCAAGAACTTGACTTCTTTGAGCCAAAACTCGCATTTGTTGAACTTGGCGACAAGCTGGTTGTCATCTTCAAATGTTGTTCATGCTCCTCCATAGTCTTTGAGTAGATCAAGATGTCATTGTTAAAGACAATAACAAACTGATCTAGATAGGATCTGAAAACCTGGTTCGTCAAATCCACAGACACCGCTGGGGAATTGGTTAAACCAAATGGTATAACTAGGAACTCATAATGCCCATACCTTGAGCGAAAAGCTGTCTTTGACACGTCCTTTTCTCGAAAGTAACTAATGATACCCTGATCGCATATTGATCTTTGAAAACATTATAGCTCCTTGTAATTGATCAAATAGGTCATCTATCCGTGATAGTGGGTACTTGTTCTTGACCGTAACCTTGTTCAACTCTCTATAGTCTATGCAGAGTCACAGTGATCCATCCTTCTTCTTAACAAACAACACCGGTGCTCCCCATAGTGAAGTGCTAGGTCGAATGAATCCAAGGTTCTCCAACTCTTGAATCTGCTTGCTCAGCTCTTGCATCTCTGTCGGTGCCATATGATACGGGGTCTTCAATATTGGTGTTGTCCTCGGCATTAACTGAATGTTGAAGTCAATCTCTTACTTCGGGGGTAAACCGGAGATGTCTCAAAATACGTCCTCAAACTTTTATACATTCTAGAATCTGAGCGGTAGTAGTCTCCGTGTTGGTGCTTTCTATCGAAGCCAAACGGGTAGTGAGAAACGCATCGCTCAATGGATCACATTGGAAAATGAATAGCTACGTTCCCGGTAATGCAAAGGAATTTGTTTTACTAACGTAGTCTGATTTGGCACTGAACTTTGTTAACTAATCGATTCTTAAGATTACATCGAATTCTCTCATTGATAGAACAATAATATCTGCAGGTAACTCTCAATTATCTAGAATCAGCGCACATTCCTTGTATACTTTTCCTAATTTTACAGTGACGCCTAAGGGTGAAACTGCATTCAAAGCTACGTCGAGGTTCTAAGGTTCTAAACCTAATTCTCGTATGACTCTGTGTGCGATGAACAAATTCGTGGCTCCAGTATCAAATAAGACTGATTCACAACTATTATAAAGGTTAAGCGTACCTTTGAGGTTTTGCTACTCGACAACATCAAACCCTGCTCCTCCTGGAATAATAGCGTTGGCACGCGCTTAATTGATCAGGGCTACTAGTCTAGTCTCTTCTTGCTCGGAGAAAGCAATCTCTGCTAACATGGCCCTTCTTGCCACAGAAGTAACAAACAATGTCTTATCATTTGTTGCTCCTGCGTGCTGTGCAATCCCTCGAAAAATGTCCTAGAATCTCGCAATTAAAGCATACACCAGGGTTGAATCCTTATGCTGGTGCTCCTAGTGGAGGTCCTGCGCCAGGAAGTTGAACTTGTGCTGATAGAGGATTGGGCACTTGTCCTCTCAAACCATTCCATTGTCTCTTCACTCCAACATTATAGTGCGAGTTCGGGTGACCATAGGTGGGGCAACAAGCTGCCTTGAATGCAAATTGCTTCTGCTGCTGGCTCCCATACATAGTCTCCAAATTAGAGGCTAACTCCACCAGGTTCTCAAATGGCTGCATCACAGAACTCATGGCATGGCCTTAAATAGTCATCCCTAGCCCACGCAAATATATCTTGTTCTTCTTCTCCAAAGTATCCACTAGGTGTGGGGCAAAATAAGATAACCTTTTAAAAGTGACCGTATATTCCTGAATAGTCTTGGTTCCTTGAACCAACTCCATGGGTTCTTTCTCCTCTTATCTCTCCCAGACGCAGAAGAATATTTTCAAAGAAATATATTCTTGAACTCTTCCCAGCTCAGGGTTCTAATAGCTTCTTTTCCCAAAGCGGGTATTTGTGCTTCCCACCATTCTACAGCGGAATAAGTAAGCTGAAACATGTAAAGTTCTTCTTGTCAGCATCTGAGCAAACTAAAGCCTTGAACACAACTCCATCTATCTAATCCACTGTTCAGCTTTCAATGCTCCTGACACGCCATCAAACTTCTCTGGGCATAAGGCTCTGAACCTTTCTAACAGCTTGTCTCATGCAGGTCTTGGTGGAGGTAACGGAAGTGGTAGCGGATAATGATGCACACCTTGCTGATCGCCAATGTGCTCAAACCTTTGAAGAAATCTCTTAAACACTCCAGTGGGGTCTAATCCTTTCGATACCGGTTCGACTGGTCCAGCTCCATTACGGTTGTTGCGAGTCACTCTAACCATCTTGAATCTGTGCACAAGTATCAACAATTATTTCTCGACTTAGACTACTGCCTTTAGCAAATGGTTCTGAGATGTACACAGTCCAAAATCGAATATATGTATATTCACATACACATACTTTTTATAAGCATGAGATGCAATCACATACGGAATGTCAAAAGATGAAATGCTAGATACAACAACATGTGAATTATGAAAGAAAAGAACAATCAAAGTCCTGCTGCGCAACTTAAGTTGTAAAGCAGCTCTAAAAGTCTTCGTCGAATCAACGGCGTAACTATCTAAATGTCATTCTACTGAGGTAATCTTATGGTTCGCATTTTAACGTAGGACAATCATGAGCATAACTATACCTAGTGCTCTGATACCAAACAATCCATGTCATGCCCTGGCATTGCAATAATTAAGGGAAGTAAGCTTCCTTATCGGACTTGTAGGCTCGTAACAAGTTACAGATCACATGATTGTCCAAACACCAACTTAAATAAAATATCAGAGTAATAGTAGCAGCAAAAATGTTCTAAGTTTAGCGGAAGCAACTTCAAAGTCTTACAAGTCTCAGTTATACATACTTATATTACAATCATCCAAAATTAAAAGAACAAAAGTCTAGAGGCCAAACGGCCGATAATAACAATAACAACATAATAGATAAATATAAAAATGTGCCTAGGGGGAACAAAATGGCTTCAGCAACACAAACTTTTCTTCAACTGGAGAAGCCTAGCCTCCTTGTCCATGTTCTCCTCTTCATGGTACTCACTCAGCGGAACGCCATCTCCAATACCTGGAACTAAAGCAGCTAGACACAGATATCCAATGTCACATGCCCATCAGCTGAAAGCTGAGAGAGACACTACAAAGCACAACCAATATGAACATATACACCATTTACATTACCACTTAGAAATTATCGAATCGTCATAAAAGTTCTTACCCAAACCAACGTTTCTTCCTGACAATGCAACCACAACAATACAATACAACATGCACGAATCCACCGTGCCAATAACTCACAACTTGACACTATTAGTTTCTGCCCACGACCATAACAATACTGAACCGACGGTACTAGCTTCTATCACACATGACACATGACAACATGCCCAATTCAGCCTCCTTACGGCCACACATGGCCCTCTAATATGTCTTACAGCCACACATGGCCCTCTAATATGTCTTACAGCCACATATGGCCCTCTAATATGTTATACGGCCACACATAGTCCTCATTTCATCACCTAGCCCATAATTGGCCATAACTCAATCGCCTAGCCCATAATTGGCCCTAACTCGACACCAACACAACACAACACAACCCACCACATCATGACACGAATGCAACACAATTGACCACACACGTCATAACCATAGCACATTTTACGACAAGACCATTAAGGTCATATGACATTATGCAACCATACTCAGAACAATCAACAAGATCATCCAACTCAATCATGTAACACAACCATGCTCACACGTCCATCAACATACTTATCCTTTTTAGTACATTATTCTCGTATTTTAAATTATTATACCGTTAATGATTCGGCCCGACGCATTTCCATTATTCATAATCAAATTGATCAAAACAATAATCCAACACCATAAGGAATTTACATATAAGAAGAATCGACATATGGAGAATGAATTGATCGCTTACTTAAACATGGTACTACTAAAAAAGCATACAGTATAACTACATAATTAACAAGCTCATTCAAATATATAACATATGTATTTCCAGGTTCAATTAAAAAACTCATAGTACTGGCTATAGCATAGACCATATCAAATTTAATCATTCAAATAACAAGGAATCAAAATACTGCAAAGCTCGAGCGCTCCAGCTCGAGCGCTTGAATTTTAGCAATTTCCAACAGACTGTTTTACTTTGAAATATTATTATGAATTTGAAACTTAATTTATGAAAGCTTAACTTTAAACTCACATGCAACTCAATTAACATATTAAACATGTTCATATACACATTATACATGAATTACACTACTCACAAAGAATCAAATCTAACTAGATCATGAACATTTAAGTAACCTTAAGAAAGAAAATAGGATAGTGATGTTCATGAGCTAGATCAAGTTCCAATAATCACATGCAACCAAATTTACAGATTATAAATGTATATAAACATAGAGTATATGAGTTGTAATACTCACAAAGATGGTCAAAACTAATTGATGTTACAAATGTTGAGAATGAGGATGAAGATGACGAACACTTGAGCAAAAACTCCAAATACTTTAGAAGAACTTTAAGATCTCAACAATCACAGCTTTAATAACCTTGAGAGGTCACTAATAATGCAACAAGGATGATAGATTCATGTTTAGATGATGATCTTGAGGACATGAAAGATGAGAATGTGTGTGTTTATGTACAAACTTCAAAACTCTCTCTCACAACACTCTCTGTCTGAAGACTCTGTTTTGTAACCTCCAAAATGCAGAAATTGGCCTGGTATATGTAGATTTTGAGAGCCCAAGGGTAAAAGGGTCTTTTCACACATTTTTAGGCTCGAGCGCTCGCTCCTCTCAAGCGCTCGCACTTCTTGAGTGCTCGGGTCTATTAATTCAAGGAAGTTTTGTTTTGTCAGCATGAATTATGTTGTGAAATGTATGTTCACATATGGAATGTCAAGCAGTCTAGAAATATCAATTACGTATTGTAACAACCTATAATTTCTTTTAATTTCTAAATTCATTTCCTAGTTAATAATTTTAATTCCCATGTTTCATTATAACACTTGCTTTCAATTTATCATAAATTCTTTAATTGGGGTCAAACTGTAATTCTTTATAATTGAGCAATACCTATTGTGGTTTCTAAATGCATTTCTATAATACCTTTGTTATAATTTCACACTTGTGATTTTTATAAATTCAAAAGTACCTGTGTTGAATTTCAAAACTGTATTTCAAAAACGTGAAAATATTTATTTCTGATTCAAACTATATTTTTATATAACCGGAAAATTATTTCTTACGTTAATATAGTTTTTCTGTATTTTTGGGGTGATCACCGAGTCGCGAAAATACCAGTTTATATGAGAAAATTGCCCGCACCGCGTTGCACTCATACATATTTGGATTCCCCATCAATCAGGAGGTGACATGTTCTTTATGTACATTTATAGTAACTAATCATTGGGTTAGGTTGGGCTTGTTTGGGAATGCTAGTTGTGTATGTGTAATTTTAGTGCCATAAGCTATTTTTCCAAACACTTAAAGTGATTCCTAGACAATTTGCATATACCTTGTATGGCTATGCTTATAAGATGTGTGTTGTTTTGTGCCTATAAGCTACAACACCTAAACAACTTCATATGGCCCCTATGAATCTATACTTGACCCCTATTATCTATGATCATGTATATTTGTATGTATATATATATATATATATATCAGGACATATGTGCAATTAAGTTTTGGAAAACAAAAATCTAATTGTAGAGTATGAGAGGATGAACTTGGTCCCCAAGAATCCCCATTTGGCTTTCTATATAAAACACACACATAACTCACAATCTGCACTGTCACACCCGTCCTAATAAATCTATTTATTTTAAAATACAAAATTAATTTATTGTGAATTATTAATGTTGATTAATAATTGTGGATGTGGTTGATGTGGGTTAACAGTGAGTGTCAATCGAGGACACAGAGATTTGATAATCAATGAGGGATTGACATGAGTAAATGACATTTATGTGATCTTAAATGTTATTTGACTTTACCTAATTTTCATGAATAGTAATCAAACCTGTAGAGTATAATTTCTGGTAGTTTTGATATTTTTATATATCATTTGGAATACTGTGGTGAGAACGTGAGTGTTACGTTGCATAAAAGGTAGGTGGTCTAGAGATTCCACGAAACTAGTTTCAGAACGTATTTTTGGACCCAAACGGAATTTAGTTGAAAACTTTTATAAATTTTAGTTTTAACTCGTGAAGTCATAAATGGATGTGTGCGACGTTTTAGGAATTAATTAGAAGTTTTGAGAACTCGTGGGGAGGTAAACGTAATTCTCGAGAGTCGTACCTATATAGAGTAGTGGATGAGATTTCATTATCATCCAAACTTACAAATATCTAGAGAGAGGAAAGAGAAAGGAGATTTGATCCGACGATCTTCCCGACGACAAACGGTGACCATTCATCCATTAGCTTTCAACCAATTTTCATATTCAAGCTCCTCGAGGTAAGAGCTACATTTTGATACCACTTAGGCCTTGTTTGGCTAAGTTTTTTCGAAAATCTAATTTATGGAAATTTGGGAAAAATATGTAACTACTTGTAGGAATCACTCCTAATCTGAGATCTGACGATTATTTGGGCCTCTTATTGATCCTTCAAAGTTTCGAAGAGATCGCACGAGGTATAAATTCTAGATCTATGAAATATATGAAAATTTCATGTTTTGAATATCGACTTTGATATTTTGGATCTGTGAGAAATTCATGTATTAATTAGGCCCGTTAATTATGCACGTGAAATTACGATAAAAGCATGTATTACTGTTTATGTGAGCATGTTATGTGTCTACTTGGGTCAAAGGAGAGTTTGGTGCAATTTCATCCGAGGGTAAGCTCCTCGAACCTTAAGGATTATAATATTGATTGTGGTTGTGACTGATATGGAGGAAGGCCCAACCAGGACACGGTACCTGGTATGGAGGAAGGCCCAACCAGTGTACGTGATGCGTGGGAGAGGTGTGCCTTCCACGGTATCGGTTACATTTACCGGATGAATGCGTACCACTCACCCTAGAGACTATTTCTATGTGTTTTAGATGTTTTAAACCATGAATTGTCATATAAGCATACATGTAGAATTGTACACCCAGCATATAGCTGAGCAATGGAGATTTACTCCATTGCAGGTATGAAGAAAGGAAAGATGGAATGCAAGGGATGAGGCCGTTGGGGTCATTCGGAGGAATTAGGGTATAGATTTTTTTGTAACCGAATCATAGAAGCTCTGGATTATTATTGAGTTTATGTAATATTCTTTTGAAAACCTTTTTAAGTTGGTTGAAAGTGACTTGGAACTATTGAGTTCATCTCTTGATGTTTAACACGTTGAATTTCATGTCTTATGAATTTGTTGTAGCACTTATGAGATTTGATCCAAATAAGTCTTTGACTCGTTTCGTTAATGTTTTCAAAACTTAGACATGATGTCTAATATGTTTATATACCTTTGTTAAAGTTTAAGAATGATTGGGAATTTGTATGTTGAGTTTTGTCGTGTTTGCGAAGTTTAAAAAAAAAAAAAAAAATAGGCAAAAGTTGTTAATTTGAAATATAATTAACTTTTCAAATTGATACGGATTTTACGGACTCAAAGTTCAATGTTTTTTTTTCCTTCCAAAATGAACCTTGTTTTAAAGAGTTTGTTTAAGTTTCTTTTCTGCTGCTAGAGTTATAGAATGAATTGGATGAGCCTCGGTGGCATGCCACGTGTCCTATTTCTGCCCGTAGCGAGATGGGTCATGACATTTATTGGTATCAAAGCAATAGGTAACAAAACTTTGGGAACGTTCGACGTTGAGTGGAGTATTGCGTGAATTGGCACATTCTAGAATGCATCCACATATTGTAGAGATGTTTGATGCATATGGTATGTTGTTATACATACATGATTATGTTACTATCATACATGCATAATATTTATGCATTCGTGAGTCGGTGGAATCATACGGGCGTAGAGCTGTGTGATGAGAAGAGGCTTATCGTGCGTTATCATAGACCTTGCGAAGGGACACGAGGTAGAGATAATATCTTGGTAGTGATGAACAGTTGGATTTCTAAACGAAACTCAAATGATTTTTGATCGAATCGGTGGATGTTTTCAACGCTAGTGATAAGTGTCCTTTGGGGGATCCAACTTAGAACGGAGTTTGCACAGTGAACGTCAGAAGAGATTTCCTTATAGTTCACATAGAGAATGAAAAATGAATGTTCGTAGTTAAGTTCTTCAGACATGGGTTAGATGTTGTGAAGTGAGAGAATAGAGATGAACAGTTGCGTTTATGACAAAAAGATGGTCCAATAGCATGTATTGCTTGTGTATGGAATGGTTGAGGAATCTCTCAACCTATCTTACGGTATGTATTGGACGGTTGAGGAATCTCTCAACCTATCTTGTGGTATGTATTGGGAATTGAAAAATATCTCAACGAGTTATGAGTATTGAAACACCCAAAATCAGCCCATGCCCGAACGGTTCTATTCTGCAACTACTGACAAGCATCATCCCGAGGGGGTTTGGTCCACCTGATGCCTCCCGAGCGGTTCATCCACGACCCGGCCAATAGGTCGGGAAGACCGCACAAGCACATCCCACTGCGGGAATAGCTCATCCGGGCCCACAGGCATGATCCCGAGCATTCCAGGCAGTTTCCTACTCAAGCTAGAAGACTAATGGAAAGTGCAAAGTGTTTCCTAATCCAATTAAGAAACCCCCACAATTAATGCCAATCAATCCTAATATAATTAGGAAACTCCCTTGATTTGTGTCAATCACATCTTAATTGGATTGCATTTCCTTTTCCTTATACGAGCAGGTCTCTTGCATCTATAAAAGAGACCACTCACCCCATAAAAAGGGATCAACCTTTCAGTACCTCTAGAGCACCTCTATAGCATTCATCTACATGTTCGGCCGGTCTACGGTAGCTCCAGACTTGTTGGTTCACCACAGGACCCCGGCTCTTTTACAGTATAGTGAACATGCTCAGACACAGCCATGGATGTAAGTTCCTTCATTAACAGGGCCGAACCACATACAAAAAATAGTCTCTCACTCTCTCTCCCCTTAAATTGCTTTAATTTATTTTAACCAAATTTTGGCATCATCAGCTCGGCGCCGTCTATGGGAAGCGACAAGACTTCTCATCAATAAATCTCTTGGCTGATAGCCATGCCTCCGAAGAAGAGTGAGAAGATTGCGCAGCAGGCCAACCGGGATGTTCCGCCGGCCCGGCACCAACACCGGCACCGGCTGCGGCAGTCATGACATCTGAGCAGATCACCGCGACCCTCACACAACTCTTGGAGGGCCAGTGTCGAATCCATCAACAGATCGAAGCCCTACTAGCCCAGCAAAGCAGTCTTCCAGTGGCTGGGAAATGACCCGGGAATGTTGCGTACGGTCGGGAACCGATCTTGATCAGACAACGTGCCCGAGCCAACCCGTCCTGTGTTGAGGATGCCAGAGACATCAACAGTGGGCGTGCTGTCCGAGAGGAAAGGCAGGAGCATATGGCCTGGGAATCAGTCCAGGGTCACTCGGTCAAGAGCCGAGTTGTCCCTAGGCGAACGATTACCCAGAGTCATAGCCGAGCCCAATCCCAGAGGACAGCACACCACCATGAAGAAGAAGCCTCTTCCACCGACCCGACTAACCCTTCGGATACCGGTCGGGAAGGAGTGGAAGCCCGAATCAAGGACTTGCAGAAGCAGGTTGACGGAGTGGCCAAAAAGCTTGGTCAAAATCGTGCACAGAATCAAGCCAATACAGAGACAGAGTCACCGTTCTCCAGTCAGATCATGAGATTCTCCATCCCGCGCAAATTCAAGCAGTCTCGCCAGGATTCATAAAATGGCTCAGGGAGCCCGATCGACCAAATCTAGACCTACAAGGCTCGAATGGCCCTGGCCACCCAAGCCGACGAGCTATACTGCCTGGCCTTCCCCAGCACTTTGAAAGGCCCGGCCACCCAATGGTTCTACTCCTTTAAACCCTGATCGGTACGTAGCTTCAGGCAACTCAACAAACAGTTCATCAACCAGTTCGCCGGTATGCATAAACGGCCAAAGCCTGACATGCGGCTACTGACGATGAGACAATGATATAATGAGTCCCTCAAGGAGTTCACCGACCGGTTCAACCAACAGAAGTTTCAAATCCGCAATCTGAACAAGATAGTCGCCATCATAGCCTTCTGCTCGGGAGTTCAATACACCAAGTGCGTCGCGTCGTTCCACAGAAATTGACCAGAAACTTTGGTTGAGCTCTCTGAGAGGGTTAGAAGATACATCGACACTGAAGAATTTCTAAAGACCAAAGACCCCGGGAAAATGGACGACGAGCCTTCCAGTGGCAAGCGGAAGGGAGAACAGCCCGGGAAGAGCAACGCAAAGAAGCTCGACAGCTCTGGCCACTCTCTCAATTCACAATGGTCCGGGTCCGACAGCCCCAACCCAACCTCTAGTTCACAGCAGTCCAGGTCAGGCAGCCCTGACCAAACCTCCAGCTCACAGCAGGCAGGGTTCGGCAGTCCCGACCCGACCTCTAGTTCACATTGGTCAGGATCAAGCAGTTCCGACTTTGCCTCCAGCATAGAGAAATCAGGAGCCCGATGATCCTGATTCGACCCCCCTATCTCCATCCTTCTAGATGAGCCCGACTACAGTGGTACTTGCCTGATCACCACACAAAGCTCCACCGATTCTCAGAGAGCTCATCCAAAGACCTCGGCCCTAACCCCGAGGCATATAAAGACCTCGGGCCTAACCCTGAGGCATCCAAAGACCTCGGGCCTAACCCCGAGGCATCCAAAGACCTCGGGCCTAACCCTGAGGCATCCAAAGACCTCGGGCCTAACACCTGAGACATCCAAAGACCTCGGGCCTAACCCTGAGGCATACAAAGACCTCGGGCCTAACCCTGAGGCATACAAAGACCTCGGGCCTAACCCCGAGGCATCCAAAGACCTTAGACCTAACCCCGAGGCACAAGCTTCACTTAGGTCCAACCGATGATGGGGGCAAACCCCCTAGGTGGCTGATGATGGCAAGCTTCAAAAGACCCTGTAACCACCATGTTCCAGGTCAGTTACCTACAATCATAGCCTCTGTAAGACCCTTGTCTTAGAGAAAGCTTGGGGGGTAAGATGGCACAGTGAACTAAATAGGCAATCACACCAGGTATCTACAGGCATCGCGGATAACCAAGTCAAAATCTTGGACAACCCGAGCACCTATAGTAGTCAGAGGCATTAACTCCACTTAGGTCTAAACTGACGATAGAGGTGACTAAAATCTCTTAGGTTGGCCCACGATAGAGGAGCAAAAAGGACCCTACAACGACACGCTCTAGGTCAGCTCCACCAACATGGTCAAGCTCTTCTCCCAACAGTCTTGACGAAGGCTGGCTGGGCGGAAGACAACCATCCTGGGGAGTTAACATAAAATGACCCTAAAGCAATATGCTTTAGGTTGGCTTTTCCAACATAGTAAAATTCTTCTACCCATGGCCTTGACGAAGGTTCATGGGCAAAAGATAACCATCCTGGAAGCTAACTCAAGCAAAAGGACTCTGAAGTAGGCCGAGTCTCAACTCACGGTCACTTCCTGAGCATTCAAAGACTCCGAATTGGGCCGGGTCTCAACTCCCGGTCAGTTCCCGAGCACTTAAAGGCCCCGAGCTAGGCTCGGTCTTAACTCTCAGCCAATTTCTGAGGACTCACCAGGCTCAGAAGCCCTAAGGCAGCTTCCCCGAGCACTCAGACTGGTATCAAGATTTCCAAACTTGCCCCGATATAGCATCCAGCTAACCTTGGAAATGGGGGATAACTGATACACCCAAAATCAGCCCATGCCCGAACGGTTCTATTCTACAACTACTGACAAGCATCATCCCGAGCAGTTTGGTCCACCTAATACCTCCCGAGCGGTTCATCCACGACCCGGCCAATAGGTCGGGAAGACCGCACAAGCACATCCTACTACGGGAATAGCTTATCCAGGCCCACAGGCATGATCCTGAGCATTCCAGGCAGTTTCCTACTCAAGCTAGAAGACTAATGGAAAGTGCAAAGTGTTTCCTATTCCAATTAGGAAACCCCCATAATTAATGCCAATTAATCCTAATACAATTAGGAAGCTCCCTTGATTTGTGTCAATCACATCTTAATTGGATTGTATTTCCTTTTCCTTATACGAGTAGGTCTCTTGCATCTATAAAAGAGACCACTCACCCCCATAAAAAGGGATCAACCTTTTAGTCTCTAGATCACCTCTATAGCATTCATCTACATGCCCGACCGGCCTACGGTAGCTCCAGACTTGTTGGTTCACCACAGGACCCCGGCTCTTTTACAGTATAGTGAACGTGCTCAGACACACCCGTGGACGTAGGTTCCTTCATTAATAGGGCCGAACCATATACAAAAAATAGTCTCTCACTCTCTCTCCCCTTAAATTCCTTTAATTTACTTTAACCAAATTTTAGCATCATCAAGTATTGTGGTTTTTGAGGAATCTCTCAACTGAACCTGGTTTCGAATGTTCGTGGTACCATGGTGGATTCAGATTTAGTATACAGGTTAGTAAGAAAAGCTACCAGATTGATTGTGTAAGTGGGAAGTGGTATTTAAGGATTAACCTAGGATAAGGGATTAAGAACGGGAATGATAGAGTATGATTTGACGGTTTGAAACTACATTTACTAGAAGTAAAGGGTTTCAGTCAAGTATTGGACATGGCACCGTATGAAGCGTTGTATGGGCGTAAGTGTCGATCACTAATTTATTGAATCGAGGTTGGGGAAAGAAAGTTGTAAAGACCTAAGATGATACAGTTGACTATGGAGAAGGTAAAGCTAATCCAGGAACGACTTTTAGAGGAGGCTCACAGTACTAAATATTCAATTCATCCGGGGGAGTGATAAGGTGTATCGGAATTGTGAGAAAATTTTGGTGGAGAGGTATAAAGCGAGAAGTTGCCAAGTTTGTGTCTGAGTGTTCAGCATGTTAGCAAGTCAAGTCAGAGAGACAAGTACCTGCGGGGCTATTACAACCATACTAGTGTCAGAGTGAAGTACGATGGGATCACGATGGATTTTGTTTCGAGATTTCCACGATCGTTTAATAAGAATGATAAGATTTGGGTTATGGTTAATAGATTGACGAAATTAGTGCATTATCTATTGATCAATACGACTAAACCTTCAAGGTTGGCAGAATTGTATGTGAAAGAGGTTGTAAGACTACACAAAGTTACAACAGTGATTATATCGGATCGTGATAGTAGTTTTACATCGAGGTTTCGGGGAAGTCTACAGGAAGCCACGGGTACTAAACTGAGTTTTAGCACTACATTTCATCCTCAGACCGACGGACAATCAGAACGGACAATTCAGACATTAGAAGACATGCTTAGACTTTGCGTACTAGACTTTGGGTAAGTCAATATAGATTGAGAAGAGGAAATATAAATTGGAAAGATGAAGCTTTAATGAGTACGAGAACAAAAATGGTAAGAATGGGAGGAAGACATGGTAGTACGTTGAGTACATTATCGGATATGATAGTAGAAATGTAAAATGGTTGGAGGACAATGGTGGATGCAATAAAATACGATCTCAGTGTCCTGAATTCCAACAAGGTTGGAGAGTTTTGAGAATGCCGAATTTTACCCTAAGAAAATTTTAAAGTGTTTAAAATGTTTTAAAATAAAGCTTTCGTTAAGTAAGAAAATTTGTTTTAAATACTTGCGATTAGATATCAAGTAGACCCTGGAAGACCGGTATCGTGGAAGGATATGGTATACTTATTGCTTGGGACATAACGGTGGTTGTCAAAAAATGAGTTCTATGTAGGCAGATTGTGAACTTAGGAATTCTAAAGGAGTTGGTGAAATATCGTGTACCTGAATTTGGCTAATTGGAAGTTATGACCTTAAAGGAGTGGTCGTGAGTATTGTTTCAAAGGGAGCTCGACTTCGATTTAAGTATTGGAGTAACCTGAGTTGATGAATGATTTAAGGCTTTGATCAATCAAGAACTTGATGAGATCCGCAAAGTGTGAAGCACTTGAAAGATGACAATTAGGAATTGGTTGGCATTAGTGACTGGAGTGAGAATTTACCTTGGGGTATTATCGTGAAAGGTATGTGAATTGGAAGTCAATATGGAATTTATTAAACACAGTAAGGCTATAGTACTTTGTGGGAAGATTAAATTACCGACTTATCCTCAGATTGTATGTGGAGATTGTATTAATGCTATGAGCAATAGGTTATTCAAGAATAATGGATTAGGGACCCGAATAGCATAAATAGAGGACTAGAGAGTTTAAATTGGAAATTGAGTCAGATTCGACTACGGTTATGAAATAATGAGTGTCAGAATAAGGTATGGTGCCTTGAGATGTTATACAAAGAATATACGCTTCAGTGTGCACGGTTATCAAGAACTCGGTGAGAGTTGAGATACAGAAGTGTGATCGATATGGACTTCTGCAAAGGTGAAAGTGAAACACCAGAGATGTATAGAGTTGTAAACTACATAAATGGTAGTGGATCTACCTAGACTGATATGAGAATGGACTACATTGTAGTTGAGATCTTCGAAAGAAAAGTAATTGGCTCAGAGTGTGAGTACACTAGGTAAACATGATGGATTGTGAATGATCAACGGTTTGGGATAGGAAGAGGGTATGTTCTGAACAAGAGGATATGTTTTGACAAACTATGTGGTACATGCATGATTGGCTAAGTCAAATTTTGATTAACAATGCTATTCGTTACGATGGATATTGGGGTGGTGGTGTTGAGAAAGAGATGAGGTATTATGTGAGATTTCAAAATAGTTGTTTTAAAACCTGAATGAGAAATGTATTGGACTTTGTTAAATATTTTAAAGTGAAAATGTTGGGGGTAACCTTCTATGTTAATTGACGGTCGTTTCTAGTACAAACTTGGGAGCGATGAGCGACGAATGTGTTTGACCTCACTGTAGGTGATTTGGGACATGTATAGACTCGAACGAGTAGAATGGTGTGAAATTTTCAATAGAGAATCTGATTGATACCTTACGAGGCATGAATGATGGGAGTATAGTACGAGGTTGGTAAAACCTGAATGGAATGATAAGAATTAATAGAGACAGAGGGCGAGTACTGGTGTGACGCACTGCCAACTATGTGATAGTCATTTCAACTGAAGTTGCCGTGATATGGATTTATTAGGAAAGAAGGATTGGAAATTGATAAGAACTTGGGAATCACTTGAAATGCATTATAGTGCTACAAGTGGTTTGGTGATTAGCAGAGTAAGAGATTGAATGTATAGTATGTGAAACAATTGATTGAAGCATTGACTTATCGACGGGGTATATATGTGTGATAGTACTCAGTTGTGGTTCACTTCAGAATGAAGAATCGTGTATAGATGTTAACCAATTGAGATGTAATGTCAACGACTATTAGTCGAAAAGAAAGATAAGTGAATGGGAGATGAGTTACTTCCTTCGTTTTGGTGATTGGGATATAACCTTTGGGTTTTGAAAAGTATATGTGATAAGTACGATGAAAGGATATGTGAGTGGATGTTGTGACATCGTGATATGATTTAATGTCAGATGTGACTATTGAGTAAGTTCAACTTAGATATTGATGTTCTTATTTATCAGGATGCTTCGGGATATTGCTAGGATTCGGTTGAATCTTCTATCAGATTGAGACAGGGGCTCTGAGGATTTATTTTCCTTAAGAGCCTGAGGATTTACTTTCCTCGTGAGACTGTGACTTCTCAGTAAAGTGATTAGGTTGTGTATGAGGCCAATGTTGGAAGTACTTGTGTGAAGTCTTGGTGACTTGAGAAGATGGTTTAAGTTTGGGGACAAACTTCCTTTTTGGAGGGGAGAGTTGTCATACCCGTCCCGGGAAATCTATTTATTTTAAAATACAAAATTAATTTATTGTGAATTATTAATGTTGATTAATAATTGTGGATGTGGTTGATGTGGGTTAACGGTGAGTGTCAATCGAGGACACAGAGATTTGATAATCAATGAGGGACTGACATAAGTAAATGACATTTATGTGATCTTAAATGTTATTTGAATTTACTTGATTTTCATGAATAGTAATTAAACCTGTAGAGTATAATTTCTGGTAGTTTTGATAATTTTATATATCATTTGGAATATTGTGGTGAGAACGTGAGTGTTACGTTGCATAAAAGGTAGGTGGTCTAGAGATTCCACGAAATTAGTTTCAGAACGTATTTTTGGACCCAAACGGAATTTAGTCGAAAACTTTTATAAATTTTAGTTTTAACTCGTGAAGTCATAAATGGACGTGTGTGACGTTTTAGGAATTAATTAGAAGTTTTGAGAACTCGTGGGGAGATAAACGTAATTCCCGAGAGTCGTGCCTATATATAGTAATGGATGAGATTTCATTATCATCCAAACTTACAAAAATATCTAGAGAGAGGAGAGAGAAAGGGATTTGATCCTACAATCTTCCCGACGATAAACGGCTATCGTTCGTCCGTCAGCTTTCAACCAAATTTCATATTCGAGCTCCTCGAGGTAAGAGCTACATTTTGATACCAATAAGGCCTTGTTTGGCTAAGTTTTTTTTGAAAATCTAATTTATGGAAATTTGAGAAAAATATGTAAATACTTGTAGGAATCACTCCTACTCTAAGATCCGACAATTATTTACGCCTCTAGTTGATCCTTCAAAGGTTCGAAGAGATCGCACGAGGTATGAATTCTAGATCTTTGAAATATATGAAAATTTCATGTTTTGAATATCGACTTTGATATTTTGGATCCGGGCGAAATTCATGTATTAATTAGGCCCGTTAATTATGCACGTGAAATTACGATAAAAGCATGTATTACTGTTTATGTGAGCATGTTATGTGTCTACTTGGGTCAAAGGGGAGTTTGGTGCAATTTCATCTGAGGGTAAGCTCCTCGAACCTTGAGAATTGTAATATTGATTGTGGTTATGACTGGTATGGAGGAAGGCCCAACCAGTGTACGTGATGTGTGGGAGAGATGTGCCTTCCACGCCATCGGTTATATTTACCGGATGAATGTGTACCACTCACCCTAGAGACTATTTCTATGTATTTTAGATATTTTAAATCATGAATTGTCATATAAGAATACATGTAGAATTGTACACTCAGCATATAGCTGAGCAATGGAGATTTACTCCATTGCAGGTATGAAGAAAGGAAAGATGGAATGCAAGGGATGAGGCCGTTGGGATCATTCGGAGGAATTGCGGTATAGATTTTTTTGTAACCGAATCATAGAAGCTCTGGATTATTATTGAGTTGATGTAAGATTCTTTTGAAAACCTTTTTAAGTTGGTTGGAAGTGACTTGGAACTCTTGAGTTCATGTCTTGATGTTTAACACGTTGAATTTCATGTTTTATGAATTTGTTGTAGCACTTATGAGATTTGATCCAAACGAGTCTTTGACTCGTTTCGTTAATGTTTTCAAAACTTAGACATGATGTCTAATATGTTTATATACCTTTGTTAAAGTTTAAGAATGATTGGGAATTTGTATGTTGAGTTTTGTCGTATTTGCGACGTTTTCAAAAAAAATAAAAATAGGCAAAAGTGGGCTGCCATGAATAGTGATTTTACAAAGGAAGTACCTTTTTTGAAAAATACTGAAATATTCTATTTTGCTTTTAGGGTACATTCCGGGTCCCTAATAACACTTTTATGGTTAATTTGAAATATAATTAACTTTTCAAATAGATACGGATTTTACGGACTCATAGTTCAATGTTTTTTTTCCCTTCCAAAATGAACCTTGTTTTAAAGAGTTTGTTTTAAGTTTCTTTTCCGCTGCTAGAGTTGTAGAATGAATTAGATAAGCCTCGGTGGCGTGCCACGTGTCCTATTTCCGCCCGTAGCGGGATGGGTCGTGACATGCACATTCTTTAGAAACTGAAATATAGAGAATAGAGAGATTTACAAAAATTTAGAGAGAGAAGGCTTAAGATAGCTTGAAGCTTGGATTTCTTAATTGGTTATCAATCTCAACAACTTCTTCAATTCTTATCACAGTGAGTATTACTAACTCACTCAAAATGTAAAGTTCATGCTTATTTTCTGTTATATTAGTTTAATTTTGAAATCTCCATTGTTGATTTATTCATGGAAGTTCATAGCTTGAAAACATGAATTTGCCAACCTTAACCAAAATCCATTTTTAGAGATGATTTTGAAAGATTGTAGTTTATAGAGGCTACGGTTAAAATATTAGAGCCTAATTTATTCGTATCACGACGTATATTAAAAACGAAGTTTTGCCACGTCTCAGTTTTTTGTAGAATTCGAGAGCTACGTTTCAATTTGTGTTAAATTGATTGCATATTCGTAATCATTGCAAAAAAAATGAAGAAAACCATATATTATAAGGCATAGTAACTTTCGAATTTCAAAATAGGTCAAAAGGGACCCTTAAGACTGAAACAGGGGAATTCTGACGAAGAAGATGAAGTCTCAGCATCAACTCGCGCGCGTGATCGCTCGAGCGGCCCGTGCAAGCGACCCATCGTGCGAGCGACCCGCGCGCGCGACCTGTGTAATTTCTGACAGCTTGGAAAATTTTAAAAGAAATTTGAAAAAGTGACATATCGCACAAGCGGTCCGCGCGAGCAATCCGGTCTTTTTTAGGTTTTTGTCTATTTTCTGCTAAGGGACTGTTTGGATGAAGTTTTACAAGTTTTTAAGGTACTATTTGGGAGATATGTTAAAACAGAATCCTGTTAGTCATGTTTTGTTATAAAGGGATGATTAAAGACTTGTTTGTTCTCGTACGTATACTGTTTATTATTTTCCAGTAATTTACTTTCGGTATAAATTTATATGGCACACATGTGGGGTCAAGTGTACATACATAGTGAATGATGGTCAGTATGAAAAGAGTAAGTGGATGAGATTGTGTATTGGACACTCCCTGGTACTGGTTTACTATAATGTGATGTTATGAGATTGCGGTTTAGAGTATCTTTGAAATGCGACGGTGACAAACTTGGACACTCCCTGGCGCCCATGGTAGCGCTAAAGTGTGTGACGCCGACTTGGACACTCCTGGTACCCGTGGTAGCGCTAAAGTGTGGCCTATTGGACACTCCCTGACATCTGTGGTATGGCTAAAGTATGAGGCAACTGGACACTCCCTGGTACCCCGTACTAAAGTGTGAGACAAACTGGACACTCCCTGGTACCCCTGCACTAAAGTGTGGTCACCTTAGTATTTCAAGATACTGAAGTGAGAGAGTTGGTTGATGTGTTGTCTAGAGAAAAGAGTCGGTGAGATGAGAATGGTTGCATTGTCTCATGCACGATTACATGTTTTAATATCTTTGAAGATTATGATGTTATTTATACTATTTTGTAATTTGAATTCATTACTATATTTCTAACCAGTCGATTAAAGAAACCTGTAAGAAAATGAATGGTAAATGAGTATGTTTTACATTCTGAGTACATGTTTTTTTTAATGCTCACCAGCTTCATGAAGCTAATGACGTTGATGCTCCCTGGACATTTGTGTCTAGGCTTTTTAGGTTATAACCAGACAGGGCAGTATGACTACGCAATTGAATACAACTATTGGAGAAGAAAAAATTTGTTATTATTGTTTTATGTTAATAAATGAACTTGTAATAAGGATGACTGTAATAGACATTATTATTATTATGTTACAAGGTGGGTTGTGTCTTTAGATTATCACATGCTATAATAATTATTAATTTGGAAAAAAATTTGTAAGCCTTGATTTGCTTATCCTCTGATTTAAATTATTATATTGTTCGACGTTTGGGATAGAAGCGATCCTTCAAACTGTCGCGACCTACGGGTCCATAAAGTAAATTAAATGCTTTCCCTATGTATGCTACGTCGAGGCGTGACAGGATTTAGTGGTATCAAAGCCAAGGTTTCTCAGAACAGTTTAGCCAGGTTAGGGTTTACCAGCATAGACCCGATTCCACATTTTGCTAGCTTAAGCTTTGCACACCCGATGATAAGATAGGAGGATAAACCCGTAACCCAAACGCCTAAGATTATTTCTATTAAGATTAGTCCTAATATAAGTTAGTACCTTTTTGTCAGGTATAGATCCGGTTTAGCCACTCTTTGTACCAGACTTGTTTGGGGGACATTAGGTCACCCAGGGTGCGATAGTACTGGCCACTGCAGGACTTTATCACACTGCGATTGAGCAGCGGGCGGCGACAGCAGTAGAGCTAGAGTTATGGCATCAGGTTCATGTGGTAGGATTGGTCTATTTGCCTCGTCTTCATCTGGAGCTTCTATATTTCATCGAGGCTCGGCGTTTGGTATTGATAGAGATGGTTCGCTTAGTTAATAGCGATGCTTTTTACATCCCTCTTGAAATCTTAATTGTGCATGCTCATCTTGCACAGCTAGATCTGCCCCCGCCAATAGTACCCGCGGAGGAGCCGATAGTTCCTATCACCGAGGACATTGACGATGAGGTTTCATTTGGCTCTTTTGGTTGGGAGGCTGATGAGGAGGAGGAGGAGGAAGAGGATGGCATGGGCTTAGATGACTTCGCTGCTGACGTCGAGGAGGAGCTGGCACTTGAGCTAGTTTTGCCCAAGGAGATGTCGGCTGAGGCGAATGCCCCGAGGCATGCTTCATCACTGGCTTCATAGGGCAATGTTTTTGATATGATGGGCCCGTTCCATGTTCAGCAATTTCGTCCTGTCGACTCACTGGATCTACTGATGGCCGCCTATGGAGATAACTGACGACTTAGATATAACCTTGTACATATTAACTATATTGACTCATATCCTATCTCTTTTTGAAACTGTTATTACATGCATTTGAGTATAGGGCAATGATATCTTTTTGTATCTACATGACGAGAAGTTTTATATATAAAAATACTCTTTGTTTATTATTGTCATTGCTTAAACTGATTTATATTACTGCTTGATTCATGTTTCTCATTCTTTTATCACTATGGTATGTATAGAATGGTTGGGAGACTGGGGAGGAATAGAAACTTGATCGAGGAGGCACCTTTGGCTTCATATCCCATCGGAATGTTTGAGGCTTTTGTTAGACGCCTCGAGAGGATCGAAAATCGGAATAAAAATCGGCGCGATCGCCAAACAAGGGATAAGCTGTTGGAATGATTTCGTGCACTAAGGCCCGAATAGTTTGCAGGGACTACAGAACCCTAGAAAGTTGAATAGTGGTTGAGACAGATAGACTGCATGTTCGAAGCTATTTAGTGCAATGAGATGGAAAAGAGGAAGTTAGCTACCTTCCAATTAACCGATGCCGCTGCAGACTGGTGAGACACGGTGATAGCCACTATTGGGAACAAAGCTGCTTTAGGGATGACTTGGACGGTGTTTAAGGGGAGATTCTTGGAGAAGTACTTCCTGTCTACTGAGAGACACAAAAGGGATAAAGAATTTATGGATTTGACTTAGGGGACTAAATCGGTACAAGAGTATACTACCCAGTTTGAAAAGCTATCTCGGTTCGCTCCCCACATGGTTGATACAGAAGAAAAGAAGATACGTAAGTATAACCAAGGGTTGACACCGCAGATTCGTCGCCTAACTCTCGGTCACATGGATAAGTCTTTTGAAGGACTAGGCCACTGATCTGGAGGAAGATACTCGAGTGAACCGTAAGCAATTTGACTTTCGGCCGCCTCATAGGGGTAATTTCGAGAATAAGCCACCAATGTATTGTACCCAAGGGCAGAAGAGAAATTTTGATGGAAGCAAGAAACCCCAAGCTAATACCTCTCCGACTCAGCTTCGAGTGGGAGAAAGAAGTAGTGTTGGGAAATGCTTTAACTGTGGCATTCCCGGTTATCTGGCTCGAGACTACAAGGCACCGAGGCACATCACTCAGCAAAGTATAGTCTATTATAACTATGGTGAACCAGGTCACATCAGCACGTACTGCACTACTCCTAAGCAGGTGACTTATGGTCAATAGGGTCAGACTCGCTTGAATGCTATTATTCCTGACGCTGCTGAGTGTGATGAGACTGTTTATGAAGAGGGGAACTATATAGAAGCTCAGTCCGATCAGCAAGCGGTGGAAGGTACATTAACTCTGTTTAAATCCCATGTTAAAGTTTTATTTGATACGAGTGCTGCACTTTCATTCATATCTGTTAAGACTATTCAGAGATTAGGTATTCTATCTCACCGTTTAGAGAAAGCTTTGAAGGCTACCTCACCATTAGGAACCACAGTCAAGTTAGGACATGTATGCAAGGATTGTCCCCTATGGCTAAGAGACCATGAGATCCCTACAAGGCTGATTATCCTATCGATGAAGGAGTTTGACATAATCCTAGGGATGGATTGGCTTTCTCAGAACCAAGCGAAGTTGGATTGTACAAGGAAGAGAATTACATTCTCTGACAATGGGAACAAATCCTTTGATTTCCAATGTAACCCTTTGGGAGATATGTTCCTCACAAGGTGCTTAGCTAACGTTGAAGTCACCAGTACAGAGATGACAGTGTCACCTATACCTATAGTCAAGGACTTCGAGGAGGTATTTTAAGACATTTCTGGTTTACCGCCTGAGAGAAGTATAGAGTTCTATGTTGCTTATACCAAGTACATCATTGATCACTAAGGTTCCCTACAAAATGGCCCCCGCCGAACTATTGGAATTGAAAGAATAAGTTCAAGAGCTCGAGAATTTGGGTTTTATACGCCCAAGTACATCGCCTTGGGGGGCACCAGTGTTGTTCGTGAAGAAGAAGGATGGGACACTTTAGTTGTGTATCGATTATAGAGAATTGAACTGCGTGACTATCAAGAATAAGTATCCCTTACCTCGGATCGATGATTTGTTTGATCAACTACAAGGAGCAACAACATTCTCCAAGATAGACCTACGGTTGGAATATCATTAGTTGAGGGTATGGAAGGAAGATATACCTAAGACTGCTTTTAGAACCCGATATGGTCACTATAAATTTTTGGTGATGCCGTTTGGAATGACAAAAGCCCCGGCAGTGTTTATGGATCTGATGAACAGAGTGTTCAAGCCTTAGTTAGATCAGTTTGTCATCATCTTCATAGATGATATTCTAATCTATTCTAAGTCAGAGGAAGAACACGAGCAACATCTATGAGTTACGATGCAGACGCTCAAGGACCACCACTTATATGCCAAATTCAGTAAATGTGAGTTCTAGTTACAAGAAGTGAAATTTTTAGGACACAAGGTATCGTCTCAAGGAATTTCTGTGGATTCATCTAAGACAGATGCTATGTCAAATTGTGTTAGACCAAGCAACCCTATAGAGGTTAGGAGTTTTCTTGGACTCGCAGGTTATTACCAAAGATTTGTCGAGGGATTCTCTATGATAGCTGCATCATTAATCGGATTGACTAACAAAGCTCAAAAGTTTGACTGGACAGAGAAGCATGAGTGCACCTTTCTAGAGTTGAAAGAGAGACTCACCACCGCATCGGTACTAGTCATACCAAAGCCTGATGAGAAGTTCACTATCTTCAGTGACGCATCATATCAAGGATTAGGGTATGTACTTATGCAAGAGAGTAGAGTTATCGCCTATGGATCTAGACAGCTGAAACAGAATGAGTTGAACTACCCTACCCACGATTTAGAATTAGCTACAGTGGTATTTGCACTCAACATTTGGAGGCACTATCTCTACGATGAGAAGTTTGATTTGTTCTCCGATCACAAGAGTCTTAAATATTTGTCACGCAGAAAGAGTTGAACATGAGGCAACGCAGATGGATGGAGTTGATTAAAGATTACGACTTCACGTTAGAATACCACCCTGGTAAAGCTAATGTGGTCGCTGATGCTTTGAGCCGGCAAACTCGTGGGACGATTGCCTCTCTAATGGTTAGAGAATGGAGAGCATTGGAGACATTGGCCGAGTTTGAGGTACAGAGTGCGGAGGAAGGAGAAGGGAAACTTTTTGGTTGCCTTACCCAACAGCCTACACTTTTTGACCGCATTATATCAGCACAGAAAGAAGATGAAAATTTCGGACGTGGTTTGTGAAGATGTTGGAAAGAGACTCGATAGAATGGAAAGTGGGGAGTGATAGAGGACACAGATGCAGGGATAGATTATGTGTGCCAGAATATGGAGAGCTAAGGAAGGATATTCTAGAAGAAGCACGTAAGTCAAGATTTACAGTTCACCCGGGAGGAACGAAAATGCATAAGAACTTGAAGAGAAATTTCTGGTGGAAAGGTATGAAGAAGGACGTGGTCGAATTCGTATCTAAGTGTTTGACATGTCAACAAGTCAAACCTTGGGATTGTTGCAATCGCTACCTGTTCCAGGTTGGAAGTGGGAACACATAACCATGGATTTTGTAGTAGGATTACCTCGATCATAGTAGACTCATGATGCCATTTAGGTAATTGTGGATCGATTGACTAAATTGGCTCATTTCATTGCCTATAGTGTGACATACCCGGTAGAAAGGATGAGCCGGATATACATACAACAATTTGTACGAATTCACGGTGCACCTGTGTCGATTGTGTCAGACCGCGACGCACGTTTTACTTTTGGATTTTGGGAAAGTCTGCAAGAAGCTATGGGAACCTCGCTTAAGATGAGTACTGCTTTTCACCCTCAGATAGACAGGCAAACCGAGCGTGTTAATCAAATCATGGAGGATATGCCTAGGGCTTGTGTTATCAATTTCGAGGAATCTTGGGAGACACACTTGCCTTTAGTTGAATTTGCCTATAATAATAGTCATCACACGAGTATTGGGATGGCTTCGTTAGAAGCATTGTACTGACGACCATGTCGTTCTCCGTTGTGTTGGGCAGGGTCGAGGACACTGAATTGTTGGGACTAGATTTGGTCAGAGAAACCAAGGAAAAGATTTCTCAGGTCAAGGAAAGGATGAAGACTGCGCAGAGCAGGTATAAGAGTTATGCCGACCAACGCCGAAAGGATTTAGAATTCAGTGTTGGAAATCATATACTTCTTAAGGTTTTATCAGCCCGAGGAGTGGTACGTTTTGGTCTCAAGAAAGGGAAGTTAGCCCCCCGTTTCATCGGACCGTTCGAAATTCTGGATCGTATTGGGAAAGTGGCTTATCGATTCGCACTACCACCAAAGATGTATGGGGTTCACAATGTGTTTCACGTTAGTATGCTGAGAAAATACATATGAGATCCCTCACATGTGGTTAGTTTTGATGATATTGAGATGGGTCATAACGTTTCCTATAAGGAGAGGCCTATAAAAATTTTGGATCAGAGTATCAAGAAGCTGAGGAGTAAGAAGATCCCATTGGTGAAGGCTCAGTGGAATCACCATGACGAGAATGAAGTCTCGTGGGAAGTCGAAGCTGATATAAGGAAGAAGTACCCAGAGTTGTTTCATGACTAGTTAGTCTAGATTTCGGGGGCGAAATCCTGTTTAAGGGAGGAAGGATGTAACAACCTGTAATTTCTTTTAATTTCTAAAACCTTTTCCTTGTTATTAATTTTAACTCCTATGTTTCATTATAATACTTGCTTTTAATTTATCAAAAATTCTTTAATTGGGGTCAAATTGTAATTCTTTATAATTGAGCAATACCTGTTGTGGTTTCTAAACGCATTTCTAGAATACCTGAGTTATAATTTCACACTTGTGATTTTTATAAATTTAGAAGTACATGTGTTGAATTTCAAAACTGTATTTCAAAAACGGTGAAAATGTTTATTTCTGACTCAAACTGTATTTTTAAAAAACCAGAAAATTATTTCTTACGTTAATATAGTTTTTCTGTATTTTTGTGGTTATTCCTAGCAAAATCACATGGGCTTTTATGTACATTCTAATCCTTAAATCCCTAGTTTTATACACAGTTTGATGTCATTGAGAAACTATGAGATTGTTACTCAAACATGTGTATTTGTGTACTTTTACAGAGTTTATCAGGCATTGGAAGCTTATGGAGTGTTGTAATGCAGAAAGAGAAGAAGCTGAAGTAGTAATAGTTGATTGAAGGGAATTTTTGTCATTAAGACGTCATATTTTGATGTTGGTAAGATCATAGAAAATGTAGATCAACGATTCTGTGACGCGTGGCTGCAAACCGCGAGTCAATCGAAGGTCTGAGTGATGAGATATGCCAATTCTACCAACAACGCGCAGTGCAGAAAAGTGGCAATCGATTGGACAAAAACTTGACACGACTAGAAAGTGTGTGCTCTTATGTGCAATGCCCAAGTGTAGACGGTTGTGTAAGTAATAAACTGGTAAGTCAAGGTCAAATCCACTGGGACAACACAAGCTAGGAACACCTTAGATTACACCCTAAAAAGAAACGAAAAGATGAAAATTGGGGAGGAGAAAATTCTAACAACCTACTATATTAAAAACAATTGCAGAAATTAAAAGACTAAGAATTTAAATGTGAAAATGGTGAGGCATTTCCATACCACTGCCACGATTATCGTTAAAGCACAGGTAAGGCATTTCCTTTCTAGCATTCCTTGTTTTCAAAAGATATTAAGTTAGACAACTCTCACGCTAACCATATTAATTACATGATTAGTGGGTGAGTGATTTCACTTGCTTTTAAGTACCAAAATAGACTTGAGCTTGTTTAACTCGATGGTTCACGACTCATTCATTGAATATTAAATAGACAATGTAGGAATTTGAAGAATACGTCGAATGAAATGACCTTAAGACTACCACTTTTAAATCTATTTGACAAATCAGACTTTTAGAACTGATTTATGTACTGACTTTCGAAGTAAAAGTTACTGGAATACTCAAAAGGATCTGCCTACAAATTTGACTTACCAATCTATTACGTTATAGGGCAATCGATTGCTAAGGTGTCCATAACAATCACTTGGTACCTATTACCAATCGATTGCCATAAACTGTTATGCAGTTTTCATGGCAGAGGCTGGGAATCACCACTTCATCTTGTATTTCCCAACCTAAGGACTACTGTAGCATACTAGAGATTTCAAAAAACATAAGATAAACTATTTCTAAGGTTAAATCAAGATTAAACATAGGTTTTGGAAATATCAATTATAAACAATGGAAGAAATACTAGAACACTAGCAATAATCAAACGAATAGCAATCACAGAATGTAAGAAATAATAATTGGAACCTGGAATGAATATTACAACAAGATTGGGAGAAGCAACAATGGTGGAAACATCTGTAATCCATGAAAAATCATTAAAAAAAATGCCAGTAAATCTCTCTCTAAACTACAACTAATCCATCTATGAACTAATGTCCCTCTCCCCCTCAGTCTATATAGTGATATAGACCTTCCAGAGCGAGCCTGTAATGTCTGGTCATCGCCCATTAAGAGAATTACTGAAGTTTTGAGCCATTTATGAAGTTTGAGTGATCAGGCCCCAACCAATCGATTGCCAAAAGGCCAAATTGATTGGGAAAGAGTTCCAATCAATTGCACTTTTCTACACTGTGCGTTGTTGGTAGAATTGGTATATCTCATCACTCGGACCTCCGATTGACTCACGGTTGTGGCCATGTGTCACAGACTCATTGATCTACATTTTCCATGATATTACCAACATTAAAATATGAGGTCTTAAATGACAAAAATGCCCTTCAATCAAATACTACTTCTTCAGTTTCTTCTCTTTCTGCATTACAACACTCCATAAGCTTCAAATGCTTGATAAACTCTGTAAAAGTACAAAAATACACATGTTTGAGTAACAATCTCATAGTTTTTCAATGAAATAAAACTGTGTATAAAACAAGGGATTTAAGGATTAGAATGTACATAAAATCCTATGTGATTACGCTGCGAATATGCAATATTTGCCTTGAATCAAAGGGTTATTTTATTGGGCCAACAGTGCTTTGATCTGATGTTGATTTTGATGCTGGCCTTCCAAAAGTTGTGCGAGAGTTGCTGTGACTTGCTCTGGGGTCAGTACAGTTGTCGCCGGCATCGAGACCGGTGGATCCATCTAGCCGGCCTATGGAGCAGCCTTCTTATTCTTACGAGGAGCCATGGCAATCAGTCAAGAATTTCAACTTCTAAAATACTATCATTTCCCATAAACGGTGCCAAACTAATGATGCAAGTTTTTGGTGTAAGGTAAGAAAAGAAGACAAGATAAGATTTGCATATGGTTCAGCCCTATTAATGAAGAGACCTACGTCCACGTGTGTGCCTAAGCACCTTTACTATATCATGAAATAGTCAGTGACCTTTGGTGAACCAACAACAGACTGGAGCTATTAGAGGTTGACCAGGCTAACTACGCAAGGTTGCGGTGCGTACCGTGTAGAAGATGACTAGTTGTCCCTCATATAGAGGGTGAGGGCCCTCTTTTATACATTCAAGAGACCTCCTCATACATGGAAATTGTATTGATAAGGCACTGTTGATCTGATTGGGATTGATTGACACTAATCGTACAAGTTTCCTAATCAAATTAGGATACTATCTTTACATCCCATCAGTCTTCTAGCTAGTGTAGGAAAATGTTTGGATGATTCTAGACTACCGCCTAGGGCCTGGCTGAGCAGTGTCCGTGACAGGTTACCCCTGGGTGATCATCCCGACCTGTTTATTGGGATTGACGGGACCATGCAAAGAGACTGGGCAGGACTAGCTTCTACTCTTTCTAATTGAATATTTTTGTACATATCATGTTAAATAGAGAATATTCAGTACATACATTCATTGTGAGCATGAGTTATCCACAAAAACTTTTGTGTTGAGTCATTAATCAACAACTGCATAGGCCTGAGATTCGTATTGGTATTGTTATAGAATAATCTTGATTTATCGGCCTTAATAGGTATGATGCTATTGTGATCAACAAGGGTTGATCATTCAACCTTAATAGTTATGATAATATATAAATCATTTGGCCTTAGGCATGTATTATTCATTAGAGAATATCTTGATTAATCGGCCTTAATAGGCATGATGCTATAGTAATCAACGTAGGTTGATCATTTGGCCTTATTAGGCATGATAGTATATTAATCATTCGGCTATTTAGAAGTAACATTTCTTAGTCAATGGTGGGTTGTGGAGTTGCATTGAGAGTTTGTGTGTGACATTTAATGTCAGTCAACCGATATAAGTTGCATTGTTTTATGCACGGTCACATGTTATTAAATGTATTTACATGTATCGCTTTGATATTAAATAATGTGTTTAAAATGCTTACTCGAGCTTTCATAAGCTGACCGCGTTCATGCCCTGGATATTCCCACATCCAGCCTTTACAGGAGAAGAATGTCCAGAGTAGTACTATTATGCTAGTTAGAGATATTGTCGAGGATTAAGTTGTTGATCTTCTGTTGTCATTCTCTTATGTTATTTTTATAGCCTAGCTATGTTGTAATAAACAATGTTGTATTTGGCTTGTGGCTAGGATAATTATGGTTTGTGGTAATTGTGGTTAGAATTTGAATTTCTGTTTGAGATAAGTTATATCTTTGAGTTTATCGCTTCCGCTATCACCATTACATAACTGTTAAAATGTGCTTGTGGATATCATTACTCACTTGTCGTGACCTATGGATCCAAAAAGGAAGGTTTAAATTTTTAGCACCTGTACTTTTCCTATCTATTTTTCTGAATTTTTGACCATTATCTCTATATTTTCCTATAATGATATATGAGAATATCCAAATCTTGTTTCCTTGATCTTATGAATGGTTGTGTGCATATGTTGGACCCTTGGGCAGCTTTAGAGAAAGTTGAGCCTGAGCGCTCAGTCAGCCTGAACGCTCGAGTCAACCCAAGCGCTCGAGTCAACCTAAGAGCTCGACTGGTCACTTAAGAGTCTCGAGCGCTCGCGTGACCTTTTATATATGAAAGGCTTCAATGCTCATTCATTTTGTAGATTTTGTAAACTCAAACTTAGAGAGGCCTTTGCTCAATTACCAACGACATCATCTTGACTCCAACAGGAATTTTGACCAAAAAGTCTGCCAGCTGATTATCTTCCCTAGGCAGGTAGAAGAATGTCACCCTTTCAAACTGCTTCTTGAGTCCCTCGAGATGGTCATGTAGGGCTTCAGCCTCTCCTCCTTTACTTTCCATTATCCTCTGGCTTGTGACACGATGAGATTTAAATCCGTGAAGACATCCAACTTTTGGATTTTTAATTATACAGCTGCTTCTATCCTGAGAATACAGGCTTCATACTCGGCAGTGTTGTTGATAGAATTATAATTGAGCTTGATTTCTAACGGGGCGTGGTCTCCATTTGGCAATACCAAAATCATCCCTACTCCGTATCCTTTTATGTTTGTTGCTCCGTCAAAATACAACTTCCACTGCTCTTTCCTAATTTCCATGATACTCTCATCTGGGAAGGGGAAATCTTGGAGTTGATAGTGTGCTTAGCGAGATGCTCGGCTATAGTTAACCCTTTCACTGACTTGTTCGTTACATACTTGATATCGAACTTGGACAGCAGAAGCAACCAACAGGACATGTGATCGGTTAGGGCGGGTTTTTCAAAAAAGTATTTCAGAGGATCCATGCGGGATATGAGTACAACCGGAAAGGCTAGCATGTAGTGCCTCAGTCAGCGGGTGCACCAAACTAAGGCCCAACACGTTTACCCGGTCATCCTCTTTCTAAGGTATTATATGGCTTTTTTAGAATGGCTTTCTTCTCCTTCTTGGGCTAACATATAACCCATGGCATTTTCGGAGACAGACAGGTAAAGAAGCAAGGGCTTATGAGGGGTAGGTGGTGAAAGGATATGTGGGTTTTGAAGGTAGGCTTTTATTTTATCAAAGGCAGTGATGCAGCCGTACTAACACATTTTCTTATCAACACCCAAGTGCTGGTGATCGTTTAAGTAACAAAGTTCTGGTAAAACCAAGTTGAACCCACTGGGAATGCCGAAATGATTAATTATGATATAAAGTAACTATTTTTGTCCTTAAAAAGAAAATAAAAGATGAAGGATTTTTGGGGGCTTCCTAAACTAGTGATTTTTTTGCTTTTGTTGTAAATTTTACTAAAAAGGCTATTTTCAGAAAGTTTATAGTAAAGATTGAAAGACAATAAATGAAAAATAAACTAATAAAACTGCTAGTAAGAAAATGAAGAAAAAGAGATAAAAACTAAATTTACTAAAACATGAGAACTCCTTAGATTTGATTCTAAAGCGAAAGATGGAAATAAACTAAATATTTACGCTAAGTTATCTAGAAGTAGCAAATATTAATTAACTTGGGAAAAACAATATAAAGTGATTGGGAATATGCAAACCAACCCTAAATCACTCAACTCCTATGCTTTTGAAAGGATTTGGCATATTTAAGTAATCAAGTTGTTCTTTGTTGTGAAGATAAAATCATAACAGTTGAAGTCATATCAAGTTTGTCATGTTTGATATAAAATGACATCATTTTGTTTAAAGAAAAACAAGGGGCATCGAACATTAGCCAGGTTCAAACTCGAACTCGCGGATGTGGGTTACTCGACACTCAGTCCCCACCACTCTGCAACCACACGATTGTCTATCCGTTATTGGATAGAAATATATATAAATATATACACACACATACTTGAATCATAAGCTTCATTAAACAAATTATTTTGTATGCTATGTATTTTCTAGGATAACTAACATAGTTGATAATTCATAGAATTAGGTTTTTGTTTCAAATATGTAATTCTTGAAATCCAACACAACTATAGTCCATAAATACATTAGGATTCATGAACTATAGTTATATTTAATCCAAAAATGGAAGAACAAACCAAATACAGAAATCTACCCGTTTAAGAATTTTTGCACAAAAGTTGAATTTTATAGATTTTTATTACATATTCCCAACTAAAGGTTTAGCCTAACATTTTGGAATTGAAATTATCTTCTAAATAAATTTTAAATAAAATAAACATAAAAAAGATGTACAAAATCACAAATTAACTAAGATATATGAATATGGGGACAAGAAAGTAGTAATAATTAAATAAATACACTTTTCTTCACTAACTTGTTTTGAGGTTGAATTGTTAGAATCTGCAAAATAACAAAGTATTAGTACAACTAGACTAACAAAACGTATATGAACTGAAATAGGACGTCAAAATGAAATACTAAACCTTCAACATTGTAAATTTTTTTTTTTTTTTTAATACAGTGGATAAACTCCAAGAACACCGTTAAGAAAAAACCAAATCCTAACTTAATTTGGAGATGGAATATGGGCATTTTGGGTATTCTAGAGCTCAATAAGTGATTATAACAAACTCCGTAGCAAAGAAATCTAAAATTTAGTTACAAATTGTGTCTTACAGTGAATAAAAATTTGTTACAAAAACTTTGCAATTTGAGATTTCAACTTCAATAGAGAGGTTTTCCTACTACTAATTAATAAAGACACGTCAAGAAAGCTAGGATTTAGAAACTGATTTTTTTTTATAGAGTAAATAAAATTTGTTACAGAAACTTGGAATTTAAAATCAAAACTTACGATAAAGAGGGGTTTTTTTTACAAATTTTAGAACAAGAATACAAGTTAAAACTTGAATATCTACTCCTAGGGAACACTCTTGATGGTTGTGGCTCACATGCTGATTTGGCTATGGAAGTCATTCTTCCTTGGCTCTCTTTGGCTCTTCTTGCTTGCAGAATGATTGTATTTATAGGCAAAGATTCCATGGCTCGTCATCCTACGGGTGTAGCCAAAATGTTTGTTGCAGAAGAAGAAGCCTTTGAGATGTCAATTTTCTTCACCAATGCTTGGCAATTATATGAGATAAATGATTCATCTGTTTATAGAGAGAGGAAAGGAGAAATGTCCTATGGACTGAAGGGTTATTAAATGTCTATTGGTATTCCGCCTCTATATAATCTGATTGAAACCCATTTTTGACCAACTACATGCATTGGGACCACATGGGTGGAGTACAAGTTGTCTTGTTTTCAAATGTACCAACTTGTTATTTTAAATTGGAGATGATTTGAATCTAGAATGCTTCTCCCAATGTATACATATTATTAATGAGGTTGATTGGCCCATCATCATCAATTCCTTGACTATATCATCTGCATCCTCATAGGATGGTTGGACCATGCCTAATCAAGCAAGTCCAACGTAGTGGCTAAGTTGATATTACTTGAAATTGTTTTTTTTTTTTTTTTGAATTTCGCTCCTCTTGACAACTCTACTTGCTGATGGGAGAATTGGCATATCTCATCACTCGGACCTACAATTGACTCGTGGTTTGTGTCCATGCGTCACATGCTCGTCGAACTACATTTTTTTATTTTTGGACCAACTTCAAAAATCCAAAATCTTTAATGTCAAAAATGCCATTTTTCCAGTTGTTGTTGTTGTTGTTGTTGTTGTTGTTCTCTGGTCATTTTCTTCATTTCTTTGCATTTTTAACTCCATTTTCAACTAGGCATATAAAACCTGTAAAAGCACATAAATACACACATTTGACTAACATCATTATAAAATCACATTAATCTCAAAATGCATGTAAACCTAGGGATTTGGGGACTAAAATATACACAAATGCCCATGTGATTATGCTGTAAATATGTAATATTTACCTCTAAGCAGGCGATTTGGCAATGGTGAACCCATTGGAACTTATCTCCTTTCTTCAACAGTTGGAATAGGGGATCGCAGGTAATTGTGAGCTTGGAGATGAAGCGGTTGATGAATTGGATCATCCTGAGGAATCCTCTTACTTCTTTCTTGTTCTGCGGTGGTGCCATCTCTATAACTGCTTTGATCTTGGAAGGGTCTACTTCTATACCTCTCTGTGTGATGAGAACACCCAGGAGCTTCCCAGAAGTCACTCCGAATGTGCACTTGTTAGGATTCAACCTCATTTTGTACTTTTGCTACCTCTCTAAGAATTTCTTCGAGGTTACAAAGTGTCCTTCTCGATCCTTGGATTTTACGATCATGTCATCGACATATACATCTACCTCCTTATGAATTATGTCAAGCAATAAAGTTGTAGCAGCCCTTTGATAAGTTGCCTCAGCATTCTTAAGTCTAAATGGCATCACCATATAGAAGTATGTCCCCCCACAGAGTGATAAAAGTCATTTTTCTTGATCCTCAAGTGCCATCAAGATCTGGTTGTCACTTAAAAATCCATCCATGAATGATAACAACTCATGTCCCGTGGTTTTGTCTACCTATACATTGATATACGAAAGTGGAAAGTCATCCTTTGGACCGGTGTTGTTTAGATATTGGAAGTCAACACACACGGACACATCCATCCTTCTTAGGAACTGACAATGTTAGCGACGCATTTAGGATATTCTGTGATGATGATGAACTCTACTTTAAATTACTTCTTGACTCCCTCTTTAACTTTGAGTGCCCAGTCTGGTCTCATACGACCCATTCACTTGCCTCTTTATTAAGCGTTGAGCCAATTTGAACATTTTGTAGATTATATTCACTACCTAGATTAATCGATAAAGTATCTTTAATTATTTCATAAGCATGTGTTTTTCAATTAAGTTATTGAGTTCAGTTGGGCGATCCTCGAAAAGATAAGTGCATTCACAGTTATTAGACATAGAGGAGTAAGCAAAACTGTCTTTCATTTCATTGATATCGGAAGAAGTGACTACATTAGAATCTAGGCCTACATCGACTGACTCAAGGACAGACTCGGTAATGGAAATAAGAACTCTAAGGGAATTGCGGAACTGTCTACAGTGTCTAAGTGCTTCATCTAATCCTCCTCATGGGCCTTAATGGTTTCTCCTGGGTAACATGGATCCTAATAAGCAAGAATCTCACAATCAGCAAATATCTTAAGGTCAGAATACCTTATACCAGTAGCTTGATGGACCCAGGGCTTGGAAAAGCCACAGTAGGGGAAGTTATCCCTTTCCTTAATGAATTGGCCATTCAAAGTCTTCTAGTATGGTGGGAGGCCTCTCGTCCTCTTCTTCCACAACTTCTTCTACCTTATGCCTCCTTTGGTGGACTCATATCCTAGCCCGAATATGCTATTTTGGCCCTTAATCTGGGAAAACTTGCGAATCCCCTGCTGGTGGCATCCCAATCCCATTCATGGGAAAAACTTCATCTTTCAGATAATGTTGGCGATCACGTAATGAATCTTAAAAAACTCATCTCCCTCCTCTATCATACAAATTTCTTCCATTTAGAACTCTGCTATCTCTCCTTCATCTGGTTCAGGCATTTGGATTTTAAAAATGGGAGCGTAACTGGTTGATGCTTTATTTCCCCAACTATTTGCAAAGATAATATTCACTTCTTTCTTGTAGACATACTTTATCATCTGGTGTACAGTGAATGATACAACCTTGTTGACATGCAACCAAGGCCTCCCAATCAATAAATTGAATGAGGTAGCTATGTCCATGACTTGAAAGAGCTCAGTGCATACTAGAGGCCCTACTTGGATTTGGAGAGTGACTATCCCTATCATGGTTCTCTTTGTGTTATCATAGGCCGTCACATAATGTACAAACAGGGTGATGTCCAGAATACTTAAGCCCAAGGTTATGGAAATTCTTAGAGCATAAACATTCAAGGCAGAGCTAGTGTTCACCAAACAAAATGGCACTTGTTGCCCCTTGCATTCAACAGTGATGTACAAAGCTTTATTGTGTGCAGATTTTTCCAATGGAAGGTCTTCATCAGAGAAGGTAATAATAGGATCTAGAGTGAGTGCATTGAGAAAGGCTATCATTTCTTTTGGTACAGCATCAATGAGGACCTCAATCCCAGCGAAGGCATTTAGAATAGCTTGTATATGCTTGTAAGAAGTCAACATAAGGTCCTACAATATGATGTGTGCCTTAGTTTTCTTCATCTGCTTTATTAGTTTATCATCTTATTCTATGACCTCATCCATCTTCTATTTCCCTTTATTTCTTGCTAGTTATTTCTCAAAAGTTCTATTCGATCTCAACAATGGTTGGACCTTCAACAATCCCATCTTCTTTGAACCAATCACAATCATTGCTTATAAACGGCTTTTCCTACTCATCCCAGATGGATTCATCAACTTTAACATTCGGCTCATACCATTGAACTCCTTCTAAGTCTTACCCTTTCAAGAAAAATAGGGCATGCTCATGACCGAGTTGTTACTGTCATTCGCCATCTTCTCCTTTAATCAGATAGATTTCCCTGGAGCCTGGGAGGTTAACAAGGGAACATGGGTTTCCCTATGGGAGTGATGTAGGTAGAAGGGTTAAAGTTAGGGGTTCGGATTCAATGAAGCTGGCATTTTGGTGTTTGGTAGGGGATTTTGGGTGACATGGGGTTGGGCTAGTGGTGGGTCAATGATCTTTTGGTCGATGAGGTCTTGGATGTCATGGAAGAGGCATATGCAATTGTTAATGTTATGCCCAGGGCCCTAGTGGTAGGCACAATTCTTGGATAGGGCACAGTTAGGCGGTGGAGGGGTAGTTCGAGGTTGGAGATGGCCCTTTTTGAGTAAGTAGTCTAGGGCTGCGGAGAGAGATGTCTATCTTGGCGCAATCATGGGGCTTCTTGTTTTGGTAAGGGCAGCTTGGTGGGGTTGTTTGGTTTGATAATTGGTATGGTCAGGGAGGGTAACCATAGGTTGGTTGCTAAGGGTGTTGACATCCGGGGCATTCCGGGAGTAATTAGGCCTTTTAGGATGACTATGCAGCTCTTCCTTCTTGATTGTTCCTTCTCTGGTCGCATCTTCAACTCTGGTCCTAACCTCAAACAGATCTTCAAATGTTGAAATGGACTGGTAGAATAGCTTTACATGGTACAATGGTTGCAAGTTCCTGATCAACATTCAAACATGCTCCCTTTCAACTGGTCAATGGGTCATTTGGGCTACCTTACTCCTCCATTTGCTCAAGAATGCAGTGAAGGATTCATTGAAGTTCTGCCGGGTGGTTTCCAAATCCCTATTAGTGACATCCAACTCTTGGTTATAGGAGTAGTGATTGATAAATACCCGAACAAAATCTTCCCAGGCTCGCATTTTTGAAACTTCCGAGGTCAGAAACCAAGACAATGCAGCTTTGGCAAGGTCTAGGGGAATAGCATTGCAATGTGCTCATGGGTACAACCCATTGATTGGAAGACACTCATATACAGTTTCACGTGACTCTTCAAATTTTTGGTCCCATTAAAGCGATCAATATCCGGCATTTTGAAGTTCTCATGCAGCTTCATTTTGATGGGTTTGAATAGGCCTTCTAGATCCAGCATGTAATCATAAAAACCCCTTACTCTTTCTTAGTACACTCTCCATTTTGTCGCCTTTGTCTAGCTTCTCTTGGATTTTCTTATCAAGTGCAGGCAGTGGGACCCCATTAAACCAATCTTCATCTCTCACATTCTCAAGTGCAGCAGCGAATGACGACACAAAGCTTGGTAGTGGCGGTGGATAAACCCTGGCGATGGCGGTGGAAACCCTGGTGGAGACTGCGGTTGTTGCTGCTGTTTCAACTCTTCCATGAAGGTCAAAACTTGGGCCAGGCGGTCCGACTGCTAATTTATTATGATTCCCAACTCGGTGACCCTAGTTTTAAGGTCATCTCGATCCATGACTCCGTCCTTGGGTGGGCTTACTCGAATTAGATGACTACTAGTACTTCTGATCCAAGATGAGGATCCTGGGTGCTAACTCTTAGAATTTATACTGACCTATAGATGAAAAGGGACTATGTATCAGATTTGGACAGTGATGATTGGGGTCACAATGATAGTGACAAGTGAGGACCAACTCGTGCACAGATTGACGAATGTAATGTACGCAGACTGATGAAACAAGTAAGCGGATGTAAGTTATAGTCTACATGATGCCCCTATTTCGAACATACATCAGTTAATCAAGTAATTAAGGTCATATCCATTCAGAGTATATGAACTTTCCTTTTCCGTATTGATACGTACAAAAATGTTCAGCCAATGAGAATCAAGCTTTGCCACTATACCATGGAACACCAAATCGTCCAGAAACCGATTGTGTCATTTATGGGACGATCCCAAGCGGTATACCCAGTGTCATAAGGCCCTGCGCAGGCTTGGCCCTCTACGTGCACGGCACAACCTAGCCTAGGGCGCGATCTAGAATGTTCCAGACAGTCTCCATGGATGCTAGAGTTCTAATGAAATGAATGGATAGTTTCCTAATCCATTTAGAAAACTCTCATAATTTATGTCAATCAAACCGAATCAGATTAAGTTTACCTAATCTGTATTACTTACCATGTACGAGGAGGTTTCTTAAACTATAAAAGGAACCCCTCACCCCCCATAGAGGGGAATCGCAACTTTACTTTATACACACATACACATTGCCTGACCACCCTCTGGTAGCTCCATTCCTTTGTTGGTTCACCAAAGGCCGTTAGCGATTTCATATCATAGTGCAAGGGCTCCAACACACACGTGGACGCGTAGGTCTCTTCGTTAACAGGACCGAACCACATACAAATTTCTCTTGTCTTCTTCTTCTTCTTCTTATCTCTAAACCCAAATTTCGGCATCATCAGTTTGGCACCATCTGTGGGAACTCGACAGTTTTCCATCAACAAATATCTTGACTGATTATCATGCCCCCAAAAAAGAACAAGAAGACTGCTCAGCCAACAGGTCAGGCAGATCCACCGGTCATGCAACCGACAACTCCTATGTCTCCAGAGCAGATTATCGCGGCTCTTGCACAACTCCTAGAGGGTCAGTGTCAGACCCAACAATAGATCAAAGCCCTGCTGGCCCAATAGAACAAGCCTACTGTGGACACGCAAAATTCCACCTCTTGTTTGTTTGAAATCGTTTTGAAAGGGAAAGAAAAGGTCTGTTGAAAATAGATACAGAGTCGCCACTTGGTCTTTAAGGAACCAAGAAACCTAAATTTAACTCACCCAAATGGATAAAGGGCACAAGCCTTTCATAACCAAAGAACTTGGCTCGGGGTTTTGGTACGAGAGAGGAAGGAGCCTTTGTCGCGACTAAAACACCCTCAACTTGCCCTGTCTCTCGACGGGCCTCAATTAGCATCCAAATAATCATCTTTTACTATGTTTGGTTCGATAATTAATACTATGATAGTATATTACATCACACAAGAATTTTGAAATGGAAGATCAAAAGATAAGATATCATTCATAAGATCTAAGCCAAATATCATACAATGCAAAAGTGAAAGATCACACAAACAAACCTAGGAAAAATCGTCTAATCACATATCAAGTAATTAAGTTTTCCTAGTCTCAAGGGGACATGGATTGTTCTTGAAAAAAATTAATCAAAGAAATTAAAATACGCTTAGCAAGCTAGTATGATGCATGTTAATCTTTGAGAAAAGAAGACCTCTCAATCCCCGGGACGGATGAGAAAGGAAGATTAGATCTAGGGGAAGGATGAACGTATGATCAAGTTCATTCCTTATGATCTTCTTAGATTAAGAGTCACAGAGACCCCAAATCTTGCATAGATGTAATGTATGATCCTAAAATATACAAAGGTTGTAGTGTGTTTGTGTACATGGGTTTTCTAAAGTGACTTATAAGTCTAGAAGATGAATGAATTCATGGGGGAAATCATCATGGGATATGTAAAAATATGGTATGGACCACTTCCTAGGATATGAACTAATTTGAGGTACATATAAGCATCAAATCAAAGGATGGAAGTAAAAGTATACTTGCTATGAATAGTGGACAGAACAGTGACTTGATCTTGTGGAAATTGAAAAGTAGGGCTAGAAATGTTTTCAATGCATGATTTTTTTATGGAGATCATCCTTATTGTGTCTAGAACACATATCAAAATGCCAATAATCAATAACTATTATAGATTGAGAGAAATCATATAAACAATGGAGGTCACTCAGAACAGAATCCGTACTGTCGACTGAAATGTCAAAAACTCTTAGAAAATGAAAACAAAAGATCTAGAGGCTCATATTATATAGAACGTTCCCTAAGACACTGAAGTTCAAGGGAAAAATAATTTGGGACCACTCTTTGTGGAAAAGTTTTCTGGAAAACAAGTTTAAAGTCAACCTATCTGCTGTGACAGCAAAGGCAGAATGTTTGGAAGGAATGTTTGGGTCCAAATGGACCCCTTCCAAGTGTTTCCAAGCCAAACCAAAAATCGTGGGTGTTCTCTAATGAGTTAGGAAGACTTTCCAAGTGGTCTTGTAATCATACTTTAAGTATTGAACTCTAGAAAAATCTTTGAAGTCAAATAACTCACTGTTTTGAAGTTTTTTTGTGAAAAACTAGGTTTATTTCTTGTAATCCAAATATTGGGGGTTTTAGAGGGGTTTTGAAATAGGAGTTTTAAAGTGTATTTTTAACACTCAAAGAGGATTAAAACCACTTGCAATATCCACATCTAACTCATTTAGAGAATCTCCAAGATTGTTGGAGAGCATTACTCTTATTTTGAAGACAACTTCAAGAATACATAGGAATGTATTGAAGTTGAAATCATCACCTATCAAACATGTTTTTGAGGTCAAAAGCTACTATCCATAAGGATTCACTCACCTCAAATACCATGTCATTATCTAGATGATGAAGAACTAGTAAATAAACAGATAAAAATAAAAAAGAAATGAGGTAAGGAGAGATGAACATTTATATAAACACGCATATAATAACAATCAATAGATGATAATCAATGTGATTTTCGACTTGTAGCTTGATGTTTCACTCATATATGATGACATTAGACATGGAAGTAGCTTCCTCTCTCTTAAATGCTCATTAAAATGATAGTTGGGTGTATTGAATGTGAAGTAAATGGAAGTAATGAAGTTGAAAGCAAAGTTTAGAACTCACTTTCAAGTTGAAAATCAAAGGAAGAAGCTTCTTTTCTCTCTATTCTAACCTTATCTCTACAACTTTCTCTCTACAACTTCTCTAAGGTTTGTGTTTGCACCCCCCAAATGAGAAGTCAATGAGGGTTTATATAGGCTAATTTGGGGTGGTTTTGGGATTAAAAAAGTGCTCCCATTGGCTCCAAATGTCTGTGAACAAGGAACTACGTCGTTTTGGTTTCTAATTAATCAAAATGGACCGCCAAAAGAAATTACAAAAGTGAACTGTTCTGGAGGAGAGTGTCGCGGCGGCACTGGGCCTGTGCCATGGAGGTAGTGGGCTAGTGCCACGGCGGCACTGCTCCTCTGATGTTCAGATAATGCCATTTAGGCCCCCAGAGGTTCCAGTATTCGCAAAAAGGCCCTCGTCCGAAATTCACAAAAAATGCGTATAAACTCCAAACTAAGGTTGCGATATACCGTTGGAAAGGTAATGGAGTCTACTTTATATAAAAATAGTTCGTAGATAGGTTACTTTGAAAACCTTTGCGATATTCGCGATAAAAGCCGATTTGATCGCCTTTTTTACCTTCAGAAATTCATAATAAATTCGTTTTAAATCCAAGAATTATGTGCGATACACCATTGGAAAGCTATTGACCTCTAGTATCTATGAAAAATATTTGAAAAATGATACGGTGCTCCGGTTTAAAAATCAACTTTTGGTCAAACTGGTCAAACTTGGGATTCTCGGGAAGTTTTGGGAACCTCTGGGAGCTCGCAGGAGCTGACGTTGTCGTCCGATTTCCTTTTAAAACTCATTTTAGTACTTTCCACCTGATCTAGAATGATCACATAACTTTTCGGCGGATTCGGAGGATTTCGATCAAACCTTTATCAAACCTGGTCAAACCTTGGTTAAACCAGTCAACGGGGACTTTCCAGGAATTTCTGGGACTTCCGAGGGTCTCTGGGAGCCAACGATTTCTTCTGATTTTGTTTGAAAATTTACTTTTAGTACTTTTTGATGACGTAGCATGTTTCCAAAACTTTTGGTCCAAATCTGGGAGTGTTTGGGCTTTTAGGGACATTTCGGTTATTTACACCACTCTCTGAGCATTTTGAGAGATAGAACTAACTTCCGGGAGTCCTTTTGAGTCTTTTCGATCATTGTGAACCACCAAGCTATAGGTATCCTAAATTTGATAGCCGACAAAATGGGGTGTCAACACCTACGTAGACTGAGGTACCATTGAGAGCGCCGAGCATGGTCAGGTGCCTGTACGGACCCGACAATGTGCCCGAGTTGTGCCAAGATCCCTACAGGCTGTAGGACAGCCCGAGAACAATGAGCGTGGTCAGGATCCAATACAGACTCGACAACATGCCCGAGATGACCCAAGCCGCATGGTGGATGCCAAGAACATTATTAATGACAGGCGCTCCGCCAGAGGAGAGGGGCAGGAGCGCTTGACCCGAGAATCGGTCCAGGATCACCCGGCCAGAAGCCGAAGTGACCTTAGGCACGCGATCAACCAGAGTCAAAGCTGAGCCTTATCCTTAAGGATAGTGCACTTTGAGGAAGAAGCCTCTTCCTCCGACCTGACCTACTATACTGATACCGGGCAAGACACCGATCGGGATGACGTGGAAGCCCGCATCAACGACTTAGAGAAACAGATCGAGAAGCTAGGCCGAAAACTAAGTCGCGATTATACCAACACATAGACTAAGTCGCCGTTCACCTTTTTGGTCACGGGATTTGCCATTGCATGCAAATTCAAACAGCCTCATCTCGACTCATATGACGGTTCGAGAACTCCGGTCGACTACATCCAGATCTATAAAGCTCAGATGGCACTGGCAACCAATGCCGGTGAACTGCACTGCACTACTTAGCCTTTTCTAGTACTCTAAAGGGCTTAGTTGCGTAGTGGTTCCATTCCCTAAGGCTCCGATCGATTGATGATAGGGGTGTACACGAGCCGAGCTTTGCAAGCTCGGGCTCGGCTCGAAGGGCTAGCACCTTGCTCAAGCTCGGCTCGAGCTCAAAAAAATATCAAATGAGCCAACTTGAGCTCGGCTCATTAAAAAATGGTCAAGGTCAATCTCAACTCGAGCTCGCTCAATTAAGTTTAAAAATCAAGCTCGAGCTCAAGCTTAATTATGAGCTCGGCTCAATTTTGAGCTCGTTTATGAGTACGGCTGAAAATCAAATCAAACTCAACTCTAATTATGATGGCTTGTGTTTAAAGCTCGAGCTAGTTTGACATAAAGCTCAAGCAAAGCAAGTCATGCTTGATTTTTCCAGCCAAGCCACCAAGAAATGGCTATAAGCCTATAACATGTAGCGTTTCCTTTTTTGCATTGAAATGCTATGCTTTTTATAGGCAACCTTTATCACGAATTTTCTTTTAGCTTCCGATGTGAGACGGGTAAGCATGTTTTTCTTTTTAGTTTTTGGTCTCTTTTCTACAGTACGTTTTAAGAGGCAATAGCCATGGGAAGAAATTATATGGTACATGTTTGTTAGTCCACAAACAACCCACCACCAAACATATCCTCCTATTAAAGTCTTATTTGTTTTGAACCCCCATAATTTTAATCTATCTTTCAAACAGGATTTTTATTTACGTATATATAATCAATACTCCAACTCATATTTTTCTTATTTGTTTATGGACCCCCTATAATTTATAACTAATACATCTATACGAGCTTTTTCACGAGCCTACTAATGAGCGTTAATCGAGCCGAATCGAGCCCGAGCCCGAGCCCGAGTTGAGCCTACGCGTACTCAAGCTTGTCTCGTTTATTAAACGAGCTATGTATTCAAGCCCAAGCTTGGCTCGTTTATTATACGAACCGAGCTGAGCTGAGCTGTTATCGAGCCGAGCCACAAGCCCTTGTTGAGCGGCTCATCTCGTGTACACCCCTAGTTGATGATTTCAAGGAACTTAGTAAGCTGTTCGTTAGCCAGTTCGTGGGTATGCTTGATCAACCGTATCCAGACACCCCAGCTACTTGTTATCAAACAGCGAAAGGGATAATCCTTGAAGGATTATGTCGATCAGTTCAATCAGCAAAAGCTTCAGATTCACGACCTAAACAAGATGGTCGTAATCATAACCTTCTGCTCGGGGGTTCAAAACACCAAGGTTGCCATGTCATTCCACCGATAACGACCGACAACCTTAGTTGAACTCTCAGAGAAGGTCAGGAAGTACATCGACACTAAAGAGTTCTTGAAGTCCAAATGTTCAAACTTCACGGAAGATGAGTTCTCGAGAGCCAAATGGAAATGTGAGGGCTCCGAGAAGGGCTCGGGAAAGAAACAAAAATAGGATCAGCAAAGGGGTGGTTGAGATCAGACCTCGATCCCCTTTACACCGCTTTCCCGACCCATCCAAGAAGTCATGGTAGCTGCCGAGGCTCAGAAGCTGCTCAAGAAACCAACCAAGTTAAAGAGCCCGCCCGAGAAAGGAATCGGGACAAGTATTACTCCTACCACAAAGACCACGGCAATGACACCGAGGACTGCTTTAAACTCAAAATTGCTATAGAAAAACTCATTGAGTAGGGTTATCTAGCCGAGTTTGTCACCAAAAATAGACAACAGCGGCAAGATACCCAGGCCCCTAAGCAGCAACAACCCCTCGGGCATATCAACGTGGTCTCTGGAGGAACATCGGGCAGAGGAGACTCACAGTCGATAAGGAAGAGGCATGCTTGGTGGTACGACTAAAAAGTTGTGTGCTATTGTGCAACACCCAAGTGTAGGTGATCGTGCAAATAATATAGTACTGGAAGTCCAGGTCGATCCCACAGAGAAGGAATAGGAAGAATATCTACTAAGTTACAACCTAAAGAAAGAAAAATATGAATCTAGGGGTGAAAGTTCTAACGAATCCTAATTACTTAAATTAAACTACATAACAAACTAAAGGATAAAAGACATAACTAATGAAATAAATAAATTAAAGGTGTTAAAAACACGTGAATCCACATTGATCCTAACCATCTACCACGCATACACATTAACGTTCTATGGAGTTCATTCCTCTTCAATATTCCGTATTTTTCTAAAGATAAAGATTCAATAGCCCTTCATGACCGGGTCTAAATCACCACAGTCGATTTAAAATACTTAGAATACGATATAAAACAATGGTTATTACTTGCACTCTAAATGGTGTTACCATTCAAAGTGGATTTCAAAAGTTATTAAAGAAAATGGCCTTAAGGCTTTAAGTTCTAAAAACTATTGTGACAAACTGAGCTTATAGGGACAATTTAATGATAGATTTCTAAAATAGAAAGTCATGGAATACTTAAAAGAATTATCTCAGGATTCTGCAGGTTCGATCGATCGGACAGCATCATCCTTCAATCGATCGAAATATCTTCGATCGCTTGACTATGGCTCTGGTTCGATCGATCAAAATATCTTCGATCGATCAAGCCCAGGTTTTCTATATCATAGATGGCAGAGGCTAAGAATCAATATTTCATCACATATTTCCAACTTCTAAACTACGGAAACATGGTAGAACTAATGCAGAAATAACAAAACAAATCAATCATTAACATCTAAAGCATTAAATAATCGAATAAAGAAAAAGGAGAAGAAAAACCTAAAAATAATCTGAATATAACTTGTAATCAACATCAATCTTGAGTTTAACAATGGAAAAGGAGGAAGAAAACTTGAATCTAACCTAATCTAACCCTAAAACTACCCTAAAACTGCTGTTTTTTGCGTTCTGGAGCGTCCTCCATTTGTCTGCCATCAAAACGACTTATATATAGGGTTCCCGCAGACTGTACTCAACTTTTGGATGAAAATAAAGTTCAATCGATCGAGCTTAGTTCGATCGATCGAACTCTCAATCGATTGAACTCTCCTCAATCGCTTGAACTTCTCTGATTTTGACAGCTCTGCGTACCGATGGGAGAATGGCCATAACTTTTCACTCAGACCTCAAATTGACCTCCCGTTTAGGGCCTCGCGACCGTAACTCAAAGATATACATTTCATATTTCTAGGTATATCTTCCAAATCTAAAGTCTTCATTGTCAAAAATGGCGTTTTCTCAGCTGCTTCCGTTATTCTCTCTACTAGAATCACTTTCTATGCAACGATTGCTTTCCATGACCTATAAAATAGTGTAAAAACACATTTTTGAGTCTCAATATCATAGAAAACACTTATTCATTGATATGCATCTAAATTTAGGGACTTGGGGATAAAAGTATGTATAAAAGATCATGTAATACGGTGAATATGCACTTTTCACCTCGAATCACTTGGGCATCCCGAACAGATGTCGTGCAAGTCCAACCAGCCAACTGCCCTCCAACCGATACCCTAACCTTCTCATCCGGCAATATCCAAGATCTGCACTACCCCCATGATGATCCACTGGTGGTAACGCTTTCTATAGCCAATTACATGGTCAAGAAGGTACTCGTAGACATGGGAAGCTCCTCTAACATACTCTTTGCTTCAGCATTTGATCAATTTGGAATATCAAGGGACTGGGTTTGACCAGTGGCCACTCCATTGGTGGGATTCAACGGATCCAGTACACAACTGCTTGGGATGATCGAGCTACCAGTTCTAATGGGGACCTACCCGCAGTAGGCCATTGTGCTCGCAAACTTCATTGTAGTAGAGGCCCCATCCACTTATAACGTCATTCTCGGGAGACCAACACTTAACAAGGCCAGAGCAGTCGTGTCAACTTACACCCTGATCGTCAAGTTCCCGACCCCACAGGGACCGGGGAGCTTGAAAGGAGATCAAGCCACCATTTGAAGCTGTTATGTCAGTTCTTTGCGAAAGGAAGGGATTGCTGAAGCACTGAATATTGAAGACATGGATCCAAGGGACGTTAAGGACAGAGTCAGCCTAGTCGAAGAGCTTAGTTAAGTGATCTTGGACCCTCAATTTATCGACTAGTCTGTCAGTATAGGCACTCTCTTGGAACTAGATCTTAAAGAAAAGCTAGTCCAATTCCTGAGACATAATCAAGATATCTTCACATGGGGCCACGAAGACATGCCTGGAATGGATCCTGGGGTCATGTCCTACCGACTCAATGTTGATCCAAACTTCTGCCCGATTAAGCAAAAGAGGAGGGGCATGGCCCTTGAAAGACATGAAGCGGTACATGAGGAAGTCAAGAAACGACTCAAAGGAAAGTCAGTCCGTGAAGTACAGTATCCCGACTGGTTAGCTAATGTGGTCTTGGTCAAGAAGAGTAACGAAAAGTGGAAGCTGTGTGTAAATTTTATTGACCTTAACAACGCTTGCCCCAAGGATTGCTACCCACTATCCAAAATAAACCTCTTGATGGATGCAACGATAGGCCACTCACTCCTCTCCTTCATGGATGCCTACTCAGGGTACAATCAGATCTATATGCACCCCGGCGATGAAGAAAAGACCTCCTTTAACACTGATCAGGGAACATACTACTACAAAGTGATACCTTTCGGCCTCAAGAATGCCAGGGTGACCTACCAGCGCCTAGCGAATCACATGTTCAGAGACTTGATTGGGAAAACCATGGAAGTATACATTGATGACCTCCTGGTCAAGAGTCAGGATGAATCCGACCACTTAGAGCACATGTCCGGAGCATTCAGCATCTTAGAAGATTCCGGATAAAGTTGAATCTGAAAAAATATGCATTTGGGGTCTCGTTCGGGAAGTTCTTGGGGCACCTAGTTAGTAGGCAGGGAATTAAGGCAAATTTGAAGAAAATCCAAGCTATCATTAACATGCGGTCACCCAGATCAACCAAAGAGGTTCAGAGTATAGCAGAGCGGGTGGCAGCGTTGAACAGGTTCGTGTCCCGAGCAACTGACCGGTGCCTGGCATTTTTTAAAATTTTACGCAAGGCCTTCGAGTGGTCGGAAGAGTCTGAGAAGGCATTCCAGGAACTCAAGCAGTATCTGGCCTCGCCTCCTCTACTCTCAACGCCCATTCCAAAGGAGGAGTTGTTCTTATATTTGGCAGTGTCACCCTTAGTGGTCAGGTCGGCACTGGTCAGAGAAGAGCATGGGATACAATATTTGGTATACTACACTAGTCGGGCTCGCCATAGAGCAGAAAGTCAATACTCACGAATAGAGAAGTTAGCCTTTACTCTCGTCACTTCTGCCCGACGACTTCGCCCATACTTCCAAGCTTATACCATAGTCATCCTCACGGATCAGCCTCTGCACAGGATTCTGTGCTGGCTTGAAATGTCCAGGAGATTCATGAAGTGGGCCCTAGAGTTGGAAGAGTTTGAGGTAATTTATAGGCCTCGGATAGAAATTAAAGAACATGCAATCGCAGACTTCTTGTTGAATTCACCTATCCAAAAGACCCAATCAAGGAATTCGTCCCACCCGACTTGCCACCCGACCGGCAGGTCGAGATCCTAACCTGGGTACTCTATGTGGATGGGTCCTCTAACAAGTAGGGCAGCAAGGCAGGAATCATCCTGACCATACTTGACGGGATCCAGCTTGAGTACGCCCTCAAGTTTGGGTTTCAAGCTTCCAACAACGAAGCCGAGTATGAAGCCCTATTAGTCGGGCTACAGTTAGCCACCTCAATGGACGCACAATAGGTTCAGGTGTATAATGACTCCCAACTGATTGTGAATCAAGTCCGACAGTAGTATGAAGCAGGGAGGAAAATATGGTGGCTTACCTAACCCTTGTCAGGAAGGTTACCAGCAAACTTAAAGGGTTATCTATCACACAGATCTCGAGGGAAGAAAAACATGGGCTGATCGGTTAACATGCCTAGCATCATCTTCTGAGTCGGACCTTCACAGAATAAGGGTGGAATACCTGCCTGAACCCAGTGTGTCTAACTCGAAAGGTATGGAGGTAGACCTAGTCGATTTAGGGCCCAGTTAGATGGATCCTATCATAGTATTCCTCATGACTGGAAGTCTCCTGACCGAGAAGGACGAAGCCCAACGGGTCAGATACCACTTTGTCGACTGTGTACTTTACAAGAAAGGATTTTCCATCCCCTACCTCCGATGTATCCATCCTACCCAGGTCAAGCAAATCTTATATGAGATCCATGAAGGAGTGTGTGGAAGCCACATTGGGAGCCAGGCACTCTCCCGTAGAGCCCTATTGCAAGGTTACTACTTGTCTGTAATGGCTCGGGATTCCCAGGACTATGTGAAACGGTGTGATAAATGCCAGAAATATGCAAGCATGATCAACTTCCCAACAGAAGAGCAGACCCCGATCCTCAGTCCATGGCCATTCACTCAATGGGGTATCGACTTGGTCGGACCACTCCTGATGGCCAAGGGACAAGTCAGGTTTGCTGTCATAGTGGTTGACTACTTCACCAAGTGGGCAGAGGCCGAGCCGTTAGCCACCATCACTGAGAAAAAATGGAGAGCATCGTAGAAAGGGACATGTTCAGCAGGTTTAGAGTTCCTCGAGTCCTAGTCAGTGATAATGGCAGACAAATCGACACGCCGATCTTCAGACAATTCTGCTCTGGATATGGAATCTCCAATCGTTACTCCTCTCCTGAGCACCCCTAAGCCAATAGACAAGCCGAGGTAACCAATTATACCATCTTGTAGTCCATTAAGAAGAGACTTGAGGTAGCAAAGGGACTTTGGGCAGAGGAGCTCTCGAGCATTCTATGGGCTTATCAAACTACTCCCCGAGAGGCTATTGGAGAAACACTATTTTCACTTACCTACAGCTACAAGGTAGTGGTCCCTACCGAGCTAGAATTCCCGACCTATTGAGTGACTAACTACGATGACTCGGGGAACGAAGAAGCTCTCAAAGGAGAGCTCGACTTGATAGAAAAAAAAAAGGGATCGGGCATATCTCAAGGCAGCGGCCTATAAGCAGAGTCTCACAGTACTTCAATGGAAAAGTAAAGCACTGTAGCTTCCAGGTGGGGGACCTCGTCCTCAATGCAGTAAACCAGTCCACCAAAAATCGGAGCCATGGAAAGCTTGGGCCAAACTGGGAAGGGCCTTATTTACCCGGATTAACCGACCGAGAACCTATTGGTTACAAATACTCGAAGGTCAGGACCTGCCACACCCCTGGAATGTGAAACACCTACAGGAGTATTACCAGTGACTCTAGATCGAGACCTGTGGAGAGGTTGCATGTTTTATTTCAAAATTAGTTTCTGTAATTCAAAAATTATTTTCTTTAAGTGAGTTGTAATTTCATAAACAATTTTAGTACGAATAAAGAATTTTCCTTGCAAACAGTGTTCCTCACCAGTGTTTCATGACAACAAAGACCTCGGGATCACACCCGAGGCACCCAAAAAAAAAAAAAGAGACCTTGGTATCATACCCGAGGCACTAAAAGACCTCAGGATCACACCCTAGGCACCAAAAGACCTTGGGATCAGGCTCGAGGCATCAAAAAGACCTCAGAATCGCACTCGAGGCACTGACTCCGCTTAGGTCTGTAACCTATGATGGGGCCAAATCCCCTAGGTGGCCAACAATAAATGAGTCAAAAGACCCTGGAACTACTAACGTTTTAGGTTAGCTAACTACAGTCATTATCTGCAAACACCCACCTTAGCAAAATCTTGGGGGGCCAGGAAGGAATATTGAACTAGACAGGAAGCCATACAGGGCATTTACAGGACTCGGAATTAAATAAGTGTAAACCCTTAGCGTTCCCAAGCACCTACAATGCTTAGAGAACATACCATATCAAGACTCTAGGGTGACCAAGTGTAAACTCTTAGACAATCCCCCTAAGTATTGGACCGAGCGGGTACTTACAGGACTTAAAGCACCTACAGTACCCAAGCCGGCACCTACAGACTTAGAATATCCTAGTCACTAATGGCTCGGGAAATTTAGCAGCCTTTATAGGTCCCCATATGACCGAGTGCTCCTTCTCAATCACAGTTTCAGAACCTTCTACTAAGCCAGGGTCATAGCGAAGCTAGACAACTGGTCGGGCACAGGCAAACGCAAACAGGCAAAAAATATATAAGTACAAACATTCACAATATATCAAAAAAGCGACCTCAAGGGGCCTTTTCATTATTAGTTTTGAAAAGTACATTGCTTGGGGGCAATTACAGCAGCCACCCCAAAAAAAATTACATAAATATATGGGGCGAAGTGGTTACTGAGGATCATCCACGATGACCACCTCATCCTCAATATTCCTGACCTCCCCGTCAAGAGCCACCTCTCTAGCAAGCGTCCCTCCCTCAACAGCGGCTTCCTCAATAGCGGGTAACATGTGTCCCATAAGTCAAAATTGACCCCTGAGTAGGCTTCGAGATCCCACTCAGGATGGTCCAGGGCCACCCTCCTCTTTAGGTCTACATAGCCCTAAAAGAAGCCGGCATCGAATCCTTCGTCTGCTACCTCTCCAACCTCCGCAGCCTCATCTCGAGCGGCTGTAGCATCCTCCAAAGCCTTTTTCTCAGCCTCAACAATTGCTAGGCTCTCCAAGGCAGCCTCAAGCTTTGCCTGAGCTGCCCCCAGGCTCAGGGCCTACCCTTTCACCTTTTCTTTCTCCATAGCCAGGTCCTTGGCCTCCCACACTGCTCTCTCCTTCAAAAGAGCAGCCTTGGCAGCAGTAGCCCTTTCAGCCAAATTGGGCAGAGAAGACCCAACCCCGGCCACCACACAGCAAGCCTAGACAAAGAACAGAAGTCAGTCAATTACCAAAAGAGAAATATGAGAAGAACGAAAGAGGAAAGGGTAAAGCACTTACCAGATTGGAGAGGCTGTAAAGCCATCCGACCAGCTTACAAGGGGCCATCCCCTCATACCTCTCAAGCTGACTTGGAAGGAGGGTGGCTTGTATCCTCCTCTAGGTCTCCTCCTCAAACTCCACTTACGGAACCCCGAGCAGGATATTACCCGGGGAGCTTTCAATGACTAACACAACCTCAGCCCTCGAGGTCGACGTCCCAACCAATACCTTCTTTGGCCTACAAATCAGCTGTCGGAGTTATGGGCTGGCAACCAAGTTAGTCCTCCTCTTCTTCTAACCCACCCAGGCGACTGCGACGGCCTGCTTCTCCCTCAGGGTGTCGGTATTCCTCTTGGGAGCCATCTCTGCAGAATTAGAAAAGCAAATGGATTGGTAAATTGTTAAAAAGGGACAAGGAGGTAGTAAAAAAGATTCGAGAAATGGTAACTCACCGAGAATGATAGGTAGAAAGAATGGGGTGAGAAAAACCTTATGGGGTGCGTAAATAACCTTTCGAGCTCCCGTCCAGTTCAGTAGGTCAACAATGTTGATAGGCTCCTCAAACAATGCCCTTATTCGATCTTGGCACTCATCCGGAACGCTCGATAAGTCAGTAGATCCAGCTGCAAAATGATACGGGAGTTAGTCAGCATCCAGGCAATAAGAAAACAAAGCAGAAGATAAACAGCAGACTTTAAAGCTTACCCCTCAACACTCCCACCTAGGCGAATCTCAGTTGAATTCCCAGAGCATCTTCACAGAGCCCGAAGGTAGACATTTGGAAGAATTTCTTCTTCCACCCCTTATTGTTACTCGGGCACTTATCTATTATCTTTCTCTCTTGCTGAGAGCTCAGGCAGAAGAAACCGACCTCTCCATGCAACGAGAACGGTCGGTAGGTCCATAGAAACTCCTACAAGTTAAGCTCATACCCAAAAACCTAGGGCCAGAGATGAATGGCCCCCATCAGGAATCTCTAGCCATTAGGGGTGAGCTGCCCGGGAGCAATGCTGGGGTAGATCAGTAGGTCCCGGGCAAGAGAGTGAAGGGGAAGATGGAGGCCCGCGATAAAGGCATCCTCATAAAGGGTGACAAAACCTGACTGGTACATGTAAGTCCTGCCCTATGGCACGACCAGAGAGAACTCTCCAGGAATGTCGTAACTATCCCTAAGTCTGCTCATATCAGATGCGAGCAAACTGCTGGGAATCCACTCGTAGGAAAAAGTAACCTCGGGCCTATCTGAGACCAATGCATCGCTCACTGACTACCGCAATTCAGACGCTCTGGGCTGCCTTTAGCCCTCGTCCCCATTGGACACTTGCTCAGGGATCCTACCCTCACTATAGCGGTCAGACAGGCTAGTGACGATGGGTCCAAGATAACGCTCGGGCTTTTGAATCCCAAATACCCATCCTCTGACCGGGATGACGAGTTAAAGTCGTTGTGGCATATGTTTAAAGCCCCTGTCACAGGTCAGGTAAGTAACTGGCAACCTAGGTAGGGGTACTGAACCCCTAATCTAAGGTAAAACTCTCGAAGGCTCAATAGCCTAAACCGTAGGACGTACAAGGTCTAAGCAGCTAAAAACACTCAAAAAAGGAAGAACTCTAGCTCACCGGCCGGTTGTACCACTCCACCAAGGCAAAAGAGCCCCCCGATCTAAGAAAAAAACAAAATCTAATGAAATAGAAGTCCCACTCCCTCACAATGCCTACTGGACTCCTACTTTCTCGAAAACAGAAAAAAAAAAAAAAAAAAAAAAAAAAAAAAAAAAAAAAGAGGAAGAAGTAAATGAAAAGAATGAATAAGACAGAAGACTGAGCAAAGGAAGACTTTCAGTAAGCAAAGGAAGAGCTCAGGATGTAGAAGACCGCTCGGTATATTCTCTCTCTAGATAGCAGGAAAATTTCCCAAGTATCCCTTATATAGGCAGCACGAACGGTCCAGATGCCCTTAAATCCATCGGCCCTAAAAGCGTCCTGCCAAGGGACCGACAGCTGGTTCCTCGGGTAAACCAAGCGCCTTTTCGAAGAGCATGCACACTAATTGTGTGCTTAACAGGTCGGTTCGATTGTGACGGTATGGTTACATAAGCACCGGTCTAGTTGGATCCTGACCAGACCAACCACTCCTTGACACGTGGTAGGTACCGACCCCAAGCTCCTAAAGTATCCGATTGGTCCATGCCCCAATTTACCAAGATGACTGGTCTGGCCTCTAATAGTTCCCCGATCTGCATGCTGGACAGTTCACCTGAGCCATACAGATTTCTAACCTCATCTAATGAAGCATCACTTAAGCCTTGGAAATAGGGGCCAGCTGATACATACAAAAATGTTTAGTAAATGAGAATCAAGCTCTACCACTACACCAAGGAACGCCAGATCATCCAGAGACCAATTGTGTCATTTGTGGGATGATCCCGAGTGGTATACCCAGTGTCACAAGGCCCGACCAACAGGTCAGGAATGCTACGCAGGCTTGGCCCGCTACAGGCATGGTAGAGCCTAGCCCTAGGGTGTGATCCAGAATGTTCCAGACAGTCTCCTAGGGCAGCTAGAGTACTAACGGAATGAATGGATAGTTTTCTAATCCATTTAGGAAACTCGCATAATTCATGTCAATCAAACCTAATCAGATTAGGTTTGCCTAACCTGTATTACTTGCCATGTACGAGGAGGTTTCTTAAACTATAAAAGGACCCCTCACCCCCCATAGAGGGGGATCGTAACTTTTCTTCATACGCATATAGACACTGCCCGACCGGTCTTCGATAGCTCCATTCCTTTATTGGTTCACCAAAAGCCGCCGGCGATTTCATATCATAGTACAAGTGCTCCGACTCACACGTGGACGTAGGTCTCTTCGTTAATAGGACCGAACCACATACAAATTTCTCTTGTCTTCTTCTTCTTATCTCTTAACCCAAATTTTGGCATCATCAAGTATGATTACCAATCACAAGGAAGACAAGAAGTTCTTGGGAAAAAAGGAGTTTTTGGAATATCAGGGGGGAATCAGAGTTTCTAGGAAAAATAGGGACGTTTGTGTGGTTTAAACAGAGTTTTTAGTGAAAATAGGATTATCTAGATGATTTAGACAGAGTTTCCTAAGGAAGCTGGGATTATCAGAGTGATTTGGATAGAGTTTCTGAAGAAAACTGGGGTCATCAGAGTATCTGGTGAAAATAGGGATATTTCGGCCGAGTTTTGAGAGAAACAGGATTTTTCGGGTGATTTAGATAGAGTTTCTAAGGAAAACAGGATATTTGGGTAAAGTTTCTGAGACAATATGATTATATAGCTAATTTGGATAGAGTTTTTGAGGAAAACCAGAGTTATTTAGATAGAGAATTTCAGGTGGTGATGGTGATCATACTATCTAGTAGGCTTCATACCCCTATGTCAGCGGACAAGCAAGCAAGGTTTACGGTGTATATCCTTGTGGACACATTGGATACATCCTTATCATGGTGCCCAGCAGGTTAACTCAATGTAATCACATATGAGTGATTACCTTGGGAATCATAAGAATGAGGTTTTGTCCTATACCACATAAGCGTTTACACTGCACAAGTAATCCTATCAGGGCATATATTAGTTATATCACATTGTCATATCCGAAAAGATGATAAATTAGCAGTTTTATGAAAGGTTCTATAGAAGTCTATATACAAGAGGCTGAGTGTAGTAAAAAAAAAGGGTCCATTGACGAGAGTTCCGATACACCATCAGGGACAGTACATAGTTTACTATTTTGATATACCTTAGTGGGTACTAGATCAATGGTGACCATATCCTAGCACAACAGACCTTAACAATGTCAGCGTCACATTTCAAACATAATCGGTGGAGGGGGGGAATGCAGGAGGCAATGCAGTGAACCAAACACAGAAAAAAAAGATGATTTTAAGAATGATTCTTATTAGTCAAACCTCTATATTATTTTAAAATAAACTTCCCCTATAGAGTCGCCAGATTGTGGATACGCAGGGCTCCACCCTGGGGGTTTTCCCTTTGAAAGGAGAAGTAAAATGTCTTTGTTTTGAAATCTTTGAGAAATTGTTTTTGAAATTCTTGTATTTTTAACTGGTCCATGAAAACAAATACAGAGTTGCCACTTGGACTTTTGGGAACCAAGAAACCCAATTTCACTCACCTAAATAGATAAAGGGCACCACCCCTTCATCACTAAAGAACTCAGTGTTTCAGGGTTTTGGTATAAGAGAGGAAGGAGCCTCTGCGAAGGCTAAAGAACCCTTTACTCGCCCCATTTTTTAACAGGCTATAATTAGCATCCAAATAATCATCTCATATTGACATTTGTCTCTAGAACTAATATTATGATAGGTATACTTAGGGACGGATCTAGAAAATACATTCAGGGGGCGTGATGTACGGGGGTTCGGTGCCCTTGAAAAAAAAATATCAGACCTATTTACATATATATTGTGTGTAATTTGAACTTGTTTATACATATTTTTGTATACTTATTTAATAATAAGCACAAAAGCATAAGAGAGGGGGTGTTTAGAATAACAATTTTATAATGTCAAGGGGTCAAATAGGGCTTTTATAATTTTCAGGGAGGGGCTTTTATAATTTTTAAGGGGGCTAATTATAATTTTTTTTAGTGCAAGTGTAGTATTTTTTTGAAAACCTAGGGGAGGAGCTTGAGTCCCCCCTTTCCCTTAATTGTATCCGTCCCTGGGTATACTACATTACATAAGAACTTAGAATTAGAAAATCAAAAGATACAGATATCATTCACAAGTGCTAATCCAAATATCACACAATGCAAAGTGAAAATCATGCTAACTAAATCTAGGAAAAAGCCGTCTAATCATATAGCAAGAAATCAAGTTCTCCTAATCTAAAAGGGACATGGATTGTTCTTAAACAAATAATACAAGAAAAGAAAACATGCTTAGAAAACTAGAATGTAATGCATGTGGATTTTGATAAAGAGGATCTCTCAATCCCCCGGAAGGATGAAAAGGGAAGATTTGATCTAGGGGAAACATGAAATGTTTGACCAATCTCATTCCCCATAGTCCTCTTTGATTGGGAGCCACAAAGACCACAAATCTTGCATGAATGCAATGTTATGATTCTAGAATGTGCAAGGTAGTAGTTAGGCCTGTAAATGGATCGGATCCGGATCGGATTTGTGATATCCGAATCCGATCCGACAAGAAATTCGTAAACTGAATCCGAATCCGATCTAATAAAAAAAATCCGTTAACCAAAATCCAAATCCGAATTTGTTAGGATTTGATATCCGTTAAGCACTAAAAAAAAAAACCCCTTAAGCAAATTAAGTTTTTTTTTTGTTATTAATTGGATATCCGTTAAGCACCAAAGGAAATTTTTAATCGGATATCCGTTACGCACCAATTTTTTTTGTTTTTCTAATCGGATATCCATTAAGCACTAAAAGAATTTTATAGTGTAGGGTCATTATATAATTTTTACAAAACAAGGGGGGCTAAACTGTAAATTAAATTCTATTAGTTTAAGGTTGTCGGGTCAGATATACCAAATCCAAATCCGATTCGTTTGCTAACAAAATATTCGGATTCGGATATTCTTATCGGATATTTTCTGGCGGATTCGGATCAAATCGGATCCAAATCCGATCCATTATAGTCCTACTTAGTAGTGTACATGTGTACATGGGATTTTCTAAAGTGGTATGGAAGTATGAAACATGAATGAATGGATGATGAATGACATGGTAGGATGTAACCAAATATGGAAAAAAGGCATTCATAAAACATGGACTAATTGGGATGCATGTATACATCAAATTGAGATTTGGAACTCAAAATATTCTTGTTGTGATAGTGGGCAAAGTGTTTGTATCATCTTGTAAAAATGGAAAAGAAGGGTTAGGGGTATGAGAAATTCATGAAAATCAATAGAGATCATCCTTATTGAGTCTAGAATATATAGGAAAAAGGAAAACTACAAACAGAGTTACAGAATGAGAGAAATCAAACAAGAGGTGTTGTTCAGAAATAGAGACCGTACTATCGACTGAAATGTAGAAAAATCTTAGAAAATGTATATGAAATCTCAAAAGCACCAAAATAAACCTAAAGTTTGCTAACACACTGAAGTTTGAAGTAAAAATAAGTTTGGACCACACTCAAAGGCAAAAGCTTCAGGAATAAATGCTCAAAGTCAACCAATCTCCTGTGACAGAAAGACAAAATGTTTTGAAAGAATGTTTAAGTCATATAGGAACCCTTTCAAGTATTTTCTTTTCAAACCCAAAAATCATAGACATACTTTGATGAGTTAGGAAGACTTTCTAAGTGGTTTCGTGATCATCCATTGAGTATTGAAATTAGAAAGCCATTTTAAAATTAGCTTGCTCACCGATTTGAGAGTTTTTTTTGGAGAAAAATGAGCTTTAATCTTTAAAAACCAATAGTTGGGGTTTAAGAGGGTTTTGAAATAGGGGTTTTGGGGGATGATTTTCAGCACTCAAATGGAAGATTTAACTACTTGGGAAGTCACCTCACAACTCACATAAAAAGCTTGTCAAGAACATTTGTAAACAAAATTTTCTTTCGAAAAACCAACTTCAACAATCCATGGAAGAATAGTTGTGTTGAATCATCATCTATAAAGATGTTTTGCATTGTGAACTACTATCCATAAGGATTTACTCCCTCAAACACCATGCCATCATTCAGATGATGATGGAAATCAAAGATTTTTTTTTTATACTTACCTGGATCCAGACCGGATACACACACACCCTACACGCACAGACACCCTAGCCCCAATCCAACCCTAAAGCCCCAAACTGGCCCACAGCAAAGCCCAGTAAGGGCCACTCATTCGAATTGAAGAATAATTGGGGGCAAGCAACTAGTATCTCCTATGGGGATTCGAACCCTCTCCTTTCCCACTGGGAAGAGAGAGGCTATACCAATTGGGCTATAACCCGCTCAGCGGAAATCAAAGAAATGAGGTAAGAAGAGATTGACAACAATGTATAAAGGAATCAATAACAATAAAGAGATAGCATCAATGTACTGGACTTATAGCTTTGTATTTCACTCATATATGACTTTGGACGTGGAAGTAAACTCTCAACTCATAAATGCTCAAGAAAATGGTAGTTGGAGGTGATAAATAAAAGAAATATATAGTAGTAATGGTAGAAACTTAAGTTTGAAACTCACTTTTGCTTCAAAATAGTAGCTAAACTAACTTTCTCTCTACTATATCTATTTCTACGTCTATCTCTCCCAACAACTTTGTTTTTGCTTTGCATACCATAAAATAGGGCACCAATGGAGGTTTATATAAGCCAATTTGGGTGGGGGGGGGGGGGGGGGGGGAAGGGAAGGGGGAGAGAATTGAGATTTAAAAAGTGTTCACAATGGTTCAAATGCTCTGTGAACAAGAAACTACGTCATTTTGGTTTCCAATTATTCCAAATTGAGCCCCAAACGAAATTATAAAAATGGACTCGTCTAGAGAGAAGTGTCGCTACATCACTGCTCCTCAAACATTTTTTACTTTGCCTTTCGGCCCACTAGACTTCTGGTAAGAAGGCCCAATTTCGTCTAAAATTCACAGAAATGCATGCGAACTTCAAACTGAGCTTGTGATATACCGTTGGAAAGGTATTGAAGTCTAATTTCAAAAAATAAAAATAAAAAATAGTTCAGAGTTGGATTTCATTGGAAAGTTTTGCAATATTTGCAATAAAAACTGATTTGATCGTCTTTTTTATTTCAGAAATTCATAATAAATTCAATTTAACTCCAAAAAATATGTCTGATATATCGTTGGAAAGCTATTGACCTCGATGAGTATTTATGAAAAGGGTAAATATCACCTTTCCTCCCCTGAGGTTTGAACTTAATACACATACCTCCCTTCATGTTTCAGGAATCTCACTTACCTCCCTTATTTTTAAATTTCAGTATCAGTTTCCCCCCTCCCTTTAACAAATCGTTAGAAAATTTAAGGGAATCTAACACTAAAATTCATAAATAAGTGAGGTAAGTGAGATTCCTGAAATGTGAGGAGAGGGATTTGTATTAAGGTCAAACATCAGGGGAGGCAGGTGATATTTACCCTTATGAAAAATATTTGAAAATTGCAACGGTGCTTTGACTTTCGGGTCAAAATCTGGGCAAGATCAGTCGTACTAAGAGTCTCTAGGAAGTTTTGGGAACTTCTGGGAGCTGAATTTTTCATCCAATTTTCTTCTAAAACACTTTTTATTAGGGGTGAAAGAAACCGAACCACTGAACTGAATCGATCGGTTTGGTCGATTTTCTTTGAATGTGTGCAGTGTAAATCGAAATCGAACTAAAAAATTACACACTCCGAACTGAACTGAACTGAACTAAACCGAACCGAACAGTTTACACCCTTACTTTTTAGGTCTTTTCATATGACATAGTACATTTCCAAAGCTTTCGATCCAAATCTAAGAGTTTTGGGTTTTCAGGGGCATTTTAGTCATTTTTGCCAGTTCTTGAGCATTCTGAGAGAAATCATGTCGCATCTTTTCAATCATCGTGAACAGCAAAGCTAGTGGTCTCCTAAATCTTATATCCGACAAAATGGGGTGTCTATAGTTTGCCCCTCTTTGGCATGAACTTACAAGGCAATGCATGTCGCAAGTGAGTGCCAAAACCTGGAAGAGACGGATCTTTTGAAGGCTTAAAGATTTAGGATAAACGTGTTGCAAAAAAAGTGAGGAAAATGCTAATGTTGGTGCTAGTCATGCTCTGCATGAGCTACCTACGTATCCCTAGGGGATCAGACCAGGATGTAGCTCGGGGCATGAAGAAATAAAATATAGGCAAATGCACAACAAACAGGCAGATGCTATGCTACGATGATGCTATATGATGCATGGATATTGATGTGCACTATTCCTTGTGCCGTGTCCTAAAGTACTAGCGATCCTAGCATGAGCTAGTGCTGTGGGTGTGCCACTCCTAGCGGGCTTGTGTTGTGCTGGTGCTTGACTCGAATGCAGTGATAAATTTCTTGATAAAAACCCAGGGACTCTAAGGTCCTAAGGAACTTCATGGGTCGACTAGGATGGACTATAAAATTATGCAAGTGGACTTTGAGTCCAAAAAAAACTCCTTAAATGGACTCTAAGAAAACACTTCGACTGAACTCTGGGCCCTCAAGAAAGCATTCCAGTGTACATCTGGACTATGGGCCCTATAATACCCCAACAATACAGATCTCACCAACATATATGGACTCTGGGCCCTAAAATAACTCAACAATATGGATCTCACCAATACATCTGGACTTTAGGCCCTAAAACACCTAAACAACACATCTAATCAGCACTTTTAGACTCTGGGCCCTAAAACACCTCACCAATTAGGGGTGGGCATTCGGTCGGTTAGGTTCTGTTCATTTTTTGCTAGTTCGGTTCGGTTCGGTTTGGTTTGGGGAACTAGCAACCGTTAACTGACCAAAATTTAATTCAGTTTTTATGGTTCGGTTAATCGAGTTATAACTTTGGTTCGGTTTCAAAATTTGGTTCATCGAAATAGGTTGTCTCTAACCGACTGAAAAAAAAAAAAATCAACCATGTGAGCTTTTTGATTTTTGAACCTATGTGTAGTTCCATCACTCTTCTAGAAAAGTGTAAGGCAGTAATAGTAAGCCATGCTCTCTTCTCCCAAGAGAAGTATAAAGCCACTTCTAAATAAAATAAAAGCACTTTACTTTTGACTGAAAAATCTGACTGCCCATCTTTATCGTTACCCCCACTTAAAGCACCTTTCTATCTCTTCATTTCAAAAATTTTACCCCTCTAACGCTTTGGAAGTCCAAATATCTCGAGGCACTCCTCTTTCCCTCACACAGACACACACACACACACATATATACATATCTATGTATATGTATATATGTAGATGTATATATGAATTTAAGGGTGTGGCTTACCTTTTAAAAGTCTGATACTCTAAGGTGAGGTAGTCACCGCCTCTGCCATTCTCCAGTCTAGAATCGTGAGTTCAGTCACAAAGGGGAGCTCACTACATTCCATCAATGGCAAGGTATGGCATAGGTCACCAGGGCCATGAGGCGCAGTGGCTCCATACAGAGAGAGAGAGAGAGAGAGAGAGAGAGAGAGAAAGAAAGAGAGAGTGGGGGGGGGGGGGGGGAGGGGGGGTTGCGAAGAGATTAGTCATGGAGAGGGAGTAAAGTCGGTAATCGATGGTCGCATCATCAAAGTTGGTCAGAGAAGAGAAAGTAGGAGTTGCAGCTGACTAAAAGGGAAATGAGCCCTTTAGCCTTTAAACTTGCAACATAATATTGTATTTATACATAATCTAAATAGTTTTATGTACTATATTAAGTAATTTGATTTTCGGTTCGGTTTACATTGATTGTACTGAAAACCGAACCAAACTGAAATTTTTGACCGAACTAACTGACCCGAATTAGCAATTTTTGGTCTGGATCAGTTTAAAATTTGGCGAACCCAACTATTTTCCCAGCCCTATCATCAATCACATCTCATCAATGCATTTGGACTCTAGGCCCTAAAATATTAACTCATCTGGACTCTGGGCCCTAAAACTCCTCAGAAACACATCTCCTCCAGACTCTGTGCCCTAACCAACATTGTCAACTAGACTCTGGGCCACTAAACAACATCATCAACTAGACCCTGGGCCCTAAACAACATCATCAATTGGACTCTGGGCCCTAAAAACATCATTAACTTCATTAACGTTACCAATTGGACTCTGAGCGAAACTCCTAACTAGGAATACATAGGCAGAAGGCTAACGAACCGGATATAGAGGACAAAAAAGGACCTCAACACAAGACCTACCTCTAACAGTGGAGATCCAGAACCGTGGGATGCACAGAAAATCCTAATCTGCCCAAACAAACCTCTGAAGTTGAAGAAAAAGCAAAAGCGAAGGAAGAAGAAATCTTACTCCCTCTCAAGCCCTAATGGATTCAACCTCCCTAGATTTTGAAGGAAGAACCAAAAATAAAAATAAAATAAAATAAAAAAGAAGATGATGATGAAGAAAGTAAGGGGTACTGAAAAACTTACTAGGCAAAACAAACAGGCAGATCGGAATGCTAAGACAACCGGACGACTTTTTACTCTATCTCTAAAAATCTCAATGCTAAGGTAGGAGAGAAAGGCTGGAAGGCTTCTATTTATGGGCGAATGAACCGTCTATATCCCTCCAGATTGGAAGGTTAGAAGTCACTCTCGCCTGAACCAACCGTACACGCGTCAATAGGGGGACTGGAATCGCCCATTCTATGCATGCATGCTACCTGGGCACGAGTACTAACCTGGTCTCTTTTCGACCATCTTTGCCCGTTAGCGGTCACCCAGTTCGTTCTCGACTGCCTTGGTTCATTGTGAGCAATCAGGTCCAACCTCAATTGAGTAAAATGCATAAAGGAAGCCCAGCCAAGTAGGCACCACCAGTTACATTGTGAAATCAATCCCAAAAAGCAATAAATTGCCAAACATTCCTCGACACAGTGCCAGATCAAGATTTGAAAATGGGGGGCAACTGATACACCAATAATGCTTCAGATACCCATCACTCCCAACCAACCCACCTATCTGAACACCAGGTCGGTAGGTGGGGCTCGACTTGACTCGCTCTCCAGGAGAGTAGTCCTAGTTCGACTCAGCCATCCTGTTAATGAAATGTGCATGACATATGCATAGTGGTTTTTCAATCAGTCACCAATTAATGGTGACCTAATCCGATCCAGGTGTACGCAAACAAATTTAGAATCTACAAAATAAACAAGAAATATGCAAGCACAAATATTTCAATTTTATTAATCAAGGATAATGAGTACAATCTCTATGAATCTTTTACAAGAAAATAAATAATCCTCTGATTCGATCTCCTTTGATGGTTCTGCTTCAAGGGTTGAGAAGCTTGATCTTGAACGGAACCTGATGATCTTGTGAACTTGATGAACACCGAATACTGAAGACGAATCCGTCACAAATTTCTTATGTAAAGAATAGTTCTTAAGATTGGTGAATACTTTAACGAAGAACGGCACGAGTTTGATGTGCTTGTTATTCTTCAATTGAGTATTAGAACTTGATTTTGGTGAGTTTGGAATTTGAGAGAGCTTGAGCTTGGGAGAAAACTTGGGTAGAGTGTTGCCTTGTAAATTTTTTATCCCCTTTCTCTTCCAATGAGCCTCTATTTATAGGCTCCTTAAGGGACTTCTTTGCAATTTCCAAAGAATGGGGATCTTTGACCCATTTAATGTGATTGATTTAAGAGATAATTTATCTCTTATTTTAAATGGGAAAAAATAAAAATAAAATAATAACTTCAAATTAATATCTTTTCAAGAACATATGGCCCCCTATTTTATTATTTTGACATAGGCCAAAGTGGGCCAAACACTTATGGGTTAAGTCAACTTTTTAGCCCAAATCACATTTGGATTGAACCACTTGTATTTGGTGCGATCCAATGCTTCACAGGTCAAATTATGGAGCCACTAACGGGTCCATCTTTTGATGTGAATTTTGACTTTGACTTTGACAAACCAAGAATAAATTTGGCCATCTTGATTAATTGGACAATATTAGTAAGATAATAAATTTTGATGTCTACAAATGCCCCCACTTCAAGACTTGCATGTATTTTATGGTACTTGTGTTTGCCACGTAGGGAATGTAAGAGTTGAAGTATTCATGTCTTTTCTTTAAACATGTAATTTTTTTTTTTTGCCATACTCTGATGCTAAAATTCATGTTTTTAATTCACCAAAGGTATCGTTGCTCATGACCTTTTGAACGTGTGCACATTGTCAAACCGCATCCATAACCCACTGACTTTAATCGTTTCCTTATTGAATGATAACTTCATGCAAATAGGTTAGAAATTTAAAGGCTTGAATTTTGTAGGTATTCAAATCACATTTATTTTAATGTGATTGTGCATATGTGATGCACCATAATCAATTATAAGGTCAAATGTCTCAGAACTTTCTAAATACACCCTTTTGTTTCCATATGCTAATGAATCATTTGGACATGTGAAATCGAGGTGTATCGTAACCTTCCCTACATAGCGTGGGCTTGTACCGCCATACAACATGATCAAGCAAGACATGAGTTTTGGACTTGTAGAGAAGGGGAGAGACAATGCTTGGGTGGTTCGCAGTCCAAGACAATGGCACAAATGGTTCGAAGTTCAAGGGCGCACTATCAATGTGTTTACACCCTAAAATATAAAAATTATATTTTTATATTTTGACCGGTTTTATTTTATGTAAGTTGGAAATTAACCGCACACTAGTAAGGAGTTTTGCTAGTGGGTAGTGGTTATTGGATGTGGAAGTTACCTCCACTAGTTAGTGGATGTCAAGGGAGTTACATGAAGTGGAGAAGTTGCATTAGTGGGGATTGGGGAAGTTACATTCAACACCTATTTATACATAATGCTAAACTACATGCAAGGGGCTGACACAAGGCCAAACAGCCCCCGCGGCTGCACCTAGTGCACATTCCTTTTTCTATTTCTAAGTCACTGTTTTTCATAGTAAAGCACTCTGGTACAAGACTTGTCTTGACAGTTTGTTTTTTTTCTTTCTTTTTTGGTTTTTGTCCTTTTCTTTGCTTGTAATCTCAAATTCGTGTAATTACAGTGCATAACTTTGAATATCAATACATTTTTGCTATTCAGTGTTATGGTTTGATTGAATTTCTATTCTCGTTATTCATTTGTTACATCACTCAATTAAATTACTCGCATCAGAGTAGTTGAACCTTAAGGGAAGGGTCATCCCTACTTCCCAACATCGCCCGAACCATCTCAAACAACACTTAGGGATCGTTTTGGTAACACGTTTGGGTCTTCGTACAAAGCCCCTGGCACGCCCGGTCATAATTAATTTTTAGCCAAAACAATTTGGCACGCCCGGTGGGACCGCCGAGTGATGTTTCGTGAAGCATGGTTACAATTCTACAACGATCAGATCCGTTGGCGACATGAGGGAATAAGCTATTTTCATGAAGAAATTTATCGTCTTAAAAACGATAAATCAACTATTTGTAAGAATTTATGGCACCAAGTTTGTGTATTGCCATGGAGGCCGTATTTACGTGATCAACATGATACTGAAGCGCGCCGATATGACATTGAAATCGGTCGGTTGTATGGTGAGATTCACCGGTTTGAGACTGATATACGATTTTTTACCCATGAAATCGGCCTTCTTAAAGCGTCAAGTGGAGTTGACGATCCACCTCCCGGGGGGCAAGACAATTTTATGTCTATGAACAACTTTTTAAGCAACAAGTGGATAGAGGAGCCGAGTAGTAAATCGAATTCACCGCTCGATAAAGGCAACCAAGCGGTGATTATTGATTCATGTGAGCGCCTTGAAAACGTGCTCAATGAAACAATTCGTGTTCAGAAAGAGTATGCTCTCTATCTCGAAGAGACACGGACAACCATGATCGCGGCCATAAAAACAACTTTTGAAGAGGCAGCGAAAAAATTTAACCGACCAAAAGTGGCCGATGATGCTTCCACAAATCTAGAGATCGGTCTCCTTGACCATCTTGGCTCTACGTCGTCTAACCCACTCGGGGGGCAAGACGGCGAAGAAATAATTATTAGTGATAAGCCGATAATATATATTCCGGCTAATGCTCCTCACGCTAGTATTGGTGACGACGAGAAGGCGGTTGGGGGGCAAGTTTCACATAAGCCGAGTCATTTTAATTCGGCCCTCAAATTTATTAAATATGAACAACCTCCATTGAGAAAAATGATGGCCGAGGAGTTGTTCAATTTTTTTAGCATAATTGCCAAAAATTATTTACATAAGAAGCCAAATAATATTTTGGCTTGTGTAAATTTTAATACTCACTGGCTTTGTGGAGCCTATCAAATAATAATTTTGGCTCTTTGGCTGTTAGATATTGTTATTATCAAAAAAAAAATAAAAATAAATTTGACCGAACTATTGATTCGGTAGTATATTTATCGGACAAACTTGACCGATAAAAGAGACTAAAGCTCGGTGTGCCCAGTGTTGATTTTGGATTATTTTTTTTTGGACATGCAGATCAAGTAGTCTTAAAATAATTCAAAAGTACATGGTGTCATGGTGATGCCTTCATAAGTCATGTAGTCATGATCATGGTGGGACCATTCATAGCTTTTGGTATAATATTGGTTTTATAAATGCGGATCAAAGAATTTCAAGGATTTAGCAAGGCTCAGCCTTCAATTTCGCTTGACCGATGTTGGTCATTGTGATTATCGGACATTTCACCGATATGGGATGAGCCCGATATGGGAATGGCCATTCATTGTTGCTTGTCCCCGTATGGAAAGGGATTGCATTGTTGATGTGGGCCCAACGATATTGCTTTGTTGATTTCAAAGTGGCATGGCAGCTCTACGTGGTGATCTCATGGATCCAAGGAGTCAAGACTAATGATCAAATGTCAGATGTAGGTCTAAGGAGAAGGCAAGTGGATTGAGCTATTGGCAGGCTGATTTTGAAGACCAAGATCGGTCTCTATAATAAAGGAATACTTTCATCCAATACAGTGCAACTCACTGGAGCAATGAAAGTTTGGATCTTTAAAACTTTACTCAAGTTTCATTTGGGATCGGACTGAGATAAGACCGATATCGGTCCAAATGAAAATCGATAATGACCACAAAAATCGGTCTATGTGTGTATACATGGTTCTTCAAAAATTACATTTCATTTCATTTTCAAAGAACCAGGGGGGCAATGTTTACACCCTAAAATATAAAAATTATATTTTTATATTTTGACCGGTTTTATTTTATGTAAGTTGGAAATTAACCGCACACTAGTAAGGAGTTTTGCTAGTGGGTAGTGGTTATTGGATGTGGAAGTTACCTCCACTAGTTAGTGGATGTCAAGGGAGTTACATGAAGTGGAGAAGTTGCATTAGTGGGGATTGGGGAAGTTACATTCAACACCTATTTATACATAATGCCAAACTACATGTAAGGGGCTGACACAAGGCCAAACAGCCCCCGCGGCTGCACCTAGTGCACATTCCTTTTTCTATTTCTAAGTCACTGTTTTTCATAGTAAAGCACTCTGGTACAAGACTTGTCTTGACAGTTTGTTTTTTTTCTTTCTTTTTTGGTTTTTGTCCTTTTCTTTGCTTGTAATCTCAAATTCGTGTAATTACAGTGCATAACTTTGAATATCAATACATTTTTGCTATTCAGTGTTATGGTTTGATTGAATTTCTATTCTCGTTATTCATTTGTTACATCACTCAATTAAATTACTCGCATCAGAGTAGTTGAACCTTAAGGGAAGGGTCATCCCTACTTCCCAACATCGCCCGAACCATCTCAAACAACACTTAGGGATCGTTTTGGTAACACGTTTGGGTCTTCGTACAAAGCCCCTGGCACGCCCGGTCATAATTAATTTTTAGCCAAAACACAATGCAATGGCATACGTGTGGTATATATGTCCTGCCTTTTGCAATTGTTCAAATTGTATGCACAGAAAATCCATGTGTACGTACATGTGTATGTATAGTGCACAACCACAGGTTCTGTATCCTTTACTTTTTTAATTTATTTTTTTTACATGAATTATGACACTTCAACTCTTTGATATGATTAATTCAAGGTTAAACTTTTTGCTATCACATACAAATGTCTAAACTTTGCATTCGCACCCCCATTTTTTTTGGAAACAGAGACGTATTTGATTGCAAACAGTCTCAATAATTCAAAGATACCTCGATTGAGTAACCTGGGATCCCGTAGAATTATGTGGATTTTTAGCTTGATTTGTGTGGTAGCTTTACATACTTGAAGTTGATCTCAAATAAGTCTTTCACCTTTGAAACTTAAGCTTTTGACAGGGTAATGTTGTACTAGTCTCTCAAACACGCCTATGCATGAGGGATGTGCCCAACTTGTCCAAGCCATGCCACACTGTAACTTAGACACATCCATAAGCGGGAGATGCGCCTAATTTGTCCAAGTCATGTCGTACTGTAATTCAGACATGTCCATGAGTGGAGGATGCACCTAATTTTTCCAAGTCATGCTGTACTGTAACTTAGACACGTCCATGAGCGGGGGATAAGTCTAATTTGTCTAAGTCACTTTGTGACTAGTCCCTTAGACACTCCCTTCGCAAGTGGAATGCGTTTGACAGATTGGTGTAGCGTGACTGGTCCCTCAGACACTCCCTTTGCAAGTGGAATGCGTTTAACAGATCGGTGCTACGTGACTGGTCCCTTAGACACTCCCTTTAGACACTCCCTTCGCAAGTGGAATGCGTTTGATAGACCGGTGCTGCATGATTGGTCCCTTAGACACTCCCTTCGCAAGTGGAATGCGTTTGACAGACCGGTGTTGTGTGACTGGTCCCTTAGACACTCCCTTCGCAAGTGGAATGCGTTTGACAGGCCAGTGTTGCATGACTAGTCCCTTAGACACTCCCTTTGCAAGTGGAATGCATTTGATCAGCTATGTCACATCGTGAGTTCTTTAAAGATTGCACACTATTTTGGCTTGTGACAAGGAGTTGTGCAACACAGGTTTATTTTATATATATATATATATACATATTTTGGTTGACTGGACTTGGGAAGAACTCCAAGTTGCCTACGTACCCAATAATGAGATCAACTCAAGACGTAGTTTAAAAGGAATTTTTTTTAAAAGCTTCATGCAGTTTAGGCCCGTACGGTCAGAAGCATTGATTTATTTTTTTTTTTTTAATTATCACGCAGTTTAAACTCTTGCAATGAGGAGCCTTGAATTTTTTGAAGTATCGTGCAGTTTGAGCTCGTGCGATAAGGAGTCTTGAATTTTTTGAAGTTTCATGCAGTTTAAACTCTTGCGATGAGGAGCCTTGCATTTAGTTTGGAGTTTGGGTATTACACACTTTATACTCATGTTGGCAGGAGTAACGTGCAGTTTAGGCTCGTGCGTCAAGGAGCTTGGACATTTTCTTTGTATTTTCAGGAATGAACAGAAGTCATCCCTATTGTCATGACTTGATCAACACTGAAGTATTTTTTAGGGAAGTGCTCTTCTAAGGTGATCACTTTGCGCGGACTTTGTAACATGATGTCTTCCACAAATGAGTCGTCGCTTTTAACCATTTGCTGCTTGTCATTTCTCTTAGGGCACCAACATAAACTCCTCTTATGATGGCTCGTGCTAGGCTGGGTCACTTGACGAGCTAAGACACCTTGCTTTTGTGATTTCCTTCTTTCCACAGGAATCCACCTCTCTTCGTTTTCCTTGAAGTTTTTTTCTTCTTTGATGTAGAAGCCAAGCCCACATCTTTGTTGTACTTGAATTTCCAGCGGCTCAAAAGATCCAAATTGGATAGCCCTGCGACTTGTCCCCTGTGTTAAGATAGGAGATGACGGCATTTTTGAACAATACTGTGCACGAGTACGGTTTGGAGAAAGAGATAATGGTAGTGTGATTTGATGCTACTACATTGTCATTGTCTAAGATAATTTTGCCTTGCTTTGCCAAGTTCAGAATGATCGTTTTGAGAATGAAGCACTTCTCAGTTGGGTGTCTAACAATCCGATGGTACTTGCTGTACTTTGGATCATTGTCTTTTCCTATCTCATTCGGACGCTTGCACTCGGGGAGTTCAATCAGCTTTTTCTCAAGCAAACACTCCAACATCTCTGGTACATCGGAGTCAGGGAAGGGGTACTCTTTTTTCTCCAACTCTTTGAGGGTTGGACGTTGCTTCTGCATTTCATCAGGCTAATATTTCTTGTTTCTTTCGTCCTTCTTGCCCTTCATGGGAATCTTCACAGGAACGGTGGTGACAACCATAGACTGTGTGGTAGTGGTTTTTTCATGCTTGTCACTTTTCTTCCATTCTGTCGTATCTCTTCGTCGTCCCACATTGTAAGGGTCTTGATCGCCATGATTAGCAATACTAATTTCCATGTCGTGAGCGCATGTGGCAAGTTCTTCAACGGTTGCGAGATTTTATGCCTTGCAAGATATAGAGGAGCCCTCAGTGCATTCCTTGCATGCACTTCTCCACAGCAGAGGTTTCTGACAAATGATCTTTGCAATCTAAGCTAAGCGTCCTCCACCAGTTTATGTAGTCCACCACAGGCTCGTCCTTCCATTACCTAGTGTTGGTGAGTTCAGTCATACTCACTATATGACGAGTGCTATAGAAGTGATTTAAGAAATCTCACTCCATGTATTCCCAGTTATCGATTGATTGAGGCTCCAAGTCAGTCTACCAGTCAAAGACATTTCCTGTAAGAGAGCGCATGAACTGCTTGACAAGGCGGTCGCCATCAGTCCCAACATTGTTGCACGTTTCGATGAAGTGGGCGATATGTTGCTTAGGATTTCCCTTTCCATCGAATTGTTGGAACTTAGGGGGTTGGTATCCAACAAACATCCTCAAGTTATCGATTTTCTTCGTATATGGCTTCGAGTACATGAGGGAACTTTGAGGGGGCCCTCCAAATTGCGCTCTGATGGTATTCGTTATCATGTCATGGAGTTGTTGAACAGATAGTGAGCCAACAGAAGTATTGTAAAGAGTTTAGTCAGCCACATGCTTATACATGTTGATCATCATTCTTTGGTGCAATTGGACGCGTAAAACCAGGAGGGTGCGAATGACCGTGACTTGATTCTCCTATGTTTTGCATCTCCAGCTTGTTCATAAGAGAAGCGATCTGCATATCTTTCTCTTCAACTGTCTTTTTGATCCATAGCACGAGCCATTGTCGCCATTTTCTCCTCTATGGTTGCAGCGTCGGTCATCATGACTGGTATAGTTATTGTGTATGAGGAGGCGTTTGAGATTGAACACTTCAGAGAGCTTGATTTGTTTGGAGTTCCAGGGGAAGAACCGGAGTGTAAGCTTGAACTTGAATTCGCTCCTGAGATGGAGAGGGGCGGCGATGAAGACGAATGCGTTTGTGCATTGTCTTCTGAGAAAGAAAGCGACTTTTTGGACTCCACTCGATCTTTGCCTTTTGCCCCCAAGGTAGCCAAGGTACCATGTGCGCGAGCCTTTGAATGTGTTGAATTTGATGGAATCGTATGGTCCATTTGAGGAGCAATAGCCTTAGCCTTTCTACAAGTCACGAGACCTGAGAAAGCACTACTACCACTCTTGGGAATGGTGACGCTCTTCCCATTATTTGTCGAAGTGTTGCTATTGTTCTTGGTCACAACCATGGTCTTGCCAGTGATCTTGATTACTTGAGAAATCTTCGATGCCATTGGGTTGGATTTCAAGAATTTGATTTAGGAGAACGAGATGAGAGGCAGAGATGGTCCCACCGGGCGTGCCAGAAATTTGTATGCAAACAAATTTTGAATCTACAAAATAAACAACAAATATGCAAGCACAAATATTTCAATTTTATTAATCAAGGAAAATGAGTACAATCTCTGTGAATCTTTTACAAGAAGATAAATAATCCTCTGATTCGATCTCCTTTGATGGTTCTACTTCAAGGGTTGAGACGCTTGATCTTGAACGGAACCTGATGATCTTGTGAACTTGATGAACACCGAATGCTGAAGAAGAATCCGTCACAAATTTCTTATGTAAAGAATAGTTCTTAAGATTGGTGAATACTTTAACGAAGAACGGCACGAGTTTGATGTGCTTGTTATTCTTCAATTGAGTATTAGAACTTGATTTTGGTGAGTTTGGAATTTGAGAGAGCTTGAGCTTGAGAGAAAACTTGGGCAGAGTGTTGCCTTGTAAATTTTCTGTCCCCTTTCTCTTCCAATGAGCCTCTATTTATAGGCTATTTGAGGGACTTCTTTGCAATTTCCAAAGAATGGGGATCTTTGACCCATTTAATGTGATTGATTTAAGAGATAATTTATCTCTTATTTTTAATGGGAAAAAATAAAAATAAAATAATAACTTCAAATTATTATCTTTTCAAGAATATATGGCCCCCAACTTTATTATTTTGACATGGGTCAAAGTAGGCCAAACACTTATAGGTTAAGTCAACTTTTTAGCCCAAATCACATTTGGATTGAACCACTTGTATTTGGTGCGACCCAATGCTTCATAGGTCAAATTATGGAGCCACTAACGGGTCCATCTTTTGGTGTGAATTTTGACTTTGACTTTGACTTTGACAAACCAAGAATAATTGGCCATCTTGATTAATTGGACAATATTAGTAAGACAATAAGTTTTACTGTCTACACCAGGATAAGAACATAATTATCATAACTGATTCCTAATTGACTAGGTTACCAAAATTGTAAAAGGAGAGTTTTTGCGCTATAAAATGGGTACTCCCTCCTTGAAAATGGGATTCGATTTCCTATAATAATAAAAAAAAAATTCCCTAGTTGTCCTCCAGTTTGGCTCCTCTTTCCACGAGGTAGTGAAACCCTAGTCATGCAAAAGCTCCCTCTAGATCGCTATATGCAGTCGTGTAGGGCAGCGCCTTGTTAGTTCCAGTTCTGCTGTTGGATCATCAAGGCTTCCTATACCGAATACTGTAAATAATTTTCTATTTTAGTGGAAGCACTGACACACACATCACGCGTCGACGTAGACTACTTTGTTAACAGCATTGAACCACACTCAAATCCCATCTCATTCTCATTTGCATTAAATACATCCAAAATATCTAATCCGATTCGAGTGCACGAATCGAGCAACATCACAAACTATATGGATGTATAATGTATTTAGAGTAATACCACGCTTCCGAAATTTTGTATACCAAATGCTCCTCAAATACTTGTGCCACTGGATCTATTTGGATTATGATTGGAATATGTTGAAGTGGTCTTATTATTATTGAAGGTAGTTCTACTGCCACATGTGCTTGAGAAGAATTTTGGATGCAAAAGTTGAAAATCTCATGTTTCCTAAACACATACAACAATGGACTCACTATGCCAAAAATATAGGAAAGCATAACATTACTCATTTAAGCCCAAGTTTTTGGAATATAGTGGGTCGTGTATTCTCATTTAATCTGCTATCTGAATTTTTTCACGAGTCTTAATTCCAGTGGGGTAATACTTAGGGCACAACCAAAGCCACAACTTTTTTTGCACAACCTCCATTTTGTGTCTATCTATCTCCTAGTGGGCACTGTGGGGTCACTGACACTGTGGGACCCATCAAGAGAGAGATAGACACAAAATGAAGGTTATGCAAAAAAAGTTGTAGTTTTGGTTGTGCCCCAAGTATTACTCATTCCAGTGATTGCGAATTTTTTAACAAAAGCTTTTTCAGGAGCCTTTAAAAGTATATAGTTTAAAATAGATATATATATATATATATATATAGGGAGGTTAGTATACAAATTATTTATTAAGTTTATTTATAAGGTTTTTTACTTTCTCTAAAATTATACAATTCGATATTAGATATATATATATATATATATATAATAGAAATTTCTCCGAAAATCCCTATTTACTAAACTTTTTTTTATTTGGTCCACTATTATTATCATGTTACTAATAGGTCCAAATCAATGCAAAATCCCAAATTCCTTTTAAATTCTCCCAAATTTGGTTATTTTTATGACATTTTTAACCTTTACATATATATATATATGATGATATATATATCTATATAATCCAGCATACAGTCAAAGTTATCCCTATAATTAAGGGATTCACAATCCACAATTAATAGTTACATATATATATATATATGGATATAGCTGGTTATATATGGAAATATAAGTAAAGATTTAATTTGATTTTCAGTTATTCTTATCACATTAATTGTGGAGTTATTTTTGGAACAAACTAATAATTACCATAATTGTAGGTATACACATTTGAATGGAGATTTAATTTGTAGTGGATTCTTTTTGTTTTGGTAAGCTGTCATCCACATCTTTAATGATTTCCATATCTTTAGTGCCATGTCAAGTATTTGTTAGATTATCCATTATTAATTTTTTCGTTCAATGTAATTTTGGAAATCAGTGTACAATTTTACACTACATTATCAGTGTAAAATTTTCACTGCATTTCATAATTTATACTGATATATATAGTATATAAAAGAGTACTTAATGATTGCCATTATAATTTTAACACTGTATTATGAATGACTACAAGAGGAGAATTTTACACTATAGTATATTTTTCCAATGCATTGCTATGAAAAAAAAAAAAAACAAATCAGTGAAAAATAATATAAGAGTCAAATCTTACTAGCTATAATTTTTACACTGAAAAACAACACAAGAGTCAAATCTAGATAGCTATAATTTTTACACTGAAAATCAGCAAACAAATATAAAATCAACCTATTTTTACACTAAAAATCAAACAAATCCAATATCCAAAAAAAAAGAAAAAAAAAAAGAGACTAATATAAGAGTACAAGAACTAGCATTAGTGTATAATTTTACATTGCATCTGCAGAAAATTAGAGTACCAACTGACGACGCCTCCATTAGAGCTTAACACGCCACTAGCAGATCGGGATGTATCGCTCTGAATATCGGACTCAACGGCGAAGATGGCGACGGCGATTACTAGTCCAATATATCCGTTATCCATTGCTCATATATGTACGCCACGAAGCTTCTTTCTACACCAACGAAGCACTCACGATCGTCGGTGCTTGATCGCCGAAAACAGTCCTTGAAACAGCAACTGGCCGAGAGAGAGAGAGAGAGAGAGAGAGAGAGAGAGAGAGGAAGGTTTTGAGAAGAGATCTTGTATATATATAGGCATTTTAATTACATATACATATATAGATGTATATATCAGGAATCAAATAAATGTACATTTAAATTTTTAAAATTCTAGATTAAGCTAGGGGTAAAATGGTCTGAAATATTTTTATGGACCTATCTTCAAATAGTTTTTTGTATTGGGTCTATTATAACAAAGATACACTAAATAAGATTTAATACTATTTAACCCTATATATAAAGTCAATATATAAATTCTTTATCGAGCTTATCAATAAATCTTTTCACGAACTTGCAAACAAACATGAATTAACTGTGTTCACGAGTGCACTCGCGCAAACCATGAGAAGATAATCGTCGTGTTAAAAACGTTTACTTTTCTGTACACAAAAACGAACCTTCTAAGTTACTTCATCTCTGTACGTATGTGTGTATATATATATACACGTGGAGTGTGTACCATAGCGTCTTGAAATAAAGAAATGTTTCATATATTCTCTTCCTCTCTGTAAAATCCGTGCGTCGATTACTGAAACAAACCTCCGATTTCTCCAACTATGGCTTCTGGATCGTCGGGTCGTAACAATTTTGGTACGAAAGCGTACGATTTCTGCTCCGACGATATTCTTTGCTCGGATGAAGACTACGTTAATCAAGAGAGTTCCAATGGTGCTCACTCTGAACCTCCGATCGAAACCAATTCTACCAAGGTATTTCACTCATATAGTCTCTGTTGCTATTCGTCAGGGTTGTGATTTGTTTGGGTTTCACTGTTGATTATTTTGCTGTATTTGTTTAATCTCTGCGGTGCTCTGTTATTTATGATTTGTGAAATTGATTTGAGATTGGTTGTTGAAATTTGAGAAGATCTGGTTCAAGTGATGTTTCTCTAAGTTGAGTGAAAAGTAAATGAGGTTTTGTTCTGTATTTGGTATGTTGCTACTCCTTGCTTGGGATGTTTAATTACAAGCTCTAAAAGTTGGGGTTTTCTGATGGTTTTGGGAATTGCGCCGTTTGCCTTTGGTTACAAGTAGTGCTGTATACGAGTCGAGTCGCTCAGCAAGCCCCTCGTGAACATGTTTTATAAAGGGTGGCTCGGCTAATTTAATAAATAAGCCAAGCTCAAGCCTAAATTTTAGGCTCGTTTAATAGACGAGCCAAGCTCAAACATGCATTAGCTCGGCTTGAAAGGGCTCGTGAATCGTGAACGCGTTTGTGTAAGGTTCGTGAAAAAGCTCGTTAATAATTGATATAGTGCTTGTATACTGGCCTTTGTATATATATCTATTACAAAACTAAATAATTTTAGAGGGCTCATGAAAAAGTTCATGAATTGGCTTGTATACTGATCTCTCTATATGTATGGAGTATAAAACTATGTAGTTTTAGAGGCTTCGTAAAAAATCTCGTTAAAAAGCTCGCGATCAAGCTTGAAATTAAGGCTCGTTTAATAAACAAGTCAAGTTCAAGCATACATGAGCTCAGCTCGAGCTCACTCGTTTAATAAATAAGCCAAGCTCAAGCTGGAGATTTCAGGCTCGTTTAATAAATAAGCCAAGCTCAAGCATGCATGAGCTCAGCTCGTTTATAAACAAGGCAAGCTCAAACATACATGAGCTCGGCTTGGCTCGTATACACCCCCAGTTACAAGTTTATAACGATATAAAGCTTTCACACGGTGCAATTTTTAGAGTGTATATGTTGGGTACTTGTGTTGATACTGTGGGGGAACATAATTCGCGTTTGGTGGTGGTTTTGAATCGTGAAATGGAAATGCTAGAGGCGGGTCATCGTATTCATATAGAATCATAATCTGGGGCGGGTCATCGTATTCATATAGAATCATATATAACTATGGTATCAGAGCCATGTGTGGTAATATGCTGATACCACATAACTACAGGATCAAATGCAAATTGATAATTAAAATCTATACAAATGGAAATCTATGGACCTATCATACAAAAAGGAAGATGAAGATGAAGCACTAGTAAGCACTAATTAGTGGATGTATATGGGAAAAAGCACTAAAGAAAGAGAACGAAGACTTACTTAGAATACACCAGTTTATTCCATAAGAGAGAGAGAGAGAGAGAGAGAGAGAGAGAGAGAGATGAGATGAGATTGAGATGCCCTTCAACAAGCCTGAGGGTCATCTTAAATAAACTGAAAAAGTCTACAGTCTTTAGACAAGGTACTGTAGATGACTTGTAAAAAGTAAAAAGACAAAACACGTGTCCTCTGTTGGTGGAGTCGTTCAAAATGCCTTTAAACTTTTAAAGATTCCCAAAACCACCGAAAGGCAAAAACATGAGCGAAAACTGTAGGTGGCAAAACCATGGGTCAAAACTGTGGGTGGGAAAGACGTCATTGCATGCGTCACCAAAATAAATGCATCACTGCATGCATCAATTATTCCAGCTTGTCATTTGGCTTGCTGGACTGTGATGTCGTAGCAATGATGGCATCAAACAGGTCCTCCATAATAGGGACCTGACTGGAAATGGACGCTGTATCCATTTCATCTTCATCTTCATATGGGTCTTGAGCTTCCCTACAAGGCAACCAAAGGTATTTGGCTGTGTAGGCTGAGAGGTCTGACCGACTCTATAAGAATTCTCATAGGAATTTATAATAAGAATCATAATATGTGAAATAGTATATACCAAGGTAGCCTCATCTTGGTTATAGTATATACCAAGTTATTTGGTATCCTGTAGTTATTTGGCATATAAAGATGAAGATGAAATGGATACAGCGTCCATTTCCAGTCAGATCCCTATTATGGAGGACCTGTTTGATGTCATTATTGCTACGGCCTCACAGTCCAGTAAGCCAAATGACAAGCTAGAATAATTGACGCATGCAGTGACGCATTTATTTTGGTGACGCATGCAATGACGTCTTTCCCACCCACAATTTTGGCTCATGTTTTTGCCTTTCGGTGGTTTTGGGAATCTTTAAAAGTTTAAAGGCATTTTGAACGACTCCACCAACAGAGGACACGTGTTTTGTCTTTTTACTAGTCATCTACAGTACCTTGTCTAAAGACTGTAGACTTTTTCAGTTTATTTAAGATGACCCTCAGGCTTGTTGAAGGGCATTTCAATCTCATTCTCATCTCTCTCTCTCTCTCTCTTGGAATAAACTGGTGTATTCTAAGTAAGTCTTCTTTCTCTTTCTTTAGTGCTTTTTCCCATATACATCCACTAACTAGTGCTTCATCTTCCTTTCATTTTGTATGATAGGTCCATAGATTTCCATTTGTATAGATTTTAATTATCAATTTGCATTTGATCCTGTAGTTATTAGGTATCAGAGCCATGTGTGGCTAATACTCTGAGGCCACCATGGTATATACTGCAGAATTATTATGATAATTTGAAATAAATTAATGTGATAATTCTTTGGGGGTCATACGTTTCCGTTAATCGCAAAAGCTTGGGCATGTTTACCACGGAGTGGCTGTTTGGCTATAGCAACTGTTGACTGGAACAGACTATAAGAATTCTCATTGGAAATTATAATAAGAATTATAATATGTGAAATAGTATATACCAAGGTAGCCTCGTCTTGGTTATGTTCAAAAGAACCAAGTCTGGACCTGGATCATCTTCAAGATCCAGATCCAATATTGTTAATACAAAACTTGTTGCGTTTGATCAAACGGAACAATTGAACCAATGGACAATTCGGTCCATCTCTTCTTCACAAATTTATAAAAGTGGTACTTTTGCTTTTATACCTAAAGATCATGTCAAAACTGTAGAACAAGACATTGTTCTTGAAAATAATGAACAAACTCTTAAACTTCTATGCTTTAAGAGACATTGAAAAAAGTTTAGATAAATATAAATACATTCATATAGGATGTATTCAATTAGCTTTTAAACCCCTTACTTTCATAGGATTATATGCTACTATTTTGGCATATTTAAGAGATGCAAGGTGTACTGTCTTTGTACTATCTCTTATGGGTATTATACAGACAAGTTTGATCAAACGTATAGAATCATATATCTGGGGCGGGTCATTGTATTCATATAGAATCATATATTTGGTTTTATTTATTTAACTATAAACTTGGTTTAAAATAAAAATTAGTGAATATGATATTAAATCGGATTTTCCTTGCGATTAGATATCACACCTACTTCAATTAAAGGTAGCTCCTAATCGTTCTCCTTCATTGTCGTTGGTCCTTCGTTCGTGAGCGCGGAAAATGAACCTCCCTCAATCATGAATATTGAATATGGGTCGGGCTTTTATTAGTTGTGTTCGAGAATGTGACATCTTCCTTGCCATTCTTTTACTCTGTAGTATGAAGTAATACTAATATAAATTTGTCAGTTAAAGTTTGTGGGGAAGGTGGTGAACTTTGATTGAAATGTTGAAAAAAAGAAAGTGATGAAAATCAAGTTGACATAAAAGAAGATTGAAGAGGATTCAGTAATGTTTTCTACATTGGATACTTTATTCTGAATCTTTTGTTTTAAGATCTCAGGGTCTTTTAGGTGGTGGAGTATAATATTAAGAAAGAGTGCATTCCGCCCCCCCACCCATTACAGGGTGTTAGTATCTTAACTCGGGAGCTTCTATATATCCTGCCTTTGCTTAGACTGATGACCATTTCTCATAGTTTCCATTTGATTGTTTGTACCTGCTGATAAGTATTTTATTAGTCTCTAGAAAAGCATGCATCAGTAACTATTCTGAGTTCTCAGAAATTCGCTAACTTGCTATTGGTGGTGTTCATGGAAACTATGTTGATTCTATCATATTTGTTTCAGTATGGTGGGGCTTCTGAGTGTATTTTGACCTTCCAAAGCATACATAATCTTTTCCAAGTTTTTATTCGGAAAAAGACTAGAGATTCTGTAAGATGGTGATTCTACGAGTTCATGCACATTCTCCTTGTTCTCCTACAAAATTTTCTTGTTCTCCTTCAAATTCTCCTTGTTCTAAAGTTAAAATGCTCACACTTAATTAGAGAGATTTGGGATTTCTTAGTTTTATGTTAGGATTTTTGGTTGGATATCCACATTGACGTTATGTTCAACTGGAGCTCCACACCTCAAAAGAGAACTTGACGATTAGTAATATTTATGTATGTAAATAGTTGAGTCGTGTTCTTGTTGCGTTGATTCCTTCCAGGCGCATGGTTACAGGTCTTGTACTGTTAGAACAATTTACTATAGTTTGCTTCATGTTCAAACTTGAACTTAATTAAGAAAAATTGGACCAAATTTCCAACTAATACACTTAGCCTGTGGGTCCTTAAAAATATTTCGAAGCTAATCCTTTCAAATTGTAAATTACTTGATGGCTCAATTCACCAAACATCAATGCAACATTGAGAACTTCTGAAAAGTAAAAAAATAAAAAATTAATACCTTGGCTACTATCGCGGTTCTTCTGACCAATTTTGATCAAATATTTAAGAACGTTTTCTCCATACCATTATATTTCTAGACTCAGTAGTTTTATACGAGGAAATGCTAAATTATTGGAATTTCACGTAACAACTAAGATGCCAGTATCTAGGAAGTACGGACACTTAATGATATCAGACTAGTGCTCAAGAGTCAACACATGTCGAATACAGACACGCGACACACAACACTGGCACATGTTTGACACGGCGTTGCCATGTCATTTTTTTCCTTTTGGAATTTCACTGTCGAACATGGTGGAACATTGGGACACGCATGGAAATTTTAATTAATTAATAAGTTTTTTTTTGGTTGCCAAAACCAGTGTTATATCTTCTTCTTCTTCTTCTTCTTCTTATTTTTATTTTTTTTATTTATAGAACTAAAACGGAAAAAAAATATTATAAATAGCACATATTCTATCTTGATCCAAAATTTTGCTTTGGATTTTTCATTATTGGAATATGAAACTAAGTTTGTGGTTATTTATGTAATGTAGGGAATTTGACTGATTAATTTATGCTTTCTTGTGTTGCATCTTTTTTTAAATGTAAATTCAGTTATGCTGTTTTTGAAATATCTAGGCACAGAATATATTTTGAACATTAAGAATTGTCTATAAAATACATTAGAATTGTAATACATTTTTGAAATTCAGAAGAATTGTACATTTAAAAAAAAATTACAAAAATTGTCGTATCCCTGTCATGTCCCTCTTTATTTTTATTTTTATTTTTATAGCATTTTTCATGTCAATGACCGTGTTGTAGAACAATGAGCCTCTAAGTGCCAAAAATGTAAAGAATACTGAAAGTCTTGTAAGTAGAGTGGAAAGTACTCGTATTTACAGAATTTGATGCACGTGCCACCCTAGGAGCGTGTGTGGCTCAACACATGGGCTCACATGGAAAACAACAATTATTTGTGGTGATGTTACATGGAAGATTCTAGAAGAATTCCCTTTCTCAACTTTAACCAGTAAGTCGCATAACCTTGAGAATTTTATTAAGAAGGTCATGGCACGGCACGAGAGTGGTACCATGACATAACACCAACAATGATATCTATATTAAGCCAAGACGGCAAGACCTATAATAAAGTACATACATTGAGAATAATGTCTATATCGAGCCAAGATCTATACCATAAAATTAATCTTTTGAAACACTGGTGAGTACACCTGTAGTAGTGTAATTACGGGTACCTGTGTTCACTTAGCGGTGCGGAGACGCCTATGCAGGGAGTTTGACAAGTTTTTCAAATTCATGAGTGCGGCGGGGATACTTATATAAAATATTAAAAATATATTTTATATAAAATTTATATAGTACTATCTACAAACTATTCTACCACTATTTTTGTGTAATTGAGGCACAAAATACACAAACTAATAATTATTTACTAATAAAAAATGTAATTCAACTATTCAAGAAAACTTAAACAAGGAAGCAAATTAATGTTAAACGTTAACTAAGTCTTGCACAACATCATACTGAATGAAGTCACATGAGTGGAAATCCTATATTTGCTCTTTTATTTATTTATTTATTTGTGTTCTGAACCCCACAAGTTTTCCTAATATTATGAGTAACCCTCGGAACATTATATATATATATATATATATTAAAATTGCTATCGCCGCACTCTTGGCGTGTCTCGCTGCACTCATCCGCACTCAAACATCGCCAAGAACTCAAAATGTGTACACAAGCACTCTTGGCGCACTCCCGCACTTCTGCCTCACTAAGTGCGCATACGCCACCAATTTTGAGCACTCGTGCTTCATAGCCTGTAACCCATTGCCGTGTGCCATTTTGTGATTGGCACCATAGTTATTGAAGGCTCAAGGCGCACTTAGGCGCAAAAGCCTCTCGGGGCCTAGGAGCAAGGTGCTGAAAAAAGCGTGAGCCTGAGTGAAGTGAGGTGCACTTTAAGAAAACTTATAAGTTAAACATGCTTAAGAAAATATAAGAACTAAACAAATAAATATACATACAAATTGCTAACACTATAGAATAGCCCAATCTATTAATAATATTTTTCCTTGAATACAACCAAACCAAGTACAACTTTATATAGGAGAGAGATTAGCAAACAATGGAAAATATATAACAAATATAGAAACACAAATTTTATGGAATTATGACAATCAAATATCATATTCTCTTGATTTGTGTCCATATTTTCTGGATGGATATCATCCATTATCTTCTCTCCTTGAATCTTCTTCACCCTTTGATCTTGTCTTGATTATGTTTCTCTACACTCCCCCTCAAACTTGTGAAGATTTTGAAACAAAATTCTTCATAAGTTTGATGTTGATTACTGATTAGTGATAAAGTCGTGATTAGTGATAAAGTCATCACCATCACTTGATTCTTTGATATCACCAACAACAATACCATATGCCTCAATGGACCAGTCTGTCTTATAGAAAAGTACGGCTTTATTCGGCCAACAAAAGCTCTATGGACCAAATACTGAAATCCATGAGCAATAATTCAAGCCAAGCCGTTTGATTACAAGCTTGAAGCTTTGAATATGAAAAAGCACCTCCATGTACAAAAGTCTAGGTCATGGGGTAAAATTAAGCCAAACCTTCTCGAAGTTTCAAACCTTGGTTGATGTTGTTATTTGACGATACAGAAAAGAGGAATAGCGTTGGTGGTGATTGTGACTTTTGATAAATCCGGACATGGGGATTACAATAGAAAGAAAGCTGCTTGGATTGGTAGTATTTCTTTAGGGCTAATAAACTGACATGAAAACTATGTAATAGAGGCAAAGGAAAAACGAAGATTTTTTTAATGGTGGTATCCGGCGGTAATGATCGCCACCCGCCGGCGAAGCGGAACCTATGAAAAGGCCAACCACAGATTGATCATTGGCTTTGATACCATGTAGAATAACCCAATCTATTGATAATGTTTTTCCTTGAATACAACCAAACCAAGTACAACGTTATATAGGTGAGAGATTAGCAAACAATGTAAAATATATAACTATAGAAACACAAATATTTTGGAATTATGACACAATCAAATATCATATTCTCTTGATTTGTGTCCATATTTTCTAGATCGATACCATCCATTATCTTCTCTCCTTGAAATATCTTGATTATGATTCTCTACAAACACATCATAGAAATGTACATTTTGACCTATCAGCTCAATTGACCTAGTAAGTTGTGTCTATGGTGCTTCACAAAGTAGTCAAACCTAAGAATAAATATTGAAGACCTAATCAAGTTTGAAACTATCACAAAATTTCAAATTTAATTCCTATGTGATTATTTGTGAAATTAGGCCTTTCCCTTTCTCTAAATTTGGAACCAACATGAGAGTTAGTGTTGGTCACATAGAAGAATATTCTTAGATTTCAAAAACATGACCCTTGTGTTTTGGAAGTTGTAATGGTCTAATGGATCTTAATATAGGTCCAAACCTAATAAGAGGTGGCCATGAGTTGGGTTTGAAGTTAGTATTAGTTGGGATGGGCTTTAGTTTCATGGCTAATTACGTTATTGATACATAATTTTATCGAGCCTCGTGCTTTGCCTTGAGCTTTTATGAAAAGGCACAAGAAAAGCACTCCATGCTTAAGGCGTGCCTTTAACAATAGATTACTATCATGATTGCTCAAGCATTATGACTTTTATTAAGACTTTGTTGTGTTGCACAATATTCTACCAAGCTTAGAGAGAACAATCGTTCCTCTCTATGATTTTATTAAACAGTATGAGAAGAGAAAATAAAATATTACAAGGTAGTCCTCCTAATAATACTCTAACACCCAATAATGAAATAAAATACTCAACACTCCCCCTCAAGCTGGTGTGAAGATATCTCTCATACCCATCTTGCTAAGGATGAAGTGAAAAAACCTACTAGGAAGACTCTTAGTGAGAATATCAGCTACCTGCTCTCCGGATTTCACAAACGGAGTACAAATATTCGCACTACTCAATTTTTCCTTGATGAAGTGACTATCAATTTCCACATGTTTAGTCCTGTCCTATTGAACAGGATTGTAAGCTGTCACGCCCCGAAAGCCGAAGCGTGAGGAAAGAGAAAAGATAGAGAAATAGAGAGAATAAAATTAAAATCTTTACACGTACGAAATGCGGAAGCGACTTTGGAAACCCACGGGGATTCCTACAAGGATGACTCACTAATACATAAATCCAATATGGACTTACATGTTAATGATTCCAACGAAGATAGAAGTACTAGAAAATATAAGCAAGAAACTATCCGGACAAGCACTAGTCTCAAGGAGAGAAGGAAAAATACAATAACTTTGAAAAAGGGCATTTTTTTTTATAGTTGCTGAATTTTAAAACACCTGTATGTGGTTATATTTTTAGAAATTTCACATTCTGTCCGCGTAGGTCCAGGTAAAATTTAATTCTGCACAACTTTCGTCTAATGACATTTTGTCCAATTCTGCACCATTTGGGCAGAAAATGAAGAAAACGGTAGCAGTTTTTCCCTTTTGACAGCAACTTGACAGCATTTTGAAACATTACCAACTATACCAAATTTTCAAGTTTAAACATTGGTATAATCCTAAACAACATATAACACGTGTCTAGACCAAACGGAACTTCATGTACCCGAAATTTATTAAAAATGAGGAGTGAAAGAGATGAAGAGAGGAAGAATGGGAGAGGGAGAGATTGGGAGAGAGAGATTTTAAAACATTTCCTTTAAAAACAAAATGGACAAATCCGGCAAGGATTTCATACAAATATAATGAGTCCGGTAGGGACAAAACCAAACATAAATGAATCCGGCAAGGATTCCATACAATTACAGTGAGTCCGACAAGGACAAAACCAAACATAAACGAATCCGGCAAGGATTCAAATCAATACACATACATAAAACTTTAAAAGAGATTCTACGGTCTCAGAAACATAATTTACATAACATAATTAAGTTTAATAATAAGTAGGAAAGACAAGGACTAACATTTGTCCATCAAAATTACATCAAGGCTTCCCAAATGACAAAAATACGGAAGTCCAAATTCAAGAAGTTTTGTAATAAAATTAGTACAACCATTTTCATTTTATAGTCCTAATCTATTACAAACTTCCCCAACTAGTTAATATTTACATAGGAACTATCCATATACACGACCAAGCACGGGCCTTCAAAATAGAACAAAAGATGTCAAGACCCACGCGTCGGGTCACATGTGCCCTTTACCTTTATCAAGCTCACCTGAAAAATGTTTTGTCGTTTTTATGAGAATGACGGCTCGTAGAAGACATTGTAACAATTCTATATGTTATCCATGACTAAAATGAAATGAGATGCACTGGATCGCCACCACGGCTACAATGAAATGATTAAAGCCGCAAGGCTATGCGTGATATGTGCACACCTCTCTCATTACCGGACCATGAGCCACCCACGCATGGAGTGTAGCATACCAACTTCCGGGAGCCAACCGAATATAGCTGGAGTTTGAATGTTTCTAAGGGTCATTCTCCCTGTCTCACATCACAACCCACGTCCAGATTTCTTAAATAAAATTCCCTCGCATGGGGTTTTTCTCTTTTCAAAACAAAACATTTATGTCGTGTTCATGTAATGCTTGCCGATTAGGCCTCAATGCATATGATGTTGATAATGATTTTAAGAGGAATCCATTACAATATATTTAGCCATAATTCTAGTCCATTAGACATGATATCAAGAACTTCAAAGAATGTAACTAAATTCCATAATTTAACATTCCTAACTAGAATTTCTAAACTAACGTCCTAACATGTGTTTGCACATAAAGGGAGCATCCTAAGCATATCTAACACCACATAATCAAATTTAGCACAACAAGAGCACAAAATTCAAAATTTAGCATACTACCCTTAATTTACAACTTTGAGTAATTCTAATGCATGTGTCCAAATTATTATTCTAACATTCCTCTAATTATGTTTAGCACCCCAAAATCACAACTAAAGCATATAAATCACATTATAGTGTAATAATTCCAACATTACAACTTTGGGGAAAACTTAGTGCATGTATCCAATTTGTTCTCCTATTATCATTTTAATTACAATTTGCACCCCAAATTCACAACTTACACAAACAATGCATATAATTCATATTTATACAAATTAACCCTAACATTACAACTTAGGGGAAAAATCCTAATACATGTGTCTAAGTCCTCTATTAATACATATAAATGGGCTCAAATCAATTTAGACAAGTACAACATATGAAATTGAAACAATGTATATCTACCTTAGTAGAGATTTTCCAAAATAAATGGAAATGCCCAAAATATTTGAGAATGAACCAAGGACTCCAAGAAGATGAAAAGAGATGTTCTTGAGAGCTCTAGAACTCACTGCATGTAATACTCCATTAATGGACCTCCATGGATGAAGGTGAGAAGTTTGGAGGTTCTATGAAATTTGAGAAAACTATGGTAGAGGTCACCAAAACGAATTTCGTGGGTATCACTAGAAAGCTCTTGAAATTCTAAGACATATTTGTGGCATAGCAAAACTCACAAAAATGGCTTTTTGGGGGCGTGTATTGGAAGGTTGAAGAAGAGGGTTTGTGTATACCCATTTGTATAGATGAAGAAGAAGAAGAAGAAGAGAGAGAGAGAAAGGAAAAGAAAAAAAATGAAAGTGAAGGAGAGAGAGGGAAGTGGCCGGCCATATTGGGGAGGGTGGGGCCCACTTTTTGTTTGTTTGTTTGTTTGTTTAGTCTTGCATTTTAAATGCAAGATGATATATGTAGTACATGTGTGTATATGTGTGGTCTACCCCTACACACCCAATTTAAAATATGTATCCACTTTAACCCTAGTAAAAAAAAAATATTATAATAAAATAAAATAATACCAAATAAGAAAAGAATAATAAATACATGAATAAATAATTAGATATAGTGACACAAGTTCAGATGAATTCAAATACTGCCCCAAAATAATTAATAGGTTAGCGCATAGTCATTTAATTACAATTTTACCCTTAATTAAAATTTCAAGTTATGACAATCTACCCCCCTTAAAAGAATTTCATCCCGGAATTCGGAGCAAATAAGCGAAAAAGGGAGCAACGACTTGCTCAAACCTTTACTAACTAATATTATCAAATGAAAGAGACTTACTCTACTCGGAGAAAAGGTGAGGGTAACTCTTATTAGCTTCATCCTCGTCCTCCCAAGTCGACTCGGGAAATACCATGATGATTCCACTGAATTCTTACCAATGGGATAACCCTTCCTCGTAACACACGGTCTTTCTTCTCAATGATACGGATGGGTTGCTCTTCATACGACGCATCTTCTCCAAGAGGCAACTCGGTCCAATCTATGATATGCGATGGATCAGGGTAATGCTGACGAAGTGGATCAGAGTTACACCTACGAAGCATTGAAATATGAAATACATTGTGAACACTCGAGAGTTGAGGCGGAAGAGCTAAGCGATACGCGACTTGACCAATCCTTTCAAGAATCTCAAACGGTCCCACAAACCGCGGTGCTAATTTACCTCTTTGTCCAAAACGTTGCAATCCACGACGCGGTGAAACCTTTAGAAACATGTGATTACCAACTTCAAATTCCAAAGGCCGGCGGTGACGGTCGGCATAAGATTTCTGACGACTCTGAGCTGAAATCAACTTTTCACGAATCACTTTAATCTTTTCTGACGTCTCTCTAACCATATCGGGTCCATGAAGAATAGTCTCACCTACCTCGCCCCAACATAAAGGAGATCAACACGGGCGGCCATACAACGCCTCAAACGGTGCCATCTGAATACTAGCTTGATAACTGTTATTATACGCGAACTCGACCAATGGTAAATGTTTTTCCCAATTACCACCAAGTTCCATAATACTAGCTCTCAACATGTCCTCTAAGATTTGAATAGTACGCTCGGACTGCCCATCTGTCTGAGGATGGAACGCTGTGCTAAGAGGAAGTTGAGTACCTAAAGCTTTCTGCAAACTCTGCCAAAAGTGAGATACAAATTTTGAATCACGATCTGATACAATCGAAACTGGGATACCATGAAGTCTCACAATCTCTCGGATATAGATCATACTAAGAGTGTCTGCGGTGTCGGTTACTTTAATTGGTAAGAAATGTGCCGATTTAGTCAAACGGTCCACAATGACCCAAATAGCATTATGCTTACGCAAGGTCCTAGGAAGTGCTGTAACAAAGTCCATAGTGATATGCTCCCACTTCCACTCGGGAATAGGGAGAGGTTGTAACAAACCTGCGGGTCTCTGATGCTCGGCCTTTACTTGTTGACAAACTGGACAACTTGCGACGAACTCGACAACTGCTCTTTTCAAGCCTTTCCACCAATACTGACGACGTAAATCATGGTACATTTTCGTACCCCCCGGATGAACGGCGAAGCGGGAATGATGAAACTCTTTCAAAACATCCTCTCGACAACCTACGGGAACAAAGACTCGGTTTCGAAATCTCAAACCTCTATTATCATCGGAAGTCCAACCCTTTTCCAAATCTCCATTAAGCATACGGGACTTTAAGGACATGGTCTCATCATCGGATTTCTGTAACTCCAAAATTCGATTCAAAAGTGACGGTTGAACGGTCAAAGTAAACAAAGTAGCTTGGTCGGGATTTTCTGTGCAATAAATCTCAAAATCATCAAGGTGTTCAAACATCCTCCACTCTTGGATAGGTAAATAGGCTAAGGTGCCACGGGGTTTACGACTAAGGGCATCGGCCACGGCATTAGCCTTACCCGGATGATATTGCAAGTCAAAGTCATAATCTCCTAAATACTCCATCCAACGGCGTTGTCTCAAGTTAAGGTCTCGTTGAGTAGAAATATATTTAAGGCTTTTGTGATCGGAAAATACCTCGAATTTCTCACCATACAAGTAGTGTCTCCAACTTTTTAAAGCAAACACAACGGCGGCAAGTTCTAAGTGGTGAGTAGGGTAATTTTTCTCGTGAGGTTTCAACTGTCTCGAACCATAAGCTACAACTTTACCCTCTTGCATTAATACACAACCCAAACCTTCAAGTGAAGCGTCACAATAAACGGTATAGTTCAATCCACGCTCGGGAATAACAAGGATAGGTGCCGAAGTCAAACGGTTTTTCAATTGTTGGAAAGCATTTTCACAAGAATCGTCCCATATGAATTTCACTCCCTTCCTAGTAAGCTTAGTCATAGGCATAGCTAAACGAGAAAAGTTCTCAACGAAGCGACGGTAATAACCCGCTAGTCCCAAGAAACTACGGACTTCAAATACATTCTTCGGTGACTGCCAATCTAGAACGGCCCCAATCTTAGAAGGATCAACGGATACCCCATCACCCGAAACAACATGACCAAGAAACTTCACTTCCGGTAACCAAAATTCACACTTAGAAAATTTTGCATACAAACGGTGCCCTCTCAAGACTTCTAATACAATTCGGAGATGTTCCTCGTGTTTTTCTCTAGAAGGTGAATAGATTAATATGTCGTCTATGAATACAATCACAAACTTATCTAAGAATGGGCTAAAGATGCGGTTCATCAAATCCATGAAAGCGGCGGGTGCATTCGTTAAACCGAATGGCATAACAAGAAACTCGAAATGACCATAACGTGAACGGAAAGCTGTCTTAGGAATGTCACAGTCGCGAACTCGCAATTGATGATAACCCGACCTCAAGTCAATCTTAGAAAAACAAGTTGAACCACGGAGTTGGTCAAAAAGATCATCAATTCTGGGAAGCAGATATTTGTTCTTTATTGTAACGTGGTTTAGCTTATGATAGTCAATACACAATCGAAGTGATCCTATCTTTCTTCTTTGCGAAAAGGACGGGTGCTCCCCAAGGAGAAGTACTAGGACGAATAAAACCTTTGAGTTGTAAATCCTCTAACTGTGTCTTTAATTCTTTCAACTCAGTGGGTGCCATACGATACAGTGGAATTGAAATTGGTGATGTACCGAGAACTAAATCTATCGCAAATTCAATCTCACGGGTAGGCGGCAAACCAGGTAAGTCCTCGGGAAAAACATCGGGATACTCACTAACAATCAGAGGAAGTTCAATCAAAGTTGGCTCATCTTCATCGGAAAATAAACTAGCAAGGTAGTCATTGTGATTCTTTCTTTTACACAAACTGTGAAGTGAACGCATCGGAAAGTCTAAGTGATCACCCTCAAAACGACCAAGGTCCCCGGAAGGTAACACAAAAGCAACTCTTCTCTTGAAACAATCAATAAAGGCTCGGTAGGTAGTTAACCAGTCCATACCCAAAATTACATCAAAACTAAGCATGTCTATAACGATTAAATCAACAATGATGTTCTTGTCGGCAAGAACAAGTTCACAACCACGACATACCCGATCCAAGGGAACTAAACCTCCAACGGGAGTATCAACTAAAAGTGTAGAAGTTAAATGGCTCACTTCTAAATCCAAGGATGATGCACAAGATGAAGATATAAATGAACATGATGCGCCGGTATCAATAAGCACAGAAGCTCTAGAACTGAACACTAATAACGTACCTCGAATAACTGAAGCATCGGTTTTAACTGCGACCGGCAGTAACAAGGTTGAACACAGTAGGAGGTGGCCTTGGGGCTTGTTGTCCTCCTCCACGATGTCCCACATGATGGTACTGGCCTTTAGGAGCATTAGGCTTGAAGCTCTGAGCAGAAGGAACTGACGGTGGTGATAAAAGAGGTGGCCTATAGTTCTGCTGATAAGGTCCCGGAAAAGGTGGACGAACTTGTGGTGGTACAATTGCCTGCGATGCTGTCTGATTAAACGGGCACTCTCTAAATATGTGGTTTGGGTCACCACAACCATAACAATTCCTCGGACCGAAGCTACCCCCTCCACGGGAACGACGAGAACCACGAGACTGAGACTGATGTGATTGAGATTTAGGCGGGAATTGAGAAACTGGATGAGCTTGAACAGGTATCGGAGAAGAATACGTAGAATGTTGAGGGACATACTCTTGCTTCTGCTTCTTGAATTGGTGTCCACTTGATGAACCTGACTGATTACCCTTTGATGGAGCACGGAATTCCTTATCTTTCTTTGAACTCAAATACTCCTCCTCGAACACAAGTGCTTTCTGAACCACTTTACTATAGGAGTCTAATTCGAATCCAACAACTTTTGCACGAAGTCCCTGACGAAGTCCATTCTCAAAAGTCCTAGCCTTAATTTTATCGTCGGCAGTGATATCGGGTGCAAAACGAGCCAAGTTCCCAAAACGAGCTTCATAATCTGTAACGGACATCTCACCCTGACGAAGATCGAGGAATTCGATTCTCTTGGCATTACGAGCAACTGGTGGAAAATACTTATCGAGGAATAGCTGGGTAAAGGTGTTCCAAGACATACCCTCCAAAGTTTGCGTAGTAAGGACAAGTTCCCACCAAATCTGGGCTCGACCTGCCAATTGAAATGTAGCAGCATCTATGCGGAGGTTATCTTCAACAATACCGAGATGTTCAAAGATACGAGTAATCCTCTTTAACCAAAGCTCCGCTTGAATAGGGTCTGTTTCTCCCGAGAAAACTGGAGGATTCTTTCTACCAAATTCTCTCATAGCCGATTGTGCCCTCGTCTCCCCCTGAACAACAGGTACTACAGGAGCCACGCCGGCAGGAGCTACCGGTGGTGGTGGTATATCATTCCTTGCTGCTTGGGTAGCTTGAGTGAAATCCCTCATAGCAGCGGCCATCTCACGAAAGAACTGAGCTCCATCGGGAACTCCTGGAGTAGATTCAGGTATAGAAGCTCTGAAGCTGGAGTAGATTCAGTAGTAGGAGCTGGAGCAGAAGCGGACGAGGAAGACTGGGCTCCTCAGCCTGCGACTCCACCTCGGCCCCTAGCACGACCTCTAGCACGGCTAGGAGGTCGGCCTCTAGCACGGCCTCTAACACGCGGCGGCATAGCTAGGTAGAGAACAATTACGAGGTAACAAGGGATTAGATTTTTAACATCCTACTATACCTCTAATTCAATCATTTATCGAATCAAGATTATATTACCATAATCAATGTAAACACATAGAACATGAAAATTTAACATGTAGTCATATAGTCCCGAAGGCATTCAACATATTGGCATGCTCACTAGGCCACTCAATACTCAATGCAATCTCTAAAGAGAACAATGGAAGTACAAATAAAACTTAGACATGTAGTAAATAAAAACAATTTTGCAAGTAAGCCTAAATTTAACTCCCATAGCCCCTAGGTATTCAAACCCGGTTAGCTCTGATACCAATCTGTCACGCCCCGAAAGCCGAAGCGTGAGGAAAGAGAAAAGATAGAGAAATAGAGAGAATAAAATTAAAATCTTTACACGTATGAAATGCGGAAGCGACTTTGGAAACCCACGGGGATTCCTACAAGGATGACTCACTAATACATAAATCCAATATGGACTTACATGTTAATGATTCCAACGAAGATAGAAGTACTAGAAAATATAATCAAGAAACTATCCGGACAAGCACTAGTCTCAAGGAGAGAAGGAAAAATACAATAACTTTGAAAAAGGGCATTTTTTTTTATAGTTGCTGAATTTTAAAACACCTGTATGTGGTTATATTTTTAGAAATTTCACATTCTGTCCGCATAGGTCCAGGTAAAATTTAATTCTGCACAAATTTCGTCTAATGACATTTTGTCCAATTCTGCACCATTTGGGCAGAAAATGAAGAAAACAGTAGCAGTTTTTCCCTTTTGACAGCAACTTGACAGCATTTTGAAACATTACCAACTATACCAAATTTTCAAGTTTAAACATTGGTATAATCCTAAACAACATATAACACGTGTCTAGACCAAACGGAACTTCATGTACCCGAAATTTATTAAAAACGAGGAGTGAAAGAGATGAAGAGAGGAAGAATGGGAGAGGGAGAGATTGGGAGAGAGAGATTTTAAAACATTTCCTTTAAAAATAAAATGGACAAATCCGGCAAGAATTTCATACAAATATAATGAGTCCGGTAGGGACAAAACCAAACATAAATGAATCCGGCAAGGATTCCATACAATTACAGTGAGTCCGACAAGGACAAAACCAAACATAAACGAATCCGGCAAGGATTCAAATCAATACACATACATAAAACTTTAAAAGAGATTCTACGGTCTCAGAAACATAATTTACATAACATAATTAAGTTTAATAATAAGTAGGAAAGACAAGGACTAACATTTGTCCATCAAAATTACATCAAGGCTTCCCAAATGACAAAAATACGGAAGTCCAAATTCAAGAAGTTTTGTAATAAAATTAGTACAACCATTTTCATTTTATAGTCCTAATCTATTACAAACTTCCCCAACTAGTTAATATTTACATAGGAACTATCCATATACACGACCAAGCACGGGCCTTCAAAATAGAACAAAAGATGTCAAGACCCACGCGTCGGGTCACATGTGCCCTTTACCTTTATCAAGCTCACCTGAAAAATGTTTTGTCGTTTTTATGAGAATGACGGCTCGTAGAAGACATTGTAACAATTCTATATGCTATCCATGACTAAAATGAAATGAGATGCACTGGATCGCCACCACAGCTACAATGAAATGATTAAAGCCGCAAGGCTATGCGTGATATGTGCACACCTCTCTCATTACCGGACCATGAGCCACCCACGCATGGAGTGTAGCATACCAACTTCCGGGAGCCAACCGAATATAGCTGGAGTTTGAATGTTTCTAAGGGTCATTCTCCCTGTCTCACATCACAAACCACGTCCGGATTTCTTAAATAAAATTCCCTCGCATGGGGTTTTTCTCTTTTCAAAACAAAACATTTATGTCGTGTTCATGTAATGCTTGCCGATTAGGCCTCAATGCATATGATGTTGATAATGATTTTAAGAGGAATCCATTACAATATATTTAGCCATAATTCTAGTCCATTAGACATGATATCAAGAACTTCAAAGAATGTAACTAAATTCCATAATTTAACATTCCTAACTAGAATTTCTAAACTAACGTCCTAACATGTGTTTGCACATAAAGGGAGCATCCTAAGCATATCTAGCACCACATAATCAAATTTAGCACAACAAGAGCACAAAATTCAAAATTTAGCATACTACCCTTAATTTACAACTTTGAGTAATTCTAATGCATGTGTCCAAATTATTATTCTAACATTCCTCTAATTATGTTTAGCACCCCAAAATCACAACTAAAGCATATAAATCACATTATAGTGTAATAATTCCAACATTACAACTTTGGGGAAAACTTAGTGCATGTATCCAATTTGTTCTCCTATTATCATTTTAATTACAATTTGCACCCCAAATTCACAACTTACACAAACAATGCATATAATTCATATTTATACAAATTAACCCTAACATTACAACTTAGGGGAAAAATCCTAATACATGTGTCTAAGTCCTCTATTAATACATATAAATGGGCTCAAATCAATTTAGACAAGTACAACATATGAAATTGAAACAATGTATATCTACCTTAGTGGTGATTTTCCAAAATAAATGGAAATGCCCAAAATATTTGAGAATGAACCAAGGACTCCAAGAAGATGAAAAGAGATGTTCTTGAGAGCTCTAGAACTCACTGTATGTAACACTCCATTAATGGACCTCCATGGATGAAGGTGAGAAGTTTGGAGGTTCTATGAAATTTGAGAAAACTATGGTAGAGGTCACCAAAACGAATTTCGTGGGTATCACTAGAAAGCTCTTGAAATTCTAAGACATATTTTTGAAATAGCAAAACTCACAAAAATGGCTTTTTGGGGGTGTATTGGAAGGTTGAAGAAGAGGGTTTGTGTATACCCATTTGTATAGATGAAGTAGAAGAAGAAGAAGAGAGAGAGAGAGAGAAAGGAAAAGAAAAAAAATGAAAGTGAAGGAGAGAGAGGGAAGTGGCCGGCCATATTGGGGAGGGTGGGGCCCACTTTTTTTTTTGTCTGTTTAGTCTTGCATTTTAAATGCAAGATGATATATGTAGTACATGTGTGTATATGTGTGGTCTACCCCTACACACCCAATTTAAAATATGTACCCACTTTAACCCTTGTAAAAAAAAATATTGTAGTAAAATAAAATAATACCAAATAAGAAAAGAATAATAAATACATGAATAAATAATTAGATATAGTGACACAAGTTCAGATGAATTCAAATACTGTCCCAAAATAATTAATAGGTTAGCGCATAGTCATTTAATTACAATTTTACCCTTAATTAAAATTTCAAGTTATGACATAAGCAATGCTAATAGCAGTTTTATTGTCACAGTACAACTTCATTGAGTCTTCAAGCTTAAAGCCCAGATCAGAAAGAATAATTTGAATCCATAATAACTCACACACTCCCACTCCCTGTGCCATAGTCTAAACTCTACTTCAACACTAGATCGAGCCACTACGGGCTGTTTTTTGCTTCTCCATGTAACTAGATTCCCCCCAACAAAGGAACAATACCCCATGGTCTATCGCTCACTGACCTACTCAATCTGAATCTATATAGGCTTCAACTTGAGTGTGAAAATGCTTACCAAAGAACAAACCTTTCCCTGGTGCTGACTTGAGGTACCTCACAATAAGAAAGACAGCATCAAGATGAATCTGTCTTGGAGAATGCATAAACTGACTTACCACACTCACTGCAAAAGTAATGTCTAGTCTGGTGTGAGATAGATAAATCAATTTACCTACCATTCTCTGGTATCTTCCCTTATCCACTGGTTCTCCACTTGAATCATCCCAAAGTTTCATATTAGGATCCATGGGCGTATCAACTGCCTTGCTACCTAACATCGCTATTTCCTTTAGCACATCCAACACATATTGTCTGTGATATAAATATCCACGATCTTACTACCTCTATTCCTAAGAAATACTTTAAATTTCCCAAATCCTTAATCTCAAATTCCTTAGCCAAGTAATTTTTCAGCTTCCCCATCTCTTCCAAATCATCTCCAGTGAGAACAATATCATCAACATAAACTATCAAAGTAGTGACTTTACCTCCTAAAGAGTGCTTAAAGAAGAGGGTATGATCACCTTGGCTTTGTGACGTAGGACAATTCTAAGAAATTGAATATTGATGGAAAAATGAAAGGAAGAAAGCAATAGGAAAAGAACCCTTGGTATCCCTGTACCTCGGGCACCCTAGGTATCCCTGTACCTAGAGCTTGCAAGAACTTGAAGGCATCCATGTGCAATCAAATATCATAATTTTTATTCATAATCAACTAACTAATACAAGAGTGCATCACCTTATTTATACAAAGAAAAGTCTCCTAACCCAAGAGAACTTCCTAAAGATAAAATCTCCTAAAAGATAAACTTCCTAGTAAAACTTATTCCGTAAATCTAAAACTTCTTAAGATAACCACTTTCTAGAAATAAAGATTCCTATTTTATGGAAGTAAAAATAAAATAACTAATTACAATTGCCTCCCGGGTCAAATACGAGAATCACAAAATCACCCTTTAGTTCCCCATCACTTGAGTAAATCCATTCCGTAAGTCTGAGTAAATTCTTTAGTCACTAACCTGGCTTTGTACCTCTCAACCGTCCCATCACCTTTACACAGTGAACACCCACTTGCACCCTACTGTCTTCTTCCCTCGAGATAACTCTGCTAATTCCCAAGTGCCATTTTTAGAGAGTGCTTTCATCTCTTCAACCATGGCAGACTTCCAGTTAGGGTCAGACATAGCTTCCTGGATATGGTTAGGAACAGAAATTAGTAAGGGGACGTTTAGTACATGCCCTAGTGCCCTTCCGATGAGCAAAAGGAATGTGTAAATCATCACTTAGAGTCAGGAATATGAGTCAGAGAATTTGAAATACCTGGACCATCATCACTAGAAGTGATTGGCTATTATGAAGGGAAAGTAATAGCTTCCATGTTTGGTGCCCCAAACCGTTTCCTCTCCTTGTTCTTCGAGTATGTCAGGAACTCTTTCTCTTTCCCCATTTTTTCAGTTGGTTCTCTTTTTCCTTCACTCTTCTCTTTGTTTTCTTCCGCACACTCTCTCTCTTTCACCTTTATTTTTCCTTACTTCTATTACTCTCTCATTTTCAACTCCCTCCTCGTTGCATATAATAGCAACAGGCATCTCTTCATCACTCTCTCTCTCCCCCTGAAGAGGTGACTAGAGACTGAAAGTAGGAGTGTGTCTCATGGAAGGTGACATCCATAGAGATGTACCACTTACGAGTAGGAGGGTGATAACACTTGCCCCTTTTGGGTGGGTGAATAACCAAGAAAGACCCACTTAAGGGCACGAGGATCTAACTTTTTTCGGGATGGAGAGTGGTTGTGGACAAAACAATCACACCCAAACACTTTGGGAGGAATGGCAAACATGGAAGACGGATTAAGGAGGATTTGAATAGGAGATTTCTTGTCAAGTATGCGAGTGGGTAATCTATTGATGAGGTAGGTAGCCATAAAAATTGCCTCCCCCAATAGGACTTTGGAACCTGCATCGAAAATAGGGGTGGCCATGGATCGGGTGAGTCGGGTTTCATCCCCATCCGACCATCCATCCAAATCCTATCGGGCTACAAGTTTATAATCCATCATCCATCTGTCAAGTCGGGTGGAACCAACCCATCGGTTTCGGGTTGGTTTCGGGTGAAAAACCGACAGAATGAACATATATAATCAACAACTAGGTATAGGTGTGAAAATCATTATATATACATAGACAGAGAGAGATCTATATATACACACACACAGAGATCTATATATATGTATATATACACAGATCTATATATGTATATATTTACACAGATCTATATATGTATATATTGTTGGAATATATGGAAGTTTGACAAATGGGAAGATAAGAATTAATTGAGATTTGGGGAGATTTGATAATATTAGGAAGGTGGTGGGATTTTATTATTAATTAGTATTAGAGTTTAAGTCATGGCTTATGTCATTGATTAGGTCATTGCTTATGTAAGCCCTATGGGCACTTTAGTATTTTTTCACTTCTTAGTTTTGCCTATATAAAGGCTTGTAATGCTTCATTGTAATTATCCCATAATATTCAATACATTCAGTTTTTCTACATGGTATCAGAGCCACCCTAAGTAGGGTTTCCAAAATCCCACCACCTTCCTAATATTATCAAATCTCCCCAAATCTCAATTAATTCTTATCTTCCCATTTGTCAAACTTCCATATATTCCAACACTCCCCCTCAAGTTGGCACACAGATACTTGTTGAAGTGTCCAACTTGCACACGAATATGGAAGACAATCTTATACCTAACTATCCTCAATAATCCTTGTAGACTGTTGTAGCGGCTCCTTTTAGGTAGGCTCTTGTCCAACAAACATCCAAAGGTGAAAGTGTCCACGGAAGTGCATCATGTGACACAGAGAGATAGTTGTCTTGTCTTCAACACTCCCCCTCAAAGTGAAGGGTGGTAGTGATCCCAAATACATCTATGCGTAGCGGGTCTCTCTTCGGTTGGTCTCGTTGACTATGTGATATAGCGGGCCCCCTCCTTGGGATCCCGTCACCTGGTCTCTCTTCGGTTGGTCTCGTTGGCTTTCTTTGGTGTTTGTTTGGTGCAGGAAAATGATAGAGAGAGAAAAGAGGCTCTTGTTTGTGAGGAAATGATCAGAGATGTGTTATAGGGGTTGTTTGAATTGACTCTCTCTTTTCTTTTTTTTTTTTTTTTAAACAGCCCCAAAGTTTTTTAATTTTTCAGAACCCCCCCCCCCCCCCCCCCCCAAAATGTTTCTGTTCTTACAAAACAGTCTCATTTTGTTTCAGGAATTACATTTTCTGCCCCATTTTTTTAAAAAATGACCTTTTTGCCCCAAATTTTTTTTGAAATTACACATTAGCCCCAATTTTTTTTCAAAATTTCATTTTTTTTTTTAAAAGCCACGTTTGGCTTTAGGCTTCAATGCTTTGTTCCCATAATCTTCCAAACTTCGGTGTTCGTGTTTACTCCCACCTTCTGTTTGAGGGGGAGAATATAAGGATAGAGGACTAGGTGACGGGACCCCAAGGAGGGGGCCCGCTATATCACATGGTCAACGAGACCAACCGAAGAGAGACCCGCTACGCACAGATGTATTTGGGATCACTACCACCCTTCACTTTGAGGGGGAGTGTTGAAGACAAGACAACTATCTCTCTGTGTCACATAATGCACTTCCGTGGACACTTTCACCTTTGGATGTTTGTAGGACGAGAGCCGACCTTAAGAGGAGCCGCACGTGGACCACCCAAGAAGGGGTCGCACGTGGACAAGAGCCTACCTAAAAGGAGCCGCTACAACAGTCTACAAGGATTATTGAAGATAGTTAGGTATAAGATTGTCTTCCATATTCGTGTGCAAGTTGGACACTTCAACAAGTATCTGTGTGCCAACTTGAGGGGGAGTGTTGGAATATATGGAAGTTTGATAAATGGGAAGATAAGAATTAATTGAGATTTGGGGAGATTTGATAATATTAGGAAGCTGATGGGATTTTATTATTAATTAGTATTAGGGCTTAAGTCATGGCTTATGTCATTGATTAGGTCATTGCTTATGTAAGCCCTATGGGCACTTTAGTATTTTTTCACTTCTTAGTTTTGCCTATATAAAGGCTTGTAATGCTTCATTGTAATTATCCCATAATATTCAATACATTCAGTTTTTCTACATATATACACACACGGAGATCTACATATATACACACATATCTATCTATAAGATGAGAGAGGGGGCCTACCTCGATCGAATCGGCGGTGGCTTCTGATGGAGGGAGAGATAGAGAAGGGGTGATGGCTTCCGATGGAGAGAGAGAGATAGAGAGGGGTTGTTGTGACTGGAGGAAGTGAGGGAATTTTTTTTAAGGGAATGACTCATTCTGAATGAGAGAGTGAGAGAATGATTCAATACATATATTATGTTTTCTTGGTTTTCAATAGGTGGTCGGGTCGGGTGATGTCGGGTTTGGGTTATAAAAACCGACATCCGAACCGTAAGCAATCGGGCGTGGCTTGGGAAAACCATGACTCATCCGACCATCCACCAAAACCACTCAAATCCCTTCGGGTCAGTTGGGTTGGGTCGGGTTGGTCGAGTCTCGGCTTGGGATGGCCAGCCCTAATTGAAAACATCATAGACCGCAGTTTCCAACAAATGGCGATTCTTACGTTCTGCAACTTCGTTCTGTTGAGGAGTATTTGTGCAGGAAGTTTGGTGAATCATGCCATGCTAAGAAAAATAGGCTTGAAGGCCACCATAAATATATTCCAATTTCCCCTCCTTTGTCAGAACGGACAATTTTGATTGTAGTACTAAATTGAGTGCATATCATTTTGTGAAAGGTTTTAAAAATAGAGAACACTTCACTTTTGTCTTTCATCAAATACATCCAAGCAGTACGAGAAAAATCGTCAATAAAAGTAACAAACCACTTGTAACCATTCAAAGAAGAAATATGAGAGGGAACCCACACATCAATATGAACTATCTGAAAATAGTACTTATATTCAAACTCAAATTAAAGGTGGCACCATGGTGTTTGCCAAATTCACATGCCTCACAGGAAACATTAGAAACATTGTTATTGTTTATTAAAGAAGGAAACAAATGACTAAGAAGAAAAAATGAAGGATGTCCTAGTCCTGATGTCACAGCCAAGCCTCTGTAGGAAGAGCCTCCCTCAATGAATGATGAGTACTTCTGGTCAGACTTCCACTCTCAGCTTCATTGGGCATCAGATAATAGAGTCCATTTGATTCCTTGCCACTGTCAATCATCTACTTTGTGGAGAGGTCTTGAAAAACATAGTGCGATGGTGGTGGTGGTATGTAGTGGTGTGTCGGTGCAGGTTGGGGATGGGTTGGGTGGTAAGCATAGGTGGTGGTTGATGTGGGGGTGTGTGGTGGTGAGATACCCTAGTTAGGGTGGCTCTAATACCATTTTACACAATATTTCCACCAAGCTTAGAGAGAACAATCGTTCCTCTCTATGAGTTTATTAAATAGTATGAGAAGAGAAAATAAAATATTACAAGGTAGTCCTAATAATACTCAACCATCCTAGACACCCAATAGTAAAATAAAATACTCAACATGTTCATTGATAACATATATTACAAATGCATGCACTTGTCTTCATAAGAGAACTACTAATTAGATAAATGACTGCTTTTATTAAAAAATATATATAGATATATATATATATATAGTAGACAAGGGAAGATATTGAGTCTCTTTTTCGACTGACGGCATGAAGTAAGAAAGAGAAAGTGTTGTGCCGTCATGGTGGAAAGGGCCAGCAAAGGGAGACTAACTCCAATTCATTGTAGAAGGAGAGTGCATCCGTATATATCTATAGAGATAGAGAGAGAGCAAGTGAGAGAGGCATGGATTGTGTAGTGTAAAGTGGTGGTTACAGATCGTTAGGGGTAGTTATCTGTCTGACATCACAATATTCTCAGGTAAATGCACTTGGTGAAAATCGATACAATCTAGAGAGAGAAATTGGCAATATAAGGCGACTAGTTTAAAGGAATCCGTACAGAGTTACCTACATGGTAAAATAGGAATATCTTAGTTCAGGCACAAAAAGTCAACTAAATGTTATGATTATGCTTTATCAATGATTTAGGTGTTGTGCTTGGGCACTAATTGATGTATTTTTAGGATGTTCTCCTTGAGAGTATTTTTTTGGTTTTGGTTTAGTGTCATTAGTGTTTTTGTGTCCTACTGCTCTTTTTCTTTCTGTTTTGATAGGTTAGCATCAACTATTTTATTGGATTTTATACTTCTTGTGTACATGGGTGCACCCCCTTTGGTGCCTTTTGAATACAATTAATTAATACTTGCCTATCTAAGAAAGGAAAATAATCATTGAGGGAGGAGACGCCCCTATTTTCAGTAGTTATTGCACGTGAGGTCGCATATAACTCAGAAGACTGTTGGCTAGCTGAGAGACAATTATGGAGGTGACTCCAGGTGTCGTAGAAGACACTAGAAGATTCTCTCTCTCTCTCTAGAAGCACCAAGAAGGGATTATGTGGTCCGCGGCGCTACAAACCTTCGTGAACACTCAAATTTAGCTATCAAGGCAGTTTCGTATTTTGTAGCACAATTTTACCCAAAACAGAGCATTGTTTGCCAAGCCCTATATTTGTTCAATTGTTCCTCAATTTTTCTCTTGAGTTGAGTAATGATGGCATCAATATATTTTCTCCTTAGCATATCACTAGTTGATGTTACACATGATTACTATTTTCTCTTCTAGTCTCATTTCTCATCATTAGTGTCATCTGATATTGACAGCATTCTAACATGACTTTGTTTGCTTTCATATGTAAAATGACCAGCTATTAATAACTTTGTGGTCGTAGAACTATTTTTTTCTTCTCTATATTTGCCTTTGTTATCTCTTCAAACATGCCCAGCCTAGTCGCCCTTTTCTTGTACTTTTTATTGAAGCCCAAGGTCTATGTAGCACGGAGACGGACACGCGACACGGATACGATACAACACGGAGACGGCGAAACGCCAAATCCCAAAAATATAGGATACGGAGACGGCTAGGACACTTCGAATAAAAAATCATTTTTTAAAATATAATTTAATTTTAAGTTTAAAAAAAAAAAAAACTTAAAATATAATGAAAAATACTTTACAAAAAATACGTGAAAAAATATAATATTGAGATAAAAATAGTGAGTCACTCTTTTAAATTGATGATTTCTTTATGGCTCTTTTAGAAATAATAGAAATTTGGGGTAAAAACTAAAAACATTAGATAAACATAAGTTATGTGGTGTTTTTTTTTTATAAGATAAGTTATGTGGTGGTATTTGCAAAGAAGTAATATAATAGTTGAATTAGTTTTTAATATTGTAAAAACTTATAGGGTGTGTTCGTAATAAAGGCTAAGTGTTTTAATATACATATATCTACCCATTATACTAGGGTTTCCTTAGGTACGTATCCATTATTATACAGCAGCCATAGAAGAGAGAGAGAGAGAGAGAGAGAGAGAGAGAGAGAGAAGCTGAGTCGAAGAAGAAGAAGAAGAAAAATGGAACATACCTCGTCGAAGAAGCCGATTTGAAGAAGAAAAAGAAAACCTGTCTTGTCGGAGCCCTCGCCTTCGCCGGAGCCTTCTCAGTCTCTATCGTCTCTCTGTCTCTATCTTTGACCACTGTGGATTTTTTTTGGTTTAAGAGGCTAGGGTTTTCTATGATTAAGGAGTCATATAGTATCATTTTATTTTCCTATATTTCATTTGGACCCCCCAAGAAACACATATCTTAAAAACACCACCGGGTCTCTCTCCAAAAAAAAAAAAACTGTCACACCGTGTCTTGGAAGTGTCCTGCCGTGTCCGCGGAGTGTCCGAAATTAACATTTAATTTAATTTAATTCGGACACTTGTACAGCCGCGTCCCGTACGTGTCTCCGCGTGTCCGTGTCCGCGGAGTGTCAGAAACGCAAACGGCACCCAAAATGGAGTGTCCATGCTTCATAGCCCAAGGTGCAAAGCCCATGCCTCAATAAAATTACTTAGCAACAGCTTAATTAGCGTCAGACTTAGGCCCATGTTCAGACCCTTATTAGCTTTGAGTTCTTACTGTGGTTTACAATCCTAAGTTCCAACTTCCAAGTATTTCGTTTCTTTTTTTGGTTCGGCAGGTTTTGTGGGCCATTGAAACTGAATCAAACTGTTTATGGGTTTTTCAAACAGCCATTTAGATTTTGCTAAATGGTTCTACTGAATCAAACTGAATCAAACTTCTCTTGGAAAATTGTTGAGTTGTCCAGAACTCAGATGGTATAAAATGCTCTTCCAATCATTCTTCATGTATTAGTGCAAGTAGCCAATAGTTTACTCGTGCATTCATTATCAAATGTCAGGTTTGGTTCTCATTTCAATTGTTGTATGCCTTTCCTTTAAAAGATCAATTTCAATTTAAATGAAAAGTGACTTAAAAATACTATATTTTTGCGTCGTGCAGGAGTTCCATAAAAGTAGAATGGCAAGGTCATCAGTATTTCCTTCTTCTGCGTATAGTCCTCCGGAAGAATCTTTGAACCAAGATATGATTGCTACTGTTGAAAAGACTGTGAAGAAATATACTGACAATCTCATGCGATTTCTAGAGGGAATTAGCTCTCGCCTATCACAGTTGGAATTATATTGCTACAATCTCGATAAATCCATCGGAGAAATGCGCTCTGATTTAGTTGGTGATCATGGAGAGGCTGATTCAAAACTTAAGTCTCTTGAGAAACATATCCAAGAGGTGAGTTACAACTTTAACTTCACTTATTGTTATCCATAGATTGTGAAATAGAAAAGATCATCTCTAACTTTCATCGGTATTAGATAAAAGTTGACCACCAATGTGTGTGTTTATGGGACTGCTGTGACACTGCTATCCTTGGGCTCCATTTGGTTGTGATGGGGAAAATCAGGGCTGGGAAAAATGCTTTCTTTGTTTGGTTAACAAGAAAAACAATGAGGAAAGTAGGAAGGGGAATCGAATAGGGTTAAAACTAATAGTAAAATCCTTTAATATTGTTAGTCACTTTTCCTAAGTTCCTACCATTTTTGAAAAGTTAGTTTCTAATGTTACTTAAGCATGGAGGAAAAACACTATGGAACACACACTAAGGTATTTATTTTTTATCCTTTTTCTTTTCCTTCTCTAAATCCGCAGACATATTTTTTTAGGTAGTGCAAGGGAACAGCCTATGGGTGTGTAGGTCCTGTAGGACTTTAGAGCCTTACCAATCATGCGGTGGAACGTAGTTATATTCGGGTCTATAACTTAGTGTAAATTACACTGACCACCCGTGGACTATGTAATAAACACAGGGACCTCAGTGGTAGTAAAAAATTATACTGTCCTCCCTGTCATAATTGGAACCCTAACAGTGTTTATTGTTGATGCAGAAATATCTATCTGCCCTTGAAGTGAATTATTATTTTTTAATCGTAAAAGTCTTTTAACAAATTTTGAAAAAATATTTTTTGACAGAACCAAGCAGCATGCTTCTCTACCACCATGTTTGAGCGGGGGGTTGTTGAGTAGGTCCTTGAATCATGTTTGGGAGGAAATTCTGTTGAATTCTGTTGAATTGTCCCAAATCTCCCGGTAGAGTCCCCGAATGTGCTTCTTATAAGCCTGGGCAATCTCTCCCCCCCCCCCCCCCCCCCCCCCCCCCCCCCCTACAGGGCGTCATTTGAGGGAGAGTCAGACCCCCTATAGGGCTTTCTGCATGGTTCATGGATTTAGTGAGAGGAGAGAAAAGAAAACTTATGAGGAAAACATTCCTTTGTTTGGCTAATAAGGAAAATAAATTGAGCGATAAATTAAACATTTTGAATGTTGCTAGTCATTTCCTTTTCTTTCTTCTTTATTAGTCTTATTTAAGCATGAAGGAAAATACGAGAGAACTAATTTTCCTTTCCCTTTTCTTTTCCTTCTCTAAATCCACAAACAAAACGGTGTCTTAGGAAATGCTTTTCCCTCTTGTGTTCTTTTCCTTACACGGTTCCCAGTGCCTTGTCGTCCATAATTAACAGCAAGATGACGCATCATGTATCCCTTCAGCTCTGCATGGTTCTTGGATTTTGTAAGGATCAAGGAAAACAGTGAGGAAAATAGCAAGGAAAAGATAATGTTGTGAGAAATAAATTATAAATTGTGGTTTTTTTTTAGACACTTTCCAGTTTCCTCGCTTATTTCTTAATTTAGAACAAAATGTCTGAAACTTCTGAACTTTTAAAGTTATTTGAGCATGGAGAAAAAAACAAAGGAAAATACAAGGGAAATTGTTTTCCTTTCCTTCCACCAACCCACAAACCAAACAGAGCCTTTGTCAATGGTTACTACAATTACGGCGATATTAGAGTCTCAGATCTCTGTTTCTTTTGCACTGCGTATACTGTATTTTGGGTAAAAATTCTGACCAAAAGCTTTTGGCAATTTGGTCGTTAAACTGTAGCATGTTGCAATTAACCTTGCTCATGTCACCATCTGAAGGGAACGTGGTTGCTCCACATTGGTTGGGCATGCATGTTCATCAACTTGATTTTGTTATATGGTTCTCTTTCTATTACAGCCTGGATACTACAGTGGTTTCACATTACTGTGTAGTTTTGAAGCCAGTAACAATTCTACACAAACATTGCCCCATTGCAGGTTCACAGGTCAATGCAGATCCTGAGAGACAAGCAAGAACTTGCTGAAACCCAGAATGAACTAGCCAAACTTCAGCTTGCCCAAAAAGAAACCACTTCTTCAAGTCACTCTCAAAAGAGTGAAGAGAGAGCTTCGCCACAAGCTTCTGATCCCAAAAAGACCGAAAGCACCTCAGACGTGTATAGCCAGCAATTAGCTCTTGCTCTACCCCATCAAATAGCTCCTCAACCTTCGCTCCCCGCCAGACCTTTGGAGAAGCAACAGCAACCACCAGTGGGACCTCTTCCTCCTATCCCGCCTCCGAACATGACCCAACCACAGGCCTATTATTTACCTTCGACCCAGATACCAAATCCACCTGGCCCAACCCCACAATCTCACGGTCAATATTTGCCATCCAATTCTCAATATCAAGCTCCCCAGATGCAAGACTTATCTAGGGTGGCACCACAGCCAACACAACCCCAAGTCAATCAAGCACCACAAATCCAACCATTGCCTCACTATCAGCAGCAGCAGTGGCCACAGCAGTTGCCTCAAGCAATGCAAATGCCATTCTCAGGAATGTCTCAACCGGGTCCAAGCCGCATGGAACCAATGCCATACGGTTATGGTGGGGCTGGTAAACCAGTTCAGCCACAACCTCCGCCTCAGCAGTTCAAGCCCACTTTTGGAATGCAACCGGAAGATGGGTACACCCCTAGTGGGCCCCACCCTACGCATTCACAAGGAAATACATATATTATGTATGAAAGTGATGGAGGAAGAACACATCATTCACCCCAACCTCCTCACTTCCCACAAGGTGGGTATCCTCCGACAAGTCTCCCTCCTCAGAACCCACAGCCAAACGCTAGCAATACTATGGTTCGCCCATCGCATTTCGTGCGTAACCATCCATATAATGATATGATCGAGAAATTGGTGAGCATGGGTTATAGGGGTGATCATGTCCTTGGTTTGATACAAAGGATGGAGGAGAGTGGTCAGCCTGTTGATTTCAATGCAGTGCTTGATAGGTTGAATGGGCGATTCTCTGGTGATGCTCAGAGAGGATGGTCTGAGTAAGCTTTATTCCATTTCCCTAATCTTACATTTTCGATGAGAACTGTTGCGTGTTTTTAGTTGAATCTTATGGTAATAAAGGCTGCCGAAATTTGCACGGTTTTTTTGGGTGCAAACGGTTTATGAGATACAAAATTTTGTATATTTGTGAGCTTATTGCTTCGCATCAGTATTTTTTTTGTTATATGCGCATGTCAAGGAAGCACGGATTCTTCGAAAAGGTTAAAAAAATCGCACTGGATGCGCGCGTCAGTGCAGGTGCAGCAGTGTGAACACTCGATTGCCAGTGCAACACTTGGGTGCTCTTTGGAGACTGGCATTCTTTTGGAATTGTTAAGGGTGCTTTTTGTATATGTGTGTGTGTGTTTTTTCTCCCCTTTATTTTTTAAGTGAGCCTTTTAACATAATTTTAAAAACTTCGGCGTCAATTTAACAATAATTGGAGAGTTGATTACACATGAAAAGGCTAGTGTTGTTAGCCTTTTTCTAAACGGGTTTAATATATGTCATGGGAAAACAACCAGAAATAGAGTATGAAACTACAAATTTCAGACACAGTAACAGTAATGATACATGCACAGAAAACTGCACAGAAATTGTGCACAGAATTGATCTGAGCCACTCATTTCGGTGGTCCCTACACATTTTGGTCTGGGGGCCACCAAAATGAGTGGTCCAGATCAATTCTGTGCACAATTTCTGTGCAGTTTTCTGTGCAAGTATCATTTCTGTTTCACATGTGTTAATTTTGTATATCAAACGGGTAATACTTGGGGCACAACCTTCATATAACTTTCATACAACCTCCCAAAAGATATGTCTATCTCTTTCCTGTGTCACTGTGGGGTCCAGTGACATCACAGGAGAGAGATAGACACATCTTTTGGGGAGGTTGTATAAAAATTGTGTCCCAAATATTACTCATATCAAAATATTCAATGCAATGGTCATTTTACTGATGTGATATCAAGTGGGTCTATTGTCACATATAAAGGGAACCTATTTGAAATACAAAATTTGGAAAGCATAACATTACACTAATTATGAAGTATGATCATTGCATAAATGTCAAAGTTACCAGATTGTATCATCACAAATTTGTGTTGCTAAGGCATACCACTCTCAATATTACTACCGTTAGTGGTGTTCTCTTTTCTCATACAGTCTACATCATCAAATTGAAATAGTATTAGTAATATTTTTAGGCTATCTCTAGTGCCAGAGCAGCAATGGTTAATGTCATAGCATTATATATATATATATATATATTTTAACTCTTAAACTTCAAATAATTGATGTTATAAGTTTACATGATATAAAAATAAGGTACATGTTATATGATATAATTATAGAAAAATCTAACAAGCAATTTTATTAGTATTATGATTAAGGGTAAATATCACTTACCTCCCTTGAGGTTTGGCCTAATAATACTTACCTCCCTCCATGTTTCACGAATAACACTTACCTCCCTTATTTTTGAATTTCACTAACACTGACCTCCCCTCCGTTAACAAGGCATTAAAAAATTAACGGAATGACAAAAATGTCACTTAATAACAATTTAAATTACCAAAACTACCCTCCATCTTCTTCTTCTCAAACCCACATGAATTTTGTAAACCTTGTAATCTCTGCAAAGGTTTAGATATATGTATGTTTATGCACATATAGTGTATATATGCATACGTAGATGGATATCTGTATATACATATATGTATATTTATAGTTCTCCACACAAACCCCCAATTTGACCACAATGGTAGGCACCCACCTTCTCTCCCTCTCTCTAACATTCCTCTCTAAAAAAAAAAAGGGTATTATTTTTACTCAATGTGCATATACTTAATTTGTATATCCACATGATATGTACAGAGAATAAATTCTCTCTCATTCAATATGTATGTGCAAATAGATTGAGAAATCGATGTGGCTATTGGTTTTTAGAGAGAGAAATGTCTCAAGATTTAGGTGCAAAGAATTAAAAACAGGGCACAGTCATGGCTTCGTTCTCTTCACTCTAGGGTCTTTACTGACTAATTAATCACCACTGAACCACCATCAAACCTGCAATTTCAAAAAAGCATCCAAAAAGGCAAAGAGGAATTGAGACCCATAACTACTTTTCTTCGCAAAAAGTTGTAAATGGTTTTGATGAAGGTACTCACGTGATCACATCTCAAGTGAATAGGGGAATCAAAATAATGGACTGACCATTGTAAATTTGTAACTCTAAGAATCAATTGAAAGGCTGCGACATAATTACTCTAAGATTAAGTGTCTTCATGGCATTCAAGTTTGTTTTCTTGTTCATTTTATCAAGAATTGATGCACCGAAATGGATTTTTTGGCCTCTACAGAGAGAATGTTTGGTTGGGGGTTTGAGTAGGGCAAGGAGAGGCGAACTGACGAAAGGGAAGAAACACTTTTCCAAAACGTTGTCGTATTAGCAAGGGTAAAATGATAATTTTACAATGTCCGTTACACCCGTTAGTAGACAATCTCTGACAAGGGAGGATAGTGTTACTCCGAAAATGTGAAGGGAGGTAAGTGTTATTAGGCCAAACCTCAAAGGAGGTAAGTGATATTTACCCTATGATTTGAATTAAATAAATAAATAATAAATTAATGCAAATTATGGTACAATAGGGCAATGCTTGAATGGTATTTTGATACTTCAATAATTTGATACAATTTTCTATTATGACTTGATTGAATGTATGCTATGGTTGGATTGAATATATGTTATTTGTTTTACTAATATGTTATTGTTAAGTTTGATAACATCATATTACTTTGAAAATTCTCAGTGTCTCTTTTATCAATTGATTTTTTTGTGTGGTCTTTAATAATTACTAAAAGTACAAATCAAAAAATCAAAACATTTGTTACTTTACTTATTAACAAATTGAAATTCCCATTCATCTTAAAATAGTAATCCAATTTGAGCGTAACATCTCATGTATTTATATTACTTAAGCATGGTATTACAATACTTAGTTTACAAAACGCAAGTGAACAAGAATCTTAAAATATCTGTGTTCATTTTCAAACATTGAGACATATATGGTATAATAAAGAATGTCAATTTTTAATTTTAGATGACTATTGTTCTTTCTAAAGTATACGACTGTATAAGAACTGCAGTTTAAAAGAAAATATGAGGTGAAAATAAGGAGGTTATGAAAAATAGATTGGCCATGGCAGTCTATGAAAAATGTTGCATTTCAAATTATTAACTTTAGAAATATTTTAACATAGATCCATTGTATAACCATGTTTATGTATCTTGACATATCTTAGTAATTATTATACGTGGGTGCAATGGAAGACTGAAGATATTGGATTATCTAAAAAGTACTCTTGCATCTTTTTGTAGTTTAATAAAAAAATTTACCTACATTGTTTGTTTCATATAATTTTCTAATCATACAGTAGGACAATTAAGTTCACAGCAACACATTATGCTTTTTCTCAACTTCATTAGAAATATGTTGTATGAATTTCACTGTTCAAAAAGTAAATTACATAAAATAACAAACTAAAGAAATGTCATTTTTCTTGTCAAAGAGTCTTAAAATACAATTGGCATTATTTAATATACTTTTACATGTAAAGCACATGCTTCTAAGTTTACATTATACATAAAAGATTTTTCTTAGTTTCTCAACAAAAAAAAACAAAAAAAAAAATGAGATTTATTTTAGGTTGTATTTGGTTGCTACCTTCAACTAGGGTGGTTTTAGTCAAAAATTTTGAACGCAAGTAAACTTATAGATTTAGATAGGCGTTAACTATTTTTTTTTTTTTTGGAAAATGTTGTATTTTAAAATTACTATAATTTTTAGTAGTAGCTTGTCTACTTGTGAATATTGTCCCAGTAAAAGTAAAATAGCACTGACAAATTTGATATTATGAATAAATTACTATAAGCCACACGTACAAAGAACTAACAATAATGAGTAAAAGGATAAAAGTAATTTCATGTGAAACTTTGTCACGACCCATCCTGTTACGGGTAAGAATAGGACATGTGGTACGCCACCAAGGCTCATCGAATTGACTAAAAGTAAACGCAGCGAAAAAACAAACATAAAAAAAAAACTCTTTAAACCAAAGTTCATTTAAAAAAACATTGAACTACGAGTCCTTAAAATTCGTATAAATTTGAAAAGTTAATTATATTTTAAAAAAAGAATATGTTAGTTAATAGGGACACCAAAGGTACACTAAGAACCAATTAGAACCTTTAAAAATTTCCGAAAAGGGTAGCTAAGAGTAACCCATTAGTGGGTAGTTCGACCGGTCGAACTGTCCCGTTCGACCTGGGCAAAAAATGCTTTGCTTGATAGATTTTGCCTAAGTCTCACTCGAATAATACTTCCGTAAGCTCAGATTGATCTTAAGTTTTCTGAAAATGGATTTGAAACGGACTGCACTATTCTGGAAGTTCAATATAAATGATTTCTACCCAGACTCGTCGACTGATCTTGCAAAAATCATAACTTAATTCACAAAACACCTATGAAGGTCTATTTTATGTCAAAAGAAATTTATTTCATTGAAGTTTATAGAAAAAATACTTCCATAAGCCCAGATTCATCTTAAGGTCTCTAAAAACTGAATTGAATCAGACTCTATTATTCTGAAATTTTGATATCATATGACAAATGAAAAATATGCAAAGTGGTCATGCAAAATCACTCAGACATGCTCTTTCAAGCGATTTCTAAACCGTACTTTAGATTTATTATCGAGAAAACAAAGTATGATCATCTTGTACGCATAATTCATTTATAATAGAGATTTGGAAGATTCTAGGATAGTCTTACTTTCTTCATTCTTTCGAAAGATAAACTTAGCTTGATCATCTTGACTTTTGTGCCAGTGTAATCTTATCAAGCTAAGAATTACTTCCAAAAAGAACATCGGTCACATCATCTAGACATCTTCCAAACTTCAACTATAAATAAGCCATGTCCAAGTATATCAACTGTCTTTTTGATAATCTTTTGGAAATAAGCAAGGTTCATCAAAGCAAACCAAATGAAGGTGATTTCATCTTTATTCATCCATGAATTTTGAAATCAAGCCTCAAGGGAGATAATGAGTTCTAAACCCATGGACAAAAGTCTAATTTGCTTTAATGAACAATTCTTAGTTCATTTATTTTATCTTGTGGTAGAAACACTTTTAGTGAAATGAAAAGTCCTTTGGAAAGATCAAAATCAAGAAAGAAGACGTTCAAGATGACTTCTAAGCAAATATGCCTTTCTTGGTAAAGAACACCAAACTAGTTGGTTAAAGGACTTACAATTATCATCTTGGTATGCCCAAAAGAGGAAATAGAAGTACATATACATATAGAGTCATAGAAGGAAATATACATCTTCATCATGGACTCAAAGCAAAAGGCAAAGAATCATGCTTGTTCAAGTATGTGCACGCGTCTTTACTAAGAGAGGAAATAAAACTCAAGAACACCAATCATCTTCAAAGTGAAGGAAAATATGAAAATAGCACCTCTAATCCATCTTTTATCAACAAAATCAACTAGAACTTGGATCTTTGTGAAAGTTGTGTGAGAAATCAAAGAACAAAAAGAAGAACGAAAAGATCCAAGTTCTAGAAATACATATATGCAAAACTAGTAGATTAAAGAGATAGTTTGGAGTTTACCTTTTTGAAGATCTCTCAAAAACTGCAAAGATGTTGGAAGAAAGTTCTTCCTCCTTCAAGTGTTCTTCAAGCTCCAAGTCAAGAGTGCAAAGATGACAATTCATGATTTGATTTCCTAGTTCCAAACTCCGAAACTATTCTTTGTTTTTTAACTTTTTAGGAAACAAGAACTCTTTTCTTTGAAATGTATGAAAGATCTATGAAAAGACAAGAGTTTCAAACTCCTAAACTATTCTTTGTTTTTAACTTTTTAGGAAACAAGAAAATTTTATTTGAAATGTATGAAAGGTCTATGAAAAGACAATAGTTCTCTCAAGTGTTTTCTCTCAATTCTCAAGTACTTTCTCTAGCACTTCTTCATGTATTTTCAAGTATCCAAGAGAGAACCCAAGGGTCCAATTTATAGGTCAAGAATGAAGGATTTTGAGGTTTTTATGCATAGAAGAAGGGTAAAATAGGCAATTCAGGGCCAAAATGAAATTTTTGTGAAGTTTCCTTTTTATAACACATGCAAAATACATGTAGAGAGAGAAACGTCAGGTGGCGGGTCCTATTGAATCCGCCAGCACCTTTTGGGAGCCGCCATTTGGTTTTCCTTTCTCTATGTGTATTTTGTACTCCCCTGTAAAATTTCATAACCATAGCACTCTTGGTTTGTTGTAAAAGTGGTTTTCGGCCTCCGAAACTACTTGTTTTCGTGCCGTTAGGAAGGTGTAAGTTTAAATTTAAATTTGAAAGTATTCTGGGAGAAATTTTCATAAGAATTTAATATCATTTTTGATTTGGAAGTCTCTCAGAATTTTGTGCATTTTCGTGCTCTTTTTCACAATTAGCTCCCTACGCGCGTCGATTTTGAAAGATTTTCTAAAATTGAGTTACTGGACTTCTGGAATTCATGTTTGAAACCTTAATGACCATTTTTCCTATATCATATGCATATTTTGAAAATTAAATTTGAGAAAAACACCAATCTAGGCTCAAAAGGCGTACTTTGGGCTCCAAGAACACTTTTTGGAGTCTGATCTTTCGTTGTGCGGAACCGAGATACCTTCCTCGATGCATTTTTCATCATCAAGATCTTTAAGAAGTTGCTCTTCCTAAATCCTGAGAGTGTGGTCAAAATTGGACATCTGCACAGTTATATGCTGAGTGTGCAATTTTAACAAATGCATATATATAACATTTCATACTTTAAATCATCAAAACACATCAAATAGTCTCTAGGGAGAGAGATACGCATTCATCCAGTAATGAAACCAATGTCGTGGAGCCCAACCACACATCCAAGTGCCCTGGTAGGGCCTTCTCCCAAACCATGCACTGTGCCCTGGCAGGGCCTTCTCCCAAACCATGCACTGTAGTTGTCGCTCCAACAATTCTCAAACATCGAGAAGCTTACCCCCGACATGAAGTTGTATAAACTCCCCTTTGACCCACATAAACACATAGCATGCTCACATAATTACATAGACATGTTTTTCACAAGAATTCACGAGTATAATTAACGAGCCTAATCTAACACATGAATTTTTCCTGGATCACAATATCACATTTGATATTCAAAATATGAAAACTTTCTATAAACATAGATTAGGAATTCATACCTCGAGCAAAGCTCCTATAACTTTTTGAGGATCCCTAGAATGGTGATTCCAAGCTAAATGTCCGATGACAAACGATTCCTACGAGTTTTACATGGTTTTTCCAAAATTTTAATATTAGGTTTTCAGAAAATTATTGTCAAATGTGACCTAACAGTATCAAAACGAAGGTCTTACCTCAAGTAGTTCAATTCGAAAATATAAACGAGGAGAATTTTTTATGTACGAACGGCCGTCGTTTGGCGTCGCAAAGTCAAGAGATAAAAATTCCCCTTTTCTCTCTCCTCTTTAGATAGAACTTGTTTTGAAAAAATATCTCACCACCTCCATTCACATAGTGTATAGATCTCAACTGCAATGTAATTCATTCTTATTTCCTACCCTACTTGTCTACTATCCTTTAGTATATTAGTCCAGGTAGATCCACTACCATTTACATAGTTATACGACTCCATAAGTCTCTGGTGTTTCACTTTCACCTTTACACAGGCCCATACCAACCACACTCATATTTCTCAACTCTTACTGAATTCCTGACAACCCTTTTCATTACGCGTATACTCTTCGTATAACATCTCAAGGCACCATACCTTATTCAACAAATTAATATTTCATAACTCTAGTCAACCTAACTTAACTCCAATTCAGACTCTCTAATCCTCTATTTTTGCTATCCGGATCTTAAATCCACTATTCCCGAGAAACCTATTGCTCAAGTATTCATACTATTCCCGTAAACCATCTGAAGATAATCCGAAGATACTCTTCCCTTAAAGTACTATAGTCTCATTGTATTTGATTATAACCTCCTTATCAACTTAATTCCTATTCACATACCTTTCGTGACAATACTCAGGGTCACCCTATTCTCACTCTGGTTACTAATATCAACTGATTCATAACTATTGTCTTTCAAGTGCTTCACACTTTATGGATCTCATCAAGTTCCTGATCGTTCAAAACTTCAAATCATTCATTACCTCAAGTTATTCCAATACTTAGACCAGAATAAAGTTCCCTTTGTAACACTACTCAACTCAGCTCCTTTAATGGCGCTATCTCCAACTCACCAAGTCCAGGTGTACAACATTTCACCCACTCCTTACTTTCGAATTTCTAAGTTAACAATCTGCTCACATAGAACTTATTCATTCGACAAACACCGTTGCATCCTAAGCGTTAAGCATACCATATCATTTCACGATACCCGACTTCCAAAGTTTACTTGATACCTTATCACAAGTATCTATTACCACTTTTCTTACTCAAATAAAAGTTATATTTTAAAACATTTTAAACAATTTAAAATTTTCTTGGGATGAAACACGACATTCCAAAACCCTCCATCCTCGTTCGAATCCAGGACAACTGAGATAGCATTTCATTGTATCCCCCATTGTCCTCTAACCGCTTTACATTCCTACCATCATATCCGATAATGTACTCAACGTACTACCAAATCTTAATCCCACTCTTACCGTTTCTGTTTATTTATCATCAAAGCTTCATCTTCCCAATTTATATTTTTACCTCTCTAACTTGACTTACCTAAAGTCTCTTTACTCTTCTATCCATTTCCATAACCACTTTTGTTCAATATCGTAATATTTCTCGTACTCCAACTTCTCGTTGACAACAACTCGCTTCAAACATTCAACGATGTTTTAAAAACATTAAAAGATTTTCATTTTATTTTGAAATACGTTTAAATTCAGGTTTAAGGTTATCCGTACTACTACTCTCTATAATAACAACCTTCTCTACAGGATTCCCTATCAAGATCCTCTTATCTCTATGATAGCCAAATATCAACTTGATTCCTCTGAATCTCTTATCACGTTCAATCAATCACACTTATCTTTTACTTCCAGTCTCATATTCTTACTTCCTTTATTCTATTTCCTTTGACAAACCACCTCAAAACATCAAGGAAATCTTATTACTATTCATTTCCATCCATTTATCTTCCATCAAGAAATTCTATAATTTATTTTTCTTCGACCTATGTCATCCTTCAATCCTTATCATTACCTTCACGAGTGTATGACCAACCAGTCTAAACACTACTCCAGGGTAACTATGCTTCTACCTACTGTAGCTTCAAGCTATTCAAGCATCTTCTATCATTTCCACTCTTGACCGCTCGTCTTAGGTCAATCTTCTAATCCCAACATTTTCACTCACACAATCGATCAAGTAGCACTCGCTACTAATCTTCTTACCACGTCTAAATCCACTATGATACCACGACCACTAGAAGCCAGGTTCAGTTAAGAGATTCCTTAGCAACCATGATACTCACAATCTGTTGAGATATTCCTCAACCCCTAATATATACCGTAAGATAGGTTTAGAGATTCCTCAACCATCCAATCATCCCAATACCATACAATAAGTTGAAAGATTCTTCAACTATCAGACATACACCACAAGAGAAAAATCATAAGATAACCCGTACAATCATACCATTAGTTAACACCATAAGATAAGGCGAGAGATTCCTCACCTATCCCATACACGAGCAATACATATGCTGCTAAACTATCTTTCTATCATAACACATAACTGTACATCTCTATTCTCTCACGTTCCGACGTTTAACTCATGCCCGAAACAAAATACTTACCCAATTCAATCCCAATACTCGACTACGAACAATCATTTGTCGCCCTCCATGTAAACCCCAATGAAATCTCCTCTACTGTTCATTACTCGAACTTTGTTCTCAGTTAAAACCCTCAAAGAGCACTCATTACTATCGCTTCAAACATTTACCAATTTGATCAAAAATCACTTTGTTTTTGTTTACAAATTCAACAGTTCATTACTACCAAGATGTCATCTATCCCCCGTGTCGCCACATAAGGTTTATGACAACGCATGGTAAACCTCATCTCATCACACAGCTCTACATCCATATGATTTCAACGATTCATTAATATAATATATATGACAATGTATATCACGGCATGCTATACAATATGCATGCGAATCATTATGATATGCCATTCATTTGAAGTATCACGTTGTGATATGCACTCACATGCCATGTCAATTATATATATACATCTCTAAGTGTGATCTCACACCGTATCATCTCATGATGTCGTCTCTCGTCCCCCAAAGTTATATACTTAAACGTACAACGTATTATTATAACTTCTTATATAACCTATTGCTCTGATACCAATAAATGTCACGACTCATCCCGCTACGTGCGACAATAGGATATGTGGCATGTCACCAAGGCTCATCCAATTCACTAAAAGCAAATGCATCAGAAAAGAAACACAAAGAAACTCTTTAAACCAAAGTTCATTTAAAAAAAATATTGAACTACGAGTTCATAAAATCCGTATAAGTTTAAAAAGGTAATTATATTTCAAAACAAGAATACATTAGTTAATAGGGACCCCAAAGGTACCCTAAGAACCAATTAGAATCTTTAAATTTTTTTTCGAAAAGGGTAGCTAAGAGTAACCCATCAGTGGGTAGTTCAACTGATCGAACTGTCCCATTCGACCAGTCGAATAGGACCTGGGTAGAATCCTTCTTTGCTTAATGGATTTTGCCTAAGTCTCACTCGACCAATTTGAATCAACACTTCTACAACTTATATAAAACATTGTAAAACATTCCCATGATACGAATGTCACGTCCCGGAGAAGCAAAATAGAAAAAACAAGTTCTTTTTTGGTCCCATAGGTTCGTGACTAGTGAATTACCGCATTGTCATCTACTCAAACCAATTAACACAACGATAGGGAGGATGCTATTCATAGAACATCTTATTAACATAATCAGAGGCTACAAATAGAAATATAAGAGGTTTGGAAGAAACATATGCCCAAGTACCAATTATAAAAGTCTACTATATCTATTACAATAGCTGGCTTATAGTCTGAAGCCTACAATAAATATTAACAGAAGACAACAGATATACAAACTAACTATTACAAAGCAACATGTCTTTGTCTTCAAGCTTTAAGCTTCATGTCTGATGGAACATCAGTCTTACATCCTCAAGACCTGCAAAGCTCTAGACATTGGAATGTCCAGGGCATAAACGCCATCAACTTTGAATACAAAGCTGAGTGAGTACATCAACCACACTTCTCACCATTATAGTTCAGCATCTTAAAATGCGGCTAATCTCTTATCAGTGACATCACTCACGGACATAGCAGAGGTCTTATTAAACTATGCATTTAATTAATGATAACAGAAAACATGTTAAGTAACGACAAAGATAAAGATCATGGTATAACATCTCATCATGCTTCTCAATGTCTAGTATTATCACATCCATGCATGCAACCCATGCATCCCTCTCATGCATCTATCCTTACATTGGGATGCTAAATCCACGACTGAACAATCGTCTTACTAACCATTCTCATATTCATATCCATTTTCGTATCCATTCGCCGATGCCACAATACCATTCTGTATCCATACGTCGATACCATAGTACCATTTTGTATCCATACGTCGATACCATAATACCATTATGTATCTATTTGTCGATACAACATAATGTAGCCAGCAGGCCACACCAGTCGCTTACCCGATGGTGTCCTACGACACACGGTCCAATCTATATCCATGCGTTGATAAAATAATACAAATATGTATCTATACATCAATACAATAATACCAATCTGATATCCATACATCGATACCAAATAATATAGCTAGCAGGTCACACCGGTCACTTACCCGGTGGTGTCCTATGCGACACGATCTAATCTGTATCCAGACGTCGATACAATAATACAAATCTGTATCCATACATCGATACAATAACATAAATCTAGTATCCATACATCGATACCACATAAGATAGCCAATAGGTCACACCGGTCGCTTACCCGATGGTGTCCTACGCCACACGATCCCTTGATAGGTTACGAATCGTCTACACGATACGTCCTATCTGTAAACGATAGAAGCGGCATATCGGACGTCTTATATGATGTGTATATCCTCAATAGTCGTCCACGCGATGAGTATACATTAGGGCACTAGCCGGACGTAATCGTCAACGGTACATTAGATGTCTTCAATAGTGCATACGCATCATACGCATCAATGGACGTCTTCAACAGTAAGAGGCGCACTAGGAACTCTAAACATCCCACATCCACCTGACTCGTCAGCCGTTGATCCCACGGATCCATAGTACAGATATCACATTATTCCACATTGAGGCACAGTTCCCGATTCTCATCATATTCTCTTATCTCTTCATAATACTATCCCATGCAAGCTGACCACATATTGTGCAATGCTCATGCTCTATATAACCAGACTACCACATGCTCTGTATTCAATATATATCCAGTTATTAACATGATGGCGTGTTCTATCTACTATACAATTTAATAGTATCAACATATGGAATTATGGTACAACATTTAACTACCTAAATAGTTCACATTACAATCAACAGGAAATAATCATGTTCTGTAAGGTTCGATCGATTGAACTCTTTTCGATCGATTGAGGAAAAGTAGTTTCGATCGATCGAAGTCCCCTCGATCGATTGAGGAAACAGCAAGTTCGATCGATTGAGAATCATCTTCCACCCAGAAACTAGGTAGAGATGAACTGGTGTCTCGGGGTCACAATGTACACATTCAAAACATACAGAAATCATCCTAGAATCCTCTCCTTGAGTGAGTTAATGAACTCACCTCTCTCCGGCGGTCCGGTGACGGCGTTCCCATGCTTGACGGCGGTAGCAGCTTTAGTGAAGGCGAGCTTCCTCTCTTTCCTCTCTGTCTTCTCTGTCTCTCTTTATTTCTTTCTTCGTTCTTCTTCTTTCGCTCTTTTTCTTGCTCTCCTTCTCTCTCTGCTCCACCTGAAAGGGTGTGTATATATATACACCACATATACACATACATAGTTATATATATAGAGAACACACACACACACACACACACACACATACACCAACTCTCTCTCTCTCTCTAACCTCCCTGAACTGCCCAAACACCTCCACATACACACGAGACACACATATATAGGCAAGAGAGAGGGACATGTGGTAAACATGTAAGATAAGAATAATAACACTTTCGATCGATTGAAGTGAGTTTGATCGATCAAGAACAGGTCAGTCAAGGTTCGATTGATTGAAAGGAGTTCAATCACTTAAGAAAGGGGAGTTCAATCACTTAAGAATGGGTACACGTCACAGAATCAGGTTGGCAGAGTTTTGATCTATTGAAATGAGTTCAATCGATTGAGAAAGCACAAGTTCGATCGCTAAAGAAGACTTCGATCGATTGAGAAAGAAAAAAGGTCAATCGATTGGGAAGAGTTCGATCGATCGAGAATGGCTTTACACCAAGGGTTCACACAAGCATACAAGGTCTTATTTTATATAACCATGTATATGGAAATACAGGGTATTACATTATCCACCACTTATCAAAAGATTTCATCCTCGAAATCTGAAGCAGTAGCCCTAAAAACAAAAAGAATTCTATCTTAGAAGACATACTCTAAAATGCTCAAGTTCTCATTTTACATAAACGATCACATCAACGGCCAACTAGTTAATTTCTAAACACACGATATAAAGATATCAACGATGTATGAATACTAGGGTGAGAGCTACCAATCTCAGAGTTTAACCATAAGAAATTCATATGTCGAACTTTGGGAAAAGAATCCTAGGTAGCACTATCTAATCATCTCACAAATCTGAAATGGCTAGTCTCCAAAATAGAAGGTTCCTTCCTCAGGTCAAACTCTATGGTGTGAGGGTTATACCGACTAAGTGTTCTAATATCATCTAAGTCATCGTAAAACGTTACCGTCTACTCCCATCTTCAAAGATGCTTCATACTATGCTGACGATGTCTCTACTGCATCATCAGTTCACTGTCTCCTATACCTGGACTCCTTGTTATGATCATCATCGTCCTCAGTCGGTCTCTTGTTGTACACGATGTCCTGCAACATTCTTGTTAACTCCCGTGTTATTGTCGTCCTTCAGTATGTTGACTTGAAGCATTGTAACTCTGACATCCTAGTTGATGATTTAAACTTCCTCATGTGTCTCCAAATTCCCACGTACTATTGATATAATCGTCCCTCGAGGTCGTACCATCCATTAAATACTCGTTCTGCTTCTACATACTAATTAATTAAACAGGTTAAGTAGGGGTATATACAGATTTCATGAGTCGATCTACTGTATAACATCTTGTCTGGATGAAAGCAACAAGCAATCGATGTTGAAAAGAGATCTTCTGTGGTACTCTTTGTAATTCTGGTGTCGTCTCTGAGTCACTCGTATCTTTTCTTGTAAAATTACAATCTTCTAGTTCATCCACTCTGTCAAGGCCGTGTATTAAGAAAATTAAGATTCTTCATATGCAGTCTTTATCCAACTTACCAATGGTTGGCGTAGTCTTTCGTGTAGGGAGGCAATGATGTCATATAAGGATGCAATGATGTCTTATGGGGATGCAATGATGTCTTATGGGGATGCAAAAGAAGTTATATGGGGATGCAATTGTTGTTATACAGGGATACAAATGATGTAATATCCATTCTTGGATAACTACTTGATGTTGTCAATATCAAGATATAAAAAGTATGCTTAACTTATGCTTTACTTTCAAAAGATTTGCAGTGTGGAAGTAAAGGTCGAACCCACAGAGATTGATTACTACAGCTCTTAATTTTAAAACCTAAGTCTAATTAATTAGGAAAAACGGATTTGAATTGGATTTAATTAAACTAATAACTATAAAAGTAAATCTAAACTATGAAAGCAATTAAAAGTGTTTTTAATGAATATGTAAAGGGAACCTAGGATTGCAATTCCACCACTAGTTTCATAATAGGAATATTTATGAATTACTTTAGCTTATTACGTTGGATGAATATGGGGAATTGTAACTACAAGCCCAATTCCTCCGACAAGAAGATAATCATGGTTCAAGCACCAACATAATCCATCTTCGGTTAGCACGAATTATCCCACACTAAACTAGGGTTGCGATCTAATCCGTCTAACCTAGGCATGGACTATTCGGATACTTGATAGCACGAATCAATAAAGCACCATCACATGTAAACAATCTAAACAAGCACAACAAGCATAGATCGTTGAGCACATCACAGTCAAAATAGATCTAAGACAAGAATAAATTCTGAAAGTAATGATTTTAATCAATAAAAGCACGATTTATTTATAAAAATCCTCGAAACATGTGACTATCATCCATACATAATAAAACTAAAATAAAAACATAAATAAAACCCTATTACTCGTCTAGGGCTTCATTGAAACCCTAGATCTAAGATCTAGCTGTCCATGGAAGTGATAGATAGCAAGAGGTTGATGGAGGAGGCCATGGAAATCCTTGGTCTTCTTCTTCTTCTCCTTGCTTCCCTCCCTTCAATGGCTGAAAGTATGTATGTATATGTGTGTATAATAGTTGCTAACCCTTAATTTGAAGTAAAATAAGGTATATATAGATTACAACAAGTTTTTGGAAGCCTTTCTAACTCGAGACGAACTGAAACTGATATAATTTACCATCTGGACGCAGTTAGGACATCTCGTTTGCACAGGAGTCTTCAGAATACTGAAATACGCAACTTTGCTTTTTACACATATCGCGCGAGCGGGTCGCGCGAGCGCGACAATTGGGCCTTCGCGCGCGCGGATCGCGCGAGCGATTTCTGGTTTTTCGCGGGTCGCGCGCGCGACTTGGCTTTTTCAGCTTCTTTTCTTCTGCTTTTTCACCCTGTTTAGCCTGATATACTTGATTTCTTCCAAAACCTGTCAGAAAATAGAAAACGAAGTAAAAATATACAAAAATAGGATAAAAAGGTACTAACAACTGTGAATTACGGCGTATAATTAGGATTTGTTCTCTCCCGATCACTACTGTCGATCAGTGTCAAACGAATTGTTCAGGTATCTACAATTTATTGTATAGGCTCAAAATTATAGGGTGAGCTGATTAGTCTAATCCTCTTACTAATCAAATTAAATAATGCCAAACTTCCTGCAATATTGGGATCATATGTTATACAAAATGTAGGTGCCGAGTGTTGTACCTTCTATCTATCATCCTTGTCTAAGTTGAGATCGATTATTTGTTCGGTGAGTCTACCCTCTTGGTACTTGTTGTGACGGAACAGTGTGTTGCATCTTTAGTTCTGGACAAAACTTACAGACAGGACCGACTTTACTACAGTTGAAGCACTGTACTCTCCATCCATTAGATTTTCATGATGCTTTGCATTCTTGGGAATGGTGTCCTGGTACTCCACAATTGTAGCAGATATCTCATTCTCTGTGCTGTGTTAGAGTCACCACTAGTTTTGATTCTTTCTCATCGTTCCCCAATCTCTTATGCTTCTGGTGGTTTCCCATGTAACTTATCTCTGTGTTTCCTTGTTAAACTTGATTAGCTGCCAACACAACCTGACTGTCCCTTCCTCTCTGATCTTCTACGAGAAACTGGTCGTTTTCTGGAAATGTTTTATTAAACTATGGTCCTTGGCTACTCTGAGTATCGTCTTCTAGTTTCGTTACCATTTCTACCAGGGCTTCAAAAGATTGGTTTAAATGTCCTATATTCATATGACGAATATGCGGAACTAATCCCTGATGATATCTTTTGATCTTCCTTCTTGGTGTATTGATCATATGCGGTGCAAATCATGATAGTCTCTCAAATTGAGTTGTATATTCTGGTACTGTCAAACTATCCTGGACTACTTGCATGAACTCCATTTCCCTTTTGTTCTTCTCAGATTCTGGGAAGTACTTCTCTAGAAATCGAGTCTTGCATGATTCCCAAGTCATCCTTCCTACAACTTCTTCACCTATTGTATCTTTCACTGCGTCCCACCAATCCGCTACTGAGAATGTTAGTTGAAATACAGCCAAATATCTTTTCTCAGTGTCAGTACATTCGAGTGTCTCAAATATCAATTCTATCTGGCAGATCCATTGCTCAGCTTGTCATGCTCCTGTCAATCCTGTAAAGGTTCCTAGTTGAAGAGCATGAAATTATGTTACCAACTTGACTCTCATTTAACTTACTGGTGCTCCATTGTCGATGACACGATCTGCACGATTGATAACTTGTTCCATGTGATGGATGAAAACTCCAACCATTGTTGTGGGATCTATCTCAGGAGGTACTACATCAGGTACTCCATTCTGTTGGCCCTGGTTCCCTCGAGTTGTTCTAACCATAACGAGTACTGGTAGTGTTCGGTGTTGCTACCTACAAATGAAAATCTATTCGGTCAGTCACATTCTATCTTACAGCTTAGACAAGAACAAGTAGTAACAAATACATAGTACCAGTATATAATACGATTGCATCAAGCAATACGAATACCTCACATAAATAATATGTTAACCACAGAGGTCAGTCTACCTACTAGGTACTCTCAAAGGGAGCTATGATCATAACAAAGGTTACGAAACAATAGGTTCTAAGCGTAATGTCAAATCCAAACATTCTATTTCTATTCTCAGGCTAGACTACAAGTACTGCTCAACTAACATGTGACTCAAGGTAACAAGATAATCTTATCCTTAACCTCTTTCTATTTATATGTTATACTGATTGTTCCGAGATCGCTCAGGAATTCGTCAGTGTCTAAAATCCAACGGTTCTATATTTATGATCTCCATAACCAAACTAACTCTCGATGCCTTGTTCTCCGTGAACTCTGCTACCAACAGTTTTAACAATTTCTTATCGCCTCCAGCAATTACTACCTTCTAACGAAACATCCTCAGAAGGGTTCCTCTAACTTCTCGTCTATGTGATAAGATAAAAGTTCTATCTCATCTCAACTAATCCTTATGCTATTAATATTAACTTAGAACTTGGGTTCTAATCACAAAAGACAAGCGGTTCGCAACTAAAACCTACGCTTTAATACCAAAAATCCTGTCATGCCCCGGAGAAGCAGAAATAAAGAAAACAAGTTCCTTTTTGGTCCCGTAAGTTCGTGACTGGTGAATAACCGCGTTGTCATCTACTCAAACCAATAAACACAACGATCGGGAGGATGCTATTCATAGAACATATCTTATTAACATAATCAAAATGCTAATTTTTCAAGAAAACTGTTTGAGAAATTTTGTAAGGTGTTTAAAATGCTGTGAGTATGAAAATGTTTTTCCAGAAAAATGTTTAAGAAATTTCATAAAATATGTTTGAGATTTTCATAAACAAAGTTTTGAGAAAATTAACAAACTATTACCTTGATAAATTTGATAAATCAACCAAACATGGCCAAACAAAACTCAAAAAAACAATATACGCATGTTTATATGTGTGTGGGTATATAAAACACGTGTCTATATATGTGTGGTATGCAAATTTTTTGAGAAAAAAATAGATGGCTATAATGAAAATAACTAAAAATTCGTCATTAGAGATTAAAGTTTCAAGTTTTAAGTCTCAATTCTACCTACATCTCTCTCTATTTTATACACACACACACATACACACACACACACATACGCGCGTGCGCACGAGTATGTGATATTGTATAGATAATAGTATTCTGAGGAAGAAAGTAGTTATATATGTGCATATATATAAGAGTATTTTAATTGGCAATAAAATTAAATTTGGCTTACCAAATAAAAATAGTGATTTAAGGGATATGTCTCTTATTTTTTTGACCAATCAAGGGTATATTAGTCATGAAAAAAATTCTAAAAACCTAAATGAGGGATTTGGAACACATAAAGAATGCAAATGAGAGACCTCTTAATTATTCTAAAGTATTTTGCAAGGGCTTTTACCATTAAATATGAGAATGAGGGATTTTCTGGTAAAAATATCAATATAGATGTAACCATTCTATCAATGGCGTGGTGTCACTAACCAATAACGCTCTCTATATATCCATCTGACCCCCTATTTTCAGGGAAACTATCCCTCCATATAAGCACAACTTCAAAGTATGTGGAGGGGATAAATGACTTGGTATCCCCATTTTATTCAATATTTACTCACTTCACATGACACTTATGGTGAGTCTTGATTGAATATATTCTAAATACAAATTTCTGCAAAAAAAAAAAAATAATAATAAATAAATAAATTACAAAATTCCCAATTAGAGTTGTATAAAGAGTAATGTTTTTCCAAATTTTTATCCCAAAAATACTTCTCAAATGATGTGATAGTGGAGCCAGGTCTAATACATTGGGACCAATTGAATTTTGATTGGAAGTTATTTACCTAGCCCAACTGTCATATTATTTGGGAAACATTTTTTGGATAGAAATTTGGGATGCGTAATGCACTAATGCTATTAAAGCAAAATGTGTCGCTAAAAAGATTAGCGACACTTTTTAAACTTTTAGCGACACTTTTTGCTCTGGCATTAGCTATTGTTGCTCTGACAATTATAGAGGTAGCCATTTGGGAAACATAGATTACTCTTGTATAAAATACGAGTAATGCTATGCTTCGCAAATTCAAATCTCAAATCTCAATCCCGAATGATGTGGCACCAATCAAAATCCAGTGGACCCATTGACCACTGTGGGGTCTACTTCAACATCCTCTAATCAAAATTCAGTGGACCCACTGTCATATCATTTGAGAAAGGGATTTAGGGTTTGGATTTGGGAAATCATTACTCATTAAATACAAGGCACGACGATGAAATAATGTGTGTGCATATACATATCAATCTCACTTAAGAATTGTCTCCATGTGATAATCTATGAAGCATGGACACGGATGCGCCGATACGACATGACAAATCCTAAAAAATGATGACACAATACAGCGGGGATACACAACTTTTTTTTTTTATGAAAAAAATAGTTAATTTTAAGTTCATTTATTATGTTTTCAGAAATGTTATTCAAATATTATCTATAGGATCTTCACTTCACATTTTTCGAACGTTGTTGTTTAATATTAACAAAATGAAGAGAGAGAGACGGTCAAAGAAGATCAAGAGACATGAGATCGGACAAAGAGGGTCTTAAGAGAGTAATATCGGGAGAACGTGAGGAGATAAGTGATGTAATGCTTGACAAAATTAACTCCTCTTAGGTTTTGAACATGTAAAAAAACTAAAAAAATGCAACTTTTTGGTCAAAAAAAGAGTTTTCCTCCATGTTCCTTGAAGTATCCTGCTGTGTGGCCAGGGACGGATTTAAAAAAAAACGAAGAAGGGGGGGGGGGGGGGGGGGGGGGGGGGAGGGGCTTGGAATTGCAGACTAGGAAAATTTCTTACGTAGGAAAAGCGATAAGAAGTTAATTTAAGCCATTGCTCAAACTTATACTAATATCAGGCTTGTAGGGAGGGGGTTTATAAATTTTTGGGGGGGGGGGTTATTTTTTTATATGGCAACACTACAATTTAAAAAAAATTCAATAATGATAAACACACTCTCTCAACTACACCCTCAACCACATTCAGCAGAATCTGTCCCTTGATTTTAGTGGATCCTATGTGGAATTCATGTGGAAGCCACCAAAATTAAGAACAGTCAATGATCAAGATGTGATGAACGTGGCTAAGGGTGTTAATAAGAGTGTGTGTATCATTACTCTAAAAAATTTGGGGGCTCAAGTCCCACCTTGCTCTTCTATGAATATAGGACACGAATACAGAGCATTTTTAAAGTATTGGTGCTTCCAAGGTGACAAAATATCATGTTATGACTTTTAACTAGACAAGAGACTATTTTGTGTCGGCAACGTGAGGACAAAATGCCCCCTCCAAGTGTCAATTTTAATGGATAAGATTTGCTAAAACAGAATTAAGAAAACTCCCAATTAAAAGAATAAAATCTTCAAGAAACTTCTATTTTGAAAGTGCCAATTACTACTTCAAGAAAGGACCCACTTGATACTTACAATAGGTCTGCAAGTGGGAAAATTGCCAGCTAACATATAAAATTTTATACCACTTGTGCACACGTTGTGTTCTTAGCCCAAAAAAGAAAAAAAAAAAGTGTGTACACTTGTTGTGTATGTATTTTCTGAATTTTTTTATCCGGCCCATCAAATAGGCGGGCATATTTCCCTTTCAATTTATTTTTTAAATTTATCAATTTTTTGAAATCGTAATTTAGGTCTCGCATGGTAACGTTGTGATTTTTGATTTTCAATTTTTGTTTCTATTTTTTGTATTGGGAATTAACGGTGATCAATTCAAAAAATGAAATCAAAAACTGAAAACTAAAAACCACAACGTTACCATGCGAGCCTTTAACTTGCGACTTTATCAACATATTTTTAGGTGAAGTCGTAATTCCAAAATGCGACTTTTTTAAGTTGCAAATCCTTTTTCTTTCCTCCTTCTTCCACCCTGTTCACCTTCCTCCTCCTCCTCTCTCTCTCTCATACGCGCACGTGCACACACACATTATACACATTACAAGAAAACCAAATTAATGTTTTTCTTTTTTAGAATACTAGGGCTCTTATTGGTTTGTAGATCTAATGAGGGAAGAAGAGGGAAACAAAAACTACAGGAAAAACTATTTCTTTAGGCTCTATTTTGTTTGCGGATTTACTGAAAGAAGAAAAAGGAAAATGGTAAGGGAAATTATTTTTCTAGTGTTTATCGTTGTCTTTTCCTCCGATCACTTGAAAAATATTAATTTATTTTTTTGACACATTTTCTTTTCATTCTTAATTTTCTCACCGTTTTCCTCATTAATCAAAAGAAGTGTTTTCCTTTACGTTTTTTTATCTTTTTCCTCACTAAATCCATGAACCAAACTAGGTCTTAGTATTTTCCCTAGTGTCTTATCTCATGCTTAAATAACCTTAGAAAGTATAATGTTTAAGAAAATGTAATAGTAAATCAAGGAATGAGCAAGGAAATTGACTCACAAAATTCAAAAAATTACATTTTACGTTTAGTCTATTTTTTTTCTTCCTATTTTCCTGAGCATTTTCCTAATGAACCAACAAAGAAGAGAGTTTTCCTTTGTGTTTTATTTTCTTTTCCCTCATGAAATCCATTAACCAAACAGGCATAGGGAGAGCAAGGAGGAAAATAAGAAGGAAAAGAAGATACTGTGAGAAATAAATTAAACCTTTGAACTTGTGAGCCACTTCACTCCCTTTTTTTGTTAGGCTACAATAATTTTTGAAAAAGGGAAACCAAACAAAGCCCTGGTTAACCAAATTATCCAACGGAAAAGCAACATTTCAAAACCACTGGGAGGATAGTCAACAAAATTGATATTTGCTTTTTGGATTAATTGTAAGAACACTTTGAGCTCCAAAAACACGTTTTGGATGAAGTAGATCTAAAAGTGCTTTAGTCCAAATATGATGCAGGAAGAAGATTTCTAAAGTACTCTAGTGTTGGTCATGTACTTGATCACATTTGTTGGAATCTAATTTATATATGTATGTGTTTGTCGTACCATGGACATCCATCCAGGCCCTAGGGACCTTTCCGTGTTGACCTCATAGAAGACACACCGCTCCTCGAGGATCTGGGAGAGGGACGATATACTTTCCCTTCATTAATTTTGATTGGAGGATATATATTGAGGTGGTGTGACTATCACATAATTTTTTTGGAGGAAAAAGTGGAATGGTATTACTTAACTAGGAGATAACTCCTTAGCCACAATGTCTTAACAAAAATTGAGAAAAAAAATCAATCAAAACAGACTTAGCTAAATGAGAATTGACATGCCTATCAACGCAGTGAGCAGCCATGGCATGCCTATCAAGGCAGTGAGTAGCCATGTTACCATCCCTGCGCACAAAGCAACACTTGAATGAAGAGAAAAAAAAAACAACTTCGTCCACATCGATAACGTGCTTGTACTGCCCAAAATGAGGACATTCCGAGTTTAGCTCGTTCACCACTAAAAGCGCATCCAACTCCACCACCACCTGCAACTCCTGTCCAAGACCAGACAACTTCCACTGTTGTGGGTCTTACTACCACATGTAGTTAGAAAGCATTGATGATGCAAATTTGGGAAGAATTACATTACTCAGCTATCATGAAAGACAGTAATTTCCTAAATTTTTATCCCAAAAGTGCTTCCCAAAAGATGTGGTAGTAGGACCAGTTGAATTTTGATTGGAAGTTGTTTACCTGACCTCAGTACCACATCATTTGGGAAGCACTTTTGGGATAGAAATTTGGGCAAAGCTTCCCAAATTTCTATCCCAAAAGTGCTTCCCAAATGATGTGGTAGTGAGGCTAGGTATGCTTTATAAATTTCTACTCCAAAAGTGCTTCCCAAATGATATGACAGTGATGTCAGGTCTAATATAATGAGATCAGTTAAATTTTGATTAAAAATTATTCACCTGACCCCAATACCATATCATTTAAGAAACAATTCTCAGATAGTGCATTACTCAAGAAAAAACCCCATACAAGGGAATTTAGGAAGGGCCCACAATTTAGGGAGGGCACATGATTGGCGCTCACACGTTAGTTTACAATTTAGGGTGGACACATGACATGCAATAAATTAATAAATCGTGCCGACATCATTCCGTAACGCATGCGTAATTTAACGGATTATATCACAAACCACTGAAACCAGATCTCGAATCTGAATGTATGCTTATCTTCTCTTTGACGTTGACATTTTCGTAATTACATCACAACTCAAGTGGCATTTTCTTTAACCAACTTAAGAACCCCACCCCCACTCTCTTCGACCTTAAGACAGTGGTTTGGATTTGATCATACCACCCAAACTTTTGATCTCAATATATTGTGATTTGGTAGCACTACTACCATATTGAAAGTTCTAAAAACCACTTTGACTTTAAAATTGAAGTGATTTTCAAAATTATTACACGTTTTGGGATCGGTAAGAGTATCTCCAATCATGTTAGTGTGTAAGAGAAACTATGGTAGTTACCATATAGGTTGCTTGCAATTTTGTAGTTGGTAGAAAAAATTAGGATAGTATATGGTAGGAGAACCTATGTTTACCATTCCGCAAATTTTTCTCACCCTGCAGTCAAACGACAATGGCTTTACCGTTCCCAATCCAAACAATAGAGTGTTTGCCGTCCAAATCCAAACAGTAATGGCTTAGTCGTCTCCAATCCAATCTGCAAGTGAATGAATATAAAAATAATGGGTGCTGGCCGACAATGGCTATACTGTCCAAGGCGGCTGACAATAGCAATGTTGTCTAGACTCTAGTCGGCATATACTATACCGTTTAATTAACTACTTCTATTGTGGCCCTTTCCATTTTCTTTTATCAAAGTTACACATTAGAGATGCTCTAATGATTTTACAGAACTACTGACTTTAAAACTAAAATAGTTTAAAAAATCCCAATATTTTGAGACAAAATCGGAGTGTAGTAAGACCATATCACAAAATGTTGCGACCAAAGTTTTGAGCTGCATGATAAACCCATACCAGTTCACAACATAATGATACCAAATCACATGTTGTGATCAAATTTTTTTTTTTTTTTTGATGGTATGATACAGCCCAAACCACTTGGCTGTATCGTAGAATTTTCCTAGACAGTGATTGTCTTTTTTTTTTGCTGAAGCTAGACAGTGATTGTCTGTTGTTCATAAATGACACGAAAAATTATCAGCTCTGCCATCTCTCTCTTCTCTCTCTAGTTTTGACTTCTCAACTTGTTTCACATATGTATATTGTCGGTTCATTCTCTCTCTCCCCATAGACATATAGGCGTGAACAAATAGGAGGTTGAGTTTGTCTCTACTTTCTTTTGGTTTTTAGCTTACTTTTCTCCAAAGATGATGGAGAAACCTCTGCTCGGAGGAGAAACCAGTGGTAGCGGAAGTCATAGAGATAGGTTTCGAGTGTTCAATAACAGGCGAGATGCCATCGCGAAAGGTTCTACTTATCAGAAAGCAGCAGCACTTGTTGATTTGGTCAGTCTTCTTCTTAATTTTGGCTTCAGATATATAGATTCGTAATGTACATATCTATTTGTGTCTCTAATTTTTTGCTGGTCTTTGGTTTTGATTTTAAATTGTTTGTTCCATTTCATTATCGACTGTGCTGATTGTGGTGTGAATTTCTTGAATTGCGTCCTTCTTGCGGAATTGAATTGAAATTTAGGAATAGTATTTCGTTTACTGTATCTCAACCCTTTTATATCATGATATATCTCCATTGAACTCCTACTAGCTGTATGGAAACTCTAATACTCAATGAGTCCGTCACATCACGTCATCCTGCTTACGTGGTGCCCCAGTCATCTGGGACTATGGATAGATACGAGCCGAGCCGAGCCGAGCTCATGTGTTCGCGAGCTTGCTCACGAGGTTAAACGAGTCGAGCTTTCAGTGATGCGAGCTTTTTAACGAGTTTTTTTGCGCGCCCTTTAAAACTAGATAGTTTAATGATAAATCAGTCCTTTATCAAGCTTATTGTGTGAGAGATACAGAGAGATATAACAGCAAGCTAAAGTTAGTACACATGGAACGATATATGGGGTATAAGTGAGGACATAATGAGTTAATAAAGTATAGTAACAATAACGAAGATAATGGGATCCGGAGAGACTTCGGGACGGATGAGAACTGAGGTAGCCCCAAATAAGAGAGAGAGAGAAAGTAGTATGTATCCAAAAGTTATCACAAGGGTGGCGACTAAGTATTGGAGTGGAGTGAAGGATAGAGTGAGACGAAGGGTATATAGTAAGACCGAAGGGCCTCAATGAGACAAGGGTGTTGTGGGGCAAAGGGTGTTAGTAAAAAACGAAGGCCACATTTGGATGACAGGGACGGGATTGAACAATTAGTCATTTTTAATTGATAGTCCCGGGACTAATAATACCACCTCCCCCAGGACTAATAATACCACCTCCCCCCCCATGGTATAACTTAGTCCCTCATATGGGGGACTATTATTTTAAAATGGACAATTAGTCCCGAGTAGAATGGTTGCGCCAAATGTCGGACTATTCAATTAAAATGGACTATTAGCCCAAACCCCCTCTATCCCACCCTTAGTCCTGCGAAACAAACGAGGCCGAAGGGTATTGCCAACGAGGGTGTTGGTGAAGACGAAGGGTCAATATGAGGCGAAGTGTCAAATTGGGCAAAGGTATTGTAGTACGAAAGGTCTAGTTGTGCTCAAGGCAATGGGAATGTTTTGTAAGTGGGTGAGAGTAGGAATAACTGTTAACCCTTTGCTCTAGTGTAGGATTAAGTTGGGTTGGATTGTTGGATGTAGTAAATGAGGCTGCTTATTTATACTTGAGGTCGTGGGTAGTTGCAAAGCTTTGACGTGATAGAGTGAAGCCGAGTTGGCCTCCTCTTAGTAGGTTGTTTGTTTAAGGTAGATGGGTAACTTAAATGCTTATGTTTAAGGTGGTTGGGATCATTAAATGGGACGTAGAAAAAACAATATTTGTGAAGACGGAGACATATGAGTGGAGGTGTTGTCGTTTGGTGATGAACAAATACCATTGGTTGGTCAAAGGGGGGAAGGAACACTACTGGTGCAGAGGTTTAAGCGAGTGGGGGTACCAAGGCTTTTGCTATTGGCTCTAAGAAGATAAGCGAGGGCGAGTGTCGAGGCTGCAGAGGGTTAAGCGAGGGCGGGAACCAAGGTTCTCCTTTATTGGTGCAGCGCAACTGCGCAAGCTTGAAATGACTGGGCATTGTCGGTCAAGGGTTTAAGCAAGTTTTGTGCTGATGGGCTTCGCCCATTGGTTGTGGGACTGGTTGGGGGTCAGGCACGTGAAAGTCACGTGTCTCTCTCTCTCTCTTTGGGACCAACCCTAACCTTGCCCATGATGCGCATGCTAGGGAGATGCCTTCGGCTCTAGCCATCTAGCCATGAGCTTCTGACATCCCAGCGAACTTGACCACCTTTCGGTACTGCTTCCGGACCAAGGGTGGGTGTCCGAGTGGTGAGTGTGTGTATTTGAAGTGGGCTTTTCTTGTGGGCTGTTCTGAGGCTTTGGAATGAGCTTCTCTGAAACGAGGCTTCGGATTGCGCTCCGACGTGAAGCTTCAGATTGAACTTCTCCCGAATAAGGCTTCGGGTTGGGCTCCAAAGTGAGGCTTCATATTGGACTCCTCTGAAGTGGGGCTTCAGAGTGGGCCACTTGAGATGGGCCTCAGGCGAGTTTCTCGGTCGTGGAGTTTTACAGTGGGCCCCGTGGGGTGGGCTTGTTTGTAGCGATTGTTGTTGGTAGAGCCCATAATCGATGGTGATATTGGTACAAGTGGAGTCGTTGGTGACGTGTACTGGTCAAGCTGTATGAGTTGTCAACTACTATCTACACTTATTTACGAGGTTTGTCGTATTTTCTCTAAAATTATATAGTTTTACAATAAATACATATATAAAAGTCAGTATACAAACTCTTTATCAAGTGTATTAACGAGATTTTTTGCGAGCCTGCTGTCACACCCATTCCAGAAAATCATTGTTTTATCATGTATTGACTTTTGTGAGTTATCAATGTTATTTGATAATTGGATTGATATGAGGTTGACTGTGGGTCAACGGTAAAGTGTCAGTGAGGACACGGGAACATGATAGTCCATTTTTCATTGGCACAAGTAAATGACATTTATATGATTTAAATGTTATTTGACTTATCTGGTATTTTATAAATAGTGAATTATACCTGTGTAGTATAATTTCTGGTAATTTTGATACTGATAGATATCATTTTGAGAATTCTGGTGAGAACGTGAGTGACACGTTAAATAAAAGGTAGGTTGTGTAGAGATTTCACATAACTTAGTTTTCGGACGTGATTTTTGACCCAAACGAGATTTAGTCGAAAACTTTTGAAATTTATAATTCACTCGTAAATGCATAAAATGGACGTGTGTGAAATTTCATGGATTAATTAGAAGTTTGAGAAACTCGTGGGGAGGTAAACGCAATTTCCGAAAAGTTTGCTTATAAATAGCGTGGATGAGATTTTCATTTCATCCAAATCTTTAAAAATATCGTTAGAGAGGAGAGAGAAAAGGGGATTGTTGCCACGGGCTTTGCGACGACGATCGGCGACCCTTCGTCCGTCAGAATTTCACCAGATTAGAGATTTGAACTCGTGAAGGTAAGGCCTACGTTCTGATACTACTTAGGCCATGTTTGGCTAAGTTTTCTGAAAAGCTAATTTCTAGACTTTTGGGGAAAACCCAGTAAAACATGTAGGAATCGTCTCAAATTTGAAATCCGACATTTATTTAGCCCCCTAGACGATCCTTCAAAGTTTGAAGAGAATTGCACGAGGTATGAATTCTAGATCTATGAAATATATGGATTTTCATGTTTTAAACATCACTTTTGACATCTTTGGATCCGGGCGAAATTCATGTATTAATTAGGCCCGTTAATTATGCACGTGAAATTATATGAAAAGCACGTATAACTGTTTACGTGAGCATTTTATGTGTCTACTTGGGTCAAAGGGGAGTTTGGTGCAAATTCATCCGGGGTAAGCTTCTCGAACCTTGAGGATTGTGATTTTGATTGTGATTGTGATGGAATTGGAATTGTGGTTGTGTCTGGTATAGAGGTGGGCCCAACCAGGACACGATACCTGGTATGGAGGAAGGCCCAACCAGTGTACGAGATGCGTGGGAGAGGTTTGGCCTCCTACGGCATCGACCGGATGAATGCGTACCACTCACCCTAGAGACTATTTTCTATGTGTTTTAGATGCTTAAACCATGAACTGTCATATAAGCATACATTTAGAATTGTGCACTCAGCATATAGCTGAGCAGTGGAGATGTACTCCATTGCAGGTAAGAAGAAAGACCAGAAGAAGCGTGATGAGTGAGGCCGAGGAACGCCGGGGAATCACATTTGTATATGTTTTTGTTTTAATCCTAAAACTTGTATAAGGATTTGGGTTTTCGTCAAATGTTGTAATAGAACCATGGATTAGTCTCGTAGTATTGTAATCCTGTAATTGAACGTCTGTAGTTATGTTTTGAATGTTGTAATTGGTGCTAGTCGTGGTTGTTTGTGGATAATGGAGAAACATGAGTTGTTATAGCACAACAGGGCTGCCAAGCAGGGAAGCAGTCGACTGGATCCTAGGTCAGTCGACTCGATCTCGTGTGGTTGAGACACTGAAAGTGAATAGTAAGAGAAGCAGTCGACTGAACCATTCATCAGTCGACTGAACATTGTTGATTTTTGGCTACTGCTTCTAATAATGGTAAAACCAGTCGACTGGGTTCCCAGGTCAGTCGACTGGACCCCCTTTACGAAAATATGGATTTTGGTTCTACCAGGCACAGTCGACTGGAAGGAATTCAGTCGACTGAAAGTTGAAGGCCTCAGTCGACTGAACCCTGTCACAGTCGACTGGACCTCTGTTTTCAAAACTGATTCTTTTGGATGTGTTTCAATTGGGCAAAACTTTTTATAACTCTGATTTTAATGGATTTTAATAATGTTTTCCGCTGCGGTATTACTTTAAGGAACTAGATAAGCCTTGGTGGCGTACATGGTTCGAAAACTCGGTCGATACCGAGTCGTATCGGCCGAGTTAACTCGGTTTCGGTGGGTACCGATACGAGTCAACTCGGCGATACCGAGACAAGTCAAAAAAATTAACAAAAGACATACCAAATATGAGTTTTTTGCTTCATCTCCTCTCTCAAATTGCAGATCTGTTCTTCAGAAGAACTCCAAGAACCGAAGGTATGTCTCCTCATCGTCCTCGATCTGTGTGTGAGTGTGTGTGTTGCGAATCGAGTGTGTGGGTCCTCGTCGTCTTTGAATCTGTGTGTCCTCGTCGTCCTCGATCTGTGTATTTGTGTTGCGATCTTTGTGAGTGTGTTGAGTGTGAGTGTGTGTGTCACGATCTGTGTGTGTGTCGAGTGTGTGTGTTTGTGTGTTGATCTCTGTGGTGTGGTGTGTGTGTCGATCTGTTTGTATGTGTGTGCGCGTGTGTGTCTAGTGTGTGTGTGGATCAGTTTGTGTGTGTGTCGAGTGTGTGTGTGAGTTTGTGGGTCTTAAATAGTACAGAAAATCAAATAAGTATTCATATAGTAGAGATATATACATATTAGGGGTTTTAGTAAAAATAAATAAATATATACTGCATCTTAGGGGTTAAAAAAATGTAAGATGTGCACCCCAAAAACAAAGTGGTATTTAGTAATGATATTTACTAGATCATCAAACAAGAAAAAAGGAAAGAAAATAAAAAGGGTATGCAAAATTTTTAATTTTATTTTATCTAAATATATAAATAAAAAAGGTTGGACAAATATTATCTAAATATATAAATAAAATTCTTAAACTCATTGTATATCTATATATCTAAATTTCTTAAAATATATAATTTTTTTAATTTAGAATAACGATAATGATTTCTAACTCCAACGACACTCCATGTGGCACTAATGTTTCATGTTATTGTAATATATGTATTATTTGATAGTACTGAACAATTTAGATCCAATTATGTGTGTACAATTATTAGACATTAGAACGACAGCGTCTGAATTGAATGAGATGTGCTTCTATAATTGGTACATTGTGTATTGTGGACATCTATTAGGCAAATTTTGCTATTCTTATTATTTTAGAATTTTTCATATTTTTTTGAACCTTAAATCTAGCGTATCGGAGTGTATCGCCCGATACCAGGCCGCATCGCTGCAACACCGAGTCATCACAACGGTCTCCGATACCGCGACCGATACCGCGACTTTGAACCATGGTGGCGTACCACGTGTCCTACTCCTGCGTAGGGATGGCAACGGGTCGGAGTTGGTACGGAGTTCCCCTATACCAACTCCTACTCTGTTTATTTTCCTCCTACTCCGACTCCGCCCCATCCCGTTTAAGTAAAATACCAACTCCTACTCCACTCCTACTCCGTTTATTATCGAGTACTCCTATTACACTCCTACTCCGTTTGTTAATCACCATTGCAAAATTAAATGTTCTTTTATAATTCAAAACCCACTTAATTTTAGCTTGATTTCTTAAAAATCACTCACGCAAATGATTCTAAATTTGTTAATCACAATTCAGAAATTAAATATTAATATTGAAGAGAGACATGTACATATATGCCCTAATTTGTTGTAAATAACTGTAAGTATGAGAGTAATTTAGTAACTTAATGAATTAATCGGGGCGGGGCGGGTTTTAAATGGTAGTATTTCATGGATACCAACTCCGCTCCGACTCCTATAGGGTTTTTATATTTCCATACCAAATCCACTCCTACTCCTATTATAACTCCTCCAAACCTGTTCCATTAGGAGCGGGGCGGGGCGGGGCGGAGGTCCAGCGGAGCGGGGTAAATTACCATCCCTACTCCTGCGCGATAGCGGGATGGGTCGTGACATTTATTGGTATCAGAGCAATAGGTAACAAAACTTTGGGAACGTTCGACGACGAGTGGAGTGTTGAGTGAATTGTCACATATTCTAGAATGCATCCACATATTGTAGAGATATTTGATGCATATGGTATGTTGTTATACATACATGATTATGTTATTGCCATACATGCATAGTATTTATGCATTCGTAAATCGATGGAATCATGCGGATGTAGAGCTGTGTGATGAGATGAAGATATCATGAGTTATCATAGACCGCGTGTTGTGGCAAGAGGGAAAGATGATATTTTGGTAGTGATGAACAGTGGAATTTCTAAGTGAAAAAGAAAATGGTTTTGATCGAATCGGTGGATGTTTTCAACGACAGTGACGACAACGATAGTGACGAGTGTCCTTTGTGGGATCTAACCGAGAATGGAGTTTGAATAGTGAACGTTATAGGAGATTTCTGCATAGTCCACGTAGAAAATGAAGGTAATTGTTCGTAGTGAAGTTTTGGGATTGAAATTGATTTATAAGAGTTCTGTTTCAGACATTGGTTAGACATCGTGACGTAAGAGAAAAAGGATGAATAGTTAGGGTTTGTGATGGAAAGATAGTCCAGCAATATGTATTGCCAGCGTATGGGGTCGGTGAGGAATCTCTCACCTTATCTTACGGTGTTAACCTCCGGTGAGATCGTATGGATTATCTTATGGTTTTATCTTATACGGTGTGTATTGGGTAGTTGAAGATGTTGAAATTAAAAGTTAAATTAGGAGTTATATTTAACGTATTTTCTGTCCGTAATTTTAGAGGTCATGTTGACCAGTTATGATTTGTTTTTATTCCACTTTATTTCTTTCCTTTTTGGTTCTCATCCATTGTAACTATATAATTCCATAGGATGTAAATAAAAAATATCCTTTCTTCTTCTCTTTTTGGTATCAGAGCCAAAAATCAAACCCTAACTCACCACCTCCATTCTCTCAGCCGCACAACCCAGCCCCTCCTTGCCTTCCACCACCAGCCGAGACCTCCTCTCTCCCTCCCACCACCAGCCGCAGCCCACCAGGGCCAGCCGCAGCCCCACCAGGGCCAGCCGCAGCCCACAGGCCCCTCGGCCTGTTCTTCGCAGCCCCTCCGGCTTCTTTTTTGCCCTCTTTGGGCACCCTAGCTATGTATTAGAGCCCCTGTGTGCTCTTTGTCTCTGTTTTGGGTGAAGCCGAGTGTCCGGCTGCCCTGTTGGTATGCACTAGAGCCTCCTTTGTGCTCTCCGTCTCTTGTTGGGTGAAGCCGAGTGTCCGGCTGCCCCTTTTTTTACCGAGTATCCGGTTGGGGAAGTTTGTCGATTGTTACTTCCGGCGTTGATTCTCTTCAGTATTTGTTTGTGTGAGCTTTCATGGCTACTTTTGGTAAAGATATTGCCATAACACCACCGGCTCAGCGGGTTACTAGTGTTCTGTTAAATGGTAAGAACTTTCATGCCTGGGCTAATTCACTTCGTTTGTTTCTTGGCGGAAAACGTAAGATTGGATGGTTACTTGGTAAGGTGACGTCCCCGGGGGAATCTGATGAGAAATATGAGGAATGGTATACTGATAACTGTATTATTCTAGGCTGGATGTTTAATTCCATGGATGAACGGGTCTACAACATGTTCATGTATCATCGGAATGTGTGTAATCTTTGGACTGCGCTTAATAAAATGTATGCGCATGCTCATAGCGATTCTCGTATTTTTGAACTCTATCAGGATATCTCCCATGCCTCTCAGTCCGCTTTGGGTCTGTCTGTTGGTGATTACTTTGGGTATCTACAGACTCGCTGGGAGGAGCTCTCTCAGTATGAACCTCTAAGTGATTTTCCGAACGATGGTGCTATTGAGTCTAAGCGTTTGGATCGCCGTCATACCTACCAGTTTTTAATGGGTTTGAAACCCGAGTTTGAGGCCCTTCGTACCCAGATTCTTAATACGATTCCTCTGCCCTCTTTATTTGAGGCTTTTGCTACGGTGGATGGAGATGAGCGTCGTCGTCGTCTTCTTTCCGTCGCTTCTGTGCCGAGTTCTTCTCCGTCTATTCCGGATCAGATGGCTTTTGCTGCCCCCCCAGGCTCTCGTCCGACAGGTTCAAAATTTTTCTGTCAGCATTGCAGGAAGCCGGGCCATACTATGGATCGATGTTTTGACCTGCATCCAGAACTACGCCAACAATTTGCTAGGAACAAGCCCCCCGCTGGTCGCGGGAAAAGTGCTCCTCGCATAGGTGCCGTTGTTGAGGTTGCTTCACCTTCTCCTGATTTTAGTCAACTTCAATCCCAGATTGCCCAGCTTCAGTCCCATTTGGGTTTAGGTGCTTCTTCCTCTGCTTCGGGCTCTACCGTTTCAGGCCCTACGGCTGCTGTTGCCACTGGTACATCTACTGCTCTTCTTGGTAAGTCGGCCCATCCTACATGGATTCTGGATTCTGGTGCCTCCAATCATATGACGGGTGAGTGTTCCGTTTTTAGTTCTTCGTGCACTCCTAGTGATCAGTCTGTCTGTATTGCTGATGGAAGTACCATCCCTGTTCATAGTCAGGGTGATATTCTCTTGACTCCCGATATTACTCTCTCATCTGTTTATTACGTTCCCAACTTTGCATATAATCTTCTGTCTGTTAACCGGCTTGCTAAAGATCACAATTGTGTTGTTGTCTTCTTACCTCATGGTTGTTACTTGCAGGACCTGACTTCGAAGAAGATTTTTGGCAGGGGGTATGAGCGGGGTGGTCTATACTTCTTTGGGGATCCACCAGCATCTGAGATGACCTCCAACTTGCAAGCTACTGTCTCTTCTATTCCGAATAACTCTGTTTTGCCGGATTCTAATAAATATGTTTTTTCTCTTAAGACTTTGGATTTGTGGCATGCCCGTCTTGGTCATGTCAATTTTAAGTACTTGTGTTGGCTATTTCCTCCATTAAATAAAGCTTGCAAAGATTTTCAGTTTAATTGTGTGGTTTGTGAATTGTCTAAGCATACTCGCACTTCGTATATTCCACGTATGCACCGCGCACCTAGTGCCTTTGATGCTATTCACTCTGATGTCTGGGGTCCTTCCCCTGTCACTGCATTGTCACAGCACCGTTATTATGTTACTTTTATTGATGATTACACTCGTTGTACTTGGGTGTTTCTAATGAAGAAAAAATCTGAAGTTTTTAGTCACTTTAGGAATTTTCTTCAAATGATTAAAACTCAATATAATACTGTTGTTCGTAATATTCGGTCTGATAATGGTGGGGAGTATCTTACTGATGAGTTTCGGGCTGCCCTTAATAAAGATGGGATACTCCAACAACTTACATGTCCATACACTCCAGAACAGAATGGGGTGGCCGAACGCAAGAACCGCCACCTCATGGCTGTTGTTAGATGTCTTTTGTGTGGGATGAATGTTCCCAAATATTTTTGGCATATGGCTGTTCTTACTGCTACTTATCTTATTAATCGTACTCCTAGCCGTGTCCTCCAAGGGAAGGCCCCTTTTCAGGTTCTTAAGCCTGGTTGCAGTCTTTTTCCCATTATACCCCGTGTTTTTGGGTGTACATGTTTTGTCCAAGATAGGAGTCCTACCCGGACCAAGCTTGATAATAAAGCCATTCGTTGTGTATTCTTGGGCTATTCTTCTATGTCTAAAGGGTATAGGTGTTATGACCCTGTCACTCGTCATTTCTATAACTCTTTGGATGTTACTTTTTTGGAAACTATTCCTTTTTTTCCAGGTTCTTCCTCGTCAGGGCCCACTCCTGTGGAGCCTGTCATGCCCGATGACTCTATTCTACCTCGTCCGGTTCCTATTCTTGACTCTACAGATACTTCATTGCCTCCGGTTATCTCTGGTGATCCAATGCAGGTGTACACTCGCCGTCAGCGCTCCTCTGCTACCCTGCCTCAGTCTTCTCCGGATTCAGGTATCTCTCCTCCTCCTTTAGCTCCTGTCTCTCCTCGTTATCCTACTCGTATTCGTCATCCCCCTGCACGTTATCTTCTTTCTGCTAGTACTAACCATCCCATTTCCAAGTATATCTCTTACCAGGGCTTGTCAGCTTCTTTTCACTCATTTATTAGTCAGGTTGATTCAGTCTCTGTTCCTCGTTCTGTTCACGAGGCTCTCCAGAATCCTAAGTGGGTGGCTGCTATGAAGGTGGAAATGGATGCTCTTCAGGGCAATCGGACGTGGGAGCTTGTTGCCCTTCCCATGGGGGAGCGCACTGTTGGCTGTAAATGGGTCTTTAGTTTGAAATATTTAGCTGACGGGACTATTGATCGTTATAAGGCTCGTTTGGTTGCTAAGGGCTTTACTCAGGTGCCTGGTAAGGATTTTGGTGCTACCTTTGCTCCTGTAGCTAAGTTAACGACGGTTCGTCTGCTTGTTTCGTTGGCTGCCTCTTACTCCTGGCCGCTCCATCAACTAGATGTTAAAAATGCTTTCCTTAATGGTGATTTGTCTGAAACTATTTACATGGATCCCCCACCTGGTTTTCGGGCTCAGGGGGAGTGTTCGGGGAAAGTTTGTCTCCTTCGCAAATCTCTTTACGGCCTGAAACAGTCTCCTCGTGCATGGTTTAGCCGTTTTAGTGAGGTGGTTCTTCGCATGGGATTTGTCCGTTGCCACTCTGATCACACTTGTTTCATTCGCCGTCAGTCTCAGGGAAAGTGTATCATTATTTCTGTTTATGTTGATGATATTATTATTACCGGGGATGATGTGCCGGGTATTACTCAAGTAAAGCGGTCTCTTGGAGTGTCGTTTGATATTAAGGATTTGGGTCCACTTCGGTATTTTCTAGGTATTGAGGTTGCTCGGTCACGCAAAGGTATTTCTTTGTCTCAGAGAAAATATTCACTTGATCTTCTTCAGGATACAGGCATGCTTGGGTGTCGGCCTGCCTCTTCCCCTATGGATCCGAACCTTAAGTTAACTCCAGAGATGGGAGAACTCCTACCAGACCCTTCAGTATATCAACGTCTGGTGGGTCGTCTTATTTATCTAACGAACACAAGACCAGACCTCACATTTGCTGTTAGTGTTGTGAGCCAGTTCATGCATTCACTGCGTACCTCTCATTTGGATGCTGTATATCATATTCTTCGGTACCTCAAGACTTGTCCTGGTCTTGGGCTTTTCTTTACAGCAGGAGTTCAGACTGGTCTCTCCTGTTTTACAGATGCCGACTATGCAGGTTCTAAAAGTGATAGGCGTTCTACGTCTGGTTTCTGTTCTTTTCGCGGAAGTCATCTTATATCTTGGAAGAGTAAGAAACAAGCAGTTGTTTCTCGGTCTTCAGCTGAAGCGGAATATCGTGCCATGGCCCAGGGCACTTGTGAGCTTCTCTGGCTTCGATCTCTTCTACAGGAGTTGGGTTTCCCTGTTACAGGCGCATCTACACTGTTTTGTGACAACAAGTCAGCCATTATGTTGTCCTCTGATTCAGTTCTTCATGAAAGGACTAAGCATATTGAGGTTGATGTTCACTTCATTCGGGAAAAAGTTCGGACCGGAGTTATTTCTCCAAGTTTTGTTCCTTCTGCTGATCAAACAGCTGATATGTTTACTAAGTCCGTTGGCCCTACGCTTTTGCAGTCTTCTCTTGGCAAGCTGGGACTCGTTGATGTCTTCGCTCCCAGCTTGAGGGGGAGTGTTGAAATTAAAAGTTAAATTAGGAGTTATATTTAACGTATTTTCTGTCCGTAATTTTAGAGGTCATGTTGACCAGTTATGATTTGTTTTTATTCCACTTTATTTCTTTCCTTTTTGGTTCTCATCCATTGTAACTATATAATTCCATAGGATGTAAATAAAAAATATCCTTTCTTCTTCTCTTTTGAAGAATTCAACTTATTGTGCGGTATATGGGATGATTGGATGGTTGAGGAATCTCTCAACCTATCTTACGGTATGTATTGGATGGTTAAGGAATCTCTCAACCTATCTTACGGCATGTGTTGGACGGTTGAGGAATCTCTCAACCTATCTCTTGGTATGTATCGGAATTGGGAAATATCTCAACGAGTTATGAGTATTATGGTTGTTGAGGAATCTCTCAACTGAACCTGGTTTCGAATGTTCGTGTTACCATGGTGGATTCAGATGTAGTATAAAGGTTAGTAAGGAAAGCTACCAGATTGATTGTATAAGTGGGAAGTGGTATTTAAGGATTAACCTCGGATGAGGGATTAAGAATGGGAATGATAGAGTATGCTTTGACGGTTTGAAACTACAGTTAGTAGAGGTAACAGGTTTCAGTCAAGTATCGACAATGGCACAGTATGAAGCATTGTATGGGCATAAGTGTCAATCGCTGATTTGTGGGATCGAGGTTGGGGGAAAGAAAGCTGTTAAGACCTAAGATGATACAGTTGACTACGGTAAGGGTAAAGCTAATCCAGGAGTGACTTTTAGAGGAGGCTCACCGTATTAAATATTCAATTCATCTGGGGAGTGACAAGATGTACCGGAATTTGCGAGAAAACTTTTGGTGGAGAGGTATGAAGCGAGAAGTTGCCAAGTTTGTGTCTGATTGTCCAGCATGTTAGCAAGTGAAGGCAGAGAGACAAGTACCTGCGGGGCTATTACAACCATTACCAGTGTCAGAGTGAAGTGGGATGGGATCACGATGGATTTTGTTTCGGGATTTCCACGATCGTTTAATCAGAATGATAAGATTTGGGTTATGATTGATAGATTGACAAAATCAGCACATTCTCTTCCGATCCATACGACTAAACCTTCAAGGTTGGCGGAATTGTATGTGAAAGGGGTTGTAAGACTACACGGAGTTCCAACAGTGATTATATCGACTCGTGATAGTAGTTTTACATCAAGGTTTTGGGAAGTCTACAGGAAGCCACGGGTACTAAACTGAGTTTCAGTACTACATTTCATCCTCAGATCGACGGACAGTCAGAACTGACGATTCAGACATTGGAAGACATGCTTAGACTTTGCGTACTAGACTTTGGGTAAGTCAATATAGATTTAGGGGAGGAAATATAAATTGGAAAGACGAAGCTTTAATGAGTAAGTGAACAGAAACGGTAAGAATGGGAGGAAGACATGGTAGTACGTTGAGTACATTATTAGATATGATAGTAGAAATGTAAAATGGTTGGAGGACAATGGTGGATGCCATGAAATACGATCTCAGTGTCCTGAATTCCAACAAGGTTGGAGAGTTTTGAGAATGTCGAATTTCACCCTAAGAAAGTTTTAAAGTGTTTAAAATGTTTTAAAATAAAACTTTCGTGAGTAAGAAAATTTGTTTTAAATACTTGTGATTAGATATCAAGTAGACTTCGGAAGGCGAGTATCATGGAAGGGTATAGTATGCTTAGTGCTTGGGATACAACGGGGTTTGTCAAACGAATGAGTTCTATGCGAGTAGATTGTGAACTTGGAAATTTTAAAGTAAGGGGCTAGTGAAATGTCGTACACTTGGATTTAGTAAGTTAGAGGTGGTGCCACTAAACGAGTTGACTTGAGAGCTGGTTCAAAAAGGAACTTGATCTTAGTTTAAGTAATGGAATAATCCGATGTCATGAATGAATTCAAGTTTGGAATGATCAGGAACTTGGGAAGATCCGTAAAGTGTGAATCACTCGAAGACAACGGCTATGAATCGGTTGACATTAGTAACCGAGAGTGAGAATAGGGTGACCTGTGGTATGGTCGCGAGAGGTATATGAATTGGAAGTTGATAAGAAATTCATTGAACACCGTGAAACTATAGCACTATATGGGGAGATTTAATTACCGGAGTATCTTCAGATGACTTATGGGACTGGTACGAATGTTAGAGCAATGGATTATTCAAGAACAATGGATTGAAGACCGAATAGTATAACTAAAGCGCTAGAGAGTTTAAATTGAAATGGAGTCAGATTCAACTACGGTTATGAAACATTGAATATCAGAATAAGGTATGGTGCCTTGAGATGTTATACAAAGAATATACGCTTGGTGTCAACGGTTGTCAGGAACTCAGTGAGGGTTGAGATACAGAAGTGTAAGCGATATGGACTTGTGCAAAGGCGAAAGTGAGACATCAGCGACGTATAAAGTTGTTAACTACATAAATGGTAGTGGATCTACCTGGACTGATATGAGAATGGCCTACATTGCAGTTGAGATCTTCAAAAGAAAAATAATTGACTCAAGATGTGTGTATGTTATATAAATAAATAAATGGATCGTAAATGGTCAAGGTTTGAGACAGGAACAAGATATGTTCTGAGCATGGGAATACGTGTTGATGAACTCTGTGGTAGGTGTATGACTGAGTAAGCCAATTTTGATTTACAATGTTATTCGTTACAAGGGATGTTAGGAGTAATTGTGTTGAGAAGGAGATGAAGTGTTATGCTTAATTTTAAAGCAATTTGTTTTAAAAGAACAATATGGAAGAAATGTGTTTAACTTTGATGAAAGTTCTAAATCAAAACTGTTAGGTGTGATCTTCTATTTCAATCGGCAGTAGTTCGGGTGCAGACTTTGGAGAGCTAAATGATGAATATGTTTGACCTCATTGTGGGTGATTTGGGACGTTATGTAAGCTCGAAATCTGAATGGTATCTGATGAGGCACGTGTGATTGAAAGTATAGTACGGGATTGGTTAAATTGAAACGAAATGATAAGTATTATGAAAAATAGAGAGGATATTAGTGCGACGCACCACCGACTAAGTGCTATTCATTGAACTGATGTTATTGTGATGTGGCGTTCTGGGGAAGAAAGAGTGTAATTCGATAAGAAATGGGAAGTCGTTAGAAAAACACATTATCGTTCTACAAGTATTATGTGGTTACCAGGATGAGGGATCGAATCTGTAGTGCGAAACAGTTGATTGAAGCATTGGCTTATCAACGAGGTATACGTATATGTTAGTGCTTGGTTTTGGTTCATTTCGAGATGAAAAATCGTGTATAATTGTGCACCAGCTAAGACGTGTTGTCGACGACTTTTAGTCGAAAAGCAAGATAGGTGAATGAGAGATGAATTGTTGTATTGGGTTTGAGTAATGTGATGAAACTTTTGAGTTTCGGAAATGAAATGTCACAAGTAAAATGAAGATATACGGGAGTTGATGTTGTGACATCGCGATGGGATTGAATGTCAGGTTTGACTATGGAGTAGGTTCTACTCAGGTAGCGATGTTCTCATTTATTGAGATGCTTCGGGGTATTGCTTGGATTCTGTTTGAATCTTCTATCAGATTGAGGCGGGGATTCTGAGGATTTATTTTCCTTAAGAGCCTGAGGATTTATTTTCCTCATGAGATCGTGGTATCTCAGTGAAGTGGATTGTGTATGTGGCAAATGTTGGAAGTACTTGTGTGAAGTCTTGGTGACTTGAGAATACGGTTTAAGTTTGGGGACAAATTTCCTTTTTGGAGGGGAGAGTTGTCACACCCGTTCCAGAAAATCATTGTTTTATCATGTATTAACTTTTGTGAGTTATCAATGTTATTTGATAATTGGATTGAGATGAGGTTGACTGTGGGTCAATGGTAAGGTGTCAGTGAGGACACGGGAACATGATAGCCCATTTTTCATTGGCACAAGTAAATGACATTTATATGATTTAAATGTTATTTGACTTATCTGGTATTTTATGAATAGTGAATTATACCTGTGTAGTATAATTTCTGGTAATTTTGATACTGATAGATATCATTTTGAGAATTCTGGTGAGAACGTGAGTGACACGTTAAATAAAAAGTAGGTTGTGTAGAGATTTCACATAACTTAGTTTTCGGACGTGATTTTTGACCCAAACGAGACTTAGTCGAAAACTTTTGAAATTTATAATTTTCACTCGTAAAGGCATAAAATGGACGTGTGTGAAATTTCATGGATTAATTAGAAGTTTGAGAAACTCGTGGGGAGGTAAACGCAATTTCCGAAAAGTCTGCTTATAAATAGTGTGGATGAGATTTTCATTTCATCCAAATCTTTAAAAATATCGTTAGAGAGGAGAGAGAAAATGGGATTGTTGCCACGGGCTTTGCGACGACGATCGGCGACCCTTCGTCCGTCAGAATTTCACCAGATTAGAGATTTGAACTCGTGAAGGTAAGGCCTACGTTCTGATACTACTTAGGCCATGTTTGGCTAAGTTTTTCGAAAAGCTAATTTCTAGACTTTTGGGGAAAACCCAGTAAAACTTGTAGGAATCGTCTCAAATTTGAAATACGACGTTTATTTAGCCCCTTAGACGATCCTTCAAAGTTTGAAGAGAATCGCACGAGGTATGAATTCTAGATCTATGAAATATATGGATTTTCATGTTTTAAACATCAGTTTTGACATCTTTGGATCCGGGCGAAATTCATGTATTAATTAGGCCCGTTAATTATGCACGTGAAATTATATGAAAAGCACGTGTAACTGTTTATGTGAGCATTTTATGTGTCTACTTGGGTCAAAGGGGAGTTTGGTGCAAATTCATCCGGGGTAAGCTCCTCGAACCTTGAGGATTGTGATTTTGATTATGATTGTGATGGAATTGGAATTGTGGTTGTGTCTGGTATGGAGGTGGGCCCAACCAGGACACGATACCTGGTATGGAGGAAGGCCCAACCAGTGTACGAGATGCGTGGGAGAGGTGGGCCTCCTACGGCATCGACCGGGTGAATGCGTACCAGTCACCCTAGAGACTATTTTCTATGTGTTTTAGATGCTTAAACCATGAACTGTCATATAAGCATACATTTAGAATTGTGCACTCAGCATATAGCTGAGCAGTGGAGATGTACTCCATTGCAGGTAAGAAGAAAGACCAGAAAAAGCGTGATGAGTGAGGCCGAGGAACGCCGGGGAATCACATTTGTATATGTTTTTGTTTTAATCCTAAAACTTGTATAAGGATTTGGGTTTTCGTCAAATGTTGTAATAGAACCATGGATTAGTCTCGTAGTATTGTGATCCTGTAATTGAACGTCTGTAGTTATGTTTTGAATGTTGTAATTGGTGCTAGTCGTGGTTGTTTGTGGATAATGGAGAAACATGAGTTGTTATAGCACAACAGGGCTGCCAAGCAGGGGAGCAGTCGACTGGACCCTTGGTCAGTCGATTGGATCTCGTGTGGTTGAGACACTGAAAGTGAATAGTAAGAGAAGCAGTCGACTGAGCCATTCATCAGTCGACTGAACATTGTTGATTTTTGGCTACTGCTTCTAATAATGGTAAAACCAGTCGACTGGGTTCCCAGGTCAGTCGACTGGACCCCCTTTACGAAAATGTGGATTTTGGTTCTGCCAGGCACAGTCGACTGGAAGGAATTCAGTCGACTGAAAGTTGAAGGCCTCAGTCGACTGAACCCTGTCACAGTCGACTGGACCTCTGTTTTCAAAACTGATTCTTTTGGATGTGTTTCAATTGGGCAAAACTTTTTATAACTCTGATTTTGATGGATTTTAATAATGTTTTCCGCTGCGGTATTACTTTAAGGAACTGGATAAGACTTGGTGGCGTGCCACGTGTCCTACTCTTGTGCGATAGCGGGATGGGTCGTGACACCTGCTCACGAGCCTTAATCAATCGTGCTCATGAGCTCTGTTGAGCGAGCCGAGCCTAGCCTTTATCGGGCCGAGCCGCGAGCCCTTGTTGAGCGGCTTGGCTCGTGTCCACACCTATCTGGGACCATGTTCCCCCTAGAAATAGGGCAGATAACAATTAGTGGGTATAATGTCAACCATTGCTTTCCCCATATTATTGGGGCGTCACACGGTCACACCACGTCAGCATGATTACCTTGTGTAACGGGCTCACTGAATAATATTTCTTGATATTGGTAACTCATGAATTGTGGTGTTTCATTATCGGCTGTGTTGATTGGTGTGAATTTCTTGATTTACGTCCTATTTTTGTGGAATTGAAGTGAAATTTGGTAATAGTATTGCATTTCCTATATCTCAAGGCTCAACCCTTTTATCATGATATATATCCAATGAAACTCCTACTAGCTGTATGGCAACTCTATCACACTGATGTGGTGTGACACCCCAATGTCCCTAAAAATAGGGGATACACGACAAGTAGTGGGGCATGACATGTTGCATAATGCCAGCCATTACTTGTCATGTGTCCCCTAAAAGTAGTGGGCACAAGGCCAAATATGATTGGGGCCTCACACGGGCTCAGCGAATGGCATTCCAAGAATTTACACGTGTCAATTTTGAGAATATGCTTTCTAGTTTCAATTTACATGTTGGTGATTCAAGTCATGGACAACATGATTTCTAGTGTCAATTTCGAAAATATGATCAGACTGTGTAAAAGAAACTATTGAATTAGCTAGGTTATGTAGCATGTCTTCAGAAGCAGAACACCGTAACACTTATTTGATCAAAATTGGAAAGTTGGGCTTGCCAAAATCTTCAAATAACTGGACAAGCTATTTCTCAATAGATATTGGATCGGCTAAGTTTCAAAAAGTTTTAAGGGTTTTTACCCTATTAATCTGTTTAGGGCTTCACAAAAAATGGATGGAGAATTGTTAGAAGTATGCAGCCTTACCTCCACATTCGGAGAAGTACTGTTTCCGTGCTTTGAACCCGTGAACAACCTCTTTGCGATTTGTCCTTATATATTTTCCATAATTTAGTTGTACTATTACGAATATTTGAACGTTTATCCTTTCCTCTACAAAGCAAATTACAGATTTGGCTACACTCACTACATGAAAAGGATTTACATTGCAGTAGATAGCACAAAAATATGGAACCGTAGATATAAATTGAAAAGTTTATCGTGTATATTGAAACATCTGTTAACTAACTTAACTGTATTGATTTATATCTACAGCCTGGAACTATGTTCATTTGTCTTAGGGGTTACTATGTCAATCACCATGTGTAGATTTAGATGCTCAACACCTGTAATTATGTCTACAAATCATACTAGACAAAGTGTATTTTGAAGGTCAACAAGGACTAATGAGTCAGAAGAGCAGTTGTACTTTGTTGACATGCAACGCCCGTATCATTATATCAAATCATTGCATAATACAGAAGATGTTCTTTTAAGGTCAATATATTGTTCAGTGTAGTCCATTGAACACGGTGAAGTTATAAAGTGAGATTTTCAGTGATATGAACTTCATAAGAAGGGGCATCTTGGCTGGTTTTCCATTTGTTCCAAAATATCTTACTCTCCAACCATTGATAATCTGACTTGATTAACCAACCAAAGTTAGTTTCAGTTGTCATGCAAATCAAGAGAAGTATTTATCACTTTTTTTGCAAGATGGAGCTTGGGGGTTTCTAAAGGTTATGGGTTGGTATTAAATATGGAATTAAGTCATAATTCCAAGGCTTGAGACATTGATGGCCCATCTGCATTCTATGCAGGTTGATTTCATTAATTCGATTCTCTAACTCTTCTACTTTAAGCAACTTGTGTGGGAAGTGTCATTTCTCCAACCATTCTTACTGGAATATGCATTGCTATGTCTGACCAGTTAGACCTTTTTTCTTGTTCTTCTGTCCAAAACAAATTTTACTCTTACTGATTGGTTACAAGCAAATTTTGCAGGCTGAAGATGGTGTAGGTATACCTGAGGAAATTCTTGATCAGCCAAACTACGAGAGTGCAGCAAAGTCCTACTTGCTATTTATCCGATTTGATTTCCTTTGGACCCTTAATTTTTTCGCTCTGATAATTCTTAATTTTCTTGAGGTATGTATAGTTTTTCGGCTACTGGCTTCTTGAATTTTTTTTCCTAGTTCTTTCCTTCTCTGTGATGATATAGAGCTTTTGGCTATTAGTGTATGGACTTTTTACTTACATCTGCTCCTTGTTGACTGTCAATCTATGAATATATTTTCTTTTTACCAAGATGGCATACTTATTCTTAATTCAAATCGATGCAGAAGCCGTTATGGTGTGCTGAATCTGCACATTCTTGCAGTGATAGGAACTACTACTATCTAGGAGAGTTGCCGTACTTGACTGGCGTCGAGTCTCTTGTTTATGAGGTACAAGCTCACGTTAGTTTTCCTCCCCAATGAATGGGTGGATTTTTTATTCATTTTTTATTTATTTTATAATTAGAGTGGGTAATTTAATCCTGTTATAAGAGAGATATTCGTAATGCCAATCCAATCGTAGATTGATAATGCAGCCTAAGGATTGGTAAAAAGCATTTATGCTTATTATACTTCTTGGTCACCTTGGTGCTTTTCAACAAATAGGATTTTTTCTTCAGTTTTCTCTTGCTCCTGTGTACTATAAGGCACGTATTGAGACAGCTTTATTAGTGATAAGCAAGCATTAGAATCTGATGCAGTCATTAATACGGTTTTATCGTACTCAGCGAAAAAGAATTATCCCAGATCAGTTGCAACAGGGAGACTGAGTATAACTGAATGTAAGGGATACATATCGTATTGAAGATGTTGAGTTTACTGTTTACTTCTTTGGTCCTATTTTTTGTTTCATAAACCAAGCCAGATGTTCGGGGAAGCTGGGGCTTTTTTCTTTCTTTGGTGGGTTGGGGTTCGCAATTCGCGCAATCCTTGTTTATTAATAAAAATCAAAGAATACTGAAGGAGAGAGGAATCAAAAAAGCCAAACCTTTTGTAATGCTAGGAGAAGACGGCCCAAGCATGTCATTAACGAATAGAGGACGGGAAGTCAAAAAGAAAATGACAGCTAATGACAATATTTAGGATAACGAAAGTTGTCAAGCCTAACACAATGTTGAACATTTGGCGGAACAACCAAAGAGCGTCCATGTGATTAATGCACAACACATCCTCTAAACTGGAGAATCATTGATTTGAGACAAGGTAATAAAGTATCTTAGACACTCGGCTTCCACATTTGAGGATTAAAATTGATTTTCAGATCGCCTAATTCAATAGCTCAAAAAATAGGTGTAAAAATTGGTGTACAATCTCACTCAACTAGTATTTGTAAAGAACCCATGATTGTATGATGTGCCTCACCAATGGCTATCGTGGTTCTATTGTAGACTTAGAAACTGTTTGGATCAGTATATATGGGACCAACAATCACTTATTTGGGATTATTGAGAGATTCGAGTCCATTTGGTAATTTTTTTTCACAGCTTTATCAAAGATCGAATCCAATTTAAAGCTGAAAAACTGGCTTAAATAAGAAGCAATAATTTGCTGCTTTTTCAAAAACCTATTAAAGGAAAACCTCTTACTCACACAGCCGCACCCAACATGCTCTGAATGCAATATGGAAGTGGAGAGGAAACTAAGCCAATCCCAGGAATCTTTTATCAGCTCTTAAATGCCATCAACGCCTTTCGGACCCACTTGCGTATAAAAGAGTTTCATTCTGAAAATCAGGGAGACCTTGAGATCTTTCCTTTTCCTTCTTTTTTCCTAGGCAACAGCCAATACGTGAACGTGAGTCTCATGCACTATGTTTGAGAGACCAAACAAATACCTCTTGGTCTACTAGATTGGCTCTATCCTGAAGGTTAAGATTAAAGTCTTACATCATAATTAGATACGCGTTTAGAGAAATTACGGCTATCCCTCTACTTACAGAGATTAGATTAATCAAGCAGCCATATATATAACCTTCTTCGGATAAGATAATTGGATTGGATTGCTTGGATTAATAGCATGGTGGGAATTTTTGTGGTCTGATTGTGCGTCACTGCGTCCCATAATTTGAATATGCTCATTCACAATTTGTAAAGCATTTCAATATAAAGTTGTCATAATGAATGAGTCCATTTGGGGAAGTGGCTATGAAGCATGGACACTCCATTTTGGGTGCCGTTTGCGTTTCTGACACTCCGCGGACACGGACACGCGGAGACACGTACGGGACACGGCTGTACAAGTGTCCGAATTAAATTAAATTAAATGTTAATTTCGGACACTCCGCGGACATGGCAGGACACTTCCAAGACACGGTGTGACAGTTTTTTTTTTTTGGAGAGAAACCCGGTGGTGTTTTTAAGATATGTATTTCTTGGAGGGTCCAAATGAAATATAGGAAAATAAAATGATACTATATGACTCCTTAATCATAGAAAATCCTAGCCTCTTAAACCAAAAAAAACCCACAGTGGTCAAAGATAGAGACAGAGAGACGATAGAGATTGAGAAGGCTCCGGCGAAGGCGAGGGCTCCGACAAGACAGGTTTTCTTCTTCTTCTTCGAATCGGCTTCTTCGACGAGATATGTTCCATTTTTCTTCTTCTTCGACTCAGCTTCTCTCTCTCTCTCTCTCTTCTATGGCTGCTGTATAATAATGGATACGTACCTAAGGAAACCCTAGTATAATGTGTAGATATATGTATATTAAAACACTTAGCATTTATTACGAACACACCCTATAAGTTTTTACAATATTAAAAACTAATTCAACTATTATATTACTTCTTTGCAAATACCACCACATAACTTATCTTATAAAAAAAAAACACCACATAACTTATGTTTATCTAATGTTTTTAGTTTTTACCCCAAATTTCTATTATTTCTAAAAGAGCCATAAAGAAATCATCAATTTAAAAGAGTGACTCACTATTTTTATCTCAATATTATATTTTTTCACGTATTTTTTGTAAAGTATTTTTCATTATATTTTAATTTTTTTTTAACTTAAAATTAAATTATATTTTTAAAAAATATTTTTTTATTCGAAGTATCCTAGCCGTCTCCGTATCCTATATTTTTGGGATTTGGCGTTTCGCCGTCTCCGTGTCGTATCGTATCCGTGTCGCGTGTCCGTCTTCGTGCTACATAGGGTAGATTTATTGGAGTTTATGCTTAGAATTAGCAATGATAGCATTTTAAGGAAACCTAGAAATGATCACATTAAAAGAAACTTGATGAAATTTCCCCTTTTTCTGAATTGACTAATTCAAGATTAGGTGTTTACATGTTTAGGTGGTTTATGAATTAGTCATTCAAATTGATGGGACGCCCAATCAGGCCATTACTAAATTAGTCTACTATTTTTGCATACAAGCACAATTAGTTATACTTCATGGTCTGGCTTTCTTTTTGTTATTTGCGAAAGATTCTATTGATTTGAGTTTGTAGACGCATGGACTTGTTTATAGAATTATGCTAAAGATTGCTTTGTATCTAGTCCACCCTTCTAAGCACTCCGTACAAGCGAGACCAACATTGGATAATACTTTCATATGTTAGGATTGTTCACCAGAGCTTCTCAAGTTAGTTTAACGAAATTCGATATAATAGCAAAATTTACGTATCTTTGTGTCTATTTACAAGTTATATGAGTTTCGACTTTCTTATGCAGGGCATAACTCTTTTAATTGTTGTGGTGCATACCTTCTTTCCAATTTCATATGAAGGATTCTCTATCTACTGGAAAGGTCATGTTAATAAATTAAAGGTACTTGGTTGTAATCTTGCTTATGAACATTTTATCGATATTCTCTCTCTTTGGACTGCTTAATTCGTACGCCTTTTCTAATTGGTATGCATTATGTTGGATTTTTTGTTTTGGAATCTCAAGTTATTCTGGAAAAACCTTTCTTGATTTTTAATTTGATAAATAGTTTAGTATACCAAGGAAACCTATGTAGATTTTTCTTGTACTTGTTCTTATAGGATAGTATTCCTGCTCTGTCTGATAATAGTTCTTAGCTATGGCAGAATGATTATTGCCTGAGCATTGTTTATTATAGTGAGATAGAAACTATTTCAGCCTTATGTCTAGAGAAAAGTGAGCTATTACATTCGCTGCAAAGGGCTGTGCTCGTGTTGCACTTTCATATCATAAAATTAAAATGTATGATCAACTGTGCGGTGGTATTTGGACGAAGTGTCAGTAGCTGACTGTTAAAACTTTGCGGATTGTTTCTCTTTCATCAACATCAAAAGAACAACTTGCGTAGTTTTCAACTTAAATTTCTGGTAGTCTCCACAAATGTTATTACGGTCACTAATAATCATGCTGTGGTTTACAAGCCTTCATGCAATCTTTCACATCATCGGAAAAAGAATTACGTAAATTAATAATATAGTAAAAGCTTGGGTGGGCAAGGGAGAGATAGCCGGTTCGAGTATGAGAGTAACTGCTTTGTGCAAAAATTCCAAATATTAGGTCTGTGTGTCCCTGATGCAGTAATTTGAAGTACATAAGCTTTAGGAATTGTGCTTTTCTTAAGTTTTGTGATTGGGCTGTTATTTTTGTTTGTGTCCATTATGTAAGGGTCGTGTACTATTAGTTAGTATAAAGAAAGGGTCAAGGGCTCTCCTAATTCAATGTTGCAGTTATTTTGTTAAAACAGTTTGTTGATACAAACAAAACCATAGGGCTGTTGTATTTGATATTCAGAATCAAAGCCGTAATTTTCTTATAGTTCTCTTCGATTTGAGAATCAATAACATTATTGCATGCATCGTTTGGTATCAGAATTGTGAATTGAAATTGGAACGAGAGGTACTTGTTAGAGTTTATTTTTTATTCCTATTTCTTTTCTTATTCTACCTAAGGGTATTATTGTAATAAGGTTGTTATTGACATGTAATAATAGAGAGAAGACTGAATTATTCTTCTATGTTTTTTATCCTAAACTATTCTTGACATGGTATTAGAGCCACCCTAAGAGGGTTCTCCACCATTCACCACCACAATCACTACCAACCACCACCGGAGCATCCCAAATCCACCACCAACCCTGCACCGTCCCTTCTCTGGTCTCCCTTGACCTCGCAACAGCCAACAAGGCCAGCTGCCTGCGCCGCAAGCCAATAAGGCTCCCCAGCCGATACGCAGCCACCGATGCCCCACTAAGCCTGCACCGACCACCTCTTCCTCAACCCGCACACTAACCGACACCTATACACCACTAAAAACCCCAGCCGACAACTCCTATGTACTACTAAACCCCAGCCGACACATACCCACTCCTTTTTTGGCCTTCTGTATCTCACCCAAAATTATTTAATCCATTGTTTTGATCGAAGTTCAACCTCTGTTTTTTTGGTCCTTTTATGGACCTTTGATCAGTAATGACTGATCTTGTGGCATCCTTATGGTGATTTGATTGTTCTTGAGTGCTTCGACTCCGTTGGTACCAGTTCCTATTCCCTTAGTGATTGTTGCGGGTATTTTATTATTATTATTATTATTTTGTGTAGATTCACAATGACGGATCCAACAAAATCTGACGTGAATACACAGCAGCCTAGGAGTGACAATTTCATTGTTCCTCCCATTGATAGCCCGAACTTGAAACTCACTACGTCTCTTTTCAATGGTCAAAATTATCTTGCTTGGTCTGGGTTTGTGATCATGTCGTTAAAGGGCAGAGGAAAGATGGAGTACATTAACGGAAAAATTAAAGCACCCAACTCCGAGGATGCTTCTTATGACAAGTGGGAGATGGAGAACTCCACTGTCCTGACTTGGCTTTGCCACTCTATGATACCGGAGATTAGTGAAGGTTTTTTGGACATGGCTACTGCCCAAGATATTTGGAAGACTATGGCCAACACTTATTCTCGAAAGGGGAATTCGGCACAGAATTTCGAGTTACGGCGATTGATTGGTCGATATGAACGGGGGGAGGCGAATGTTCTTCAGTACTACACCTCCCTATCCACCAATTAGAAACGATTGGATCACCTGTTAGAATACAAGCCCGTTTGTCCTGCCGATTCTGTGACCTATAATAAGCTTGTTGCTGAAGAAAGGATTTTTAAGTTCCTCAGGGACTTAATTCTGTTTTGGATCTAGTCGCAATTGGGTTCTGGGAATGGAACCACTCCCTTCTCTTCAGGAGGCCTTCGCTATGTCCAGAACGAGGAAAGTCGTCGTTCTGCTTCTACAGAGCGATCTGCTCTTATTTCGGCTTCTCAGAGGGATGGGAACCGTGGCCGTGACAATACTAGTGAGTCCGAAGATAAGTCCAAACAGTTTTGTGACTATTGTAATACCAAGTTTCACACCAGGGCAACATGCTATAAATTACATGGTTATCCACCCGGCGGTAGGGGGAAGGGGGGGCTAGGAGGTCGAGGGGGTCGCTTTGGCCAGTCTAGGGGTCATGAAGGACGGTTTAATGGCCGTAATGCTATTGGTCATCACTCTACCATTGTGGATCCTACAGCCTCAGTTTCAGTTGATCAATCTCCACCTACTTCAGCTCCAGCTATTTTCACTGCCTCTAAGGTGAAGGAGGCTCTCCGGAACCTGATGGCTCACCGCACTTCCTCTGCCATTGCCTCTGCATCTACAGGTGTCTCTACTTCCTTTGCCCAGTCAGGTACATTCGTCACCTCCGGAAGAGCACACTTGTCTCATTCCTCGTCTCCTTGGATTATTGATTCTGGTGCTTTTGAGCACATGTCTAGATGTTTTGATATTTTTTTTTTTATTATACACCGTGTTCAGGAAAAGATAAAGTTCGTATTGCAGATGGTACATTTTCCTCTGTCTTAGGGAAGTGTGCTATTCGTGCGACTCCAACTTTACCTCTTTCCTCTTACATGTCCCAAAATTTTCCCATAATTTGTTATCTATCAGTCGTCTTGCACAAAATCTCAACTGCAATGTAACTTTTTTTTCCGTCTTACACAGAATCTCAACTGCAGTGTAACTTTCTCGTTGTGTCTTTTAGGATCTCCTCACGGGGAGGACGACTGGCAGTGGTAGAGAAGAGAGTGGGCTTTGTTTTTTGGATGCTGGAGGACCTTCGGCTCATCATACAGTTGTTTCGGGAAATAAAGCTGAAGACATACATCTTTGGCATAGGCGTTTAGGACACCCTTTTTTTCATTTACTAAAGGATTTATTTCCTTCATTAGTCTTTGATACGTACAAAAGTATTTGTCCAATAAAGAGCAAGTCTCGGTGGCCACATTGAGTACACCCGATCAGGGGGCACAACCATCCCGACCGTACCAATGACCCGGCCTACGAGTTGGGAACGTCGCCTGGGCCCGGTTCCTTGCAGGACAACTCAGGCCAGCCTGGAGGCACAATCCAGACTCATCCAGACAATTTCATATACAAGTTAGAAGACTAATGGAAAGTGAAGATTGTTTCCTAATCCAGTAAGGAAACTCGCACGATTTGTGTTCATCACACCCAATCAGATCAGACCATCTTATCAATATAGTTGCCATGTACGAGGAGGTCTCATGTAAGTATAAAAGAGGCACCTTACCCCCTACAAGGGACACGATCAATAATTTTCTACAGAGAACTCACTGCAATTTCGTGTAATATGCCCGGCCGGCCTCTGGTAGTTCCAGTCCATTGTTGGTTCACCAAAGGTCTTCGGCTATTTCATAACATAGTGAAAGTGCTCGGACACACCACGTGGACGTAGGTCTCTTTGTTAACAGGACCGAACCACATACAAATTTCTCGTCTTCTTTCTGTTACGTTATACCAAATTTTGGCATCATCAGTTTGGCGCCGTCTGTGAGAATCGACACTTTTCCAGAAACAAATCTCTTGACTGATCGCCATGGCTCCTCGTAAGACTAAGAAGGCTGCTCCGCCAACCGGTCAAGTGGATCCACCGGTCCTGGAGCCGACGGCTCCCATGACCCCAGAGGAAATCACTGTGGCTCTTGCTCAACTTCTGGAGGGTCAACGTCAAACCCAGCAACAAATTGAAGCCTTGTTGGCTCAACAGAACAAGCCTCTGCAGACCGAGGTACAACTCGGGAGCGCCGAGTGTGGTTGGGGGGCCGTGCAGACCCGACGACGTGCCCGAACTGCACCAAAATTCCCACAGGCTGTAGGATAGCCTGGGAACGATGAGCATGGTCGGGATCTAATACGGACCCGACAACGTGCCCTGGCCGACCCAAGTCGCATGGTGGATGCCAGGAACATTATCAATGATAGGCGCGCTGCTAGAGGGGAGGGGCAAGAGCGCTTGACCAGGGAATCAGCCCAGGATCGCCTGATCAGGAGTCGAAGCGACCTTAGGCACACGATCAACCGGAGTCAAAGCCGAGCCTTATCCTTGAGGACAGCGTAAGTTGAGGAGGAAGCTTCTTCCTTCGACCCGACCTACCGTACGGATACCGGTCGGGAAGACGTGGAAGCTCGCATCAAGACTTGGAGAAATAGATCGAGAAGTTAGGCCGAAAACCAGGTCATGATCATGCCAACACTGAGACCGAGTCGCCGTTCTCCGATTGAATTGTGGGATTTGTCGTCCCACGCAAGTTTAAACAACCTCATCTCGACTCCTACTACGGCTCGGGAAGTCCAGTCGACCATATTTAGACCTACAAGGCTCAGATGGCCTTAGCAATTAATGCCGATGAACTGCACTGCCTGAACTACACTGCCTGGCTTTTCCTAGCACTCTAAAGGGGCCAGCCGCGCAGTGGTTCCACTCCTTGAAACCCGGGTCAGTTGACGATTTCAAGGAGCTTAGCAAGTTGTTTGTCAGCCAGTTCGTGGGTATGCTCGGTCGACCTCAACCTGACACCCAACTACTTACAGTCAAACAACGAAAGGGTGAATCCTTGAAGGATTATGTTGATCGGTTCAACCAGCAAAAGTTTCAGGTCTATAACCTGAACGAGACGGTCGCAATCACAGCCTTCTGCTCGAGAGTTCAGAACACCAAGGTCGTCACATCGTTCCACCGACAACGACCAATAACCTTGGTTGAACTCTTGGAGAGGGTTGGGAAGTACATCGATACCGAGGAGTTCTTGAAGTCCAAGCGTTCAAACTTTACGGAAGATGAGTCCCCGAGAGCCAAACGGAAACGGGAGGGATCCGAGAAGAGCTCGTGAAAGAAGCAAAAGCAGGATCAGCAAAAGAGTGGTTGAGATCAGACCCTGATCGCCTTCACACCACTTTCCCAGCCTATCCAAGAAGTCATGGTGGCTGCCGAGGCTCAAAAGCTGCTCAAGAAACCGACCAAGTTGAAAAGCCCGCCCGAGAAAAGGAATGGGGATAAGTACTGCCGCTACCAAAAAGACCACGGTCATGAAACCGAGGATTGTTTTAAACTCAAAATTGCTATAGAAAAACTCATTGAGCAGGGCCATCTAGCTGAGTTTGTCATCAAAGACAGACATCAGTGGCAAGATACCTGGGCCCTTGAGCAGCAACAGCCCCCCGGTCACATCAACGTGGTCTCCGGAGGAGCATCGGGCGGAGGAGACTCGCAGATGTCCAGCCAGTCAACTGCCCTCCGACCGACACCATCACTTTCTCAACCAGTGATGTCCAAGACCTGCACTACCCGCATGATGACCCACTGGTGGTAACGCTCTCCATGGCTAATTACATGGTCAAAAGGGTACTCGTAGACACGGGAAGCTCCTCTGACATACTCTTTGCCTCGGCTTTTATTAGTTCGAAATCTCAAGAGACCGGCTCCGACCAGTGGCCACTCCATTGGTGGGATTCAACGGGTCCAACACACAATCACTGGGGATGATTGAGCTACCGGTTCTAATGGGGACTTACCTGCAACAGGTCTCCACACTCGCAAACTTTGTTGTGGTAGAAGCCTCCTCCGCTTACAATGTCATTCTCGGGAGGCTTACACTTAACAAGGCCAGAGCGGTCGTGTTGATTTACAGACTGGTTGTCAAGTTCCTGACTCCGCAAGGACCGGGGAGCTTGAGAGGAGATTAAGCCACCGCCCGGAGCTGTTATGTTAGTTCCTTGCGCAAAGATGCGATTTCTGAAGCATTAAACGTTGAAGAGATGGACCCAAGGGACGTTAGGGACCGAGTCAGCCCAGTCGAAAAACTCAACCAAGTAATACTAGATCCCTAGTTCCCCGACTGGTCCGTCAGTATTGGTACTCTCCTGGAACCAGACCTCCGAGTAAAAGTGTTAGGGCTTGTAGTTATTGGTACTCCCCAGTGCCTTTGTCTGTCCCTTTGTCTTCAGGGGGAGTAGTTGTGGATATTACCACTGAGAAAGTAAAGGAAAAAAGAAAAAATTGAGGGAGAAAATGAGGTTGCGAAGGATATGGAGAAAGAGGAGGCTTGTACTCCATTAAAAGAAAAGGAGTTGATGGTTTATTCTAGAGGCACATGGAGTAAGTCCAAGTATAAAGAGCTCGCTTCTTTTACTATTCCACTGGCACCTCCTTCAAGTGTTGAGGACCAAGGTAACTCTGATTCTGATATTGATATTCCTAGTAAGTCTTATACACCTGTTCCTATGGAGTCTGATTCTGATCTTGATGTCCCTATTGCTGTACGTGAGGGTGTTAGGGCTTGTACCCAACACCCTATCTCAAATTTTGTGTCATGTTCTCACTTGTCGCCCTCCTATAAAGCTTTTCTTTCGAAAATTGCTTTTGTGTTTGTTCCTAATAATAATCCAGGATGCTCTTGTGGATCCCAAGTGGACACATGCTATGATCGAAGAGATGAAAGTTCTTCGAAAGAATGACACTTGGGAATTAACGAGTTTACCAGAGGGTAAAAGAACTGTGGGGTGCAAGTGGGTGTACACGGTGAAGCATAGGGCTGATGGCTCCATTGAAAGGTACAAAGCTCGGCTTGTTGCTAAGGGCTTCACACAGACCTATGTAATTGATTGATGGAGATAGTAGAAAAACAGAATTGTAGGGAAAAGTAAAAGAAAGAGGAGAAGAAGAGAGATGCCCAAAGGACTACATCTTGTATTCTCTTAACTGATACTTTGATTACAAGACTCACCTATATATATAGGGTGGAGATAGAGACAATATCAAATCAAATCATATCCCATCCCATAAATCATGGGATTTACATCCCAATCATATAAAATAAAATCATTTCATAACTAATGAGATTATAATAAAATATGGGATTTTTTCATATCTTCCAACACTCCCCCTCAAGTTGGCACACGAATACTGGATGAAGTGTCCAACTTGATGACAATATTACAACCGCAAAGACCGCCCAATCAAATGGGCAAGGGTGAATAATACTATCCTCCAATGAAATGGTGAGATTGTGAGAAACAATCAACCATAATAAATCACCAAAGAGACCAACTTCTTGTTCAAACAAGCGAGCAAGGGTGGAGAAATCATCCACCAAAAAAAGATGAGATTGTGGGAAATATCAACCACAAAAAATCATCAAAGAGAGAGGCCAACGTCTTGTTCAAACAAATGGGTAAGGGTGGATAATATCATTCACCAATTAAGGGTGTTATTGTGGGAAAAAACCATCCACAATAAATGACCAAAAAGGCCCAAAGAACACTAGTTGTAACGGAGAAATGGAAGTCACCGAAAAAACGGAAATATTGGTCACCATAATATATTTACCACTCCCCCTCAAACTGAAGGTAGGAATGCAAATCAAAATCGAAGATTGAAAAGGGTGACCATGGTGCGGAACCAGAAAGAGAATTCAGAAAATATGAGATAGGCAAAGAATGACTCTTGTAATTGGGTGATAATAGCGGAAGCGGTCAAAAAACCAAGGAAAGTGGCTCTGATACCAAGTAGAAAAACTGAATTGTAGGGAAAAGTAAAAGAAAGAGGAGAAGAAGAGAGATGCCCAAAGGACTACATCTTGTATTCTTTTAACTGATACTTTGATTACAAGACTCACACCCATATATATAGGGTGGAGATAGAGACAATATCAAATCAAATCAAATCATATCCCATCCCATAAATCATGGGATTTACATCCCAATCATATAAAATAAAATCATTTCATAACTAATGAGATTATAATAAAATATGGGATTTTTTCATATCTTCCAACAGAGACATTTGCTCCTTTTGCAAAGATGAACTCAGTTAGGATCCTTCTGTCGCTAGCTGCCAACTTTGGGTGGCCCCTTCAACAGTTTGATGTGAAGAATGCATTTCTCCACGGTGATGACGAGGAGGTGTATATGGATGTTCCTCCTGGCTTCGAGGATTCTAAGACAGACGGCAAGGTATGCAGACTCAAAATCATTGTATGGCTTGAAACAGTCTCCTAGGGCATGGTTCGAGAGGTTCACTCAAGCTATGCTGAGGTATGGTTCTAGACAAAGTCAAGCCGATCACACTTTGTTCATTAAACATTCATCACAGGGTAAGACTACCGCATTGATTGTGTACATGGATGACATTGTCTTAGCTGGGGATGATCTGGAGGAAATGCAAAGGCTGAAAGAGTACTTGTCCAAGGAGTTTGAAATAAAAGACTTGGGGACTCTTAAATATTTTTTGGGGATTGAGGTTGCTAGATCTAAGCATGGAATCTTTATTTCCCAAAGGAAATATGTACTTGACTTTTTGGAGGAAACTGGAATGCTTGGAAGGCGAGCATGTGACACTTCAATTGAATCAAATCAGAAACTTGGGGATGATTCAGGTGGGCCAGAGGTTGATAAAGGTAGATATCATAGGTTAGTGGGAAGAGTCATTTATCTTTCTCATACTCGACCTGATATCGCCTTTGCTGTGAGTGTTGTCAGTCAGTTCATGCACACTCCCCGTGAATCTCATATGGAGGCTATCTTCAGGATTCTGAGATATTTGAATTCAGCTCTTGGAAAGGGTTTAATTTTTTGCTAGACATGACTACCTTCGAGTGGAAGCATACACAAACGCCGATTGGGCTGGATCCGTGACAGACAGGAGGTCCACTTCAGGCTATTGTACCTTTGTGGGAAGTAATCTTGTTACATGGCGGAGTAAGAAGCAGAACGTGGTAGCTAGGTCTAGTGCAAAGGTCGAGTTCAGAGCCATGGCTCAAGGTATATGCGAACTTCTGTGGATTAAGTTGTTGTTAAAAGACTTAGGTCTTGATCCTAGTGACTCTATGAGATTGTATTGTGACAAGAAGTCTGCAATCAACATTGCCCACAATTCAGTGCAACATGACCGGACTAAACACGTGGAGATTGACAGACACTTCATCAAGGAGAATATCAGTAGTGGCGTGATCTGTTCTCCATTTGTGAAGACAAGGGATCAACTTGCAGATATTCTTACATAGGGAGTTGGGAGTAGACCGTTTCATTTTTCTCTTAGCAAGCTGGGAATGAGAGATATTTTTGTACCAGCTTGAGGGGGGAGTGTTAGTTTACTTGTTTTTATTATTTTTATTTCTTACTTTATTCTCCTTACTCTTATGTATTTGACATAGGGGTACTATTGTAATTATATATTCTTCTCTACATATAATAAAATACAGGAGATATCATTTGTCTCCTAATCTTGCCCTAATTCAATTCTACAAATATCAGTAGTCGTACTATTTGTGTCCCTTGTGAAGTCTTGCGATCAAGTTGATGATGTTCTCACCAAAGCCGTTGGGAGTCGTCCGTTTCATACTATCCCGGACAAGCTGGGAATGAGAGATATTTTTGTACTAGCTTGAGGAGGAGTGTTAGAGTTATTTTGTTGTTGGGTTTTATTTCTTTATAAGTTCAAGGACCTATTTGTAATATTGGTTTTCTTCTTCTTTGTGGTTAATATAAAAGGTTCTAACTAATGTTAGAAACCTAAGCTTTTGCAAATAATAATCTAACACAATACGCAGTACTATGTTTCCTTCTTCGCTTTATAGTCCCTCTCAATTGATGCGGTGAAAACATCAGTTTGTCAACTAGAAAATTATGGCAAGACAAGTCATGGATTTTGTAAAGATAGCAATTTGACGAAGAGTATCCACGTGAGGAAGTGATACAATGCTGGCAAGAAATTGGTCTCTAGTAAAATGATAATCCACCTCCTCAATATGTTTAGGTCTTTCATGAAACATTGGATTAGAGGCAATGAGAAATGCACTCATTTATCACCATAAGGTGGTATTGGGGTAGAGAATGATACATCAAGATCTTTAAAAAGACCCTGCAACCGTATTATTTCACCCCAAGCTGCGGACATAGCACAAAATTTTGCCTCTGGAATGCTGTGTAATGCGTCCTAGTTGTGAAGCTAGTTTACCAAAAAATACAATTTTTATTCTTGCAATTTCTCCCCTTTCAAGAAGCCTATAAATTCTGTTTTTCCTTTATTCTTCTCTTTGATATATTTTTTTTCTCTGTGGGGTGGCTTACTTGGTTAAAGGTTGGTCTCTTCCTTTATATATACTGCTTTGCTGTAAACTAATTTCTCCTACAAACTAATGATCCTTTTTTTTTTCCAGGTCATTTTCCTGTTACTTTTGGTCGCTGATCTATTAGTCTATGTTCTCTACTTGTCTCCAGTGGCCTTCTATTCTCTTCCGTTTAGGATTGCGCCTTATATCCGGGTTGTTCTTTTCATTTTACACATTAGGTATGGTGCAATAATGTTTTTCTTTCTTTTTTTTTTTTTTCCGATTTTTTGATGTATAAATTATTTTATTATTATTTTTTTGTTGGAGTCATGAATGCACATTTATAGTCGTTTACTTAAATTAATTAAACCATGCAGGTTGTGATGTTGCAGATGTGTTCTCTTTAAATTTCTGATTATGTTAAGTTGGACAGTCATTTTGGTATGACTGTTGTCACAATTTTCCAACGTAATTTCTTCACTAGAAACTCTGTCATTCAACCTGTGGAGATATCACACCTACGAAAGTCTTCCATATGAAAGCATACAATACATTGTCTTTCTGAGACGTTATATGAGATCTTTTCGTACCAATCTCTGAAAATAAGCTAAATCATGGAATCTGATGGAGTTCCAGTATCGTTCTCAACTCTATTATAGAACAGGCTAAGCGGAAGGGCTGCTGATGTACTACGTAGCATTCCATTTGGCACAGAACATGTCACGACCCAAATCCACTATGGCACGAGGGTACTGACATGCCACCGAGGCCTGAACCTATGTTATTAAAGTTCAAAAACCATTTATTTTGTTTTATTTTTATTTTGATTTTTTGTAACTCCCATTTAAACCACATTTGTAAGTGATTAGCCCCACGGGTAAAATAGGAATTTAAAATTTTGAGTTGAATTTTATACCAATAGATAGCCGTTTGAGTCTAGGTTCCAACGTTGAAAACGGTGGATGATTCAAAATTCCTAGAAAAGTTATGTCTGTTTCCGTAAAAGTCGTCGTTTTGAACCAATTAAAACAGTGTATTTCGATCGATCGAAACAGCTTCTGTCCATAATTCTAGCCATGAACATCTAAGCAATCAAACATGCTTGAATAGCAAAAGCACTTGCCAAAACCTTTCATACATGAACATAAGAGTCTTATACATCAAGTTCTACACATGCTCACCTAGCAACATAATTTACAAGTCCTTAAGTTCCAAACTACAACTACGCCATATATAATATGCACATTTAGCACTTGCTCTCCTCTTTCTTCCTCTATTTCTCTTTCTCCTTCTCTTTCCTTTCACCTAAAATGGTTATTCAATAACCACTTGAGCTTGAAGCTCAGTGAATAACATGCTCTTTGACATAAATTCGTGTATATCATTTAAACATGTGATGTGCAATTCAATGTAACATAATGAATCACAACCAAGTAAGTATTTGTCTCCAAGGCTTCTTGTTCTTCTCACTACCCCGTGCTCGTAATGGTACCCTTAATCCTTGTTCCGAGTTATCCAATATCCTATACAAGGCGTATTGAACACTCAAACCTTAGGAGGCTTTTCTACACTCCCTTTTGGAGCCTTCTCTGTGTAGTGATAGAACAATTGCTTCTTCAACCACATAATCACATAAACATATTTCCAACAACATAATCCTTTTTATCGCTTGCACATGTAGTCAATCATGATATACACGCATGTTCATAATTCATGAATTGAAAGTAAATCATTTGTATGCCACAATTTCATTACTTGAAAAGTTTCCTCAAAGATAGAGGCTACTCACCTTGCTCTGGATATAGAATTGACAAGATATAACGCTCACTTTCAAACTCCTACAAGTCATATAAGATTCCATAGCATATCAATATGAATTCTTCTAATTAATCCATTAAAACTCTATGGAAATGAAATTAAATCACATAGAAAGAATCCTCTTACCCTTAGCTTCTCAAGTTTAGCGACAATTTGAGATAGAAATCTCCCTAGCACCCTTTTCCCTTTGGTTTCCTTCTTTTCTCTCTTGTTTTTCCCTTTCTTCTTTGCACCTGCTTGCTAGTGTAGAGAAGCACCTCAAAAAGATGTACATCTTATTTAACTAGTTATTCTTCCATTTCTCTCCCTTGCCCACTTGAATACACATGGACTTAGCCAAATATAGCCTAACACCTCCTACTTGACCACCTACTAGCTTAGGTAATATAAGCTAGCACCTTGATTAGGCTAATTAATCATCATTAAGCTAATTAATCTCAATTAAGCTAATTAATCTTGATTAGGAAAATTCTACCAAATTCTAGAGATCAAGTCTCCTAATTACACTTTCACCTACCATATTTCTTACTAATTACACAATAGCTCCTCTAGTTCTCATGAATTGCTAATTCATTTACTAGTTATGAGAATGTATTCTTTTTACTCCTATCATTTATGCCCTTGTCTAGCAATTCTACATTTAGCATCAAATATGTATCCAATGCAAGGCATAAATTAATTCCATGTCTTTTAAAATATGCAAATGCCAAATAGATGGCCATGTGTGACACATAACAAGAGTTTATCAACTCTTAATTTCCTTCCATCACTTGATAATAGGATTAAGTATGCAAATCATATAAATATTCATGTCATTACCATATAATGCTCATTAAGATAATATTATCACATGTCAAAATGTTGGGATATTACAGGACATCTCAACTTTATAATGGTGGCATGAGATAGAAAGTAATTGGGCATCTCTTGAGATTTCAAAATTGCTTCATCTTAAAACCTTGGTACGGATCCAGATAAGCGATTGTTAAAAATGGTAGACAAAGGCCTTCTATGGGAATTGGGTGCACGACCTTGGCCTGATAGCGCAATTCTGGGAATGCATTTTTTATAGGAACAAAATGCAATGGAAAATTGTATGGAATGTTATGTATACAGATGTAATAGAAGTTCAATTGGACTGGATCCACATTGTATGGTCGCATAGAAGTGCAAAACTACATTTATTCTCATGTCTCTGCTGTTGTTCTGGGTCCTATTTTTCATGACTTATCATATTTTTCCAATAAACTAATTATCCTTCTTCTTGACTAAATTCTTTGCCTTATACAATTCTAGAATCTCTTTTGGTCCAATTACTCAATTAAACTATTTCCTTTGTACTGGCCCCATGATTGGTAAAATGCAAGAGATTTGAACCAAATCATTCCTTTTAGGCAGTTCAGATACGTATCCTAAGATACAAGAACACATTGCTGCCAACATCCCTGTAAATGACGGGTTAGCTAATATTGATCGTCAAGAGATATTTAAAGGCCAAAAATAGTTACCTGCGCTTTTATCTAGTTAAAGCATAGTAAATAAGTGTTAGAAGCATGGACACTTGTAGAAGGGTCCCATATATGTGTCAGGCTTGACACATACGCTGGACACTCCTTGGCATGTGTCAAACACACCAAAATCTATCTCCTTTCTTCTTTTAATTATTTTTTGGACTCGAAAAGACACATGATCTACAAGCCTAAATACTTTGACACCAAGTATCACATTGTTGATAGTTGTAGAACAAATAATCTCAAAGTGGTTAGAGAGTCTTACTGAGTAGGATAATTGGGATTCTTTGCCCTCGTAATTTGGGTGTTTAGAAAAAGGAACAAATAGGATCTATTGAAGCGTAATAGGCATTTACAACAAGGTAAAAATTAAAAATAACTAGGATCTTTAGAAATTGAAGATAATTAGCAATCTAAATTTTATTGTGGCCAATATGATTTCCTTATAACACGTGATCACAAATATTTAAAGATATGTTTTTCATGTTCTCCATGTGCTTATCATGTTTGTGTTAATTTGCTGAAAGCTTGTAGAGGGCTAATTACCACTCTCTCATTATATTATTCAGATGAAGAACCCTAGCGAGTAAATTACAAGAGTACCCTTAGGTAAAAAATATAAAATAAAACAAAGGAAAAATAACTCTCAACACTCCCCCTCAAGCTGGTGCGAAGATATCTTTCATGCCCAGCTTGCTAAGAATGAAGTGAAATTGTTGACTAGCGAGGCCTTTTGTTAGAACATCTGCTAACTGATCTCTTGTTCTCACACACGGAGTACAAATATACCCATTGTTCAATTTCTCTTTGATGAAATGCCTATCTATTTCCACATGCTTCGTTCTGTCGTGCTGAACCGGATTGTGAGCAATATCGATAGCAGCTTTGTTATCACAAGACAACTTCATAGAGTCCTTTGGTCCAAAACCAAGATCTGACAAAATAATTTTGACCCAAAGCAACTCACACACACCTTGAGCCATTGGCTCTGAACTCTGCTTCAGTACTGGACCTGGCCACGACTGATTGTTTCTTACTACTCCAAGTTACTAAATTACCACCCACAAACGTACAATAACCCGTGGTTGATCTTCTGTCTGGTATAGAGTCGGCCCAGTCTGCATCAGTACAGGCCTCAACACAAGTGTGTCCATGTTTTGCAAAACATAGCGCTTTCCCTGGCGTCGACTTTAGGTACCTCACAATTCGGAGTACAACATCCAGATGGGGTTGCTTAGGATTATGCATAAACTGACTAACCACGCTAACAACAAATGCAATATCGGGTCTAGTATGAGCCAAATAAATCAATTTTCCTGCTAACCATTGGTAGCTACCTTATCAATCAGTTCCCCACCTGGATCATCTCCAAGTTTCACATTTGGATCCATGGCAGTATCAAGTGCTTTACATCCAAGCATGCCTGTCTCCTTGAGTAAGTCAAGAACATACTTTCTTTAGGAGATGAATATCCCCTCCTTGGATCTGGCCACTTCAATTCCCAAGAAGTATTTCAAATTTCCCAAGTCCTTTCAAATTCTTTCGCAAGATATGATTTTAGGCATTTCATCTCTTCTACATCATCCTTGTAAGAACGATGTTATCTACATAGACAATCAACAATCAGGGCAGTCACTTTTCCTTGTGAAGAGTGCTTAATAAAAAGAGTGTGATGACCTTGGCTATACCTGAAACCATACCTGATTATGGCTTGGGAGAATCTGCCAAACCAGGCTCTAGGAGACTGTTTGAGACCCTACAACAACTTCTTGAGATAACACGCTTTCCCTCTGGTCTTGTCACTCTCAAACCTAGGGGGAACATCCATATAGACTTCTTCTAAGTCTCCATGGAGAAAGTCATTTTTTTACATCAAATTGATGCAAGGGCCACTTCAAATTGACTGCTAGGGACAACAAGATTCTGATCGAATTCATCTTTGCAACTGGGGCAAATGTCTCCTGATAGTCCACTCCATATGTCTGAGTGAAGCCTTTGGCTACTAGTCAGACTTTATAATTTTCAACTGTCCCATCTGCTCTATGTTTCACTGTAAACACCCACTTGCACCCAACTGTCCTTTTCCCACAAGGTAACTCTACTAATTCCCAAGAGCTATTTTTCTTGAGAGCATTCATCTCTTCAACCATAGCATGCTTCCACTTAGTATCAGCAAGATCTTCCTGTACATGGTTAGGGACAGAGACAAAATCGAGTTGGACACAAAAGCTTTATATGAGGGAGATAAACGAGTGTATGAAACAAAATTTGAGATGGGATGCTTAGTACATTCCCTAGTACCTCTGCGAAGAGCAATAAGGATGTCTAAGTCACAATCCAAAGGAGTAGTTGAAGGACTAGTGGTAACAGGAATAAAAGAGAAACTAGGAGTACCTGGATCATCATCACTGGAAGGAGACAATTGGAGTGGGATTGGAGACGTGGTCTTTTCTTCTGCTGCCCCACTCTTCCTTTCCTTAATAAATGGTTTGAGGTCGCGGTATCGGTCACGGTATCGGAGTCCGTTGTGATGACTCGGGGTCACGGTATCGGCCTGGTATCGGGCGACACGCAACGAAACGCTAGATTTAAGATTAAAAAAAATATGAAAAAATAACCAAAAATTCTAAAATAATAAGAATAGCAAAATTGGCATAATAGATTGTCACAATACCCAATGTACTAATTATAAATTCACAAATTATTCAACTCACACGCTGCCGATCTATTGTTTGAATAGTTTTTTTATTACACATACACATTTTAAACAAATAAGTAAACATTTTAAACATTTTCTTTTTATTACACACATTTTAAATAAATAAGTAAACAATTTTTTTTTATAAACAAACATTTTAAACAAATAAGTAAACAATTTTTTTATAATCAAACACTTTTTTAATAAATAAGCAAACATTTTAAACAAATAAGTAAACAAATTTTCAATAAATAACTAAATATTTTAAATATTTTTTATTACACATACACATTTTAAACAAATCAGTAAAAAAAATTTTTATAAGCAGATGGAAACACATGCACACAAACGCATGTTACACAGAATAAAATCCCAAACACTAACTTAACCCTTTTGTTTGACTCTCGACCAAACCCAAGATAAACAAAAAAGAAGAGAGAGAGAGAGAGAGAGAGAGAGAGAGAGAGAGAGAGAGAGAGAGATCCGAGAAGAAGAAGACGATGACGGAAGAAGAAGAAGAAGAAGAAGGCTATGATGGAAGAAGAAGACGATGACGGAAGAAGAAGATGATGACAGAAGAAGACGACGACGACGGCGGCGAAAGAAGAAGAAGAAGAAGATGACGGCGGAAGAAGAAGACGGAGGAAGAAGAAAGAGAAATAAAGAGAAGAAAACATACCTGCTTCTCAGATTTGGTAATATTTCCCTTTCTGATTTTTCTCTTTTTCTTTTTTCCTCTGATTTTTCTTTTTTCCTTTCATATTTTTCTCCTTTTCTTTTAGTCTCGGGCGTATCGCTAGTCATCTCAGCCGAGACGTAGAAAATTCGGTCGTTTCGGCCGAAACCACCGATATCTAGAACGATCCTTCAATTTTTTTTAACTCAGCTTGAATCGGCCTATATCTCATATCGGACCCTCATGATACCGAGTTAACTCGGCGATACGACTCGGTATCGGCCGATACTTCGAACCATGTTCCTTATTCTTGGAGTAAGTCAGCCACTCTTTCTTCTTATCTCCACCTCCACTTGCTTCTATCTCTGTTCACTTCTCTTTCCTTCCCTCTGATTTTTTCTAACTCCCCCTCTGTTCTATTCTCCCCTTCTTCCTTTTCTACTAAGATAAATGGAGCAGGAGCAGGCTTCTCTTCCCATAACCTACTCTCCCCTTGAAGAGATGACTGAGATGGCTGGAAGTAGGAAGAATATTCATCGAAAGTGACATCCATGGACACAAACCACTTACGAGACGGAGGATGATAACACTTGTACCCCTTTTGTGTGGGAGAATAACCCACGAAGACACATTTAAGGCCTCGAGGATTTAGTTTTTGTCGAGTGGGAGAATGATTGTGAATGAAACAAACACAACCAAACACTTTTGGAGGAACGGGGAATATAGAGGAAAGCTTAGTAAGTTCAGTGGGTGATTTGTTACCTAACACACGAGAAGGAAGACGGTTGATAAGATAAGCAGCAGTAAGTACTGCCTCTCCCCCAGAATGTTTTAGGGACCTGCATTGAGAACATCATAGGCCTAGCTGTTTCTAACAAATAACGATTTTTTCTCTCGGCAACACCATTCTGCTGAGGAGTATTAGTGCATGAGGTTTGATGAAGTATACCGTGCTCAGAGAAGTAGTGTGAGAGACCACCATAGATGTATTCCCCCCCTTTATCTGACCTAACAACCTTGACAACAGTGTTAAACTGATTACAATTCATATTGTGTAATTTTTAAAGATGGGAAATACTGCATTTTTTTCTTTCGTCAAATACACCCATGTTGTGCGAGTACAGTCATCAATAAAAGTGACAATACCATTTAAAGCCATTCAAAGTAGGAATATGTGAAGGGCCCCAAACATCGGTATGTATGATTGAAAAAGGAATCTTACTTTTATTGATACTAGAATGAAAAGTAGCACGATGGTGTTTTCTGAGTTCACAAGCCTCACAAGATATCTCAGAAACACTTTTATTAGGAACTGATGACAAAGAGAAAAAGAGAGAATGAAGGCTTAACCCAATAGGTTAGCCCACACACATATATCTATATTATAAAAATGAAATAATTACAAGCATACCCTTATACTTTAACACTCCCCCTCAAGCTGGAGCATATATATCTATCATGCCCAACTTGTTACAAATATCATAGAAAGGTCCCTTATTCAGAGCCTTAGTGAAAATATCTCCTAACTGATTATTTGTCCTAACAAAACACGTAATAATCTGTTTCCTCAAGACCATATCTCTAATGAAATGACAATTGACTTCAATGTGTTTGGTTCTCTCATGGAACACTGGGTTACTGGCAATGTACATGGTAGCTTGATTATCACAATACATCTTCATAGGTTGATCACTTGAGAACCCCATCTCTTGCAGAATAGATTTCACCCACAACATCTCACAGGTAGTATGAGCCATATCTCTATATTCAGCTTCAGCACTCGATCTTGCCACTACATTTTGCTTTTTACTTTTCCACGTAACAAGATTACCACCAACAAATACACAGAACCCTGACACTGAACGTCTATCTAGATGATCTCCTGCCCAACTAGCATCTGAGAACCCCTCTATTTCCAAGTTATCTGAAGGTTTCAACACTAAACCTTTTCCAGGAGCACCTTTCAAATATCTCAAAATACGACACACTGCCTCCCAATGTGATAATTTGGGATTCTGCATAAACTGACTAACAACGCCTACAGAGAAGGTGATATCAAGGCGAGTCACAGTCAGATAAATCAACTTACCCACAAGTCTTCTATATCGCCCATCATCACTGAAGTCTTCTCCATTATCTTTACTTAACTTTATATTCGAGTCCATCGGAGTGTCAACATGTTTTGAACCCATCAATCCTGTTTCCTTTAGAAGATCAAGCACATACTTCCTCTGAGACAAACAAATTCCTTCCTTAAATCTAGCAACTTCAATGCCTAAGAAATAACGCAGTAATCCCAAGTCTTTCATATGAAAATGCTTACTCAGATGAGTCTTCAACAACTGTATACCTTCATTATCATTGCCAGTTATCACTATATCATCCACATAAACTGCTAGGATAATGGTGCCTTTCTCACATTGTCTCACAAACACCGAGTGATCAGAACTCGTCCTCTTTAACCCATATAAGCTAGCTACTTGACTAAACTTGTCAAACCAGGCCCTCGGAGATTGTTTAAGTCCATAGATAGCTTTCTTCAATCGACATACCTTATGTGACTCCTCCTGAGCAACATACCCAGGAGGTTGCTCCATGTAAACCTCTTCCTGAAGGTCACCATGAAGAAAATCATTCTTGATATCGAGTTGGTAAAGAAGCCAACTTTGATTAACAGCAACAGACAATAGCAGGCGAACCGAACTAAGACGAGCAACAGGAGAGAAGGTTTCAAAGTAATCAACACCGAAGGTTTGAGTATACCCTTTCGCAACTAACCGAGCTTTCAGCCGTTCAACAGTACCATCAGGGTGATACTTAACCACATACACCCAACGACAACCCACAACTTGCTTCCCAGAAGGAAGATCAGCTAACTCCCATGTACCATTGTTGGATAATGCTAACATCTCTTCATCCATAGCACTCTTCCATCCCGGTGAAGTTAATGCCTGAATATGAGACTTAGGGACAGAAATAGAGGATAAAGCACAGACAAAGGACCAAAGTGTAGGAGACAAACGAGAAAAAGAAACAACCTGATCAATAGGGTGCTGAGTACAAGAACGAGTACCTTTACGAAGTGCAATAGGCAGATCATCAGACTGGGGGACCTCACCCGAAGTTGATGATGAAGGAGGTGGAGCAGAAGAAGTCTCAGCTCTTGGTGGCTTTTTACGGCGACGGTACACCTGTAATGGCACAGACCTAGAAACAGTAGAACCAGAACTAGGAGGAATAGGCAGAGGAACAGAGGAAACCGGAGTAAGAACATCAACATCTAATGAGATTCCAGACGACGAGAAAAAAGATGTACTTTCAAAAAAGGTAACATCAGCACTAACTATATAACGACGATTCTGAGGATTCCAACACTTATATCCTTTCTGAGTACGAGAATACCCCACAAAGACACACTTTGTAGCACGAGGATCTAATTTATCCTGACCTGGAGTAAGAACATGAGTAAATGCAACACAACCAAACACCCGAGGAGGTAAAGCAAATAAGATCTTATCAGGATATAAGATAGAATGAGGAATGCCCCCATGAAGAACAGAACTGGGCATACGATTTATAAGATAACAAGCAGTAAGAACAGCATCCCCCAAAAATTGCTTAGGGACTTTCATTTGAAGCATAATAGTTCTAGCTACCTCTAGAAGATGTCTATTCTTACGTTCAGCAACTCCATTCTGTTGAGGAGTATACCCACAGGAAGATTGATGTATAATCCCATGAGAATCACAAAAGGATTGAAGTGGTCCTTTAACATATTCTAAAGCATTATCAGACTGTAAAGTACGAATGGCACAACCAAATTGAGTCACAATCTCATTATGAAATAAATGAAAAACTGAAGAAATTTCAGAACGCTCTTTCATTAAAAATATCCAGGACATCCTTGAACAATCATCCACAAAAGAAACAAAATAAGAAAAACCTAATAGACTCTTATGTCTAGACGGACCCCAAACGTCGGAATGAACCAACTCAAAAGGAGTGAACCGACGATTATTTAGACGTAAAGGAAAAGATACTCTATGGTGCTTGCCTAACTGACAAGCCTCACATTCTAATGTAGACACAGACTTAAAAGATGGAAAAACCCGCTTCAAGGACTGCAACGATGGATGACCCAGACGACAATGCCATTGATACGGTGAGACAGCTGCTTGTAAAGCCACCGGTTTATTAGTTGAGGGATGTTGTTCAAGATAGTAAAGACCATTTCGCTCACGACCTCCACCAATCATCTTCTTCGAGCTGAGATCCTGAAAGACACAACAATCAGGGTAAAAGGTTACAGAACAATTAAGTGATTTAGTAAGTTGACTGACGGACAAAAGATTAAAAGGAAAAGCAGGAATATAACTAACAGAAGACAAAGTAAGAGAAGAGGTCGGAGAGACAGAGCCAGTCCCAACAATGGGACAAGACCGACCGTCAGCAAGAACAACTGAGGACTTAGCAGGGGAACGAGTTAACTTTGAAAAATTATTGGACTTACCAGTCATATGGGCAGAAGCTCCTGAGTTGATAACCCATGGGGAAGGAGCAGAAGAAGAGAAACATGCAATATTACCTGACTGAGCAAAGCCAGCGGAATCAGACACGGAAAGCTGTTGTTGTTGTTGGATTAAGGCATTATACTCCGCCCGAGACAGAGTGATAGACTCACTAGAAGATGCAACGACCTGTGGAATAGGAGTACTGACTTCCTGTTGAGGTGCAGACGGATTATCAGAAGTGAACAAAACTGGATTAGACGAATTCTCCCAGGGCTTACCATGAAGATCATAACATTGATCAACTGTGTGATTGTCACCCCCACAATGGGTACAATAAAGAGAGCCAGTTCTCCCACGTCCTCTACCAAAACCACGACCACGACCACGACCATGACCAAGAGGACCCCCGCGACCTCGAGTATTATTGAAACTACGACCTCGATTATTATAATGAAAGTTGCCTCGACCACGGAATGCCCCCTGATTGCCAGAGTCTGTGACAAGAGCATAATTATCCTTTGCAGAAGATTCTGAGACGGAGGAAGATTCAGTAGTCACACGAAGAATGCGAGAATACACATTACTCAATGAAGGTATGTTACCATCGCCCGCTAAAATTTGTGACTTAACAGACTGAAGAGTAGGGTGTAACCCAGCAAGAAATTTAGAGACATAAAACTCCTCGCGTTGTTTCTTCATAACCTCAACATCATTTGTAACTGGATGGTACTGTTGTAATTCATCCATTAAACCCCTGAATGTACTGTAATACTCACTGATGGACTTCTCATTCTGTTGAAGAAGGAATAGATTCTGATAAACGTCATATACTCGAGAAACATTGTTGTCCATTGAAAACATCTCGTGGACAGACTCCCAAATATCCTTGGCCGAAGATAAAAACATAACACTGGATGAAATAGACGGTTCCATACTATTCCACAACCAAGACATAACAGTATAATTGTCAGAAACCCAATCATCATACTCTTTAGCATCCTTCAAGGGAGGGCCAGACAGAATATATTTCAACTTCTTGCGAGCACCGAGAGCAACCTTCATAGCCTGAGCCCATAACAAATAGTTGGACCCATTCAATTTTGTTGTGATAATTTGCGCACTGATAATATCATGGGCAGTCTTGGTGGAACCGGAATCGGCCATAGTGATACCAACGGATGAATAGGAGTCTCAAATCAACACACGAACACACTCGGAGAACATTAACAAGAACTCATACGAGAGACTAACACAAGAGGTCCATGAAGGACCAAGAGAGGACAAAGAGAGAAACACCAATCAAAATGGCACTGGAAAAGAAAATCAGTGGAATTGTATGTCTACAGGGCTGGATTAGGGTTGAAAATCAGAGAGACAGCAGGATAGAGAGAAGGGGATGGCCAGGGTGGTGTTGGAGGGCTTCGGCGCAGGTCTGAGAGGGACAGAGGGCTGCGGCGCAGGGCTGGGTGGTTGGCGCAGGCTAGGGAAGGGCTGGGTTGGTCGGCGTAGGGCAGGGAGGGGCAGGGAGGTCCGGCGAAGTGCAGGGAGGGGCTGGGTTGGGGAGTGATTAGGGTTGGAGTGGTTAGGGTTGGATGTTAGATTTCCATGGTGGCTCTGATACCATGTTGACAAAGAGAAAAAGAGAGAATGAAGGGTTAACCCAACAGGTTAGCCCACACACATATATATATATATATATTATAAAAATGAAATAATTACAAGCATACCCTTATACTTTAACAGGAACTAAAGTAGGAAATAAAAAAAAAAGACGGATGTCCCAATCTCTGGTGCCACAGCTATGCCTCCTCAGGAAGAATATCTCTCTGTGAATTATGAGCAACTGGTGTCAACTCCTCCTTAGTAGTTCCCTCTGGCAACAGAAGGTAAAGACCATTCTCCTCCCTACCACTACCAATCGTCTTCTTTGTGGAGAGATCCTGAAAGACACAGTAAGAAGGGAAAAATATCTGATACGCCCAAAATTGTCCAGGAATCCAGTACTCCAGGCCCGACCTCCCGACGTCCAGGTTTAACCTCCCGACCTCCAATGTTCCGGGCCCGACCTCGACTGACCGACCGACAGTTCAGGGCCCCTAAAGCAACACGCTTTAGGTCGGCTTATCCAACATGGTCAAATTCTTCTACCAACAATCTTGACGAAGGCTTGCTGGGCAGAAGATAACCATTCTGGGAGCTAACTTGAACAAAAGACTCCGAATTAGGTTAAGTCTAAAATCTTTGCCAATTCCCGAGCACTCAAAAGACTCCGAATTAGGCTAAGTCTCAACTCCTTGCCAATTCTCGAGCACTCAAAAGACTCCGAATTAGGCTAAGTCTCAACTCTTAGCAAATTCCCGAGCACTCAAAAGACTTAGAAATTCCAAGGCAACTTCCCTGAGCAATCACAGTGTTATTGGTCTTGACGCGTTACTGATACAAGGGTGACTCACCAAGATCTACAGACTTTAATTCATAATGTGCATCACTCCCCGAGAAAATCCAACTTTGCAAACATCAGACAGTGGTAAGCAGAATCAACAGATTTCCAATATTGACCCGATATAACATCATGCCAACCTTGGAAATGGGGGGCAACTAATATGCCCAAAATTGTCCAGTAATCCAGTATTCCAGGCCCGACCTCTAGGTCCGACCTCCAGTGCTCTAGGTCTGACCTCTCGACCTCTAGGTCCGACCTCCAATGTTCCGGGTTCGACCCCGATTGACCGACCGATCGAACTCCAATCCAGGGCCCTGGGTCTGAACCCGACCTATGGGTTGGAATACGCAGTCCAATTACAATACAGTTCAGGTCTAACTCAGCTAACTCAGTGGCGTGTCCCAAACTGCTCGGACTCCAGCAGTTTCCTAAATCAGCTAGGAAACCTTCCAGATACGCATAAACAGTTTCCTTATCAGATTAGGAAACATTCCGGATTTCCCGCTATCATTATAGTCTGTCAATTAGTTACCTAATCAGACTCAAAACGCCTTGTAAGGGAGGACTCTTCCTTCTATAAAAGGGTCCTCCCATCCCTCTGAGAGGGGATCCCGAGTTCGATTGATTCGCGAGTTCAATTAAACGAGCCATCATACATTGTCAAGGCTCTCCCAAGAGAGCCAAACATCATCCCTGCATGGCCAACCCTTGGTAGTTCCAGCCACCATTGTTGAATCACCAAGGTTGCAGTAATTTCTTATACTTAGTGGAAGTGCTTTGACACACACGTGGACGTAGGTTCCTTCATTACCAGGGCCGAACCACATGCAAAAACACTGCCTTAATTCTCCCTCTCTCTTTTCCATGCTTTTAATATGCTCTTAAACCCTAAATCCGACCAGTACCAAAAATTGCATCATCAGAGTATCCGTCCCAAGTACGTTACTACGAACAAAATCATACTTGGAATTAAGCCCCTGAAGAAACTTAAATACCCATTACTTCTCTAGAAGTTTCTAATACCCAATAACGTTTTGAGGACAAGCCGGATGATAGTCCTGAAGATGATCAACACGTTTCCACTGGGTAGTGAGAAAATGTAGTACTGAATAACCGTCATAGTCGCCTGCTCTGAGTTATCAATCACCCTAGATAGCTCAAACTCCTTAGCATAATTTCCCTTACGGGAGTAGGTATGAGCAACTGTATCCCAAATATCACAGGCTGTAGTCGTGCCCAGAAAACCTTCCCCAATTTCGGGGACCATAATGAATTAGCCATGCCTTAACAAGAGCATTTTCAACCTTCCACTTAGCATAACTAGCATCAGCAACACTTGGTGCTTGAATAGTCCCGTCAATATATCCCTCCTTTGCTTTCCTTCCAAGTAAAGAAGAACAAACTATGACCAAGGTACATAATTTTGGCCATTGAACAGAGAGGTCGTGATTTTCAGAGTTGGGTTATCCTGTGGAGCAACTAACTGGCTCATCTGAGGCTGTTGGGGTTCTCCCGACAATGTAGTCTTATCGTCAACCATGGTTCCAACAAGAAAAGGGAACACCCACAATAATCATACCAAAAAACAAAGGTAGGGAGCAAACTTGCGACTTTTAAGGCATACGGATCAGCACGAGGCTGATTCATGGACCCAAAAAATAGGTTGAAATTAAACGTCAATCAAAACTAGGGCCTCGTAATGATGTGAGGGTGAATGAAGAATACTAGAATGAATGAGGAAGATATAGAGGTGGTGTAGCAGATCTAGGCCAACACGGGCCAATCGGGGCGTTGGAAAATAGTGTATAGGGTTCGGATCTGGTGGGATTAGGGTATGTGAGGCTCGACTGAACTGGTATGTGTGTGTGTGATGTCGGCGATGGCTGTGTGAGGGTTGGTTGGTTGCGGCGAGATGTGGGTGGGCTTGGGTGATGTCGCAAGGTCCTGGGAAGGTTGGGTAATTGCGGCGCAGGTGCGGATATGGTGTAGAAGAGGCGGCGCAAGTGGTGCTGTAGTTTATAGGGTTCGGCTAGGCTAGGAAAGGGTTGGGTTGCTGTTGCCTTGGCTGTGGTGGTGCAGGGCAGCGGCGTAGTGGTGGTGATGGTGGAAAAGGTCTGCGCATGGTGGTTAGGTAGTAGGGATGTGTTTTGGCTCTGATGCCATGTTAACAATGTGATTTTGGTAAACCTTAGGTTAGTCTAAATGATTAACCCATATATATATATGAATATTATTTAAAGAGAAAATTACAATAGTGTCCTTGACACATAAAATAAAATACAATCAAAGACTAATATCTACAAATACAACTTCATGGAATCTATAGGCTGAAGCCTCAATTTTTTCAGCAAGTTCTTAGTCCACAGAAGCTCACAAACTCCTTGATCCATAGCTCGAAACTCCACCTCAGCCTAGCTATTGCTCTTTCAGTGGACTTGGATGTTGGGATTTTTCCTGCTTCTCATCGTTTACAGTTTCCAATGTGATAACAAGAGGAAACAAAGACAACTCTTCCTCACAATTCTTTTGCCTCTGTACATATGGCTGAAGACTAGAAAGATTGGAAGTAGAACTGGGATTCAAAGAATGTTACTGTCACGCCCCGACGTAGCATAAATAAGGAAAGCGTTTAATTTCCTTTATGGACCCGTAGGTCGCGACAGTTTGAAGGATCGATTTCGTCCCAAACGTCGAACAACAAAACATAATAATCAGAGCAGAGCAATCAAAGCTTACAAATATTATTCTAACTTAAACAATATTACAGCACGGGTCATCTAAAGGCACAGACCGCCTTGAAACAAAACAATAGCTTAAAGTCTATTACAGTCATCCTTATAACACGAACAATTTAAAACTTAAAACATATAATAAATAAACAGTTTCCTCATTCCGAAAGCAGCCATTCTCAATTAGCATAGTCGTATGATTCCTCCTGGTTATAACCTGAAAAGCCTGAACACGAATGTCCAGGACGCATCAACGTCGTCAGCTTCAAGAAGCTGGTGAGTATTAAAAACATAACTTTGAATGTAAAACTTACCCATTTACCTTTTTCCATTTTCAATTTGTATAAATCAATAGTTAAACCGCAGAAAGAATTCATTTTATAAAACAACAAGGAAGATATTAAAAGTCGTTCATACATGAAAACAAATACTCGTGTATGAGACAATGCACAACACTCATCTTGCCGACTCTTTTCTCTTGACAGACACAACAACCCACTATCCTACTCCTGGTATCTTTGAAACACTAAGATAGCCACACTTTAGCAACGGGGCGCCAGGGAGTGTCCAGTTTGCCTCACACTTTGGTCCGGGGTACCAGGGAGTGTCCATTGCCTCACACTTTGAATACCTAAACCGCCATGCAAATACCGGAGCAACCTCACGCAGTATCCAGACTCGGGTATCAGGGAGTGTCCGTAGGCCACACTTTAGCACTACCATGAGTGCCAGTGAGTGTCGAAGTCGGCGTCACACACTTTAACGCTTCCATGGGCGTCAGGGAGTGTCCATATTTGCCACCGTCGCATTTCAAAGATACCCTCACCGCAATCTCAACCACAACCACAATCTCAACCACAACCACAATCTCAATCACAACCACAATCTCAACCACAATCTCAATCTCTTACTCTTTCCACACTACCATTACTCTTTTCCACACTGACTGACACCCACATGCATGTACCACTGACCCCATATGAATGATATGCACTTAAACATAAGCAAAACGCTAAATTAAAGGGATAACGCGCGTACGGGGATTGATAAGTCATAATACAACGTTCTACTCGTTCAAACATAATTAATTAGGATTCTGTTTTAATAATTTCCCAAACAAAACCTTAACAGTACTTAAAAGTTGGACCAAACAGTCCCTGAACCCAAAACAAGAAAAATGAGAAACTGCCAGAAGTCGCGTGCGCGGGCCGCTCGGGCGACGGATCGCTTGCGCGGGCCGCTCGCGCGATATCCCCAAATTTTCTTTTATATATAAACTTTTTTTTGTCTGCCTGAAACAGCCAAGGTCGCGCGCGCGGATCGCTCGCGCGAAGGGTCTCTCGCGCGGGCCTCGCTCGCGCGACCTACCTAAATTTCATTTTATACATATACATATAAACTTTTCTGTCTGCCTGGAGACGCATGGCTCGCGCGCGCGAGGGCCGCTCGCGCTATTTTCGCGCGCGCGATCGTGGCGCGAGCTGATGCTGAGGCTTCGTCTTCTTCCCCCAGAATTCCCCTGTTTCAGTTTTAAGGGTCCATTTTGACCCATTTCCAATTTCGGGAGTAATTAGGCCTTATATTATATGATTCTCTTTATTTTTCAACAAGGATTAAGAATCCATAACCAATTTAACATGATTCAATCTATAGCTCTCACATTTTATGAAATTTTGAAAGATGACAAAACTTCATTTTCAATATACTTTCTCATGCGATCAAATTAAACTCTAATACTTTAAACATGGCATGTAGGATGTATAATCTTTCATATTTCATTCTAAAAACGGATTTTGGTTGAGTTTGGAAAATTGTGATTTAGAAGCTCAAGCTTCCATGGACGAATTTAGCAATGGTGTTTCAACTATACATACACAAAATCAGTAACTAAACATAGAATTACATTGGGAGTGAGTTAATAATACTCACTTGATTAGAGGTAGAAGAAAATTGTTGAGAGAAACAACCAAATAAGCAAGACCCAATAATAAGCTTAGCTATGGAGGATTGAGTTTTCTCTCTCTAAAATTTTCAGTGGTTTAACTCTCAAGCTCACTCTTTAAACTCTCTGTGATAGGTGTGCTGAATGTGAGAGTTATGGGTGTGTATGTGGTGTATATATAACCAATTCTCAACTTGGAGCCCAAGTTGATTCCAATTTACTCTACAATGAATTTCTAATATCCTAATAATTATACACAGCAATAAGGAGACACGTATGTGTATATACACTGATGTATATAACTACACAGTTAATCCAAGAGCCACCTAGGTGTGTAGGGGCCAAATTGAAATGTTTGGGAAACTTAGCTTTTGGCACAAGATATACACATACACAATTGCAATACCCAAACAAGGCATATCCAATGATTACTTGCCATAAATAGCAATAAAGCAAATGTCATGTCTTTGCTTTACATCACTTCCAAAATCTGTGGAAGTTTAGCACAGCGTGGACAGTTTTGAGTACAAACTGGTACTTTCGGGGCGCGGTGATCACCACAAAAATACAGAAAATTCATTTTACTGTAGGGAATGGTTTTCTGGTTTTATAAAAGTACAGTTAGAATTAAAGGAAAACATTCTCACCGTTTTGGAAGACAGTTTTGAAATTCAATACAGGTGTTGCTAAATTTCATTTAATCGCAGTTTGACCCCAAAAGAAATTTCAATTTTGAGATCAGTCAAGAAATCAGTTTTAACATATAAGAATTGTAAATAAAAATGAGATTAACAATACAGATTAATCATGGAAATTCAAATTGAATTTAAATATGTCAATTGCAATTACAAGAAATTAAATGAAAATGCAGGTTATTACAGTTACATTCATACCCACGAACCATTTTCTAGATGGGGGGTTGACAACTTTCGTATCCCTTTTGAGTGATGAATAACCTACAAACACACATTTGATAGCATGAGGTTTCGAGTTACCTTCGGGAAGGAGCATGATTATGAATTTATTGGACACAACCAAAGACTTTAGGTGGAATGGAGAATGGTGAGGATGAACCAAAGAACAGCTCAATTGGTGCTTTTCATTAAGAACACGAGTGGGAAGCCTATGTTACCCGGACTTGGCACAAAAGGTTCCGTGTCCGTGTCGACGTGGGTATGACAAGGATACCGACACGGGATATGTGTCGGACTTGTTTCATACCATGTCGGACATGGCTTGCTATCGAAAATAGAATCTAAAGAGACAAATTGTTTCCTAGACTCAAGGTCTTGTTATCATATTTAGGTTGTCAGTATATTCAATAGCCTCATATCCTACTGTTGACATTTATAGACGTCTAAGTAGAGCTACTTTTCCAAAAAATCTTTAAACTCCGTCAAAATCATGTGAAATAATAATAATAATAAACTAAGAGCAATGTTCAAAAAATCGCTAGGCGCTAGTCGGGCGGTGGAGGAGGGCCTAGCGCCTAGGCGGGGCCTAGGCAGATTTGTTTTATAAATAAAATTAATTATAGAATAGATATATATACGAGTTATGTGGTGTTGATTAAAAATAATTATAGATTTGAGGTTCAAATAATAGATATATATATCTACTACTATATAATAAGAAGACAGCCCCCCTTTAAGCTAGCATGTCAAATTTTATGAACTTCCAAAATTGTCCATGCCCAATTTTTGTTCTTCTCGATTATACCCTTGGTCAAAAATGTAAACCCTGAAATACCAAAAACTCCAAAAGCTGCTCACGGTTTTGGTGAGCTGGTCGGTTATGAACTTCCTTTTTTGCCCTTCACTACACCATAATTACTCATACATCTATCTATACGTCGTAAGGATATATTGATTTGTGTGAGAGTAAATCTTTGGACAAATAAGTACATTCAAGTCAGCTTTTAAAATTTTATTTAATATAATAATGAGGTTTCAATCAACAATCTTGTGTCTAATTACATTTGTGTCAACAATTTTTGGGATATTCATTATTCACTTCAAAAAAAGTAAAAAAAAAAAGTGGCCATTTAGGAATTGGTCACTAATATTTATAATTTGGTCAATTTCTTCTCTCAAATGAGGTTTGAATGAACAATCTTGTGTCTAATTACATTTGGATCAACAATTTGTGGGATATTTATTATTCACTTAAAAAAAAAGTCAAAAAAAGTGGCTATTTAGGAATTGGTCACTAATATTTACAATTTTGTCAACTTCTCTCAAATTTAGGAATCATATAATGTAATATGTGTAATTGCATTTGGGTCAACAAGTTTTGGTATATTTATTATTCACTTTAAAAAAAGTCAAAAAAAAAAAAAAAAAAGTGGCTATTTAAGAATTGGTCACTAATATTCACATTTTGGTCAACTTCTTCTCTAAAATTTAAGTTCTGGGATATTTATACTTCACTTAAAAAAATGTCAAATAAAGTGGTTATTTTAGTAGTGTGGCTATTTATGAATTGGTCACTAATATTTACATTTTGGTCAACTTCTTCCCTGAAATTTAGGACTTATAGATTGTATTCGAATATCAATTAAAGTCTACAAACACATTCATGTCCTTTTTTAGGGGAAATACCATACTTGTGTCATATTTTTAGTGGTGCTTTATTAGGTACCTTTACTTCTCATTTATAAGATAGTCAGAATTATCAACTTCTTCCGTAGGAAGAGTTTTAGATAAAATAGCTACATTTACAATTTCCTATTTAACCGTTTTAACATCTTATTTTACACTTTTAACAATTATTTAACCACACGAAACAACAATTAAATTTCCCGCGCAATGCGCGGGCCTCCAACTAGTATATATATATAAAGAGGTTATGTGGTGTTTTTTGAAAATAAGTAAAGATTATTAAAATTTAAAAAACTATTAGGGATCTCTCCATAATTAACTTAAACCTTAAGTGTATATATATGTACTAATGTTAGGGTTTTTTTTCCAAAGAGTCAAACCCAAATAAAACTCTCTAGCACTCACCCTAGCCCGCCTAGGCTCCTCCTAGAGGCCGACTAATCCACTGGTCGATTTTCTCAAACGCCTAGGGAAAATCTCGGCGGCCGGGCACCGCCTAGGCCGATTTTTAGAACACTGACTAAGAGTAATGGTATGCTTTTAGGTTTATAAACATGAGAATATAGCTAATTTTAAGAATATGTCTTGTTCTATTTCTTGTTTGACATGTCCGCGTACCCGAACCTAAATTTTGGATCCTTTATGGTCGAGTCCCCTTATCCTAAAATATTGGGAACTACCGAGCCCGACTCCCGGAATCATATCCACACCTGACATACGTACCCGAGTCAGGGTAACATAGTGGGAAGCTCATTAATGAGGTAGGATACTATTAGGACCAAGCCTGCATTAAGAATAAGTGAATAACATAGGTTGGACAAAAGATGGATGTATCAGTCTTTGGTGCCATAGCATCGTATCGTCCGAAGTAGTGGCCGAAATGGTCGATGATGAGCAAACTCTTCCTGCCCTTGCTTGTCCGAGGGAGGGTTCAGAAGGTATAGATCACTCTCCTCTCTCCACCACTGCCAATTTGCTTCCTTGTGATAAGGTCCTGGAAAACACAATGAAAAGGAAAAATGTAGCTCTGCAGTTTAAATCTTGAGTTATACGACTTATGGACAACAAGAAAGTGGAAAAACTAGGGACATGTAAAATAGAAGACAAGGATAACGAAGGTGTTGCGTGGACCAAACCTTTGCCTGAAATTGAAGATAAGGTTCCATCATCAATATTAAGTTTTTCCTATGGTTTATAGTGAGAGAAAATAGTAAATAAACCAGTTATATGGTTAGAGGCCTCTGAATCTATGATCCAAGGGAGACGAGAATGAGAATGAATGCACTCATTGATGTGGCGAAGTTACCTGAGTGAGCAAAGAAGAATGAGGCACTAGTAGGTGTATCCAGTCGGGCCATCAAGCGTTCGATAATCTCCATCTCGGCAGCAGAGAAAGAGCCCGACTCTGCTGAGGTAATAGGTGGATCAAGGTGGAGGTTCAACAACCTCGGTATGGTGAGAGCATGAGAATACCCCCTTGTGCCTCTGAACGTCCTCCTCATACCCCTTTGGGATGACCATGAAGTCTTCAGCTGGTGTCTCTCATGTGTCTGGGCTTCTGACACTAATCACAACTTAGTTTCTATTTTTCCAGGACCATTCTTGTTCGGAGATGGACCTCTAACATCTCGCTGAGGAGTAGAGATCATTGCAGTTCAGATGGAACGGGTTGCAACATAGTTGCACATTTGCTCTCCTTATTCTAAACATAGGCAAAAGTCTCTCGCAAGGACGAAAGGGGTTCCATACCCAATGCGCGGCAAGTACGCATTTGATTGTACTTACAATTTAGGCCGGCAAGAAACTTGAGTATCCTTTCTCTCTCAAAGAATTATTGAAAAATTGCAGCATAGTGGTACATACCGGACGATAATCCAGATAGTGATCAAGGTTCTGCCATAAAGATCTAAGCCACAAAGATGCTTGATCAATGGAGGCCACCTCGTGAGGGCAACAGGAAATTGGACATTTCTTTCACATTTATTTCTTAAATGTCATCACATCTTGCTTCTCAATTTGTTTTTGTTTGGTTGAATGACCAACTTTTATGTTCAAAATTGGAAGTTATAATCGTGGTGCTGAAATGGTTTTCCTTCCGAAATTCTTGTTCTCACCCAATGGAAGAATGCGCGCACCAAAAAAAAATGCCATAGGTTCTGATTTAATGGCTCAGTGGTGGACCATTGTTAGACCATTGGTTGAAAATGAAAATAACTTGCACAATTGCATCAGGCTGTATTGCTGTTAATTATAACGCGGCACATATTTTTACTGCCTTGTTATTTTTATTTTTAGTTTTTGGTGGACAGACTTTGATCTTTGTTTCTTTTTACCTTGACCCTAGGGAATTACGAGAGAGCATCCTCATCCTGGCTGGAATGCTTGTTACGTACTCTAATGTCTTGGTTAGTTTTCCATATTTATATGTGTATGTATTCTTTTTGGCTTCTGCACTCGCCATGTCTATTAAACTTCTATTTGGACAGACATGAATTTGAAATTGCATTTAATGTGGTGGGTATATGAAAGTAGGTAGTTCTGTTTGATTTTGGTTTCTGTGGTACTTATTGTTAAGTTGTTACTGAACTAGTGCTACATTTGTTTCGACGTAAAATGTTTTTGCCAGAGATTATTTTTCATTAAAATGTTTTACATGAAAAAGATCATTTTCCTTGTTATTTTTCCGGTGTTGGGTTGAAGCTGAAAAATATTTTACAAATGAATGAACTTTTCAGCATTTTGATTGGAGTTGAATATAGTTTTTTAATACTAACATGTGTTTATTGTTCGTATATAAATACACTTGTGCATGTGTATGGGAACGTATATGCAAATGATAACATATGTGTGTATGTATATAACAAATGTATACAAAGTAATATGTGCCTGTCTATAAGTTAGTATATTTACATGCATAATATTCTTGTAAAGCATATATAGATATACAAATATATACGCACTTTTTAATTGAGCGTTTCACTTATAAGTATTGTTCCGAAAAATGACTAATGTCAGCATTTTAATTTATAAGCTACTTTCATTTCCTAGAAATCTCCGTAAAACATTTAAGGACAACCAAACACCGGAAAAATACTGAAAACATTTTCTTTCAAACAAACGGGGCGTAGTAACATGATGTTTTCCTTTTTCCAATCACACTGCCTAATTTTCTTCAAATGCAGGCTCTGTTTCTTTTATTTCTTCTGTTCTCCAGTTGGTTAGCATATGTCTTTTTCGAAGATACTGAACAGGGGAAGACAATATTCACTTCATATGGCACCACATTGTATCAGATGTTTGTTTTGTTCACCACATCCAATAATCCAGATGTTTGGATTCCTGCATACAAGTAAGTAAAATTGTTTCGTTAAATGCCTCTTTTTCCTCCAATGTAAAACTTCCATTGTTACTGTCACTGGACCATAGGATGATCCTTTTTGCAAGAGCTCTTTGTAGCACAATCCTGGACTTACTTGAAAGCTTTCAAACTAAACATTCTGGGTGGAGTTAGTTTTTCCCTTTTGAGCAGTGGTTTGGTTTGGTTTGGTTTGGTTATTGTCTAAAATGATGCTAAAATGGGGGTATATTCCCCTACTTCAAACTGTTTTGCATCTCTAGTTAAATTTTCAAGTGTTCATTGTATTGTAACTGATTTCTAATAGCTCGATGCTTCTAGGACTCAAGTTTAATGGTGGTCTCATCTTTCCTATGAGCATCTCCTACAGACCCTTAAAAATTTTCTTCATAATTGTACTAAAGTGACTTATACGGCACTGTGAAGACTTACTTTTTGGTAAAAAAAAGTCTCTCTAAGAGACTCTTCAAATATCAACATTCTTGTTAAATGGTAGTTATGTAACTTTGGTATTCATAGGTGTTGTATACGTGTGTTGTCCCACATCGGCTAACTATATAGTAGTTTAGGTTTGTCTAAGTCTAAATATAGGCTCTTTGTAATCTCTGTTCAAATCATCCAATATACAAAACACTTACATGGTATAAGAGCAGGTCCATCAGACCTCGCTTTTTTTCACTATTCATTCTTTCTTTGCCAACCCAAATATGAGGTTGAGAGTTTCATCAACATTAAAAAAAAGGGAAGAAAATGGGGGTGAAAACCCAGTTGAGAAACCCTAGCCGACCCAAACTAAAGGGTCAAGTTTTTAAAAAACCAATAGCCATCACCCTCACCCTCGCCTGGCTCCAACGACCTTCGAGACACTTGCCTGCCTCTGGCGACCCTGTTGGAGTATTTATTTTTATTATTGGTGGTAGAGTATAGTTATTCTACATTTGAGGGACTATATTGTAATTTTTTATTTCATTGTATTTTACCATCTAATAAAATAACAGAGAGGAATGATTGTTCTCTCTAAGCTTGGAAAATAATTGTTCAACATGGTATTAGAGCCACCCTAAGCTAGGGTTCTTACCAAGCAATTACCACCACCACCACCTGCACCTCCACCAAACACCAACTTACCCATCGCCGCCACCTTCCACAACCAAAGCAGTAACAGGGGAAGGTCCCCACACATCCGAATGTATAATATCAAAAGCACAAGGAGCTTGAGACTTGCGAGGAATATAAGACGAACGAGTATGCTTAGACAGTTCACACACCACACAATGAAATTTATGAGTCTTACAGGCTTTTATTAATTCCGGAAAAAGTAAACAAAGATATTGAAAATTAGCATGTCCTAGTCGGGCATGCCACAACTCTATAGTTTTATTAGAAAAAGAACTAGAACTAGAACTAGAACTAGACATAGAGCTAGGTAAAACAGACGCCTGTAAACTGGAGGGCACAGGTGGTGGAGGTTCCCCAAAGAAGCAGAGTCCGCCATGCTCATGGCCCGTACCAAAAATCTTCTTCGAAGTCAGGTCCTGCAAGAGACAACGGTCAGGTAAGAAAATGACAGCACAATTATAACTCTTTGCGAGGCGACTTATTGATAAAAGATTAAATGACAACTGAGGGACATGAAGAACAGAAGACAGAGTAAGTTGGGGGGACAAATAAACATCACCCTTACTCACGACACGAGTGGTAGAACCATCGGCAATACTCACAGTTTGGTTAACAGGTGTAAGAGGTGACGAAAAAAGGGATAACTCACCAGTCATGTGATCATTGGCTCCTGAGTCCAAAACCCACCTCGGAGTTCGTGTCTTAACATGTAAAGCAGTGGAAGTACCTGTAGCAATGGCAGCTGTGGAAGAAGAGCCGCACTGATGCTGAAGGGAGCCAAGCTGACTCTGAATCTGTCCAAGTTGAGATTGAAGCATACTCTGATGAAGTTGGCCAAGATCAGGAGTAGTGGGTTTAGGGCCGGTCTCAGCAATAGCAGCGAAGCGGGTAGGACCTGGGTTGCGACCTCGGGCTGCATACTGTTTCTTCAACTCGGGATGGAGTTGGAAACATCGATCTTTAGTATGGCCAACAACATTACAATGCTTACAGACTAGGGGTTTTCGACCGTTAGGGCGAGAGCCGGTGTGAGCTGCGAAGGCCATCTGATCAGGAATAGCAGAAGAGTCTGAAATTGGAACAACAGAAGTCTGAATTAATTGTCGACGACGCTCATCACCATCAACAATAGCAAAGGCCTCGTAGAGGGAGGGCAAAGGAGACGTGTTCAAAATCTGAGTACGAAGAGATTCGAACTCAGATTTAAACCCATCAAGAACTAATAAGAGTATGCAGATGGTCGAGGCGCTGGACAATAACAGTAGCGGCTTCAGCAGGAATATCAACAAGTGGCTCGTACTGAGCTAACTCCTCCCAACGGGACTGAAGATATCCAAAATAATCAGACACCCAACCGGAGAGAATCTTGAGAAGACTGAGAAACTTCGCGATGAAGTTGATAAATCCGGGACTCATTCCGCTTATGCGCATACATTTGAGTTAAAGCATTCCACAAGCCATGAACAAAAGTGTGGTACATGAACATATGATAAATACGTGGCTCCATTGAATTAAATAACCAACCCAGGATAGTACAGTTGTCCATATTCCACTGATCAAAGGCAGAATCGGAAGGAGCAGGCTTAGGTGCAGTGCCAAGAAGCCAACTGGACTTACCTCTGGCACCAAGGAAAAGACGAATGGAATGCGACCAGGCTGCAAAATTTTGGCCATCCATGAGAACAGTGGTAACCCTCTGCGCAGGGGAATGAGGAGTCAGGGACGTAGCGTGATCCTGATGGAACTGTGAACCGGTAGGGGAATGATTAGTACCCTTATCCTTATCGGTTCTATTATCAGCCATTATGAACAGTGACTGTGAATAGTAGCCGATAAACAGTGACTGTGAATAGTAGCTGATGAACAGTGACTATGAATAGTGTCGATGAACAGTGATCGTGAATAGTGGCCGATGAACAGTGATCGTGAACAGTAACCGAAGAACATTCACGAGCAACAAGGCGCAGAGGAAGACGTAAAGGCTGCTGGACAGAGACAACAACAACAATAGCAACAGCAACAGGCAGAGGCTACCAAAAACACACAAGGTAGCCCAAGAGTAAAAGGAAGCACGAAAGGCCTCTAAATCATCACAAGACCCACGAATGGGGCAAGACGCAGCCTAGTGGCTGCGCAAGGGCTAGCCGAGGCTAACCAAAGGAGATCCGAGAGCCTGGGAAGGCTTGACCGAGAGTAAGGGGCTTCGGCGCTGGTAGTTGGGTGGTCGGGTGTTGGAGCAGGGGGGCTGGTGGTGCTGGGTGATGTAGCGCAGGTGGTTGGCGGTGTTTGTGATGCGGCTGAAAGGGAGGAGGCAAGAAGAGATTAGGGTTTTGTTTCCTTTGGCTCTGATACCAAGAAGAAACTATGTTTTTTCTTATTATTCAATGTCAATGTACATAGAATATATACAACTAGAAGAAACAAAGAAAGGAAATAAAAGAGAAGAAAGGAAATAAAAGATAGGAACAAATCAATACAAATAAATCTATTCCTAAACTAACGTGATCCATAAATCACGGGAATAATAATCCGAATATTCCAACAGGTTTGGTTTGGTTTGGTTATTGTCTAAAATGATGCTAAAATGGGGGTATATTCCCCTATTTCAAACTGTTTTGCATCTCTAGTTAAATTTTCAAGTGTTCATTGTATTGTAACTAGGGGTGTCATTCGGACGGAACGGAACGGAATAGGCTATTTCGGAAAAAATTCCAAAATTTTCGGAATCTACTTATGCTTTCCGAATTCCATTCCAAAATTTCGGAATTCTAAAAAGCATTTCCGATTCCGAATTTTCGAAATTTTCGAAATTTTCGGAAATTTTCGGAATCGGAAATTTTCGGATATTTTCGGAATTTTTCGGAATTTTCGGAATTTTCCAACCACTGCCTACACAATAAAAATAATCCACACAGCTATTACAAATTTCCAACATAAAATACAACACATTTTTTTTAAAGCAACAACTAACACTTAAAACACATTAAGTCCATAAAATCAACACCTAAAAAAATATCAAACATGGTTACATAGTATATATGTATTGCATATTTACATTGTATGATATAAGAACTCAGAATATTATCGGAAGATTTTTGGAAATTCTATTCGGAATTCTTTCGGAATATTTTCGGAATTTTCGGATCGGAAATTCGGAATTTTCGGAATTCTAAAAACAATTCCAATTCCGTTCCAATTTTTTTTCGGAATTTTCGGAATTCGAAATTTCGGAATTCGGAATACAAATTTTGCTTCCAAAATCGGAATTTTTCGGCTCGGAATCGGAAATTCCGTTCCAAATGACACCCCTAATTGTAACTGATTTCTAATAGCTCGATGCTTCTAGGACTCAAGTTTAATGGTGGTCTCATCTTTCCTATGAGCATCTCCTACAGACCCTTAAAAATTTTCTTCATAATTGTACTAAAGTGACTTATACGGCACTGTGAAGACTTACTTTTTGGTAAAAAAAGTCTCTCTAAGAGACTCTTCAAATATCAACATTCTTGTTAAATGGTAGTTATGTAACTTTGGTATTCATAGGTGTTGTATACGTGTGTTGTCCCACATCGGTTAACTATATAGTAGTTTAGGTTTGTCTAAGCCTAAATATAGGCTCTTTGTAATCTCTATTCAAATCATCCAATATACAAAACACTTACATGGTATAAGAGCAGGTCCATCAGACGTCGCTTTTTTTCACTATTCATTCTTTCTTTGCCAACCCAAATATGAGGTTGAGAGTTTCATCAACAAAAAAAAAAAAGGGAAGAAAATGGGGGTGAAAACCCAGTTGAGAAACCCTAGCCGACCCAAGCTAAAGGGTCAAATTTTTAAAAAACCAATAGCCATCACCCTCACCCTCGCCTGGCTCCAACGACCTTCGAGACACTTGCCTGCCTCTGGCGACCCTGTTGGAGTATTTATTTTTATTATTGGTGGTACGAGTATAGTTGTTCTACATTTGAGGGACTATATTGTAATTTTTTATTTCATTGTATTTTACCATCTGATAAAATAATAGAGAGGAATGATTGTTCTCTCTAAGCTTGGAAAATAATTGTTCAACATGGTATTAGAGCTACCCTAAGTTAGGGTTCTTACCAAGCAATTACCACCACCACCTGCACCTCCACCAAACACCAACTTACCCATCGCCGCCACCTTCCACAGCCAACACCAACTGCGCCTCCTCCCACAAACCCTCACAGGCTACGCCGAACCCATTTGCCCTAGCCGAGAGCCACACAGGCCTACCCAGCCTAAACCGAACCTTACCCAGCCCCCAGCCTTGCGCCGAACCCCTCTGACCCAGCCGAGAGCCACCCTGGCCCACCTAACTTGAACCGACCCCACCTAACCCTTCTCTCTTCCTTCGGCAGCACCCTTCTGCTCAGTACACTCAACGCAGTCCTCCTGGAGTGATCCACAGCAATCAATTTTCCTTTTCTTCTTGTTTTCTCAACCCTAGATCATTGGGTATTCTACAGATACTTAATTCTGATCACAAGTTTCATCCCTCCAACACCTTAGGTCCGTGTATGGACCCATGATTTGTCCATAAATTGGATGATTGCACCAGCACGGTACCTGTGACGACTAGGCATGCCTTATTTGCCGTATCAATTGATTCTGTGACAAACTTGTTCCTTCATAATGTCGAAAGAAGGAGTGATTGGTGACAAATCCGGTGTTGTGAGTTCTCCTATAAGTCATGAGCAGCATTCCGTCATTACTGAGAACCCTGGGTCCAAAATTACCCCAGAATTATTCAATGGAGAGAACGATATTACTTGGTCTCAATCGGCCACGTTTTGGCTACGCAATAGATCGAAGTTTGGTTATGTTGATGGCACTCTCAAGGCACCTAATCTTGAGGATCCCACCTATGCGAAGTGGGAAGTGGACAATTATCTCGTTATGAGTTGGCTTGTGCATTCGATGGAGCCTAATATTGCTCCATTCTTTCTGGAGATGGAGACAACACTTGACATATGGGATACATTAGCACAGACTTATGCTAGGAAAGGGAATATAGGTGAAGTTTATGAACTTCGCCGGTGTATTGAGGCGGACGAACAAGGTGAGCGGTCTATCCTTCAGTATTACACCTCCTTGAGTACTATGTGGAAGCGTCTGGATCACTTGAAGAATTATCGTCCCGTTTGCTCTACGGATGCCACTAGTTTCAAGGAGTATATTGAGAGTGAGAGAATCTTTAAGTTTCTAGCTGGTCTCAATTTAGAATTCGATCAGGTGAGGAGTCGAATTCTTGGGATGGAGCCATTACCGTCACTTCGAGAGGCATTTGCCTATGTTCAGAATGAAGAGAGTCGTCGTTCTGCTTCTCCTAAACCCACCGATCGATCCGCTTTGGTATCTTCTAGTCAGAAAGGGGGTAAGGCTCCCAACTATAATTCACGGAAGGATCAGCCTCCTAAGGGTTCTGAGGCTAAAGATAAGTGGTATGATTATTGTAATAAGCCGGGACATATTCGTGCTACCTGCTGGAAGCTTCATGGTCGTCCATCATTCGCAAGGAGAAGAGGTGGAGGCCGCACTGGTGGCCGCGGTAGTGGACCTAGAGCCCACTTATCCACGGGTGTTGATGCTCATCAGTCCGAGGAGACATCCTTTGCTTCACCTGCTACTGGTGGTATTGGTAGTACTGATCTTGAGACCCTGAGGCGTATTATGGCACAGTTGGACACCTCCACGAGTTCTTTTACTTCTTTTGCCCAAGCAGGTAATGTTACTAGTTTTACTTGTGCTTTAAATGCTTATTCTCCGCAACCATGGATCATTAATTCTGGGGCCTCCGATTATATGACTGGTCTGTCCACTTTTTTTACTTACAATCCTTGTATAGGTAAAGATAAGGTTAGAACCGCCGATGGTGGTCTTTCCTCTTGAAGAGATAGAAGATGGGAATATATCTCTTTGTATATTCAACATAACATTATAAGAATACCAGGAGCCTATATATAGGCTTTAGATCAACCTATACTATTAACAGTTAACCGATGTGGGACAACCACATGCTCACTAAGCACTACACTATACATACACATATTTACCCTTTAACACCCCCTCTCAAACTGGAGCATACATATCATATGCACCCAGTTTGTTACAAATATATTTGACACGTGTCCCACCCAATGCTTTAGTAAACAAATCTGCTAACTGATCTGCAGACTTAACATGAATTGTATTGATCACTTTCTGTAGGAGCTTTTTACGAACAAAGTGACAATCAACTTCAACGTGTTTCGTTCTCTCGTGAAACACAGGATTAGAAGCAATATGAACCGCTGCCTAGTTATCACAAAATAGGTTCATAGGTTTGGATTGAGTGAACCCCAGTTCCTCCAACAAATGCTTCATCCATACTAACTCACAAGTAGTATGCGCCATAGCCCTGTATTCTGACTCAGTACTAGATCTAGAAACAACGGTTTGTTTCTTGCTTTTCCACCACACAAGATTTCCTCCAACAAGTACACAGTACCCTGTAGTAGACCTCCTATCACTAGGAGATCCAGCCCAATCTACATCCGTGTAACTCTCAACTCGAATGTGACCATGATCCCTATACAACAAACCACGGCCAAGTGCCCTTTTGAGGTACCTCAAGATTCGTATCACTGCATCCCAATGTGTAGTTCGAGGAGAGTCCATAAACTGACTAATTACACTAACTGCGAAGGCAACATCGGGTCTTGTGACTGTTAAGTTTCCCAACTAAGCGTCTGTACTGTCCTGGATCATCAAGAAGCTCCCCCTGATCTGGCAATAATTTGGAATTGGGATCTATAGGAGTATCCAAAGGTTTTGACCCCAACATTCCAGTCTCAGTCAGCAAATCAAGAACATATTTTCTCTGAGATAAGCAGATCCCTTCACTAGACCAGGCCACCTCAATACTAAGAAATACCTAAGCTGCCCCAAGTCTTTGGTCTGAAACTTGACTTGCAAGAAGGATTTCAACTCCTGAATGCCCTTAGAATCATCACCAGTAATGACGATATCATCAACATAAACAATTAACAGGATCTTCCCTGCTACAGTGTGTCTATAGAAATCAGAATGGTCAACACCACATCTCTGAAGACCAAATTCAGCAATCACATCTCTTCCCGAGTGCTAAGGGCTAAGGGCTTTACTCAGATTCCTGGTAAAGACTTTGGTGCTACTTTTGCTCCTGTAGCCAAGTTAACTACTGTTCGTTTCCTAGTCTCTTTAGCAGCTTCTTCTTCATGGCCCCTTCACCAACTCGATGTTAAGAATGCCTATCTTAATGGTGACTTGTCTGAGACTATTTATATGGATCCCCCACCTGGTTTTCGGGCTCAGGGGGAGTGTTCAGGGAAGGTGTGTTGCCTCCATAAATCTCTCTATGGCCTAAAGCAATCTCCTCGTGCTTGGTTTAGTCGCTTCCAAGGATCAAAAATTCGTTTCGTTTCGGTCGAAACAGCCGAAACTTTTCGGTTTCGTGGGCCACCGACACGAAACAGTAGATGAATCCCGAAATTCCAAGGTCTCGACAAGATTCGACTGTTTCGGTGTGTTTCGAACGAAACACACATGTTTCGCACGAAACATGTGTGTGTGTCGAATCTTGTACAGGGATCCATGTGGAAACTGAAAAGGGGTTTGAAAATTGGGGAAAAGGGGACATCACGAGAGTACAGTAAAAAAGAAGAAGAGAGAAATGACCTGTTATTCTTCAAATTTTTCTTCTTCTACTTAATCTTCTTCTTCTTCGTCTTCTAGGGTTCATCTTCGACTCTCTCTCTCCTTCTTCTTCTTCTTTCTTCTTCTTCTTCTTCTTCTTCTTCTTCAGATCTTCTTCTTCTTCTTCTTCTTCTTCGGCGCCGACACCGAGAGCTGTGTCGCCTCTTCTCTCTCTCTCTGCTACTCAGTAAGTGTATTCTTTTCTTTTCTTCTTTTTTGATCGTCTCTTCTTTCCACTTTCTATCTTATATCATAAGATATATATATATAACACTACTAGCATATTACTTGTATTATATTAGTAATATACCTTATATAAATTCTATTATTATTCTCTTAGCAAAAAAAAAAAAGTTCTATTATTATTAGTAATATATAACTATTATATTACTAATAAGTATTATATTACTTGTATTATAGTAATTCTATTACTACATTATATTAGAGAGCACTTTTACTCACCCAAATTTGGTTCACCATTGCTCACTCTTGCCATTACTTATTTATTACTTATATTATTAGTCATACTCAACGATTAAAATTCATTTAAAACAAATACATTTTTGCTTACCCTAAAATTGCTCACCCTATTATTATTCTCTTAGCAAAAAAAAAAAAAAAACAAGTTCTATTATTATTAGTAATATATAACTATTATATTACTAATAAGTATTATATTACTTGTATTACAGTAATACTATTACTACATTATATTAGAGAGCACTTTTACTCACCCAAATTTGGTTCACCATTGCTCACTCTTGCCATTACTTATTACTTATATTATTAGTCATACTCAACGATTAAAATTAATTTAAAACAAATACATTTTTGCTTACCCTAAAATTGCTCACCCCAAATTGATCAAAATTAATTTTAAAATAAATACATTTTTAATAATGTGCCCCCCACTGCATTAACCAATAGGAAAGGAGGGTGAGCAATTTTGGGGGGAGCAAAACTATATTCATATAAAAATTAATAATTAGTGTATGCTAAAATAAGTTATATAAGTTATATACCTTAAAAAAAAAAGTTATATAAGTTATATTCTTAGAAATATAAAATTAGTTGTAAAATTAATAATTAGTGTATACTAATATAAGTTATATTCTTAGAAATATAAAATTAGTTGTAAAATTAAAAATTAGTTATAAAATTAATAATTAGTGTATACTAAAATAAGTTATATAAGTTATATACCCTAAAAAAAAATTAAGTTATATAAGTTATATTCTTAGAAATATAAAATTAGTTGTAAAATTAATAATTAGTTATAAAATTAATAATAAGTGTATACTAATTGCAGCCAATACTAGTTAGTAATTAGTCATATAATTGTGGTATACTAATTCCAATTTATAAATATTCTTATAAGTATTTAAAAAATTAAATTAAAAATTATGTATTATGTGTAGGAATGTCGGGAAAAAATAACGATGACATTTCACAACCAACTGAAAAAAAAAGACGGCAACGAGATATTGGTTGGAAGCACGGGACACAGATCGGAGATAATCGGCAACATGTGCAATGCAACTATTGTCACAAAATAATGAAGGGTAGTGGTGTGTCACGTTTGAAGCAACACTTGGCTGGAGGTAATTCAAATGTTGAAAGATGTGATAAGTGCCCTTCAGCAGTTTCTAAAGCAATGAGGGACTACTTGAATAGAAATAAGAAAGAGCATGAGAAAGTGGAAGAACAAAGAGCTCAAATGAGGAGGAATCTGATCGGAACTGCTAGAAAGAGAAGTGGGATTGAAATCAATGATTCGGATGATTCGGATGATGATGATGATGATGATGATGATATGACAAGGGAGGAGAGAGATGATTTAGAATACGCTAAACAACAATCTATTCACGATATTCATATGGCTGGTGAAATATATAGAAGAGCAAGGGGGGAATCATCCACTCAAAAGGGAGGTGCAAATGCAATGCAAAAACTAATGCGATCTCGTAGTGTGAAAGAAGCTTGGAATAAGATGTCTACCAAATCACAAAAAGATAAGAAAAAAGGACTTGACATTCACGAAATGACTCCTTCATTGCATCGAAATAAGGAAGTCCAACAAGCAAAGTTAACTCATTTGTGGAATCCAAAAAAGTGGGCAATGTCGGCAAAACATGCAATAGCAAAGTTCTTCATATACGAAAATATCCCACCATCCAAGGCTCAAGGCCATTTTTATCAATTGATGATAGATGAAATTGCATTAGCTGGTGCAGGTGTCGTGGGGCCAACACCCTACGAGATTGGAGGGCCATTATTAGATGATGAAAATCATGAAATAGAAGAGCTAAGGGAATATATTGAGCTTTTCAAGAAGAAGTTTGACACTTATGGAGTCACTATCATGTGTGATGGGTGGTCTTCAACTACCAGATTAGCAATTATCAACTTCTTGGTTTATTGTGATGGAAATGTTATTTTTCACCGATCTTTTAATGCATCAAATAATGATAAGGATGCAACATTCATTTATGATCTGATGGATCAGACCATTCAACAAATTGGCGATAAACATGTGGTTAAGATAATCACAGACAATGGGAGTGCATACAAAAAGGCCGGTGAAATGTTGATGGAAGTGAATCCACACTTATATTGGACTCCTTGTGCAGCTCATTCCCTTGACTTAATCTTACATGATTTTGCTGGTATTGAGGTTGTGCGGAATGTCTTAGATAAGGCAAAGAGGGTCACAAACTTTATTTACAACCACAACAGAATATTGGCAATATATCGAACATACTGCAAGGGAGAATTGATTCGTCCAGGGCAAACACGATTTGGAACTAATTACATTGCTCTTCAAAGTATTTTAGAGCATAAAAGTGGTTTGCAAAGGATGTTCACATCAGATGACTGGGGTATGAGTGCTGGTAGCAAAGACGCAATAGGGAAGCGAGTACAAGCTACTATACTCGATGCTAAATTCTGGGAAAAAGCCAAGATTGTTGTCGACATTCATGCACCTATTGCAAAGGTTCTAAAGATGGTGGATGGGGAGAGAAGAGCTACAATGCCATATGTATATGATGCAATGATACGAGCAAGACATGCCATTACAGAGATTGCCCCTAAATCTTGCAAGAAGTATCTTGACATTGTTGATGCTCGATGGAAGAAGCAAATCATTCAGCCAATTCACATGGCAGGTATGGTAGTGAATATTTACTATGCTATATTTAGTCATTGCATATGTAGTGACTAATTCACGATATTCATGTGCTTCATTGTAGCTTACTATTTGAATCCCGCATACCAATACGAAGAAGGTGTAGGTGTGAAAGAAAGTTTGCTGAAAGCGCTTAGAGCCGTAGTATCTCGATTGGAGCCTGATGGTAATCGTGCTTCTCAAGCACTTGCAGAGGTTAAAATGTTTCGTGAGGCAATGTATGGGTTTTCAGACCAAGCGGCAATCAGGGGGAGAACTAGGACAGATCCAGGTGAATTTTGTGCCATATTTACCAGTTTGAAACTGTTTTCATTTTTAATTAACAATTATCTATTAATTACAGCTGAATGGTGGCTTTTGTATGGCACGGACGCTCCTAACTTAAGGAGGATTGCTATAAGAATTTTATCACAAACAGCGTCATCTAGTGGTTGTGAAAGAAATTGGAGCACGTTTGCTCTTATTCATACAAAAGTGCGCAATCGACTCCATTATGACAAGTTAGAAAAGTTGGTTTTCGCACAGTACAACATGCTGTTGAAGGTTAAACACATGTTTAAAGAACAAAGAAATCAAGAATTCCAACCAATTGACTTAAGTACTATATTTGACGAAGATGAAGAAAATATGGGACTTTCAGAATGGCTAGATGACCCCGGGGATGCTCTCCTAGATGAGGTTGATGGAAACGGTAATCCGAATAGGCCAAATACATACGTAGCTACATGGGTAAATCACCCGAGAGATGGTGGTATGGCTCAGGATAACAGTGAAAGGGGGTCAAAAGCACGTGGTAAGCAACCTATGGTTAGTAGCGATCATGACGATGATAGTGATAATGGAGATGGAAACAATGATGACGAAGACGATGATACTAGTCCTCCACAAGGTGGGAGTCCGGGTGGCAATGTTGGTTTTTCATCACCAATAGGGAGGGGTAGCCAAAGTCCTCCAGGGCCTATATTCACGGAAGAGCAAGGATTCACTCATGCTACACAAGATGAAGATCATGGCTCCCGTCGTGTGCTTCAGTATGAACGTGGTCAAGGTCGACATTGTAATCCACGTAATCAGAGAAATAATCCCGCACCAATTGATGCTATGGATATTGATATGATCGACACTGGCATGTCTAGTATGAGTATGAGTGGGGGTGATTTCTATGGGCAAGGATCATCATCTTCAAATGCTTATGGCTCAGGATACGATTCACATACAGCTGGTCAAGTTTATACATCTGGATACGACTCCCAAGTATCATCCTCACAAGGCTATGGACATGGCCATGGGTTTCAATTTGGATGTAGTCAAGTTGATTATGAGAGGTTTAGGGCTCAATATGAGGCATGGTTTCGTGCTTACATGGGTTGGACTGAGTATTGCCGATATATCCAGAACACGTATAATGTTCCTCTTGGTGAATACCCGGAGCCTGGACCAGTTTATGCGCCTGCTCGACACTCTACAGCCGGTTGGATGTGAATTTGTTGGATGAACAACTATATATATATTGTAGATGTCTCCAAGTTGGTCCTTATGTGCTTATATGTCACTTTTCTTTTCTATGAATGGTGTTTTATGTATTCTATGAACTGCTTGACAGTAGATTGACGCCTACATTATTAGGTATTTTCAATTTAAACTATATGCTATTGATATAACTACATATATAGACCTCTCAAAGGTTTAATTAATCAATTATTAGCTTTATATGTGCATACAGTTTAGTTTGAAGTTATGTTTCCACAAGTTTCTTTGTGTTTCCAGTTTTTTCCGGTGTTTCCACATGTTTCCGAAACGTTTCCGAAACGTTTCCGTTTCCGGGAACACCGAAACACTACACCGAAACGAAATTTTGATCCTTGGTCGCTTCAGTGATGTCGTCCTAGGTATAGGGTTTATTCGGTGCCCTTCAGATCACACGTGTTTTATTCGTCGCCAGTCTTAGAAAAGGTGTATTATTGTCTCAGTATATGTGGATGATATTATTATTACTGGTAATGATGCATCTGGTATTGCTCAAGTGAAGCGTGATCTTGGTACATCGTTTGATGTTAAGATTTGGGACCTCTTCGTTACTTTCTTGGCATTGAGGTTGCTAGGTCTCGCCAGGGTATCTCTTTGTCTCAAAGAAAATACTCTCTTGATCTTCTTCAGGGCACTGGAATGCTTGGGTGTCGGCCTGCCTCCTCGCCTATGGATCCAAACCTTAAGTTAGCTTCAGAAATGGGGAGCTTTTACCCGATCCTACTGTGTATCAGCGTCTTGTTGGTTGTCTCATCTATCTGACGAACACAAGACCAGATCTTACTTTTGCGGTCAGTATTGTGAGCCAATTTATGCACTCACCGCGTTTTTCTCATTTGGATGCTGTTTATCATATCCTTCGGTATCTCAAGACTTGTCCTGGTCTTGGGCTATTCTATAAAGCAGGCACACAGTCAGGTCTGTCCTGCTTTACAGATGCAGATTATGCAGGCTCTAGGAGTGACAGGCGTTCTACCTCTGGTTTTTGTACGTTTTATGGTAGTCATCTTATATCTTAGAAGAGCAAGAAGCAAGCTGTTGTTTCACGTTCTTCTGCCGAAGCTGAGTATCGTGCCATGGCTCAGGGCACGTGTGAACTTTTATGGCTTCAATCTCTTCTAAGTGAGTTGGGTTTCCCAGTAGCAGGATCATCCACCTTATTTTGTGATAATAAGTCTGCCATTATGATGTCTTCTGACTGTTCTCCATGAGAGAACTAAACATGTGGAGGTGGATATCCACTTTATTCGAGAGAAAGTTCAATCTGGTGTTATAGTACCAAGTTTTGTTCCCTCATCTGATCAAACTGCGGATATGTTTACCAAGTCTGTTGGACCTCCACTTCTTCAGTCATCTATTGGTAAGCTTGGGCTTGTCGATGTCTTTGCTGCAGCTTGAGGGGGAGTGTTGAAATTAGGAGTTAATTGATTATATCATTTATGGGTCATGTTGACCGTAGTTATGAGAGTTTTATTGTTTTTATTCTCTTTCCTTTTCTTATTTATCTTGTAACCTATATAGCCTTAGAATGTATGTAATACAAAATATACTTTTCCATAATTCAATTGTCTTTATCTTCATGTACCAAAATTTTCGACTAACCTTCTTTCGATTAGTCGCATTACTAGTGACCTTAATTGTTGTGTTACCTTTTGTCCCTTTCACTGTGTATTTCAGTATCTCACCACCAAGAAGGTGATTGGCAATGGTAGGGAAAAGAATGGATTCTATTTTCTGCTGCCTAATGAAGTGGATGGTGGAGGTGGAAGTTTGACTCTGAGGGCCAACCATTCTTTGAGAGAGACACTCCCTAGAGAGGCTTGGTTGTGGCACCAAAGACTAGGACATCCTTTGTTTTCCCTTCTTCGTCATTTATTTCCGTCTTTGATAAATAATAATAATGTTACAAATGCTATGTGTGAAGCATGTGAACTTGGCAAACATCACCGTGCCTCTTTTAATTTGAGTTTGAATAAAAGTACTATTCCTTTTCAGATTGTTCATACTGATGTTTGGGGTCCATCCCACATTTCTTCTCTGCATGGGTATAAGTGGTTTGTTACGTTTATTGATGATTTTTCTCGTACTACTTGGGTGTATTTGATGCGAGAGAAGAGTGATTTGTTTTCTATTTTCAAAAACTTCCACAGTATGATTTGCACTCAATTTAGTACTGTTATCAAAGTTGTGCATTCTGACAAAGGGGGGGAATATATTTATGGTGGTCGAGAATATTTTCCTTGAACATGGCATGATGCACCAAACCTCCTGTACTAATACTCCCCAACAAAATGGAGTTCCTGAGCGCAAAAATCGCCATTTACTAGAAAGTGCTTGATCTATGATATTTTCTATGCAGGTTCCCAAGACCTATTGGGGGGAAGCAGTTTTAACTGCTGCCTACCTCATCAACACATTGCCCACCCGGGTCCTTAACAAGAAGTCTCTTGTTGAAGTTCTTCTCAATCTGTCTTCTATGTTTGCTATTCCTCCCAAAGTGTTTGGGTGCATCTGCTTTGTCCACTACCATTTCCCTTCCAGGAAAAAACTTGACCCTCGTTCTCTTAAGTGTGTCTTTGTTGATTACTCACCCACACAAAAGGGGTACAAGTGTTATCATCCTCCTTCTCGTCGGTGGTATGTCTCTATGGATGTCACATTCCATGAGACAGTCCTATTTTCAGTCTCCACAGTCACCTCTTCAGGGGGAGAAAGTGAGTGTGGAAGAGATGTCTGTTCTTATAGTTTCCTTCACAATAGAGGGAGAAGGCAAGGAGGGAGTAGTAGAGTCAGGCAACAATAATGAGGATGGGGGAGATAAATCCATAGAAGGGGAAGTAGAACATGAAGAGGAGAATGTGGGAGAAATAGAAAAAGAAAGTGAAAAAGTGGGAGAAAGAGAAGAAGAAAGTGAAAAAGAGGAGAATGTGGAAGAGGGGGAAAACATTGTAACAAAGGGGAAAGAGTTAGTTACTTACTCAAAGAACAAGGAGAGAAGAAGATTAGGGGCAGCAGAAATTGAAGCTGTTCCTTTCCCTCCACTCCAGCCGATCTCTTCTAGTGACGATGATCCAGGTATCTCATCATATCTTACTCCTCCTTCTGGTAATGATTTAGACATGCCTATTGCTCATCGTAAAGGTGCTAGGACATGTACTAAATATCCTCTCTCTAATTTTGTGTCATACTCTCTGTTGTCTCCATCCTATAGAGCTTTTGTGTCTAGTCTTTCTTCTGTGTCTACTCCTAACCATGTTAGGAAGCTTTGTCTGATCCTAAGTGGAAATCTGCCATGGTTGAAGAGATGAAAGCACTCTCTAAAAATGGGACATGGGAATTAATAGAATTACCTCGAGGGAAGAAGACAGTTGGGTGCAAGTGGGTGTTCACTGTGAAATATAAGGCTGATGGGTCGATTGAGAGGTATAAAGCCCGACTGGTAGCTAAGGGTTCTACTCAGACTTATGGAGTGGATTATCAGGAGACATTTGCTCCAGTGGCCAAGATGAACTCTGTTAGAATTCTGTTATCTCTTGCTGCAAATTTGGAGTGGACACTACACCAATTCGATGTAAAGAGTGCCTTTCTCCATGGTGATTTAGAGGAGGAAGTGTACATGGATGTTCCTCCAGGTTTTGATGATGCCAAAACAAAAGGGAAGTTTTGTTGTCTTCGGAAGTCATTGTATGGGCTCAAGCAGTCACCGAGTGTGTGGTTTGATCGGTTTTCTCAGGCTATGCTCAGGCATGGGTTCAAACAAAGCCAAGGTGATCATACTCTCTTCATTAAACACTCTTCAAGTGGCAAATTGACGGCATTAATTCACTATGTTGATGATATTGTTCTCACTGGAGATGATCGGAAGAGATGGGAAAGTTGAAAAATTACTTGGCTAAGGAATTTGAAATCAAGGACTTGGGAAGCTTAAAATATTTCTTGGGAATTGAAGTGGCCAGATCCAAAGATGGGATTTTTTTTATCCCAGAGATAGTATGTGCTAGATTTACTAAAGGAAGTAGGAATGCTTGGAAGCAAGATGGATCCTAATCTGAAGCTTAGTGATGACCCTGGAGGAGAACCCGTAGAAAAGGGAAGATATCATAGATTGGTGGGTAAACTGATTTATCTCTCACACACCAGACCCGACATTGCCTTTGCATTGAGTGGGGTAAGTCAGTTTATGCACTCTCCTAGACAGATTCATCTTGATGCTGTTTTACGAATTGTGAGGTATCTCAAGTCAGTACCTGGGAAAGGTTTATTCTTCGCTAAGCATGGCCACACTCAAGTTGAGGCTTATACAGATGCGGATTGGGCCGGATCAGTTACCGATAGAAGATCGACAACCGAATATTGCTCCTTTGTTGGAGGGAACCTTGTAACTTGGAGAAGCAAAAAGCAGCCCGTGGTGGCTAGATCCAGTGTCGAAGTAGAGTTTAGAGCCATGGCTCAGGGGGTGTGTGAGTTGTTATGGATCCAAATTATCCTGTCTGATCTTGGTCTTAATCCTGAAGACTCAATGAAGCTATACTGTGGTAATAAAGCAGCCATTGACATTGCTCATAATCCTGTTCAGCACGACAGGACTAAGTCATTACATGCATGAACCTCGGGAATCACATATGGATGCAGTTTACAGGATCTTGAGGTATCTTAAGTCTGCTCCTGGTAGAGGCTTATACTTCGGGAAACATGATCATCTCAGAGTTGAGGCATATACGGATGCCGATTAGGCAGGTTCTGTGACAGACAGATGGTCTACTTCAGGATACTGTACATTTGTGGGAAGCAACCTTGTCAGTTGGAGGAGTAAGAAACAAAATGTGGTAGCTCGATCGAGTGCTGAAGCTGAATTTAGAGCCATGGCTCAAGGTGTGTGTGAGCTCCTATGGGTCAAGTTGTTATTGACGGATTTGAAACTAGAGATTGGTGATTCAATGAAGTTGTACTGTGATTGTAAGGCCGCTATTCGTATTGCACACAATCTGGTACAACATGACAGGACTAAGCACGTCGAGATTGACAGGCATTTCATCTAAGAGAATCTGAATAACAAAACTATCTGTACTCCATTTGTGAAAAGTTGTGATCAACTGGTGGATATCCTTACTAAGGGAGTTGGTTTAGACAGTTTCATGATGTGTTAAGCAAGCTGAGATTGAGGGATATCTTTGTACTAGCTTGAGGGGGAGTGTTAGATATTAGCTTTTATTTTATTTTATAAGTGTTGAGGACACTATTGTAATCTTATGTTTTTGCTCTCTTAATACTCCCCCCGTTCCATATTTTGAGTCCTGTATTTTATTTTGGGATGTCCCAAAATTAGTGTCCACTTTCCTAAATTGGTATATAAGTTATACTTACTTTCCAAAACTACCCTTCCTTGAAATCTACAGTAAGATAAAACTAAAAAAGTTGTAATGATTAAGGGCAATTGTGGAAAGTAGGTGTAGATTCTTTTTGTCCCCTTAATAAGTTGAGTTCCCAAAGGTGGACTCAAAATATGGGACGGAGGGAGTAATATATATACAGGGGTTAATCTATTGATTAACCTAAGCTTTACCAATTATTGATGTTAACTGCTTTTGTAGTTAGTGTAATAAGCTAGTTCATGGATTCCGATTGGACCACACATTGCTATGCAGTAGTATAGATTCTGAGATATCTTAAGGGTGCCCTTTGCGTTGGTTTACTAGTACAAGGATCGTGGTCATATACAGGTTGAGAGTTACACCGATGCAAATTGGGCTGGATCTCTTGGTGGTACGAGATCCACTATAGGCTATTGTGTTCTTGTTGGAGGTAATCTTATGTCTTGGAAGACCAAGAAACAGAGAGCTGTTGCCAGATCTAGTGTTGAGGCAGAATATAGGGCAATGGCACACACTACTTGTGAGTTAGTGTGGATGAAACACTTGCTAGAAGAGCTTGGGTTCACTCACTCCAATCCTATGAATTTGCTTTGTGACAACCAAGCAACTGTTCATATTGCTTCCAATCATATGTTCCAACCCTGTACATGTGAAGTCCGCAGACCAGTTAGCAGATTTATTTACAAAGCATTGGGTGGCACTCGAGTGAAATAGATTTGTGACAAGCTTGGTGCCTATGATTTGTATGCTCCAGCTTGAGGAAGGGATGTTAAAGGGTAGTTACGTAACTTTCGTATTCATAGGTGTTGTTGTATATGTGGTTTGTCCCACATCGATTAACTATATAGTAGTGTAGGTTTGCTAAGCCTATATATAGGCTCCTTGTAATCTCTTTTCAAATCATCCAATAAACAAAGCACCTGACAATTTTGTTGGGTCTGAAGCAATTCATTAAACTAATACGAAATATAGAGTTTGGCAAGTCAAAAAGTTTGACAGAAGGAAGGAGCAAGGAAAGACTCAGTATTTTGCTACTGACATTTGAAATGTCTATTGGAGTGGATGGAAGGTTCAATGCTGGCGTCGCTTATAAAATTTGAAGAGTAGGAAGATTTGAAGAGCCTTTTGGAGATGCTCTTACGTTCAGCCTAATTTTATTTTATATTTGTATTCCAGGCATGATGTTGCTAGAACTTCTAAGGGATATCTTGGACCTATATTAATTTTACAATAAACCTCTTAGTTGTCCAAAACAAGAAGAGAGATGTAGCCGTAGTTGACTTTTTATTGATTAGACCAATGGTAGTGTGAATATACCCTGCGAGAAGTTTGCGCGACAAATTATTGTATGAACCCTGTTCCTCTTTCTCCCCAGTTTCCAGTACTGCATTGTGTCTGTATCTAGAGGTCAGCATTTGCATTGACATTTTTTCAACCTTGATTCTGATACTCTTTAACAATTCTTTATTTTGGGGCTCTTTTCAGGGCTTCGCGATGGTATTGCCTGTTTTTCGTTCTCTACGTGCTACTGGGCGTTTATTTTGTCACGAACTTGATTCTTGCCGTTGTGTATGATAGCTTCAAAGGCCAGGTATGAACTTTCATCTGTTAGATTGCTCTCTTGTTTGAGACAGTACCACATGGCACATGCTACTGCACTGTATATGTTGAGCGTCTCTGTCTCTCTCTCTGCTTTCTGATGCAGTATTTGGCTATACAGCATGCTTTAAGGGTGCTACTGTTGTAATTCTCTGTTTGATTGGCTATGACATTGATTAATAAGCAGCATGTGAGGTTTAGAGTGGCTTGAGAGAGGTGTAAGTGCGTGCTAAATCTGTTAGTTCTGGACCCTTTCTATCAGAATTTTGGTTGTTAACCAAACACAAAGAAGCACGGACATGACATGACACGACACAGGCACGCCGACACGACAAAATCTTAAAAAAAATTGCACGTCATTGTCAGTGAAGTGTCGTGTCTGCGTTGGACACGACACGGCACACGTTCTTAGAAGTGTCAGTGCTTCCTAGACCAAACATAGCGTGATTTTTGGTGTTAAACAGAACTTATGCTATCTGTTCATGAAATTCTTTCCTTAACCCCCATTTTCTTCTATTTCTCTGTAATTTCTCTCCTGAATTGAGCAAGGAATGCACCACTTTCTTTTTGTTTTCTCTGTCTTTGATGTGGGTAAATGTTTAATTAATATGGCACCACCAACCTTTTGTTATGCCCAACCTTGTTTCTCTTCGTCTGCTTTCTTTTTTTATAGCTTGCAAAACAAGTGTCTGAGAAGGATCGTCTCCGGAAAAGGATAATGGATAAAGCGTTTAACCTCGTTGATAAAGATGTAAGTACAATCCTCACATATATGTTATGCTGTCTTTACTGTCAATTCATGTGCTCTTAGACTTCATAAAGGAGTATTTACTGTAGTGATTGGTGTATCCTTCTTCCATTTGTCATCTTTCTGCTTTTCCATATTCATGTATAGTATGATATTGGTCTTCCATATTTAGACAAGCTCCTCTTCATATTACCCCAAATTATTAATAGATTTCTTCATTTATTTATTCGTTTAGTATTTTTTTCCCTGTGATAATGAATTACGATCAGAAGAAGAAAAGACGAATGAAAGATAAGAATTCCTTCCACGTGAAACAAAAGGAAAATGGATAAAAAGCAAAAAGTATTCCCTTTGAATATCTCATAGGATTTTAGCTTCCAAGAGATACACTCTCAAAGTACAAGGGAAACAATTCCTTAGTCTTAGTCTTATTTAAAAAAAGAATAAGAAAAAAATTCGTTAGTCTTACAATGCAAAGATTCTTATAACAGAATCATTTAAAGTTTTAATTCTCAGGAGGCTTGGGACTTTCTAAAACAACAAAATCTGCATATAGGACCAATACGATACTCACTCCGTCCCAAAATAAGTGTCACACTTTCCATTTTGGGATGTCCCAAAATACTTGTCATCTTTGAAAAGTGAAAGCTAAATTCTTGCACATTTTCTCTTTTGCCCTCTTTGAATTAAATTTCTAATGGCATGATAGTGATTTGAGTGGCAATTTTGGAAAGTCAAAATTATACACATGTAATGATTGTGTTCCCTTAAAAAGTTGTATTCCCAAAGTGTCACATTTATTCAGATTTAAAGTTCAAAGTATAAGGGAAACAATTCCTTAGTCTTGGTCTTATTTAAAAAAGAAAAAGAAAAAAATTCCTTGGGCTTACAATGCAAAGGTTCTTATAACAGAATCATTTAAAGTTTTAATTCTCAGGAGTCTTAGGACTCTTTGTTGGGTAAGTGAATATATCGGAACAACTATATATGGATATAGGACCAATATGATATAACACTATTATTAAGAATTAAAGTGTAAAAGTGAGTAAAGATTGTGAAAATTACTATCTTTGTACTTTTGACAAAATAAAAGTAGCTGAAAGAAGTCTTTGGAAAGTCTATATTCAAATGTGAATGGGTTGTCGTGCAAGTAATTTTTTTGATGGAATGATGACTCTAAGATACACTTGGTACAAAAGTGCATTTTAAAATTTCATAAGGTTTTGGAACTATAAATAGGGTAAGGAGGAAACTACAAAAGAAATTTTCAAGATAGATTCGAGGCATAAAACATAGGGAAAATTGGGCTTAAGGTTCTTGAGGTTGGGTCAATAAGGCAAAAAGGATAGCCCAAAAGGACACCTATTTTTATCTTATTTTTGGTAAAGTCCCTCCTTTTTAATTTTTCAATTTGCTGACGAAATTACCCCTCCCCCATCGTACCTGTCGTGCTGATGTCATCGTCCATTTTTCCTTTTTGAAAAAAGAATTTGAATTTGAATTTTACTATTATTATGAATTCTTTTTTTATAAGATTTTTTGTTGCTGATGTCAACTTTTGAAATGTCTCTAAAAATGAATTTTTAGAGACATTTGGAAGTTTTAGAGAGTTTTCTCCCAAAATGTCTCTAAATTCTCCAGATTCAATGACATTTTCAGAAACATTTTTCTAGACTTGTTTCATAGAATGTCTGAACCGAATCAGAGACATTTCTCCCAAAATGTCTATGAATTTTCCATTTTTAGAGACATTTCAAAAGTAGAAGCCAGGAAAACCAAACCAAACCAAACCAAACCAAGCCTTGTGTCCCAATCAGTTGGGGTCGGCTGTATGAATCCTTTTTCTCCATTCTGCACGATCAAGAGCTATATGCTCACTTAAATTCTAGTCTTAAACCACATGCTTTGCACGTGGTTGGTGCAAAAGAGGGTAGATATTAACAAATTGAAGGATCAAATTAGCTACACACTTAACTCGTACAAATAATTTCTTAACATCTTCTTGAAAAGTATTAAAATCTAGAAGAATAAATAGATGTCTAATTAAAATTCTTTTGATTTAAAGTATTTTTCAAGTGTTAAAGTGAAGTACTCAAACAATTTCTAATTGTTTGCTTTATTTTATGTCTTAATTTTAAAAAAAATATATCACAATTTTGACTATGCTCTGTTCTTGTTAATTGCATGAACATATGGGTGCATGTAGGAATATAAATTTTGAAACTAATTCTAAACGATTATAGAATTGTAAAATTAGTTCTGAAGTGCAAAATACAAAAATCTAAAAAATTTTAAATGATTAAGTCGGATTCGAATCAAAATGTTGCTGGAAATTTTAAAAATTTTAATTTTAAAAATATTCCGAACTTTTTCCGATCCGAAAATTCTGACATGAAAAAAATACATCCTTCTATACTTTATTTGCAAAACATATGATATGAAAGGTTTATGTTGTTTTCAACCAAAATTCCATTTTTTTTTATTTATAAAAAAGGAATAAAAATTCCAAAGAAATTTCTCATTTCCAAAACTTTTCAAAAAATCCAAAATTTTGGAATCGTAATGGAATTTTGATGTTCCAAAGTTTCGAAATCAGAATGAGTTTCTCTATGTAATGCATCAATGCTGATCTGATCAGCCCTATGAGTTCATATTCTTTTATAGATTATGTTGAAGGAAAACTATTGTTTTTTTTTTCCCCCTTCTTAGGTTCTGGAAGAAGAATAATTATATGATTAATACTTTTTGATGATCATAATTTAAGTGCGAGAACATAAAGAGTTGTTTTGTTAATAAATTGTTTTATAAATAAGATAAATTTATTTGACAAATTTTCTACTTTCAAAAAAAAAAAATAATAATAATAATAAAAAAAAAAACTGAAATCTGATCTTATTCACTTCCATTGTTTGGTGTGCCAAAAATGAAAAAAATAAATTAACATGAAATATTTAATTCATAAAAAATAAAGGGGGATATGACTATTTGATGTATCGTGAACAATTATTCAATTATATATCTTAATCAAAATAGTTTTAAAAGAGGTGCAAAACCATAGACAAACAATAAACTAACATGGATAAATATAAAATCACATATGCTATTTAATGTCTAATTCCAAATTTGGTGCAGTGTTTTAACTTGCTAAACAACTTCAGTGAATAAAGAATTCCATCACTAAGAGAGATACATAGATGAGACAATGTACATGCGCGCACGCTCACGTGTGTGTATACATATAATTTAGAGAAAATCAAACTTAACAATAAATAAGAGATTAATTTGAAATCATAGATTCTCTAAAGTACGTTTAGTTCCAAGTTCGTGCAATATAACTTATTAATGGTTTGATACTATATCTTAGAAATGACATTGAACTTAACAACAAAGAAGATGGAGATCTTTAACATCAATAAATATAACTACAGCAACAAAAACAGATCAATAAATATAACTACAGCAACAAAAACAGAGAGAAGCATACCTCAAACTTTGGTACCGCAAAGGAGATTGTAGGTGGTTGGGGATATCTTTGAAAAAAGTATAGGGAGAATGTATAGGAAGTGAATTTTGGTGTGGTTTAAAAAACCTTTGGTACCGCGAAGGATAGTATGTAGGTAGTTGGGAATGTCTTTGAGAAAAAGAATAGAGAGAATGTATAGGAAGTGAATTTTGGTGTGGTTATTGCCACATCATTTGGGATGAGGATTTGAGATTTGTATTTAGGAAGCATAGCATTACTCTAATTTTAATGCTACCTTTCCTTTCCTAACAATATGACCATGTTATTAAAGTTATATTCTTTCTATAAACTACACCGAAAGAAAAATAAAATCGTTCTAGAGGAACACCAAACATTTTTCAGTAATTAGCTAATGTAACAATGTATATGGCAGTTTTTAAAAACCAACAATACTTTCATAAAATGTGACTATAAGTACTAATCTTATTTTTATTTTTTCGACTATATTATTTTCTTTGTAAAATATTTATTCATATTTGTCTAATTAATCACAATTTAAAAAAAAAAAAAACTAAAGTCCTGTTTCCTTCAAGAATAACATGAAATTGTCACAAAATAATGTAAGCAATACTATATATTATAAAAGAGTATTGCTATAATTGATGGCCGAGATGCGTTCCGTAGTAGGGGCCCGGGCCAATCAATGGCCGGATGGCACTTTGTGTCAAAAAAAGTATGTGCCAACCAAACATTTCCCTTTATAAAATAAAAGTGTAAATAATTATCAAACATCTATTAATATAAATTAACACGATTAAATTTGTTGAAAAAAAATTAGGGATAGTGGGGTGGGGGATGAATGCAAGTCAGTAGGCATTGGTAGGAGAAACAAATCATGTGGATTTACATATTTTAGAACATTAAGGGGTTTGGTTCTAGTATAAAAATGCAAATCAATAGAAGTTAAAACATTTAATTCTTAAGATTTTTTTTATCTAAAAAATAATTTGTCTAGTAGTCTTCTCAATCATCAATTGCAGAATATTATGTAGTTAAGGCGATGTAATAGAGGCTAGAGCCCAATTTAATTAGTTCATGAGGGCTGTATATATAGACAGAAGGTACATACAATTAATTTAAAGTAAACATGCCTAGAAAATTAAACTTAACAATAAAGAAGAGAGACATTCATAGAAAATTGAACTTAACAACAAAGAAGATGAAGATCTCGAACATCTATAATGCTGATAGTGGAATAATAAAGAAGATGAAGATCTCTCAGATTAATAATGATAGCAAAACCAATAATAGTAGATAGAAGCATACCTCAAAACCATAAAGGAAAATGTCGGTTGTGTAAGATTTTTTTTTTTTAAAAAATTCTATAGGGAAAAATATGTACAATAAAGAGTAATGCTTCACAAAGAGATGCTCATAAAAGGATGTGGCATCCTATATCTCACAAAAGGATGTGACATCCCATGTTTAAGTGTGGTGGATCCTACTGCCGCATGGGATGCCACATCTTTTTGTGAGCATCTTTTTGTGATCCTTTTGTGTCCCTAACATTACTCTATAGTAAAATACGTTTGCTTACTTAAAGTCTTCTATATAATAGTTTTAAGTATAAGTAGAGTACTATAATTGTTAGGATTGAGATTTAGAAGTTAGATCCAAAAAAAAAAAAGTAATGAGATTGAGAAGTAATTAATCGTTATCCAAGTAGTCTACGAAAAAAAAAAAAAAAAAAAAGAAATATTAGGAAAGAAAACCAATAAGGAAAGTTGGTTCAAATTTATCATAGAGTATGATAACCCTTTATTTTATTTTTTTGAGGGGAAAATGATAACCCTTTATTTTAGTCCTGCATGTGATTGTAAATTTAAGAAAACCGAATCTAAGCCAAGCCAAAAAAAGAATAAACCACAAAAAAAAAAAAAAAAAAAAAAAGTAGGACAACTTACATGTGTTGTTATTTTTGTGGTTATTATTTATATAAAAAAATTGTTATTAGGTTGTAGGACTTTGAGGACGGACCAAAAAAAAAAGTGGCACACCAAACTTAACTCTAAGGAAAGTCACTTAAGTAAAAGTGCACCGACTGATAAAAATGTAAAACACTTATGGCCATCCGTGCACTTATATATATTATAGATATATATATTCATATCTTGTTGCACTACATACTCTCAGGTCGGTCTAGGTCTGCCCCTCCCTCTAACCATTCCAGACACTACAATCTTATCACTCTTTTGCACAGTGCATCTACAGGTCTTCGTTGCACATGGCCGAACCATCTAAGTCTAATCTTCCTCGACTTATCCTCAATCTGTGCCACTCCTACAGTCTCTCTAATGTACTCAATTCTAATTCTATCTTTCCTTGTCTTATCTCACACCCACCTTAGTATCCTCATCTCAGCTACACTCACTTTGCTAATGTGTTGTTTCTTAGTTACCCAACATTCTGTCCCATAGAGCATAGGTGGCCTAATTGCTGTCCTATTAAATTTTCCTTTCAATTTTGTTGGTATTCTCCAGTCACATAATACTCTGGAAGCACTCCTCCACTTAAGCCAGCCTACTTTAATTCTATGGGTTACTTCAGCACCAATCTCTCCATCTCTACTGATCATTGAACCTAGATAGCGAAAGTGTTCCCTCTTTGGAATCTCCTGGTTTACGATCTTCACTGCTTCGTTGTCTCTACTTCCACTGGTGCTAAAAAAAAAGTTCTGGTCGCCGACGTCAGTGCGGCAGTTACAATGCCTTTTTTGTCCAAATAAACATTGAGGACCTTAGAAGATGTTGAAAAACTTTGTGGAGCTAGTTAGTTGAATATTAGTGGCAGGGATCTTAGACGAAGTGCCCCTATAACATATTGATTATTATCTCACTAGTTTACCTGGAAGTCAGATATAGTGGACTTTGGAACGTAAGATTAGTTTTCTAACTAGTTTTTTGGTTGAAGAACTTGGTTAAGGACGATTTTTGGAAGAGTTGAAGGTAACTACTTCCATAAATTAGGTGATAATACTCTGTGAACACTGACTGCTCTAAATGCTTGCGCTATTAGGAAAAGGGTCCAACATTGTATATCATGTCTTAACACCTTCCTACCCCCTTTTGCATGTGAAGGGACAAAAAGATGAACCAGACATGAGATTGTTAAACCAAACACAAATTTGCACAAAGAAAACAGAATGATGATAGAGAGAGTTGAACTCAAGATATCCTATACCATGATTGGACACTGATGCGCAGAATCTTAATCTATTAAGGAATGGACTCGGCAATCCATATCTAGATTTCTTACACTACATAGCACGGTTTTTTTTTTTTTTGAAGAGTTAGCGCAGCTGAATTTGAGAAAAAAAAGAAATTAGTATGAGTGGGAATTATAATAATTTTATATCGAATAAGGAAGAAACTGGACGATAATTAAGTTGCTTATCCTTTTCAATTGATACATGGTTAAGCTGCGTCTGGAGAAGAAAACGGTATTACATTTTCTGATACTTGATTGTATATTCTAAGAAGGCCTAGAAAACTATGCAAATTCCAACAGCCAAAAATTATTGAGTTAAAATGCTGATGCAGGACTTGGGTTCAATAACCGGAAAAGTATTACATAATAAAAATTGAAAAGGAGATGAAACTTGGTTCATTATCTGTTGACTGTGCACAAAGAAATCATTGTTGGCAGTATAAGTAGATGCCTCTTCGATTGTATCGACGAAGTGATATAGTAACCCCTCTTGTTTATTTATTTACTTTGACCTGATTGCATGCTTCCATTGATCAGAAAATAACTATTATCTACTTGGCATGTTCAACTGCAAATATGTTAACGCAGAAAATTTCCATGTTAATTTATAATTGATAATTTGATAGTGGGGTTTGTTTATTAGTATGTTCATGTAACTGAGATGGTTTTGTTGGTATAGATGTTTGTTTCTTTTCTGCATTCACGAATGAGCTGTTGTCGTTTGGATTCAACAGAATCTTGGATATCTAGACAAAAAGCAATGTGTCCGTCTATTTGAAGAACTTAACAAGTACAGGTATTGCCCATATGTCACTGTCTTCTGCATGTCTCCAAGCTTTTTTTTTTTGTTTGGAATGCTGCATGTCTATGAAATGGGACGTGTGAGAGTTAAGTATATTTGAAAATTTAATGGCTACGCCTACTAGAGTAGTTATGATTTGTTCATCCTGCTAGCTTACGTATCAGATGTTTTTCTTCGACTGCTTTTTATTATTAGTATTTTGATTAATTGTTTTTTTCTTTCTCAATTAGTGATTAGAGGTGCCCTGCAATCTGCATGATAAACAGTTTACCAGAAAGATTGGGGTGGGTGCTTGAAGTTACAAAACCAACTTCATTTAGAATATTTTAATGTCCATACCAAAGTAAAGAGTTCTTTAAAAAATTTAATTTTTTTTAATGCACTTGAAGCATGGAAAAATTAGAACCCGAAAACTGCTTTTCTTCATAATAAAATGTCGGTCGATATTTCAACTCGCAGTTGCATCATTGTTTAGTGCCTGACATCAAAAGATGCTGTTTCCCATTGAATTATTTGAGTTCTTTTAAGGTCCTACCATCATTAGGTATGAATTTTTCGATACTCCATTTATAATGTGATTTCCACATTAAGTAAATTCCCTAAAAGAATTAACCAACAATCAGTAAATTATGTCTAACATATGTGCAGCTGTTGTGTATGTAGCCGTGTATGCACATGAGGTCCACTCACAATGGGTAGGGCTATAGTAACTGGTACACCATTTACATTAGGGTCATTTATGTTCTTTTTTATGCTAGATAAATTAGGGACAATAACGTTAATTAACACCTTTAAGTCGTTTAACAAGAGGCAGATTCTCCAAAGCTGTGGAAGTACAGTGGTGAGAGTGTTGACATGACATCTTTTAAATGGAAGGTGTGTTACCGGTTCAAAGGCTTACAGTTACAGTTAAATATAAATGGAAAACAAAAGAGAGGAGGTGAAGTTTCAAGTTTGCGCAGTTGAATTTATTTCTTGTCTTCGACATAGTGAAGATGCAAAGAGGTAAAATATTAGGGTTTGTGAGAAGGAGGAAACGAGAGAATGTAACAGGGAAGAGAATAATAATGTGTTGGAAATACCTTCACACTATTAAGTCCTTTATATAACTACTAACAAAAAAAAAAAGTCCTTTATATAATATAACAAACTTTAGAGAATTACAATTTGCCGTTACTAATATATCCCAGTCTAAACTGAAGAAGTAGAAAATAAACAAGACACAAAAATAACAACTCAACACTCCCCCTCAAGCTAGAACGGAGAGATCAAATATGCCTAGCTTGGAGCATAGGTTATTAAAAGCGTAATGAGCCAAGGACTTGTTAAAAGTATCAGCAAGTTGTTCAGACCGAACATAAGTAGTAGTAATTTGCTTTTGCATGAGAAGATCCCAAATGAAATGACAAACAATCTTGATGTGTTTAGTCGGCTGATGGAAGAAAGGATTATTAGCAATGACGTTAGCTACCTGGTTATCACAATACATAGACATATGAGATAGCACATCTACACCCATATAACAAAGTAAAGCCCAAACCTACATTATCTCACACCCAATATGAGCCAACTTCAGCACTAGAGCGTGCTACTACATTTTGTTTCTTACTGCGCCAAGTAACAAAGTTATCACCAATAGATGTGCAATATCCTGAAGTATACCTCCTATCACTTTAGTTACCCGCCCAGTCGACATCAGAGAATCCACTGACATACAAGGATAATGACGGCTTATACAACAATCCTCTAGCTGGTGCTCCCTTAAGGTACCGAAGAATACGATAGATAGCCTCCCAATGAAGCTTACACGGGCATGCGTAAACTGACTAACTACACTAACAACATAAGTAATATTTGGGCGAGTTACGGTGAGATAGATCAACGTTCCAACCAATTGCTGATAGTGTCCTGTATCCTAAAAAAATTTACCTTTTCAGCATCCAATTTCACTGTAGGATCCATTGTAGTTTCAGTCGGTCGAGTACCAAGCATGCCAGTCTCAGAGAATAAGTCCAACACATACTTTCACTGACAAACTGATACCTTCCTTGGACCTAGCAACTTTAATTCCGATAAAGTAGAGAAGATGACCCAATGACTCACTTGTCCTTACACTCCAGAACAGAATGGTGTGGCGGAACGAAAGAAACGCTCCATCATGTCTGTTGTTAGGTGTCTTCTGTGCAGAATGAATGTACCCAAATACTTCTGGCATCTGGCCGTTCTTACTGCCACCTTTCTACTTAACCGAACTCCAAGTCGTGTTTTACAAGGAAAGGCACCTATGCAACTTCTTCAGCCCGACAAAACCCTCTTTCCTATTCTACCTCGAGTATTTGGTTGTACATGCTTTGTTCAGGATCGCAGTCCAACCAGGACTAAATTAGATAATAAGGTTGTCCACTGCATCTTCTTAGGGTATTCACCTATGTCAAAAGGTTGCAGGTGTTATGATCCTATCACTCGTCATATGTATCATTCTTTGGATGTTACATTTATGGAAGATACTCCATTTTTTTGCAGGTCCTCAGTCTGTTTCTGATCCTACTTCTACCGAAGTTTCTGAGGATTTATATTCACCTCCGCACCCTGTTCCTCTTTTTGAACAACCTCTGGAGACTTCTTCCAACCTTCCTCTGGTCATCACTACTGCTCCTACTCAGGTGTACTCTTGCCGGCCTCCTGCTCAGACTCCATTTCCACTATCTTCATCGGAATCTGGTAATGTTTCTACTCCTTTACCTCCTGCTTCTCCTAGATATCCCTCTAGACTTCGTTGTCCCCCTAATCGTTATGGTTTTTCTGCTAGTACTAATCACCCCATTGATCAGTATGTTTCTTTCCTGAGACTCTCAGATTCCTATTGCTCTTTTCTTAGTCAGGTTGACTCCACATCCATCCCTCGGTCTGTCTCTAAGGGTCTTTAGGATCCATAGTGGGTGGCTGCCATGACCTTGGAAATGGATGCACTTCAACGTAACTAGACTTGGGAACTTGTGCCTCTACCCCCGGGTGAGAAAACAGTTGGGTGTAAATGGTCTTCACCATCAAATACCAAGCTGATGGTACTATTGAGCGATATAAAGCCCGTTTAGTGGCCAAGGGCTTTACTCAAATCCCGGGCAAGGACTTTAGTGCTACCTTTGTTTCTGTAGCCAAATTGACATCTGTTCGACTTATAATCTCTTTGGCTGCGTATCACAACTGGCTCCTTCACCAAATAATTGTTAAAAATGCCTTCTTAAATGGGGATTTGGATGAAACTATCTATATGGATCCTCCACCGGGTTTTTGGGCTGAAGAGGAGTATTCAGGGAAGGTATGTCGTCTTCGAAAATCGTTATACGAGCTTAAGCAATCTCCTCGAGCTTGCTTTAACCGCTTTAGTGAGGTTAGTTTATCTTTGGGCTTCACTCGGTGCCACTCGAATCACACTTGCTTCACCCATCATCGACCTGATGGCCGGTCAGTTATTATTCTAATATATGTTGATGATATCATTATTACAGGGGATGATGCTCCAGGCATTACCAAAGTCAAGAATGCCCTTAGTCAGTCTTTTGATGTTAAGGACTTGGGTCCCCTTCGATACTTTCTCGGGATAGAAGTTGCTCGCTCTCGTCAAGGAATATCATTGTCTCAACGAAAGTACACTCTGGATCATCTCTAGGATACGGGTATGATGGGATGTCGTCCTGCCTCCACCCCTATGGATCCTAATCATATGCTGTCTAATGAGTCTGGGGAGCTTCTTCCTGATGCTTCGGTATATCAGCGCTTCGTTGGCCGTCTTATTTATTTGACCAACACTCGTCCCGACATTACATTCGCTGTCAGTGTTGTGAGTCACTTTATGCATGCTCCCCCGGTTATCTCATCTTGATGTTGTTCATCATATATTTAGGTATCTCAAGGCTTGTCCAGGTCTTGGATTATTTATTCTGTGAGAACACGTCTGGAGTGTCCTGTTTCACTGACGCTGACTATGCTGGGTCTAAGAGTGATTGTCAGTCCACATCTGGATTCTGCACTTTCTATGGGAATCATCTCCTCTCGTGGAAAAGCAAGAAACAAGATGTAGTTTCTTGTTCCTCCGCTGAGGTAGAATATCGGGCCATGGCACAGGGAACATGCGAGCTTCTATGGGTGCGTTCTATTCTGAAAGAGTTGGGTTATCCGGTTAATGGCTCATCTACTTTGTTCTGTGATAACAAATCTGCCCTTATGCTTGCTTCTGACTCAATTCTCCATAAGCGTACTAAGCATATTGAAGTAGATGTTCATTTCATTAGAGAGAGTTCGTTCTGATAATATCCATAATTGCTCCCCCTGAAGACAAAGGAACAGACGAAGGCACCTCTTCCTCGTACCACTGCTCCCCTTGAAGAGGTGACTCAGAAGAAAGCGAAGACTGAAAATACGACTGAGATTCATGGAACGTAACATCCCATGGAGACGTACCATTTTCTCGAAGGAGGATGGTAGCACTTGTAACCTTTCTGGGTTGGAGAATAGCCCACAAAAACACACTTAAATCGCTCGGTGATCTAACTTTCCACGGGTAGGGGAATGATTGTGAACAAAGCAAACACAACAAAAAACACGAGCTATTATAGAAAATAAAGGAGAAGTGTCTGATAGAACTTCAATGGGTGCATTTTTGTTCAAAACTCGGGTAGGGAGGTGATTAATAAGGTATGCCGTTGTTAACATAGTTTCACCCCAATAGGACTTCGGGATGTTGACCGAAAACATTAGAGATCTAACGATGTTGAGCAAATGACGATTCTTGCGTTCCGCCACTCCATTTTGTTGTGAGGTGTCAGTACAAGAAGTCTGATGAATGATCCCATGGGAACAAAAATACTTAGCATGACCCGAATCAGTATACTCATTCCCTATTTAGATCGTAGAATTTTTTGGTTAGTCCCAAACTGAGTGCAAACCATCTTATGAAAAGCTTGGAAAATAGAGAAGACTTCTCTTTTTTCTTTTATCATATAAAGCCAAGTGGTACGAGAATAATGATCAATAAATGTAACAAACCATCTATGACCTTTTAATGAAGTAAAACAAGGAGGACCCCAAACATTAGAATGAACTAAAGCAAGTGGAATTGAACTTTTATTAAAAGTAGGAGCAAAAGAAACTCTATGATGTTTGCCCAGTTCACAAGTTTCACAAAGTAAATCAATAACATTTTTATTCAAGACTAACGAAGGAAACAAATGCTTTAGTAAATAAAAGGAAGGATGTCCTAAACGTCTGTGCCAAAGATGTAGGTCTTCAGCTTTATTCTAAGAAACCACTGTGTGATGTGCTAACAGTCCTCCATCATCCAAGAGATAAAGTCCACTCTCCTCTCTACCACTGCCAATCGTCCTACTCGTGGTAAGGTCCTGAAAAACACAATGAGAAGGAAAAAAGGTTTCACTGCAATGTAAATCTTGAGTGATACGATGAATGGATAACAAATTGTGGGAGAAATTAGGAACATGATGCACATATGACAAGGACAAGGATGGAGTGGCATGAATAGTACCCTTCCCGGAAACAGAAGAAAAGGTACCATCAGCAATACGAACCTTGTCTTTACCTGAACAAGGCATATAAACAGAAATGATATCAGAACACTTAGACATGTGATCAGAAGCACCAGAATCTATAATCCAGGGAGAAGAGGAATGAGACAAGTATGCTCTTGCGGAGGTGACTAAATTACCTGAATGAGCAAATGAAGAGGAGGCACCTGTAGATGCAGTCGAAGCAGAAGTACGTCGGGGCATCAAGGAGCGAAGTGCCTCTGTCACGACCCATCCCGCTACGGGCGGAAATAGGACACGTGGCACGCCACCGAGGCTCATCCAATTCATTCTATAACTCTAGCAGCGGGAAAGAAACTTAAAGAAACTCTTTAAAACAAAGTTCATTTTGGAAAAAAAACATAACATTGAACTATGAGTCCGTAAAATCCGTATCAATTTGAAAAGTTAATAATATTTCAAATTAACTATAAAAGTGTTATTAGGGACCCCAAATGTACCCTAAAAGCAGAATAGAACAGTTCAATATTTTCCGAAAAAGGTACTTCCTTTGTAAAAACACTATTCACGGGCAGCCCACTTTTGCCTATTTTTACATTTTTGAAAACGTCGCAATTACGACAAAACTCAACATACAAATTCTCAATCGTTCTGAAACTTTACCAAAGGTATATAAACATATTAGACAGCATGTCTAAGCTTTGAAAACATTAACAGAACGAGTCAAAGACTCGTTTGGATCAAAATCTCATAAGTGCTACAACAATTCATAAAACATGAAATTCAACGTGTCAAACATCAAAACGCGAACTCAAGAGTTCCAAGTCACTTCCAACCAACTTAAAATGGTTTCCAAAAGAATATTACATCAACTCAATAATAATAATCCAGAGCTTCTATGATTCGATTACAAAAATCTATACCCCAATTCCTCCGAATGATCCCAACGGCCTCATTCCTCGCATTCCATCTTTCTTTTCTTCATACCTGCAATGGAGTAAATCTCCATTGCTCAGCTATATGCTGAGTGTACAATTCTAAACATTTGCATATGGGCAATTCATGCTTTAAACATCAAAACACCTCAAATTAGTCTCTAGGGTGAGTGGTACGCTTTCATCCGGTAATGAAACCGATGTCGTGGAAGGCACACCTCTTCCACGCACCCCGTACACTGGTTGGGCCTTCCTCCATACTAGGTACCGTGTCCTGGTTGGGCCTTCCTCCATACCAGACACCACACAATCAATGTTACAACCCTCAAACTTCGAGGAGTTTACCCAGGATGAAATTGCACCAAACTCCCCTTTGACCCAAGTAGACACATAACATGCTCACATAGACAGTTATACATACTTTTCTAACATTTTCGCGTGCATAATTAACGGGCCTAATTAATACATGAATTTTGCCCGGATCGCAATTTCATACATAATATCCAAAGCATCCAAAATTGTCTATATAACACAAGTTCGGAATTCATACCTCAAGCAATCATCCTATAACTTTGAGGAAAGCACTAGTAGCCCGATCAAACGTCGGATCTCCGATTAGGAGTGATTCCTACAAGTATTTACATGATTTTCCCAAATTTCCATAAATTAGATTTTCGGAAAAACTTAGCCAAACGAGGCCTAAGTGGTATCAAAATATAGCTCTTACCTCGAGGAGCTCGAATCTAGAATTTGGAGAAAAACTGACGATCGGAAAGTCATCGATTTGAGTCGGCAAGCTCTAAGCTTCAAAATCCCCAAATCTCCTCTCTTGATTTCAATTTTAGGTTGAAGACATTATGACAAAATATCTTAGCTTTCTATATATAGACAACACTTTGGGAAATTGTGTTTACCTCCCCACGAGTTCTCAAAACATCTAATTATACCCCGAAACGTCTTACACGTCTAAATTATAACTTTACGAGTGAAAAATAAAATTTATAAAAGTTTTCGACTATGTTCCGTTTGGGTCCAAAAATCACGTTCTGAAACTAATTTCGTGAAATCTCTAGACCACCTACCTTTTATGCTACGCATCACTCACGTTCTCACCACAGCATTCACAATGATCTAAGATAGGATCAAGCTACCAGAAATTATACAAAACAGGTATAATTACTATTCATGAAAATCAGGTAAAGTCGAATAACATTTAAAATCACATAAATGTCATTTACTCATGTTAATCCCTCATTGATTATTAAATCTCTGTGTCCTCGATTGACACTCACCGTTGACCCACGTCAACCACATCCACAATTATTAATCAACATTAATAATTCACAATAAATCAATTTTGTATTTTAAAATAAATAGATTTCCCGGGACGGGTGTGACAGCCTCCTTCACCTCGGAGGCAGTAAATAGAGCTGAATCGGAAGGAGATGGAGCCTGCTCAATTGGAGATGGTGCTGTAGGATCCGAAGCGGTAGTATGATGAGCACGAGGATTACCTCCCTGCGAATATCCCCCATGACCCCCTGACTGTCTTGAAGGACCCCCACGTCCTCCAGGTGGGATACCGTGTAATTTTCAGCATGTCTCCCTGGTATGATAGGGCCGATTACAATAATCACAAAACTGCTTGCCTCTCTGACGACCCAGACTCACCAGAAGAATTACGGCCTCGGGACTATTTGTTCCCATCTCTTTGGGGAACAGAGACAAGAGTAGATCTCTCGGTAGAAGTGGGTGGAAGTATAGCAGAACGACAACTCTCCTCGTTCTGTATATATGCAAAGGCCTCTTGGAGAGAAGGTAAAGGATCCATCCCGAGAACACGGCTACGAACAGGGTCACATTCAGCATTGAGTCCCTACAAAAACTTAAAAATTCTCTCTTTAGCCACAAGTTTATTATATGCAACAAAATCGGTTGGACAAACAGGCTTATAGTCCAAAAGGTGATCAAGTTGTTTCCAACTGGTGGTCAAAGATGTGAAATACTGAAGAACACTCATCTCTCCCTGCTCCGAGCGACCAATCGACCGCCTCAACTCAAATATCTGCACAGAATTACCCTTTCCGGCGTTGGTGCTGGCCATGGTCTCCCAAATGTCTTGGGCAGTCGCCATGTCCAAAAACCCTTCAGCAATCTCCGGAATCATTCATGGAATTTTCCATCTCCCACTTGTCATACGCGGCATCCTCGGTGCTGGGTGCCTTGATTCATCCGTTGATATACCCCATCTTTCCTCTACCCTTAAGAGACATAATTACAGACCTAGACCAAGCCAGGCAGTTCTGACCATTGATACAAGTTCTTATTCCTCCTTTGCAGTTGTTGTAGGTTTTTTGTTGCGTGTTGATTCAAGATGGCGGATCCAGAAAAATCAACTATGAATACACAGTAGCGTAGGGGTGAAACTATTGTTGTCGCTCCCACTGATAGCCCAAACTTAAGCTTACTACTTCCCTAGCTTAACGTTTGGGCTATCAGTGGGAGCGACAACAATAGTTTCACTCCTAGGCTAGTGTGTATTCATAGTGGATTTTTCTGGATCCGCCATCTTGAATCAACACGCAACAAAAAACCTGCAACAATTGCAAAGGAGGAATAAGAACTTGTATCAACGGAGGCGTAGCACACAGTTGTAACTTAGAGCACCGTGCAGGATGTCGAAAAATCAGTCATCACTGATCAAGGGTCCATAGAAGGACCAAAAAACAGAAGGAAAAATTAGATCCCAATCAACCTAGGCTGTTGAAAATAGTGGTGGTGAAGGGTGAAGGCTGAAAGAAGGTTGGAGGTTGGCTGATGTGGATCGCAGGGGCTAGTGGGGCATGGGAAGGGTGCGGCGTGGTGTTGGGAGGCTGGTCTGGTGGAGCCCAAGCCCTAGAGGGCTGCGCCTAGAAGCTGCGAAACCCCAGTGGCTGCGGCTTGGGCTGAGGAGCCCTGGGGGGCTGCAGCTTGAGCTGTGGAGCCCTGGGGGGCTGAGGCTGTTTGGGTGAGTGTCTGGAGGGCTGCGGGTGGTTAGGGTGGTGGTTTGTGGTGGTGGTATATAGTAATCCCTCTTAGGGAGGCTCTGATACCATGTAGATTTAGATTAGGGCAAAACTTAGGAGACTAATGATGTCTCCTGTATTTTATTAATTGAAGAGAAGAGCAACAAGATTTTACTAATAGTATCCCTATGTCTAATACATAAGAGTAAGTAAAAGTAAAATAAAATAACAAAACAAACTAAGTAGCTTCTAACACAAATCACTCACACACACTAAATTGCTTGAAGGGAACAAAACTTTGCCAGTGTATTGAAAGCCAAAAACGAAAAAAATAAAATAAAAATCAATGGCACATATTTTGCAAACTTGTGATGTAGAATGTGTGGATTCATAAGGGGGCACTCGTAGATCTATGGATACACACACACAGATCTATATCTATTTATACATACACACTCACACGCAGATCTATATAAAAATATATACACAGATCTATGTATAAACACACAGAGAGATACATATCTATATATACACACACGCAGATCTATACATATACACACAAATCTATATATACATATACACACACGCAGATCTGTATATGTATATAAATACACACATTCTTCAACGAATTTGAACACATGCACAAGCAGATGAGAGAATGAGGGCATCGGCAGCGAGTAGTGACCGAGGTCGACGACTTCGACGGCGGCCGGCAATAAAGTGGACTATAGAATTCGACGAATTGGGAGAGGGAGAGTTGCGGCCATAACGGTACTCTTGTGATATGAAGTGAAAACCCTAACTTAAGGATTTATATGGCAAGCATTTTAGGTAATACAAATAACTAATGAGGGTATTTTTGTAAAATAGCTACATGATCAGGGCTGGTTCGGGGGATGTTACCCGACCCGACCCGACCCCGACTCGAGTTATAGTCATCACTCAGAGGCCCTAATTATTTTGAACATTTAGTTTGTTTTTCAAAATTTCAACACTAATAGACTCAGTGTCAAAGTATCGGAAATGTGTCTAACGCGTGTTCAGCCAACAAAATAAATTGAAGAAGTATGACGAAGGTTTTAGTGTGCCCTAGATGTGTCAAGGAAAAGCATGACTTTCTAGGAGTGCCTTGCTTCCTACTAAAGGGCTTATGCTTTACACATTGGCACACCTAGGGATATTTTGCCTTGTTTGAGTCTTTTAGCTTCTGAAAACATGAACCCTTCAATTTGTGGTGGTTTTGTTCTACTTACGGATGCCTTGATAAATGTTAAGCTTTTCTCATTTATCCTTTTGTTTTTGTCCATGAGATTGAATCTTGAACAACAAAGGTTCTTCTTTCAAATCTATCTTTCATGGATAACTACCTCCCTCTTGATTTGATAATGTGAAAAACAAAGCTAAAATTATACTTTTTAGGACCTTGCCGAAAATATCAAGTGAAGACTTTGAGCTCATATTTGACGAGCTGGATGATAGTCACGACTTCAAGGTATTTTTAATCTTTTTCAGCTTTTGATATTAACAAATAATTGTCGTCCTTTTGGTTTTAAATTGCGGTTGGATCCTCCTAGTCAAATTTTTTGATGTAAAAATTTCTCTTTTTTTCTTTTCTGGTTTATTATTTTGGTTGCCGTTCTATTTTAATTCTACTTGCAGCTTCGTTGTCCATTGTATAGTTTGTGATGTATATTATGTCATACGTGTTTGTGGTGTTCTATATTTATCTCATGCACATAAATAGTGTTAGAGGATAATATTGTAAAAAGTGTAATGTTATAGTGTCCCACATCGGTTAGATTGTAAAAGTGTAGCTTGTAGCTAAGCCTATATATATTAGGCTCTTGTAATCATTTTGTGAATCAATAAAATATATTATTTTCTCCTCTTTTACATGGTATCAAAGCAACCGATCTTAGGGTTCGCTCCTCTTCTTGTTGCCGATCAAAGTTGATCGAGAGTGTTTCTTGTGTTTTATCAATTGCCGGATCTTTGTCCAAGATCCGAGAAGACCAGCAGCCCCTCAAACCCTAGCCGCTGCCCCTCAAGTTACTGTTCATCCGAAAGTCACTGTTCATCCGAAAGTTACTGTTCATCGCAAGTTACTGTTCATCGCAAGTTACTGTTCATTCGAGGGTACTGTTCATACGAAAGTTACTGTTCATCGCAAGTTACTGTTCAGCTAAAAGTACTGTTCATCCGAGGGTACTGTTCATCGAAAGTTACTGTTCATTCGAAAGTTACTGTTCATTGCAAAAGTTACTGTTCATTGGCAGCCCTTTAGTGTGTCCAGATCTGTTCCGATTTGGTCCTTTCTCAATCTATTTTGCTCCCAATCTGATTTTTCTCTTTTCTCTTATTCTTCATGGACTCTACTCATCCTCCTGTTCCAGTTGTGGCTGATCATTTTTCGGTTTCTCGGGACGAGTATACTCAGTTCCTACAGTTCCAGGCATCTCAGCAGGCATCTTCTCCTAGTACTTCTCTTGTTCAGAAAGGTACATCCACTGCTTGTCTCACCTCTCGTTCTGCTCCTTGGGTAATTGATTCTGGAGCTACTGATCATCTCACAGGTATATCGACCTTGTTTTCATCTCTTGAAAAATCATCCTCATTGCCCCCGGTTACATTAGCTGATGGTTCCTCTATTCCTGTTGAAGGAATAGGGACTGTCTCATTGTCTTCATCCTTGTCCTTATCTTCTGCTCTTTACATACCCCGGTCTCCTTTTAATTTAATTTCTATTAGCAAATTGACAAAGAATCTTAATGCTTGTGTCTCTTTTTTTCCTGATTCTGTTCTTATTCAGGATTTGACGACTCGGAAGACGATTGGCATAGGGTATGAATCCAATGGTCTTTACTATTTTGATGGTTCATCTCCACCACCCACTTCTCCCACTGCTTGTCCTGCTACAGTGTCTCCTCACCAGATTCATTGCCGCCTTGGACATCCTTCCTTGGCCAATTTGAAGCTGCTAGTACCTAGTTTAAGTCATTTGTCTGTTTTAGAGTGTGAGTCGTGTCAGTTGGGAAAGCATCACCGTGTCCAATTTGCTCCCCGAGTCAATAAAAGAGTGTCTTGTCCATTTCAATTAGTACATTCAGATGTTTGGGGCCCACACCGTATAACCTCTATTAAGGGGTATCGATACTTTGTTAGCTTTGTTGATGATTTCTCCAGAATAACGTGGATTTATTTAATGAAAGATCGTTCCGAGTTATTTTCAATATTTTGTGCATTTTGTAATGAAGTTAAAACTCAATTTAATGTTCCTATTCAGATTCTTCGTAGTGATAATGCACAGGAATATTTCTCTCATCCTTTCACCACCTACATGAGCAAATGTGGGATGCTCCACCAATCATCGTGTGTGCACACACCTCAACAAAATGGTGTTGCTGAAAGAAAAAATCGTCACTTGTTAGAAGTCACCCGCACTTTGTTGTTTGAAATGAGGGTTCCAAAATGTTACTGGGGGGATGCAGTTCTTACTGCCTGTCATTTAATTAATCGTATGCCCTCTTCTGTTCTAGATGGGTGCACTCCTCATGCTACATTATTTCCGACTGAGTCTCTGTTTTCAGTTAGTCCACGTGTTTTTGGTTGTGTTTGTTTTGTCCATCAGCTTACCCCAGGCACTGACAAGTTAGACCCACGTGCTATTAAGTGTGTTTTCTTAGGGTATTCTCGTGTTCAGAAAGGCTATCGTTGTTATAGCCCTACCCTGCGCCGTTTCTTTGTGTCAGCTGATGTTACCTTTTTTTGAGTCCACTCCATACTATTCAGAGTCCCACTCTATGAATGATCCTGATTTCATGCTTCCCTTACCTCTTGCATTACCTCCCACATCCCCTGTCCTTCCTATCCCAGAGGTTTCCTCCCGCCTGGATCGCCCACACTTGCAGACATACACTCGTCGTCATCGGACTATTCCAGATTCTGCTACTCCGCCAACCGCCTCCGCGTCTTCAGATCCGCCTCCATCAGAATCTGACCTTCCCATTGCTCTTCGTAAGGGTAAGCGCTCTTGTACTTCTCATCCTATTTCCAACTTTATCTCTTATAATCGTCTATCTCCTGTTTTTTCTTCGTTTGTTACCTCTTTGTCTTCTGTGTCGGTTCCTAACACTGTTGCAGAGGCTCTTACCCACTCCGGATGGAGACAGGCAATGGAAGATGAGATGTCTGCCTTACGAGATACTGGTACTTGGGACTTAGTTCCTCTTCCTCCAGGCAAGACAGTAGTGGGATGCCGTTGGGTTTATACTATTAAAGTGCATCCTGACGGCACGATAGATCGCCTGAAAGCCCGCCTTGTTGCCAAGGGCTATACACAGGTTTATGGCCTTGACTATTCCGAGACGTTCTCTCCTGTGGCTAAGATCACCTCTGTTCGTCTCCTCATTTCTCTTGCTGCCATATTTCACTGGCCCTTACATCAGCTTGATGTCAAGAATGCCTTCCTAAATGGCACTTTGTTGGAAGAGGTCTATATGGAGCAACCACCTGGGTTTGTTGCTCAGGGGGAGTCGAATATGGTATGTAGATTAAGAAGATCTTTGTATGGCCTGAAACAGTCTCCTCGTGCCTGGTTTGGTAGGTTCAGTGATGTAGTTGCTGAATTTGGACTCCAGAGATGCGGTGTCGATCATTCAGTCTTCTATCGACACACTAAAGCAGGTAAAATCTTCTTGCTTGTGTATGTTGATGACATTGTTATTACCGGAGATGATTCCAAGGGTATTTTGGAGTTGAGGTTATTTCTGCAAAGTAAATTTCAAACCAAGGACCTCGGGCAGCTTAGATATTTCTTGGGTATTGAGGTTGCTAGGTCAAGTGAAGGGATTTGCTTATCTCAAAGGAAGTACGTACTTGATCTCCTATCAGAATCAGGGATGTTAGGATCCAAACCTGTGGAGTCTCCTATGGATCCTAACACCAAGTTACTATCAGATCAAGGGGAGTTATTGGAGGATCCTGAGCAGTACAGACGTCTGGTTGGTAAGCTTAATTATCTTACTGTTACTAGACCCGACATTGCCTTTTCAGTGAGTGTCATTAGCCAGTTCATGAGTTCTCCTCGTACCACACATTGGGAGGCAGTGATACGTATTTTGAAGTATCTCAAAGGAGCTCCAGGCCGTGGTTTATTGTACCAGGATCGCGGTCATATGCGGATTGAGAGCTACAGTGATGCTGATTGGGCAGGATCTCCTGGTGATAGGAGATCCACTACAGGATACTGTGTTTTGGTTGGTGGTAATCTTGTGTCTTGGAAGAGCAAGAAGCAGACAGTAGTTGCTAGGTCGAGTGCTGAGTCTGAATACAGGGCTATGGCACATACTACGTGTGAATTAGTGTGGATGAAGCATCTACTAGAAGAGCTTGGGTTTACTCAGTCTTGTCCTATGAATTTACTTTGTGACAATCAAGCTGCCGTTCATATAGCCTCCAATCCAGTATTCCATGAAAGGACAAAACACATCGAGGTTGATTGTCATTTTGTTCGAGAAAAGCTTCTAGAGAAAGTAATCAATACCGTTCACGTGAAATCCGCGGATCAGTTAGCCGATTTGTTCACAAAAGCATTAGTTGGGACTCGGGTTAAATATATATGTGACAAGCTTGGTGCATATGATATGTATGCTCCAGCTTGAGGGGGAGTGTTAGAGGATAATATTGTAAAAAGTGTAATGTTATAGTGTCCCACATCGGTTAGATTGTAAAAGTGTAGCTTGTAGCTAAGCCTATATATATTAGGCTCTTGTAATCATTTTGTGAATCAATAAAATATATTATTTTCTCCTCTTTTACAAATAGTTACTAATGATTTTATTTTTTTGGTGGTATATGTTAAAGTAGGGTAGCTATTGGTTAAGCTCTTGTGCTTATGTTTTTTTTTTCCTACATGAAGTGAAGTTTTAATCTGATGACATTTTCGTAAGATAATCTAGTTTTCTTCTTAGATATGTGTGAAATCTTATTTGCCTTCTCAGATTTGCTATATTGTGCATTGTGCTCACAGTTTCCTTTGACCTCAGAAGTCTTAAGAACATGATTCTCAAGCATATTGTGGCTTAACAAAACACCTACATTGTCCACCCATCGAGAATCAATATTGTTACATAATTAAACAATTCGTTATCAATATCCCTTTTGCACGGACAAAAATAGAGGCTCTACCTTCTGTTTGAAGCAGTAAACTTCTGGAAACTTTAATTTGTTCTTATACAGAATGCAACTGTGTTAAAGCTTGATAATCGTTGTTGGGACCATTCTCTAACAGCTTAAGCTTTTGGAGGTGACTTAAAATGGTATCAGAGCGTTTTTGGGAGGTCTCAGGTTCGAGTCTCCGTCCCCGTTGTGGTTTGCATATTTGCGACTTTTTGTTTGTCTCCATTATGGTGGAGTTTCTTTGTTGCCTCTCCACTTGCCAGGCGGGGTTGCATGTGGGGGAGGGTCTTGAAGCTTGATATATATTGTTGGGCCCATTCTCTAATAGTTTAAGCTTTTGGAGTAACTGATGGCTTAACAAACTGAAATCATTGGTTGGCAACATGAAGGCCTGCAAGGGCTTCCTTTAGTTTGCATTATATAGAAGTGAGAGTCCATTCTTCTTTTGGAATGTGTCTGTATGGTAAATGCAGACGTTGATTAGTCATTAGGGTTTGTTAAGCTAAACTTGACACAACCAAGGATATCTTGGAGCATTTATCACATTTTTTTGTAGTCCAACTTTGCCTTGAGGTATCAATAAAAGTATGATATTCGGGCTGCTCGACGAGGTCGTAAGAGTATGCAGGAGTTCAAACAAGTTATGTTGGTCTAATATGGGAGAATATGATAGTAAAAGCTTAGGTTTTTAACATTAGTTAGAACCTTTTATATTAACCATGAAAAGAAAAGAACAAATATTACAAGAAGGTCCTTAGACAAATAACAAAAAATGCAAAACATAACAAAATGATTCCTAACACTCCCCCTCAAGCTGGTACAAAAATATCTCTCATTCCCAGCTTGTCTAGAATAGTATGAAACGGGCGACTTCCAACGGCTTTAGTAAGAGCATCAGCAACTTGATCGCAAGGCTGCACATAGGAAACACAAATAGCACCACTACTGATATTTTCTTTGATGAAGTGTTGATCAATCTCCACGTGCTTTGTTCTATCATGTTGAACATGATTATTAGCTATACTGATGGCCGTTTTGTTGTCACAATATAGCTTCATAGAATCTGTCAATTCAATCTTCAAGTCTTTCAGCAAAGACTTGATCCACAACAACTCACAAATACCTTGGGCCGTAGCCCTGAACTCAACTTTCACACTAGACCTGGCTACTACATTCTGCTTCTTACTCCTCCAGGTAACAAGATTACCTCCTACGAACGTGCAGTACCCAGAAGTGGACCTCCGATCTGTAATAGAACCAGCCCAATCTGCATCAGTGTAAGCTTCCACCCTTAGGTGGTCATGTCTCACAAAGTACAAGCCTTTTCCAAGAGCAGATTTCAAATACCGCAGAATCCGGAGAACAGCATCTTGATGTGACTCTCGTGGGGAATGCATGAACTGACTGACAACACTAACCGCAAAAGCAATATCTGGACGAGTATGAGACAGATAAATGAGCTTGCCAATGCAGGCCTTTTCCAGGAGCAGACTTCAAATACCGCAGAATCCAGAGAACATCCTGATGTGACTTTCGTGGGGAATGCATGAACTAACTGACAACACTAACCGCAAAAGTAATATGTGGACGAGTATGAGACAAATAAATGAGCTGACCAACGAGTCTCTGATAACTCCTCCTGTCCACTAGTTCCCCACTACTATCATCACCAAGTTTCTGATTTTGTTCCATAGGAGTATCATAAGCTTTGCTGCCTAGCATCCCTGTTTCCTTCAATAAGTGAAGGACATACTTCCTGATGATGCAAATTTTGGTACTGGTCGGATTTAGGTATTAAGAGCATATTAAAAGCGTAGAAAAGAGGGAGAGAGAAATATAGGCAGCGTGTTTGTTTGTGGTTCGACCTGTTAATGAAGGAACCTATATTCACGTGTGTGTCAGAGCACTTCCACTAAGTATAAGAAACTGCTGTAGGGACCTTGGTGATCCAACAATGGTGATTGGAACTACCAAGGGTCGGCCATGCCGGGATGATATGTAGGTTTCTTGGGAGAGGCTTGACAGTATAGAAAGCTAGGGTTTCTATTGTAGAGAGACTGATCATATTCTGATCAAGATCCCCTCTAATGGGGGTGAAAGGACTCTTTTATAAGAGGAAGAGTCCTCCTTTATCAGGCATTTTTGTCTCTTTAGGAAACTGTTGACAACCTGTAATGATAGCTGCATATCCGGAAGGTTTTCTAGTCAGATTGGAAACAATTGATGCGAATCTGGATGGTTTCCTAGCTGATTTAGGAAATTGTTGGAGTCTGAGCAGTTTGGGACGCGCCTCTGAGTTAGCTGAATTGGACCTGAACTGTATTGTAATTGGACTGCGTATTTCGACCCATAGGTCGAGGTCGTCGTTCGGACCCGGAACACTGCAAGTCGGGCCTGGAGGTCAGCGAGGTCAAACCTAGAAGTCGGGAGGTTGGACCTAGAGGTCGGGAGATCGGACCTGGAGGTTGGGAGCTCGGACCTGGAAGACTGGATTACTGGATAATTTTGGTCGTATCAGTTGCCCCCCATTTCCAAGGTTGGCCTGATGCTATATCGAGTCAAGTTCGGAAATCTGTTGATTCCGCTTACCACTGTCTGATGTTTGCAAAGTTGGATTTTCTCAGGGATTGATGCACCTTATGATTTAAAGTCTGCATATCTTGGTGAGTCACCCTTGTATCAGTAACGCGTCAAGACTAGTAACACTGTGATTGCTCGGGGAAGTTGTCTTGGAACTTCTGAGTCTTTTGAATTGTCGGGAATTGGCTAAGAGTTGAGACTTAGCCTAATTCGGAGTCTTTGGAGTGTCGGGAAGTGGCTAAGAGTTGAGACTTAGCCTAATTTGGAGTCTTTTGTTTAAGTTAACTCCCAGGATGGTTATTTTCTGCCCAGTAAGCCTTCGTCAAGGTTTTCCCGTATGAAGAGACGATGAAATTTGGAACCAAAGGGATTTGTTTTACACAAGCCCTATGTGGTTGAGTGGGAGATGTTAGAATTATTTGTGGGCTATTGGGTCACCCACATATAATTATGGACCCGGGGTCCAATGGGCTTTGCTTAACCTCCAAGTAATCCCATAGGGATTAGAATTGGAAACCAAGTTAAACCCTAAGCCATAGGGGATATATGTATATATGTGATATATACATCAGAGATATATAACACAACACAATCTCTCTCTCAAACCTGCGGCTCTCTCTCCCTCTCTCCTTTGGTGTTCGTTTCTCTCTCTAGCTTCAATCACACAAGAAGCTTGGGATTTAGTGCGTGGATACAAAGGGAGTGTCTCTAGTAGGCATTCTCATGACTAGTTCGAAGCCTAAGAACGTACACAGAGGTAGTCCAATCGCAGCAGTTCGTGAGGTACTTGCCGGGTTCGTAACAACGCCGTCAAATTGATCCGTCGGGCTAATTCCTCTAGGTACGTCCTATACCCGACCCGTATGTATGTGTGTTTACATTATTTACAGATCGCAAAGCAGTTGCAGACACTTCGTTTACTTAGCACCCTAATTCTCTTTCAGTCTCTTCTTGTGTAGGGTCGTCCACCTCAGTGCTTTCAGCAATATATGCACTTACGACTTCTGCTTGAAACTTTTGATGCTCTTTGTTGCCGTATCGTAATTTGAAAGGGTGTTAAAATAATTAATCATTAGTTTTTTTGTTTTTTTGTTCACCCTACTGTAAAGGGTTATTTTATTCTTATGTAATTGATTTTTCTCTTGCTGGTTGCTAAAATTTGACAACGAGATCTGAAAGATATCGTAAGTTACATACAAGTCAAGAGTAGGTGCTGAAAATGGTAGATATCATTACAAAGCAAATACAGGTGGTCTAAAAGGAACCTTAATGTAGGTTCCTCTTTGTATCATTCTGCTACCAGAAATTGAAGGTATGAGTGATTTCATGCTTGATCATGAAGAGACCTCGATTTTTTCAAAATCCTATTGGAGGAACTCTAATTACTCAAGGTGGGAAATTGTTAGCTGCTACCATTACTTGAATGTTCATAGTTGGAGAGGAGAATGATTGTGGAAGTCAGTGAGAGTCATGTTTTAGGAGTTTATGCATTTCCTTACATGGTCGGATGCATGTTTTAGGAGTTGATGCATTTCCTTACATGGTCGGATGTTAGAAGTATTGTCTATCTTGTTCTTCGACTAGTAATTTAGAATGTATTCTCAAACTGTCCCAGATAGTAAACAATTAATAAAAGAAACAAAGAGAAGTAAATAGAAGTACGTTTTGCAAAGCTGTTTTTCCATAGAAAGCACATGAAAAGGCTGCGAGCTAGTCAAGTCTGTGTCTATGTCACTTTTCTCTGAGGCACGAGAGGAACACTCTCCTTTTGTGATGCAGCGTTGTCCCACATCGGCTGTGTACTGTGTTGTCCTTGGGCTTATATAGTGAGTAACCCTTTCCTCCTACCAGCTTAGGCTTTTGGAGTGAATGTTATTGATGAAACCAATACTTTGCAAGCTTAGGGTTAGAAAAATTATCTAACCCAATATATATTAATCATAAGAAGAAGAAAATAATAATTACATAGAAACCCACTAACAATAATTAATAACACAAGGAAATTAAATAAAACAATTATTCTCAACACTCCCCCTCAAGCTGGTACAAATATATCTCTCATGCCCAGCTTGCCTAGAGCAGTATGGAAAGGTTGACTTCCTATTCCTTTGGTGAGGACATCCGTAACTTGATCACTACTCTACACAAAACGAATACAGATAACTCCACTATTAAGCTACTAACCTTTTCCTTGATAAAATGTCGATCGATCTCGACATGCTTGGTTCTATCATGCTGAAGAGGATTATGAGCTATACTGATTGCTGCTTTGTTCTCACATGGAATCTACCTGTTCAATCCTCAAATCCTCCAACAATGACTTGACCCAAAGAAGCTCACAAATACCCTTGGGCCATTGCCTTGAACTCAGCCTCTGCACTAGATCTTGCCACAACATTCTGCTTCTTGCTTCGCCAGGTAACCAAGTTACCTCCCACAAACGTACAATATCCGGAGGTAGACCGTCCATCAGTGACAAAATCAGCCCAATCAGCATCTGTATAAGCCTCAATCCTCCGATGATCATGCTTAGCAAAAACTAAGCCCTTTCCAAGAGTAGACTTCAAATAGCGAAGAATTCTAAAGACAACATCTTGGTGTGACACCCGAGGAGAATGCATAAATTTACTAACAACACCAACTGCAAAAGCAATATCAAGACAAGTATGAGACAAGTAAATGAGCTTACCAACAAGTTTCTGATAGCTCCCCCTGTCAACCAATTCCCCGTTACTGTCTTCACTAGGCTTTTTTTTCTGCTCCATAGGTGTATCACAAGCCTTGCTGCCGAGCATCCCTGTTTCGTTCAGTAAGTCTAACACATACTTCCTTTGGGAAATAAAAAATCCCTGATTGGACCGAGGAAGTTCAATTTCCAGAAAGAACTTCAAGGCTCTCAAGACCTTTATCTCAAACTCTGTGGCTAACTGTTTTTTCAATTTCTCCATCTCCTCTAAGCCATCCCCTATAAGCACAATATCATCAACATATACAATAAGTGCAGTGGTCTTACCCTGTATAGAATGTTTGATGAACAATGTATGATCTGCATGCTCTGTCTGAAACCAAGCCGAAGCATAGCCTGTGTGAACCTCTCAAACCAAAACCTCAGAGACTGTTTAAGACCATATATCGATTTTCTTAATCTACATACCTTTCCCTCTGTCTTGGAGTCCTCAAAACCAGGGGGAACATCCATGTAACTTCCTCCTCCAAATCACCATGCAGGAAGGCATTCTTCACATCAAACTGGTGAAAAAGCCAATCTAGATTTATTGCGAGGGAAAGGAGAATCCGTACCGAATTCATTTTTGCAACTGGAGCAAATGCCTCTTCATAGTCCATACCACAAGTCTGAGTGTACCTCTTTGCTACCAACTGAGCTTTATACCTTTCAATGGAACCCTTAGCCCGGTGCTTTACTGTAAACACCCACTTGTACCCCACAGTCCTCTTACCTTTAGGTAACGCTGTCAACTGCCAAGTGCCAGTCTTGTGAAGAGCCTTCATCTCGTCACTTATAGCATGTTTCCACTTGGGATTAGCAAGAGCATCCAAGACATGGTTAGGAACACTAACAGAGGAAATTTTTGAAAGGAAAGCTTTATAAGTGACAAATAAATGAGAATAAGACACAAAATTGGAGATAGGGTGTTCAGTACAAGATGTAACACACTTATGAACAGCAGTGGGAACATCTAAATCATTGGGTTCTGGAGAGGATGTATCGGAAAACTTACTTGAATCATCATCACTCAGAGAGAATGGCAGTGGAAGAGGAGGAGCAAGAGGAGGAGCAACAGTCTCTGAAGTCTCTATGGTCTTCCTTGTACTCTATATTCCCCTTGAATAGACTCTCAACTTGCTCTTCTTCAGGTTGCCTCTCAACTATTTCTATTCCAACTTCCTCTTTCTCTTTTTCAACTCTCTCAACTCGTTCTATTCCAACTTCCTTTCTCTCTTTTTCAACTTTCTCCGGCTCTACCTCAATCATCATAGGTAAAACCAAAGCTACAGGTATCTCTTCACAACGTCTCTCCCCCTGAAGAAATGCCTGAGGATCAATAAAATAGGACTGGGACTTGTGAATAGTGACATCCATCGACACAAACCATTTCATAGATGGAGGATGGTAACACTTGTATCTCTTCTGTGTAGGAGAGTATCTAACAAACACACACTTAATAGACCTAGGATCTAACTTCCCACGGTTAGGAGCATGATTGTGAACAAAGAAAACTCAGTGAAAGACACGAGGTGGAATTGAAGACGAGAGGGAATGATGAGAAAGGACCTGAAGAGGTGTTTTCTTATTTAGGACACGAGTAGGAAGCCTATTAATGAGATAAGCAGCAGTAAGGACTCCCTCACCCCAATAGGTTCGAGGGCATTAACTTGGAAGAGTAAGGAGCGAGCAACATCTAGACGTTGACGATTATTGCGTTCTGCCACGCCGTTTTGTTGTGGAGTGGCAGTGCAAGAAGTTTGGTGAAGAATACCATGTGAAGAAAAATAAGCACCCAAACCAGAATCTATATACTCACCACCATTATCATAACGTAAAATTTTCACTACAACCCCAAATTGAGTACACACCATTTTCTGAAAATTTTTAAAGATATCAAACATTTTCCGTTTTACTGTCATCATATAAAAGAAACAAACCAACGATGACCTTTCAAGGACACAGTACGAGAAGGACCCCACACATCAGAATGAATGAAAGTGAACTTTTATTAGCACTAGGAGCATAAGAAACTCCAAAATGTTTCCCAAATTCACAAGCATCACAAGAAAAATTTGAAATACCAGTATTTGCTACTAGAGTAGGAATCATATGCCTAAGTAAAGAAAAAGAAGGATGTCCTAAGCTCCTATGCCAAAGGTGTAGGTCTTTAGCTTTATTCTTTAAAAAAACAGCATGATGAGCCAACTTCTCGCCTTCATCAAGAATGTAAAGACCATGCTCCTCTCTGCCACTGCCAATCGTCTTCCTCGTGATAAGATCCTGAAACACACGAGAAGGATAAAAGGTTACACTACAGTTCAAATCCCGAGTAATACGACTCCAAGACAAAAGATTGTGAAAAAAACGTGGAACATGTAATACAGAAGTCAAAGGTAGAGAGGGAGTAGCATGAATTAGACCTTTCCCGGTAATAGAGGAGAAGGTACCATCCGCTATTCTAGTTTTTTCTTGGCCTGAAGAAGACTCATAGTCAGAGAAAAGGTTAGATGAAGGGGACATGTGATCAGAGGCGCCATAATCAATAATCCAAGGAGATGAGACTTGAGAGAGAAATGTTCTTGGTGATGTAACAACATTACTTGACTGGGCAAAGGACGATGAGGAGTTTGTAGCTGTCGGAGTAACACACCGGGCCATCAGTTGTCTGAGAGTCTCAAGTTCGGTGGCAGACAAGGAGCTGGAGCTGGCATCACCAGAAGGAGCAGTACCACTAGAAACCGAACCAGTAGGCTCAGGAACGGCAGAATGATGTGCACGGGCAGCCTCTCCATAGCCACCGGAACGACCTCCACGACCCCCTCCTCGACCCCCACGACCTCCCCAACCACTAGGTGGTTTGCCATGGAGGCTCTAGCAGTTGGCCCGAGTATGATGGGGCTTAAAATAGTAGTCACAAATCACAAGAAGTCTATCGGAAGAAGCCGACTGCTGAGTCCCATCTCTAGGTGGACCAGACACTAAGGCAGACCTCTCGGTAGATGCAGAAGGAAGCACAACAGAACGACGACTCTCCTCATCTTGTACATAAGCAAAGGCCTCCTGAAGAGTGGGGAGACTCTCCATCCCAAGTACCCGGCTGCAAACAGCATCATAATCTGGGTGGACTCCCTGAAGAAACTTGAAGACCCTTTGCTTCTCAAGAAACTTCCGGTAACCCTCAACATCGGGAGGGCAGACTGGCTAATATGCTTGTAGGTGATCGACTCTATCCCAAGTAGTAGAGAGGAAGGTGAAGTATTTGGTGACTGTCATATCACCTTGTTCTGAACGATCAATAGAGCGAATAAGCTCAAATTCCTAGGCATATAGTTCCGCCGCCTAGAAAAAGTGGAGGCAACGGTGTCCCAAATAGCTCGAGCAGTCTTCATCTGATAGAAGCTCTCACCAATCTTGGGAAGCATAGAATTGATAAGCCATGCCATGATAATAGAATTCTCTATTTCCTAGTTATCATAGCTAGGATCAGTAGCGAGAGGGGCGGTTATACGCCCATCGAGATGTCCCATCTTCCCTCGTGCCTTCAAATAAAGTTCTACCGCCTGTGACCATGTCAGGTAATTTTGGCTATTGAAAGGGGTGGTAGTGATTTTGAGATCGGGATCCAGGGGTGTAACCACAATCTAAATAGTGGTGGAACTCGCAGTCGGTGGTTTGTTTTGGTTTGTCATAGTTCCGTTACACAAAGGGAAAACCCACAAAAAATTGAAGGAAAACGAGGGAATGGGAACTAATGATTCAACCGAATCTAATCAAAGTTCCATGAGAGGACCAAAAAATTCTGAAATAATTAAAGGCCAATCAAAATTGGATGGTCAGATTGAAAAAAGGATAAACAGAAGCAAGAGAAAAGAAGGTGCTGATGGTGACGATCAACCAGATCATGGAGGAGGTGTCAGCAGCCTTAGGAAGGATCTAGGGGCTGTCGCAAGGGAAAGAGAGGGTGACGAGGGGCTGTCGGCAAGAGTTACTGCCTTACTGGTGCATGTAGAGGTGGAGCAGGCTGGGAGGCCCTTGGTGGCCTGCAGCGAGGTAGGGGAGCCCCTGGTGGGCTATGCTGGAAGGTGAGGGAGGGTGTTAGGTGGTGTCGCAGTGATGGGTGGTGGTGTAGGGTGGTCTGGTGGTGGTGGTGGTGGTGGGTCAGATGTAGAAGGGTGTAGGGTTAGTTATTAGGCTTTGATACCATGATGAAACCAATACTTTGCAAGCTTAGGGTTAGAAAAATTATCTAACCCAATATATATTAATCATAAGAAGAAGAAAATAATAATTGCATAGAGACCCACTAACGATAAAACAATTATTCTCAACAGTTACTACATTGTTTGGTATCAGAGCTAACTCGGGGTACTAGAGTGTGGGGGCGCCTGTGTTGACCGACGGACAGCCCCTGACGTGGACGTTTGGCATTGTGTTTGATGCAGTGCGTTGTCCCAAATTGGCGGTGTACTGGGTTGTCCTTGGGCTTATTTTGTAAGTAACCCCTTCCTCCTATCAGCGTAGGATTTTGGGAGTGAATGTGACTACATTATTTTGGTTGTAACTTGTCATTAGAATACCTTTTGGGCTCCATGGAGAAGGCTTTGATCCCATATCTTTTATGCACTAGTAAGAAAGAAAGATTTTTTTGTAGGCAAAACATCGTCGGATCCTTATGATATGAATCCAAATATGAATACTCGTGTAAATGCTAGGGGCGTTCCCTTTAAGTGACGTGTTGCGCCTGCCTTCGGGCGTTTCGAAAAAAATGTGCAAGGGGCGCCGCATTGACGCCCGAGTGCGGTGTTAAATAAGCAAGGGTTCCCGTGCTCATCTGGGCCACAGTGGGTAAAGAAGCAGTCCAGAACTATAGGCTTAGATTAGCAACTTGGAATATTAGAACCTTAACAGGTAAAGCTATGGAACTAGCAGACACTATGATTAGAAGGAAGGTCAATGTAGTATGTTTACAAGAACCGAAGTGGGTTGGAGAGAAAGCTAAGGAGGTAGAAAAGACGGGGTATAAGATATTCTATACGGAGAAAGATAGGCCTAGAAATGGTGTTGGAATCATTGTTAACAATAATCTCAAGGATAAGGTAGTGACAGTCACGAGGAAAGGAGACATAATATCGCTTATCAAACTGATAGTTGGAGTAGATATAATTAATGTGATTATTGCATACGCAACCTAAGTAGGATTGGATGATCACACTAAAAGACAATTCTAGGATGAATTGGACGCTTTAATGCAAGAAATACCGGGAGGAGAGAAGATAATTGTAGGTGGAGATTTTAATGACCACGTAGGCAAAGATAGATTTGGATATGAGAAGGTGCATGGGGGATACGGTTTTGGAGATCAAAATGAGGCAGGGGTAAGTATTCTAGATTTCGCCATAGCATATGACCTAGCAAACACCTTCTTCAAAAAGAGGGAAGAACACTTGATAATCTTTAAGAGTGGATCTAAGAGAAGCCAGATTGATTTGTTCATTGTGAGAAAGGTAGACCGCTTAACATGTAAAGACTGTAAGGTCATCCCAGGGGAGAGTTTAACATCACAACATAGACTTCCTATTTTAGATATCCATATAAAAGGACAACACCGTACTAGAAAAGACCCTATAAACCCACGAACTAGGTGGTAGAACCTTAAAGGCTAGAAACTAGCAATATTTCAAGATAGAATGTCTACAGAAGCACCTTGGAATTTGGAAGATGGAAGCAATACTACGTGGGATAGAATGACAGGGTGCATCAAGAGAATATCGAAGGAATTCATTGGAGAGTTGAAGGGAAGAGGGCTAGTATCTAAAGATACTTGGTGGTTGAATGAAAAGGTACAAGCTGCAGTAAAAACCAAAAAGGATTGCTTTAAGAAGTGGTAAAATGATAGAAATGGGGAAAACTTCAAGAGCTATAAATGTGCAATTAAAGAGGTTAAAAGGACAGTTAAAGTTGCTGAAATGAAACCCTATGACGACTTCTACACCAAGCTAGACATTAGAGGGAGAAAAATGCATTTATAAGCTTGGTAAGTCGAGATAAAGGAAAACAAGAGACATTAATCAGGTTAAATGTATAAAAAGCGATGGCTCTAGGGTTTTAGTGAAAGATGAAGAGATTAAGGAAAGGTGGAAGAGCTATATTGAGAAGCTGTTGAATGAAAAACATATGGATAACGCAATTGAATAAAACACTAGTAGTTGCGATGAAACTAGAGAATACAGATTCTATCGGAGAATAAGGAAGTTTGAGGTGGAGTGCGCTTTGAAGAAGATGAAACCCAACAAGGCCTTAGGACCAGATGGGATCCCCATTGAGGTTTGGAAATGCTTGGGAGATGTGGGGGTATCTTGGCTTACAAAAGTATTTAATATGATTTTAATGACTAGAAAAATGTTTGATGAGTGGAGGAAGAGCATTCTAGTTTCTATATATAAGAATAAAGGAGATATACAACAATGCAACAACTAATAGAGGTATTAAGTTTATGAACCATACTATGAAGCTGTGGGAGAGAATGATGGAGCATCGCTTAAGCGGCGCAACATCAGTGTCAGAAAATCAGTTTGAATTTATGCCTAGGAGGTCAACTATGGAAGCAATTTATTTACTTAAGAGATTGTAGGAGAAGTTGTAGCGCCCCAAGAGGTCCACTAGGCCAACAACTTGACGAGCCTGCCACATTGGCCCTTAAAATGCTTAAGCCCAAGTTGTTAGTAGTGGCCCACTTGATTCTATATATATCAGATTAACATTTTATATTTATCCGATGTGGGATGGGATTTTCACAATCTCCCCCACTCAGAAACGTGGCGTCCTCGTCGCGTTGGCCCAGTTCTCCCCCTGGCTGGTCGATGTGGAAGCAGATCATTGGTGACCACAGAGCAGCCATAAGCGTGCACAAGGTATACTACCTCGGGACCTCTACCCCTCTCCGGAGCCTCTACTCCTCTGCCACACCGCCCATGCCGCCCTTACGGGACCAGGGTTGGCTCTGATACCATTTGTAACGCCCCAAGAGGTCCACTAGCCCAACAACTTGGCGATCCTGCCACATTGGCCCTTAAAATGCTTAAGCCCAAGTTGTTAGTAGTAGCCCACTTGATTCTATATATATCAGACTAACATTTTATATTTATCCGATGTGGGATGGGATTTCACAGAAGTATAGAGAGAAGAAAAAAAAAATCTACATATGCTTTTTATTGATTTAGACAAAGGTTATGATATGGTGCCCAGAGATTTAATTTGGTGGGTGCTAGAGAAGAAGGGAGTGACCAAGGGCTATATTGACGTTGTGAACTGTTACTACAATTAGATCACTGGCCGGAGAAACAAGCGAATTCCCAATTACCGTAGGCCTACACCAAGGGTCGGCCTTGAGCCCTTATTTATTCGCCCTAATTATGGATGAATTGACTAGACACATCCAAGATGAGGTCCCATGGTGTAAGTTGTTCGTAGATGATATTGTCTTGGTTGATGAGACTAAAGGGGGACTCAACACTAAACTTGAAGCTTGGAGAGAAGCACTGGAGACAAAAGAGCTAAAGATGAGTTGGATGAAAACAGAAAACATGGAAGTAGAGACAACGAAGCAGTGAAGATCGAAGATCAGGAGATCCCAAAGATGGAACACTTTCGATATCTAGGTTTGATGATCAGTAGAGATGGAAAGATTGGTGATCACGTGACCCATAGAATTAAAGTAGGCTGGCTTAAGTGGAGGAGCGCTTCCAGAGTATTATGTGACCGGAGAATACAAGCAAAATTGACAGGAAAATTGCTCTACAGGACAGAATGTTGGGCAACTAAGAAACAACACATTAGCAAAATGAGCGTAGCTGAGATGTGGATGCTAAGATGGATATGTGTGAAGACTAGGAAAGATAGAATTAGAAATGAGTACATTCGAGAGACTGTAGGAGTGTCACAGATTGAGGATAAGTTGAGGGCGAATAGACTTAGATGGTTCGACCATGTGCAACAAAGACCTGTAGACTCACATGTGCGAAAAAGTGATAGGATCGTAGTGCCTGGAATGGTTAGAGGGAGGGGCAGACCTAGACTGACCTGGGAGTGTAGTGCAACAGGATATGAATCTATATAATTTAAATGAGCATATAGCTCTTGATCATGCAGAATGGAGAAAAAGAATTCATACAGCCGACCCCAATTGATTGGGACATAAGGCGTGGTTTGGTTTGGTTTGGTTTGGTTTAGTTTATATCTCTGTATTTCACTTGGTTGTTGAAGTAATTAGTTGTTCTTCGTTTGGCCAAATTCCTCCCTTGAAGTGAGTTCAATTTTGAATTGTGCAAGTAATATGGCCAGTAGAACTTGTTTTATAATGGGCATGGTAATTTTTTTTTTTCTTTTCCCGATTATGTTTTTTGTACGTCCCTTTTTGCTTGTATCTTTGGTTTTGTTATTTTCCTGGTGCGTGTCTTAATCGTATAGATTCAATTGGCGATTAAGAAGTTATGTAGTTACTATCATTTTGTAGCTTGGTGTTTTAATTGCTTCTCTCACTCATTGTTTAATTGGCTCTTATCTCATTGGTTATAGATTAATTCTGATGAATTTGCTGACCTTTGCAACGCCATCGCACTCCAATTTCAAAAGGAGGATTCAGTAAGTCAAATTCCTCTAGATCTGACCCTAAGAAAGGCTTACACCACTTTTTATGGAAAGAAAGGTGGAAACTTTTTATTCTGCATCTCTGATATTGCGCTTACTACTTGCAGATACCTTGTTTTGAAAGATTTCCAACATTCTATCATTCACCTTTATCTGAAAATTTAAAAGCTTTTGTGCGAAGCGACAAGTTTGGATACATAGTTGCCTTGATTCTCGTTATGAATCTAGTTGCTGTTATTATCGAAACAACGGTATGACTCATATTTCAGGACTAGTTTTTTTTTTTTGCAACTCTACTCTGATCAACATTTATGATTTATGCTCTGTTTGGTACGATTTTTTTATTTTTTTATTTTTTTTGTACTACATGTATCAGTTTCCATATATCTTTTGTGAATAGAGAGAACAAGACTGAAAAGGGTTAGAGATGGAGATAAAAACATTACAAAGTGAGAGTTATTCGCTTTAGAAGTCGAGGAGCACAATCCAAACCACCATCTCCAACTTAAAAGCAGAAGCAGGCAAAACTTGCTATTCTGAATTAAGTAAAAATTCTATGGGAATGCATCTTAAAATAAGTTGAGAGTGAAGAGGATAATGTAATTACACTTGGTGAAAATGCATTCCGGAGTTGTCATTCCTAGCACACCCTTCCTTGGTTAGAATTAGCTTATATCTATGAGTTCAACCTGAGCAATAGTTCCCTTGTTTGACAGCACTAGACTATGTCTGTCGCACGCATGCACCTGCATTTGCCAATGATTATGTGACTTTTAGTTTAGATGCTATTCATTATCAAGATAATGACTGCAAATAAAAAGTTGATAATGATGACAAGACCTTAGGACAAGGCTTCTCAAGGATCATCTCACGAGGAATTTGAAAATCGATGATCTAAGGGGGATGAAGACTTTGTTTCTTGATTGAGGGGCAAGCTATTCAGTTAAGATAAACATTGTTATAAAAAGTAGTCCATGTTTAGCGCCAAGTCAACAGTGCTGGAGATTCTGCGTGGTGGTCCCTTGTCAAACCTTGCACCACCCCGGCACAGCACTTCGGAGCATAGATCATTGATTTCTGGGCTCACAAACAACTGTGACTATTTACTCTTTCACCAACCTTATTCGTTATGGAGTACTATGTGATCCTTTGCAATGCTAGATGTTGACTTGATCAGGAATGATAATTTCTGATTGTTCTTTTATTTGTTTTGGTTTCAGCTGGATATAGAGAACAATTCTGGTCAAAAGGTTTGGCAAAAAGTGGAGTTCGTCTTTGGTAAGAACTTGCGTAGATCCCTGTCCTTCTAACACATCGATTGTGCCTCTAACCTATTTCGTTCACCTTAAAGTGCATTTTTACATGTCGATGTACCAATTGATGGAGTCTCTTGCTATATTGATAAATCGTGTTTAGCTTTCGTTAAAATGGGCTATTTGAGCCCCTTTATGCCAAGAAGGGATGGTCTTCACTTAGAAACTTTGAATTTTTTACCCAGAGCATCAAAATGGGGCAAATATTTCCCTGACCCATCACTGTTTCAACTTATTTCCCAAACCCATCACTTTCTTAGAAGTCGCTACTTCAAGTAGCGACTTCAGACAAAATAATTCCAGCCAGAAATCGCTACTTCAAATAACGACTTCACACGAATGAGAAGTCGCTACTTGAAATAGTGGCTTTTGTGGAAAGTAGAAGCCGCTACTTCAAGTAGCGATTCTATTCTGACTCTGTAATACCCATGCTGTCATCAGCCATTGCCTTGTTCAAGTCTTCCACTAAAAAAAAAATCCCCAATTCTCTCTCTCTCTCTCTCTCTATATATATATATATATTCATTTCTCATCAGCATCTTTCAAAAAACTGTATGATCATTTTTTTCATTCCATTGCTTATAGTACCCTCTCGTGTAAGTAAATTAAACAACGTTCCTCCTATATTATCTTGTATGTCTGTATCTCTGTATACTATATAGATATGCATAAATATTTCTGGGAGTTGGGGGTAAAATTAATTGTTGCTCAGCCGTAAACTGGGCGAATGGAAGTTTAGAATCATTTTTGTTAATCATTGGTCTGTACATTCCAATCAGAACTCGGTCAATTTCAATGGGTGACACAGATTTGAACTGACAAAAGAGATTTTATTTGTTGGAGTATTAACATTGTATACTTGAGAATTTCTTTATATCTACTTGTTATATATATATATATATAAATATATATGTATGTTCAACATGTATTCTGTCAAAAACTCAAAGAATTTCACTGTTTTGTAACAATGAAATCGCTAGTTGAAGTAGCGATTTCTACTTTCCACCGAAGTCGCTATTTCAAGTAGCAATTTCTGGCTGGAATTATTTTTTCTGAAGTAGCGACTTCTAAGAAAGTGATGGGTTTGAGAAATAAGTTGAAACAGTGATGGGTCAGAGACAAATTTGCCCCATTTTGATGCTTTGGGTAAAAAATTCTAGAAACTTTTATTCCATTCCCCTCTTAGAAGAATAAAGCATTAAGTCTATTGATCTCCAAGTTATGTTATTATATGAGTCCAGTAGCTTAGAAATGTTGTCCGTTTATTTATGAATTACTTTGTGGATATCTATTTAGCTTATCTATCAAATGAGAATTATTATTCGTGGATCACTTATAGTAGGTGATATTAGTTCGAAATAGCTTAAAAGTATCTATCTATGGTTCTTCATAAAATTCTTTATTTTTGGAGTTTCTGGATTTCATTGGGCACTTATTTTAGCATTGTGGTTCTTACTGTTATGGTGCGTTTGGAAGGAAAGCAACTTTTTTGTCGAAGTACATGTATCAATATTAAGAAACTTAGATATAGAAAGAGACGAGCCAATGTGAAAGAGGGGTACAGATGGAGATCGAAACATGATAGTGAGAAATATTTGTTGTAGAAGTTGAGGAGCATGGGTTATGTCAACCCCCAACTTATATCCTCACATTCTAAAATACCATCTCCAACTTAAAAAGCAGAAACAACTAAGACTTGCTTTTTTGAAAAAGTAAACATTGCATTAACATGAATCTTTAAGATAAGTTGATAATGAAGAGGATGATATAATTACAATTGGTGAGAATGCATTCAAGAAATGTCATTCCAAACACAACCCATAGATACTATGCCTCAACACTAGGCACTCTCTACAAAAGATAATCACCAGGAAAATAACGACAGAGATTCATGAATGTAAAGTCTCCAGCATGAATTCTAGTGCAATGAACAGGCATAGGCATCTCCCAGTCCTTGAAAGATCTCCTGTTACATTCTCGCCAAACACTCTAGTGAGGCATAATCGACTTTTGCCGAAACATCTTGCTTACACATCAGGCTGCGGACCACAACCCATGGATCCCCCATGAAACAAAGCATAACCTGATGTATTCCGTACAAGGGAAAAACTATTGACCAGAAATCATCGCCCCTAATAATAGCTTTATGGTCCAGTCTGTACACTTCTTGCCTTTTAAGTACTATTTGTGCATTAAGTAAGAGCGTGAATGTTGATACTAAAGTCTGTATCATTTCCTTACTCCTTTCCCCAGGGTTTATAGTTCAATCAGTGGAGTCTTCTCAATAGTGCCTAAATAAATGCTGTGTTTTGTGCCACAAATTTTAGCTCAGATAATCTTTTAATATGAACACGAGGCATACATGCATGTATGAGCTGCTGTCAAATTGTTGCCGTAGTCATGTTGTCAAAATACGTAGATTCACAAGTCGATTCGAGTTTCATACAGCCTGATTCAATAGGAGATTTATTTATGATGCATTACAACTCACGATTCTTGCTTTTGAACTTTGAAGTTGTAAGTGGAAAACTTTCAACGTTTTGAGCCTTTCTATCGCATTAAACTTGTGTTAAATATATTTTGTTTATTTTAGGCATTATACATTTGCTTCTATATGTATACACTATTGCATATGTGTTGTTACTTAATTTCCAAAAAAAGAAAGGAATAAGTGAATCTTACGATTCCTGATTGAGTACGATTCACATTTATGATTTTGGCAAATCAATTCATGATCTGATTCACGATATGACAACAGTTGTAGTTATGAATGAAGAGTTAATGGGCTAAATTCTTCCTCAGGGTGGTTATATGTCCTCGAAATGGCACTGAAAGTCTATGCATATGGTTTTGAGAACTACTGGAGGGATGGTCAAAATCGGTTTGACTTCGTTATCACTTTGGTCATAGGTACAATATGTATTGAAATTTATCCAACCATTAATGTGTCTCCTTTCTCTTCTTTATTTCAGTTTCCAATGTAAATAAGTTACTATACTTTTGCAATTCGTGGAAATATGACAGATATTTCTAATTACGATGCAATGTACATATATCTGAAGGTTCATATCATTATCTTTTTGGTGAACTCTTTCTAACTCTTAGATTTGTGGTCTACCCAACACAAGGAAAAAGTGATAGTTTGCAGTTTTAACTTGCTTTTGATGGTCAGTCAGTCACCGGAAAAACAGATGGAAGCTCTAATAATGCTCTGTTGAAATTACACATGACAATGACGTTATCAGAAAATTATGGGTCAAATACACTTTGATACCGTGTACTTTAATATATATTGCATCACTTAAGACCTTCATTTTTAACTCGATTACAATTGAAAAAAATTGCTAGCAATTTAAATTTGAGGACAATTATTAAGGCACTCAATGGTCATGTCTGTTATCGATTGTCCTCGGAATTGGGGGCCTTGAGTGATTCAATTCTAATAGAGAGCCCAAAATAATATTTTGAGAAAAGTACAAGGATCGAAACGTATTTTACCCAAAACATAAAAGAGAACTATGTGATTGAAATATGTGTTGAGATGAGCTTTGTATTTTTCTAATATTAGCTAGTTATTAGGTTACTATTAGCTGTTAGTTATTTGTTTTATCTTTGGATTGTTGCCTAAGGCTACTATTGTAATTTCCTTCTTTGATGTTTAATACAAATAGGGTTGAGACTCTTGTCTCTACCCTAAGCTTGCAATCATAAACTTTCACATGGTATCAGAGCCTCCCTAAGAGGGATCTGTTATCATCACCACAAAACACCACCACAAACCACCACCATCACCAACCTAACCACCAGCCGCAGCCCCTAGACCTCCAGCCCCTTCGGTGCAGCCCCCCTAGGGCTTCGGCTCATCTTCCTGACCACCAACTATAGCCACTAGGGCCTCCAGCCCCTTCGGCGCAGCCCCATAGGGCTTCGGCTCATCTTTATTCAGTCACCCTGGCCTAGCCAACACCCTCCTCCATCACCCCTATCCACCCGCAACTTCTATACCCAACCCTAGACCTAGCCGACAGCCTATATGGTCTAATACACCTATCCGAAAGCCTTCTCTTCTTAAACTGTTTTTCCAACCCTAACCTCATCTATATATTCCTGTTTTGATTGACGAGAAATCTTTCCGATTCTTCGGTCCTTCTATGGACCATTGATTAGCGATGACTGATCTTTCTGCATCCTATATGGTAATTTGATTTTCTCTTGTGTGCTACGACCCCGTTGGTACCGGTTCCTATTCTTTTTTCAGCGATTGTTGCGGGCAATTTTTTTTGTGGGCTAATTTACGATTTCAGGCGATTATGAAAAATCCATCGTAATTCGCAGCCGTCTAGAAGTGAGAGCTTGTTGTCGCTCACCCTGATAATCAGAACTTGAAGATCACTACTTCCCTCTTCAATGGTCAAAATTTTCTGGCTTGGTCCCAGTCTGTGACGTTGTTTCTTAAGGGCAGGAGAAAGATGGGGTACATCAACCGTCGAATCAAAGCACCAAGCACCGAGGATGCAGCTTATGACAAATGGGAGATGGAAAATTCCATTGTCATGACATGGCTAGTTCACTCTATGATCCCTGAAATTTGTGAGGTTTCTTGGACATGGCGACTGCCCAGGACATTTGGGAGGCCATGGCTAACACTTATTTGGGAAAGGGCAGCTCAGGGGGACATGATGGAGGGAATTCTCACCATATAGAGGTTGTTGTTGATCCCCCCATTGTTGAAGATCCACCTCTCCGCCTTCATCCAGTGCTTTATCTTCGTCAGAGTTGGACTCTTCGCCACCTGATGACACGTCTGGATACACCTACTACTGCCTCATCATCTTTTCCTCGTTCAGGTAATTTAGCTACTTCAGTGAGTGCATTCAATTCCCACACTAGTCTTCCTTGGATTATTGATTTCGGGGCATCCGATCATATGATTGGTTCATCTCCTTTTTTTTTTTCTGATTATAAACCATGTTCAAGTCAGGATAAAGTTGGGGTTACCGATGGAACCGTCTCTTCGGTTTTAGGCAAAGGTTTAGTCCATGTCACTCCCTCGTTGTCTTTAGCTTCTGTTTGCACGTTCCTAGCTTTACCACTAACCTCCTATCTATTGGCCGTATTATCCGTGATCGAAATTGTAGCGTCACTTTTTTTCCTTCTCATTGTGTGTTTCAAAACCTTATCACGGGGAGGACGAATGGCAGTGGTAGAGAGGAGAATGGTCTTTATCTTCTGGAACCGCAGGACCGACAACAATTGGCTCATCATACTACTCTCACTGGCTCTACATCCGGTGATATCATGCTCTGGCACAGACGCCTAGGACATCCTTCCTTTGGTTTACTAAAGCACTTATTCCCATCTTTGTCATCTAATAAAAATGTATCTAACTTTCGGTGTGAAGATTGTGAACTTGGTATGCACCACCGTGCTTCTTTTTATCCCAGTAATAGTAAAAGTACTGTTCCTTTTTCTCTTATACATTCAGATGTTTGGGGTGCTTCTCGTGTTGTTGCACTTAAAGGCCATAGGTGGTTTGTCACATTTATAGATGATTTTTCTCTTACTATTTGGGTTTACATGATGAAAGAAAAATGTGAGGTCCATTCAATTTTTAAAATCTTCCACAAAATGATTTGTACCCAGTTTGGTACAGTTGTAAAAATTGTTCGTTCAGACAATGGGGGGGAGTATTTTAAATCTGGTCTTGAGAAGTATTTTCTAGAGAATGATATAATTCACCAATCTTCTTGCATCAATACTCCACAACAAAATGGAGTTACGGAGCGCAAGAATCGTCACCTCTTAGACACTGCCCGGTCAATGTTATTCTCAGCCCAAGCTCCGAAGCCTTTGGGGTGAAGCGGTCTTAACTGCGGCTTATTTAATCAGTCGGCTTCCTACTCAAGTTCTTAATAAACAATCACCTATTGAGGTTCTTTCTAGTCCTCCTGATCTTTTTGCCATTCCTCCTAAGGTCTTTGGTTATGTCTGTTTCGTTCATAATCATGCTCCCACAAGAGGAAAACTTGATCCTCGAGCTATCAAATGTGTTTTCCTTGGTTACTCTCCCACTCAAAAAGGGTGCAAGTGTTACCAACCTCCTACTCGAAATGGTATGTTTCCATGGATGTCACCTTTTTTGAGGAACAATCCTATTTCACCCTTCAGGCTCCTCTTCAGGGGGAGAATACAAGAACAGAAGAGTTGCCTGAACTGCATGTTCCTAATTTACCTGTGTCTAATCCATTTGAGATATTGGGCACTCTTGATAAGGAAGAAGAGGTAGAAAAAATTGATGGAGTGCAAGAGACTGAGAGAGAGACATTTGTGGAACCCATTGCAAATGGAAAAAACTCCAGAGAAAGAGGATATAGTATATCAGAGAAGAAATTGGAGGATGAAAGATAAGACCATTCCTCCTGATTCGCCACTCCCATCTCCTTCCCTTGATAGAGGACCAGATAATCCTCCTACTACTACTACTACTACTGATGATTTAGATATTCCAATTGCTACACGTAAGAATGTTAGGTCATGTACTCAACATTCCATATCTAAATTTGTCTTATATAGTCGTCTGTCTCCTTCTTACCAAGCCTTTGTATCCAAACTTGCTTCTGTGTCTGTCCCTAACCATGTACAAGATGCACTCACTGATCCCAAATGGAAGAATGCTATGATTGAGGAGATGAAAGCTCTCCACAAAATAGCACCTGGGAATTGGTTGAAATACCTAGAGGGCACAAGACAGTGGGGTGTAAGTGGGTGTTTACAATTAAGCATAAGGCAGGCGGATTTATTGAGAGGTATAAAGCTCGATTGGTAGCAAAGGGAGATACACAGACTTATGGAGTGGATTATGAGGAAACATTTGCTCCAGTTGCTAAGATGAACACTGTGAGAATTCTTTTATCCCTTACTGCAAATTTAGATTGGACTCTCCATCAGTTCGATGTTAAAAATGCCTTGCTACACGGGGATTTGGCAGAAGAAGTTTATATGGATATTCCTCCTGGTTTGAAGACTCCAAAACTAAGGGAAAGGTTTGCAGACTTAAGAAGTCCCTGTATGGACTTAAACAGTCTCCGAGGGCATGGTTTGAAATGTTCACTTAAGCTATGCTCAAATATGGCTTTAAACAAAGCCAAGGTGATCATACCCTTTTTATCAGACATTCCTCACAAGGGAAAGTAACGGCTCTCATAGTATATGTGGGTGATATTGTTCTTACAGGAGACGATGTGGAAGATATACAGGAGTTGAAAAGATACATGGCCAAGGAATTTGAAATAAAAGACTTGGGAAGCCTCAAGTATTTCTGGGAATTGAGGTAGCAAGAAGCAAACAAGGGATCTTCATCTCCCAGAGAAAATATGTTCTTGATCTCCTGCAAGAAACTGGTATGCTAGGGAGTAAGCGTGTGATACTCCTATGGAAGTTAATCAGAAATTAGTGGATGATACAGATGGAGAAGTGGTTGACAAGGGTAGATATCAGAGATTGGTTGGGAAGCTAGTTTATTTGTCTCACACTCGCCCTGACACTGCCTTTGCTGTGAGTGTAGTCAGCCAGTTTATGCATGCTCCTCATGAGTCTCACTATGATGCTATTCTTCGAATCCTTAGATATTTGAAATCAGCCCCTGGAAAGGGTTTATTCTTTGGTATACATAATCACCTTCAAGTGGAAGGATATACAGATGCAGATTGGGCAGGTTCAGCTACAAACAGAAGATCTATCTCAGGGTATTGTACCTTTGTTGGAGGAAATCTTGTTACTTGGCGTAGCAAGAAATAGTCTGTTGTATCTAGATCTAGTGCCGAGGCAGAATTCCGGGCTATGTCTCAGGGAATTTGTGAGCTACTGTGGATAAAAATCCTATGGAAAGATCTTATCTTGAGCTTCTAAATTCCATGAGACTGTACTATGACAACAAAGCAGCCATCAGTATTGCTTACAACCCAGTGCAGCATGACCGAATTAAGCATGTGGAGATTGACAAACACTTCATCAAAGAGAAACTGGGTAGTGGAGTGATTTGTACTCCATTTTTGAAATCTAGCGAGCAGTTGGCAGATGTTTTCACTAAAGGGCTTGGATGTAGACCTCATCATTATATTCTTAGCAAGCTGGATATGAGAGATATGTTCACACCAGCTTGAGGGGGAGTGTTGAGATGAACTTTGTATATTTCTAATATTAGCTAGTTATTAGGTTACTATTAGCTATTAGTTATTTGTTTTATCTTTGGATTATTCCCTAAGGGTACTATTGTAATTTCCTTCTTTGATGTTTAATACAAATAGGGTTGAGACTCTTTTCTCTACCCTAAGCTTGCAATCATAAACTTTCACAATATGACATTTGTTTTTTAGTTGATTGAGTGACTTTTTGTAATATGTCATCCTTTGGCTAAGTATCCGGCCATTTTTATGTAGGTTCTTAGTATAGTGAGTGTGTTGGCGCGTGTGGGTTTGCCTGCCTTGTCATTTAATAGATTGTCATTTATCTGAAAATGAAAAAGGTGCAGCATGTTTGTCATTAGAATATGAAATTTCTAGTAAGGTGTATTATACATATACGGTATTCCAACTAAGAAGGCTAATATGTTTCAGGTTTTACATTCTTAATCAAACAAATAATAGCTGCATACGACTCTATTTAAAAAAATTGAATTTGGGAAAAAAAGATCCTTACTATTATTTACAGACTAAAGTTATATAGGTTACAATGATTATCCAAATAAGGAAAGAGCATAAAAGAAATAAATGACAATAAATAGAAAATCACTACGGTCAACATGACCCGGAAATATAAGATATATAGCCGTAATTAACTCTTAATTCCAACACTCCCCCTCAAGCTGGAGCGAAAACATTGACGAGCCCCAGCTTGCGAATAGATGATTGAAGAAGCATCGGACCAACAGACTTGGTAAACATATCAGCAGTTTGCTTAGATGAAGGAACAAAGCTCGGCAAAATGACACCAGATCGAACTTTCTCCCGAATAAAGTGAACGTCAACCTCCACATGTTTAGTTCTTTCATGAAGAACAGAGTTAGAAGACAGCATAATGGCGGACTTATTATCGCAAAACAAGGTGGATGAGCCAGCTACTGGAAAGCCCAATTCGCTTAGAAGAGTCCGAAGCCAAAGAATCTCACACGTGCCCTGAGCCATGGCACGATACTCAGCTTCAGCAGAAGAGCGTGAGACAACAGCTTGTTTTTTACTCTTCCATGATATAAGATGATTGCCACGGAAGGTGCAAAAACCAGATGTAGAACGTCGGTCACTCCTAGAACCTGCATAATCTGCATCTGTAAAGCAAGAGAGACCTGACTGTGCTCCTGCTGTGAAGAAAAGGCCCAAACCAGGACAAGTCTTGAGATAGCGAAGGATATGATAAACAGCGTCCATATGAGAAGTACACGGCGAATGCATAAATTGGCTCACAACACTGACAGCAAAAGTAAGATCCGGTCTCGTATTTGTCAGATAGATAAGACGACCCACAAGACGCTGATACACTGAAGGATCTGGCAGAAGCTCTCCCATCTCTGAAGTTAACTTAAGGTTTGGATCCATAGGAGAGGAGGCAGGCCTACACCCAAGCATACCCGTATCTTGAAGGAGATCAAGTGAATACTTTCTCTGGGATAAGGAGATACCTTGGCGAGACCTAGCAACCTCAATACCAAGAAAGTAACGAAGCGGACCCAAATCTTTAACATCAAACGACATACCCAGATCACGTTTCACTTGAGTAATACCAGACGTATCATCACCAGTAATAACAATATCATCAACATATACTGAGATAATAATACACCTCCCGTGAGACCGGCGACGAATAAAACACGTGTGATCTGAATGGCACCGAATAAATCCCATACGAAGAACCACATCGCTAAATCGACTAAACCATGCACGAGGAGACTGCTTCAGGCCATAAAGAGATTTTCGGAGGCGACAAACTTTCCCTGAACACTCCCCCTGAGGCCGAAAACCCGGTGGAGGATCCATATAAATCGTCTCAGACAAATCACCATTAAGAAAAGCATTTTTGACATCAAGTTGATGGAGAGGCCAAGAATAAGAAGCAGCGAGGGAAACAAGAAGTTGAACCGTAGTTAACTTTGCCACGGGAGCAAAAGTGGCACCAAAATCCTTACCAGGAACCTGTGTAAAACCCTTAGCAACCAAACGGGCTTTATAACGATCAATACTCCCATCTGCCAAATACTTCAGGCTAAAAACCCATTTACAACCAACTGTGCGCTCACCTGCGGGGAGGGTGACAAGCTCCCATGTCTGATTACCGTGAAGGGCATCCATTTCTGCTTGCATAGCAGCCACCCACTTTGGATCCTGGAGGGCCTCATGAACCGAGCGAGGAATGGGGACCGAATCAACTTGACTGAGAAAGGACTGATAAGAAGCAGACAAGCCCTGATAAGATATATACTTGGAAATTGGATGGTTAGTACTATCAGACAGAAGAAAACGAGCAGGAGGGCGACGAACACGAGTTGGATAACGGGGAGAAACAATATCGGGATTAACATCAGAAGGTAAAGGGGAAGGAGAGATACCTGAATCCGGAGAAGATGTTGGCAGAGGAGCAGAGGGACGGGATCGACGAGAGTAAACTTGGGATGGCTCACTGGTAATGACCGGAGGAAGAGAATCACCAGTGGAGTCAAGGATAGGAACAGGCCGTGGTAAAACAGAATCATCAACCACAACGGGCTCCACTGGTGATTGTCCAGTAGAAGAGGGAGAACCTGGAAAAAAAGGAACAGTTTCCAGAAAAGTAACATCCAAAGAGTGATAAAAATGACGATTAATAGGATCATAACATCTATACCCCTTGGACATGGACGAATAACCTAAAAACACACAACGAACAGCTTTATTATCAAGTTTTGTGCGGGTAGGACTCCTATTTTGAACAAAACAGGTACAACCAAAAACACGTGGCACAAGAGGAAAGAGAGTGCCATCAGGTTTCAAAATATGAAGGGGTGCTTTCCCTTCAAGAACACGACTGGGGGTACGATTAATAAGATACGTGGCAGTGAGGACAGCCATGTGCCAAAAATTTTTGGGAACATTCATACCACATAGGAGGCATCGTACCACAGACATTATGTGACGGTTCTTACGTTCCGCCACACCATTCTGTTCAGGAGTATAAGGGCACGTAAGTTGCTGGAGGATCCCATCTTTATTAAGGGCAGACCTAAAGTCATCCGTTATGTACTCCCGACCATTATCCGACCTAATATTACGCACAACAGTGTTAAATTGAGTTTTAATCATTTGTAGGAAGTTTCTAAAGTGGGTGAAGACCTCAGACTTTTTCTTCATAAGATAAACCCAAGTACAACGCGTATAATCATCAATAAAAGTTACGTAATACCGGTGTTGTGACAAGGCCGTGACAGGTGAAGGGCCCCACACATCAGAATGAATGAGATCAAAAGCACTAGGTGCCCTATGCATGCGAGGAATGTAAGAGGTGCGAGTATGTTTAGACAATTCACAAACCACACATTTAAATTGAAAATCCTTGCAAGCTTTATTCAACGGAGGAAATAACCAACATAAATACTGAAAGTTCGCATGTCCTAAACGAGCATGCCACAAATCTAAAGTTTGAAGAGTAAAGACATGTATTAGAATCCGGTAAAACAGAATGATTAGAAATAGGTAAACTAGTAGCTTGCAGACTGGAAGCAGACACTGGAGAAGACGACGAAGCACCAAAGTAGTAGAGACCATCCCTCTCATGCCCCCTGCCAAAAATCTTCTTCGAAGTCAGGTCCTGCAAATAGCAACAAGTGGGTAAGAACACGACAGCACAATTATGGTCCTTGGCAAGACGATTAACAGAGAGAAGGTTATAGGCAAAATTGGGGACAAAATAAACAGACGAAAGAGTAATATCGGTAGCCAAGGAAACATCTCCCTGACTATGAATGGGAATATAGGAGCCATCAGCAATACGAACTGACTGATCAATAGGAGTAAAAGGAGAGACAAAAAAAGAAGACTCACCAGTCATATGATTATTGGCACCCGAATCCAGAATCCAAGTGGGTCGAGCTGACTTACCGTGAAGAGCAGTAGGAGTTCCAGTAGCAATGGCAGCAGTGGGTCCAGAGGTAGAAGAGGAAGCACCTAGGCCCAAGTGTGTCTGGAGTTGAGCAATCTGTGACTGAAGTTGTCCAAGATCAAGTGACGGTGAAGCTACCTCAACTACAGCACCAGTACGAGGAGCACCTTTCCCTCGACCAGCGGGAGACCGACCCTTAGCAAATTGCTGTTTCATCTCGGGATGAAGATCAAAGCAGCGATCAATGGTATGGCCAGGCTTACGGCAGTGCTGGCAGAAAAAACGAGAACCGGTGGGTCGTGGTCCTGAAGGAGCAGCAAAGGCCATCTGGTCAGGAACAGACGGAGGAGGACCAATCACAGGAGATACAGAAACAATGCGACTGTTGAGTGTTATGTTAACTTTAGTTCTATTGTATTTTATTTTTATTATTTATCTTTAGTCAGGGGTCTTTGTGTAATTATTGTTTTCTTCTATATGAATATAAGAGAGGGTCTCACTAATGTGAACCCTAAGCTTTCTGAAAAACTCAACATGGTATCAAAGCTACCCTAATAGGGGACTTGATCCTCCCACCACCATAGCCACAACCCACAAACATACCTCAGCACTATTCATCGTACTGTTCACGTCACTGTTCATCGGCACTGTTCACGGCACTGTTCATCGGCACTGTTCATCGCTACTATTCACAGCACTGTTCACGACTGTTCATCGCTACTATTCACAACACTGTTCATCGGCACTGTTCATCGCTACTATTCACAGCACTGTTCATGTTACTGTTCATCGCTACTATTCACAGCACTGTTCACGTTACTGTTCATCGCTACTCTTCATCGTTACTGTTCAAGTTTTCTAAACCCTAGGGTGGACTCACCATAATTGGGCTATTCTGATCGCAATCCATTTTTCTTCTTCTTCTTCGGTCCGTCTTCGGACCCTATGACTTGTCCATAGATTGGGCAATCGCACCCGATTGGTGCTTATAATTTCTAGGCTGCCTTGATTCCATTCATTGTTTCTTGTTGTTCGAGTGTCCCTCTTTAGCATGTCGAAAGACAGTGTGACACAAAAAGATGCCATTGGTACAAGTTCTCCTGCAGGTAATGAGAGACTCATTACCGAGAACCCTGGGTCCAAGATCACCACAGTGTTACTTAATGGTGAGAATTATTTGTCATGGTCTCAGTCGGCTACATTTTGGCTTAAAAGTAGGTCAAAGTTTGGTTATGTGAATGGAACAATCAAGGTGCCTAGTCCTGAAGATCCTACTTATGCAAAGTGGGAGGTTGACAATTTTTTGGTAATGAGCTGGTTGACTCACTCTATGGAGCCAGAGATTGCAGATGGATTTTTTGGGATGGAGACTGCCCAAGACATCTGGGATACTCTTGCTGAGACTTATTCTCGCAAGGGAAATGTTGCCCAGATTTATGAGTTGAGACGAACTGTTGAAGCCGAAGTCCAAGGAGATCGTTCCACTTTGCAATATTTTACTGCTTTAGGTTCCCTTTGGAAGAGGATTGATCATCTGATAATTCATCATCCAGTTTGTCCAGTTGATGCGGCTAGCTTCAAAACATATATTGAAAGTGAGAGGATTTTCAAGTTTCTTGCTGGTCTTAATCCAGAGTTCGATCCAGTGAGGAGCCGGGTACTTGGTATGGAACCGTTGCCATCACTTCGGGAAGCATTTGCCTATGTTCAAAATGAAGAAAGTCGTCGCTCCGCTATGCTTCCACAGTCATCTACCGACAGATCTGCTTTGGTTTCTGCTAGTCATCGAGGGGGTAAGCCTTCAAATCAGCGTAAGGATTCTGGCTATGAGGTGAGTGATGAAAAGGATAAACTTTGGTGTGACCATTGCAGCCGTCCTCGACATACCCGCGAGACTTGTTGGAGCCTTCACGGACGCCCTCCTATGTCAAAAGGGCGGGGTGGTGGCCGTAGTGGTGGTCGTGGTAGTGGTGGTCGTGGTGGACGAGGTAGTGGTGGACCACGAGCTCACTTGACCACACGATCAGAGTCTGCTTATCAGGAAGACTTCTCAGCTCCTACTCCCTCGTCTGTGCCAGGCAGCATCAGTAGTACAGATATTGAGACATTGCGGCGCATAATGACACAGTTAGACACCTCCACTAGTGCCTCCACTTCTTTTGCCCAGAAAGGTAATTATGCTAATTTTTCAAGTGCTTTGCATGCTAATTCTCCGCAACCATGGATCATTGACTCTGGAGCTTCCGATCATATGACCGGTCTTCCAAGTATTTTTTCCACTTATAATCCATGTTCAGGAAAAGATAAGGTTAAAACTGCAGATGGAAACTTGTCTTCTATTTCTGGTAAAGGTGTCATTAATGTTTCTAATTCACTTGCTTTAACTTCGGTTCTTCATGTTCCTAATTTTTCGACTAATCTTCTTTCAATTAGTCGTTTAACTCATGATTTGAACTGTTGTGTAACTTTCTTTCCATCTTACTGTGTCTTTCAGGACCTCTCCACGAAGAAGGTGATTGGCAGTGGTAGAAAGAAGGATGGTCTCTATCTGTTGTTGCCTGATGGAGTTGAAAATGAGAGATTGACGAGTACTGCTCATACTTCACAGAGAGAAAATATTCCTCAAGATTTGTGGCTGTGGCATAAAAGATTAGGACATCCTTCCTTCTATTTGCTTCGTTATTTATTTCCTTCCTTAGTTTCCAATAATTGTGTTTCTGAGATTTCTTGTGAGGCTTGTCAACTCGGAAAACACCACCGTGCAACTTTTAATTCAAGTATCAATAAAAGTACTATTCCTTTTGCACTTATTCATACTGATGTTTGGGGCCCATCTCATATTAATACTTTGAATGGCTATAGATGGTTTGTAACTTTTATTGATGACTACACTCGCACAACTTGGGTATATTTGATGAAAGAAAAGAGTGATGTTTTTTCTATTTTTAAATCTTTTCATAAGATGATATGTACCCAATTCAGTACGGTTATTAAAATTGTTCGGTCTGACAAGGGGGGTGAATATATCTACAGTGGTCTCACTCGCTATTTTTCTGAACACGGCATGATACATCAAACGTCATGCACCAATACTCCACAACAAAACGGAGTTGCTGAAAGAAAGAACCGTCACTTGTTAGAGTCTGCTAGGTCTATGTTGTTCTCTATGGAGATCCCTAAGTCCTATTGGGGGGAGGCAGTCTTGACTGCTACCTACCTCATCAATCGTTTACCTACTCGTGTGCTTGGTAAGAAAGCTCCTGTAGAACTTCTTACCAATCCTTCTTCACTCTTTCCTATTCCTCCTAAAGTATTTGGTTGTGTCTGCTTCGTTCACAATCACTCTCCTTCCAGACGGAAATTGGACCCTCGTTCTCTTAAATGTGTCTTTGTGGGATATTCTCCTACACAAAAAGGGTACAAGTGTTATCATCCCCCTTCTCGTAAGTGGTTCGTGTCTATGGATGTTACTTTTGATGAAAATTTGTCTTACTTCCAGCCCTCTCTTCAGGGGGAGAAACAGTTAGGTGAAGAGAAGTCTGTAGAAACGGTGCCATTTATTGTAGGAGGAGAGGAGGAAGGCAGAAAAGGAGAGGAAAATAGGAGTAAAGAAAAAATAGAAGAAAAAGAAAGTAAAAAAATAGATGAAGAAATAGAAGTTGAGAGTGAAAAAAGGAGAGGAGATGAAAGTGCAGAGGATAAAAGGAAGGAGTTGTTGACCTATTCAAAAAATAAAGGCAGAAGGATTTTTGGGGCAACAGATGAGAGGATCGTTTCTCCAATACCACTGCAATTGACTTCTTCGAGTGATGAAGGTCCAGGTATTTCTACTCCTCCTAACTCCTCTAGTCCTATTTCTGTTTCTTCCTCTAAAAATGAGTTGGATATTCCTATTGCTCTTCGCAAGGGCACTAGAGAATGCACCAAACATCCTCTTTCTAAGTTTGTTTCGTACTCTCGATTGTCTCCGTCTTATAAAGCTTTTGTGTCCAAACTCGACTCTGTTTCTATCCCTAATCATGTACAGGAAGCTCTCACTAATCCTAAGTGGAAATCAGCCATGGTTGAAGAGATGAAAGCGCTTCGCAAAAATGGCACTTGGGAGTTAACTGAGTTACCCCGTGGGAAAAAGACAGTTGGGTGCAAGTGGGTATTCACTGTGAAACACAACGCAGATGGGACTATAGAAAGATACAAAGCCAGGTTGGTAGCCAAGGGCTTTACTCAGACCTATGGGGTGGACTACCAGGAGACATTTGCTCCGGTTGCAAAGATGAACTCCATCAGAATCTTGTTGTCTCTAGCAGCAAATTGGGAATGGCCCTTGCATCAGTTTGATGTGAAGAATGCATTCCTGCATGGGGATTTAGAAGAAGAGGTCTATATGGACATACCCCCTGGATTCGAGGATAATAAGACTAGAGGAAGAGTGTGTCGCCTCAGGAAGTCTTTATATGGCCTCAAACAATCTCCCAGAGCTTGGTTTGATAGGTTCTCGCAAGCTATGATCAGATATGGTTTCAGACAGAGCCAAGGTGATCATACCCTCTTTGTTAAGCACTCGTCACAGGGTAAGGTAACAGCATTGATTGTCTATGTAGATGATATTGTCCTTACAGGTGATGATTTTGAGGAGATGAAGCTACTAAAATCATATCTGGCTACGGAATTTGAGATCAAAGATTTGGGAAGTTTGAAGTACTTCTTGGGAATCGAGGTAGCTCGATCCAAGGGTGGAATTTTCATATCTCAACGGAAGTATGTTTTGGACCTACTCAAGGAGACGGGCATGCTAGGGAGTAAGGCCGTGGATACTCCAATGGATCCCAACGTAAAACTTGGGGATGATTATGGTGGAGAACCTGTTGATAAGGGGAGGTACCAGAGATTGGTAGGTAAATTAATTTATTTGGCTCATACGAGACCTGACATTGCTTTTGCAGTCAGCGTAGTGAGTCAGTTCATGCATAATCCCAAACAACCCCATCTAGATGCTGTGTTTAGGGTCTTGAGGTACCTGAAGTCAGCACCAGGAAAAGGTTTATGCTTTGCTAAACATGGTCATATGTTAGTAGAGGCCTATACCGATGCAGATTGGGCCGGATCTATTACTGATAGGAGATCGACCACAGGTTATTGCTCGTTTGTTGGAGGCAATCTGGTGACTTGGAGGAGCAAGAAGCAGTCAGTAGTAGCCAGATCTAGCGCCGAGGCAGAATTTAGGGCCATGGCTCTAGGGGTATGTGAGCTGTTGTGGATTCAAATTGTGTTATCAGATCTTGGTTTCAGACAGAAAGACTCAATGAAGTTGTATTGTGATAATAAGTCGGCCATTAGTATTGCACACAATCCGGTTCAGCATGACCGGACAAAGCATGTGGAGATTGATAGGCATTTTATCAAGGAGAAGCTAACTAATGGGAGCATATGTACACCTTTTGTGAAATCAGGGGAGCAGCTAGCTGATATTCTTACAAAAGGCCTTGCAAGTCGACCGTTTCAGTTCATTCTAAGCAAGTTGGGCATGAGAGATATCTTCGCACCAGCTTGAGGGGGAGTGTTGAGTGTTATGTTAACTTTAGTTCTATTGTATTTTATTTTTATTATTTATCTTTAGTCAGGGGTCTTTGTGTAATTATTGTTTTCTTCTATATGAATATAAGAGAGGGTCTCACTAATGTGAACCCTAAGCTTTCTGAAAAACTCAACAGCGACGACGTCGCTCATCGCCATCCACAGTAGCAAAGGACTCAAATAAAGAGGGTAAGGGGACAGTATTAAGGATCTGGGTGCGAAGGGCCTCAAACTCGGGCTTTAGGCCCATTAGAAACTGATAGGTATGACGGCGGTCAAGGCGCTTGGTCTCAATAGCACCATCATTAGGAAAGTCGGTAATAGGCTCATACTGAGAGAGCTCCTCCCATCGAGTCTGCAGATACCCAAAATAGTCGGTAACAGAAAGTCCCAAGGTGGCTTGGGAAGCATGTGAGATATCCTGATAGAGCTCAAAAATACGGGAATCATTGTGAGCATGAGCATACATTTTATTCAGGGCAGTCCAGAGGTCAAAAACATTGCGGTGGTACATGAACATGTTGTAAACCCGCTCTTCCATGGAATTAAACATCCTACCCAGAATAATACAATTGTCGGTGTACCACTCTTCATATTTAGGATCAGATTCGCCTGGTGATTTTTCCTTACCAAGTAACCACCCAATTTTGCGTTTACCGCCAAGAAAGAGGCGAAGAGAGTTAGACCAGGCATGAAAATTCTTCCCAGTTAACAGTACACTGGTAACACGTTGAGCCAGTGTAGTATGAAAATCAGAACGAGGAGCCGCAGTAACAGTAACATCTTTACCCGTCTCCTTAGCCATGGAAGTACGCTAAAAGACAACAGAGCGTAGAACAATCCAAGGAATAACAGAACAAATCTGGGAAGAAAGAGAACCAAACACAGCCGGACAGTCGGCGAAAAAACAACTGGGCAGCCGGACACTCGGCTCACCCAAACAAAAGGACTAAGAGCACATATGAGGCTCTAGTACATCACAGAAAAAGGGCCCAAACTAGGGCAAACAACTGCAGCCAAAGGCTGCGACAGAGCCAAAAAACTGGCTCTGTGGTTCGGCAAGCCTGCGGCTGGATGTGGTGAGGCTGCGGGGGCTGCGGCTGGATGTGGGGGTCTCGGCGAGGGTAGGTGGTGGGGTAGGGCAGTGGCGCAGGGCAGTGGCGCAGTGGTTGGTGAGGCCGAAGGATGGAGATGGTGGGTGGGGTAGGCGCCGAAGGGTGTTAGGGTTAGGCTTAGGCTTTGATACCAAATTGAATTTGGGAAAAAAAGATCCTTACTATTATTTACAGACTAAAGTTATATAGGTTACAATGATTATCCAAATAAGGAAAGAGCATAAAAGAAATAAATGACAATAAATAGAAAATCACTACGGTCAACATGACCCGGAAATATAAGATATATAGCCGTAATTAACTCTTAATTCCAACAAAAAAAAAAAAAAACTGTGGTGAGCTATTGGCAAAGACTATGTCCTCATTTTGTGGGCATTGGTAGAAGAATCTTTCAGAAAAAAAGGAATAAAAAAATGGCATCCAGTAAATTATTTTTGTAAATTGTTCTTGAAATTCTTTGAGGTAATGCTTGTTGGCTGTTGCTTTGGATGTCATGTAAATTAGTTATATCTTAGCGTTTCTAAGGAATCATTTAGTTGTCGTTATATTTTGTTGACGTGCTGGATAACTCCTGTGTTTGCAGTTATTGGTGAAACGACAACTTTCGTGTCCCCCCATGGACTAACTTTTCTTTCAAACGGGGAGTGGTAAGGGCCATGGACCTTTAAAATCTTGTGCTTTCTGAACCATGTAATAATAATCATGTCAGCTAATTAACATTTTTCGTACTAAGTTTTTGAATGCTTGCATGTCAGTTTCTCATTTTACGAGTCATGTAGTTGATTTATAATGGTCTTTTCTATCTGTATCTAAGTGCACTTTTTCTTTTTATCAGACTTCTTTCTATTGAAATTCTCAAGAAAGTGGAATCACTATAGTCAAGTCGTATATGTGAAAATTAGGGTTAGAAGAAGGGAGGAGTTGGGACGAGAAAAGAGAGAGATACTGGAAAAGAATTTAGGCGGCTTAATCATTCTGTCCGAACACTTCGCATATATTTGTTAACAAGAGGAAAAACGTACAAGACTACCAGTAAAATAAACTAACAAGAAAATAAACTCTTAACACACACCCTCAAGCTGGAGCATACAATCAAGCATGGACAGCTTGTAAGACAAATATCGGAAAGAAAGCTGAGCTAAAGGTTTTTGAGAAAATCACCCAGCTGATTATTCAAACGAACAGGAGTCTAACAATTTGTTTATTTGTCAACAAATCCTGGTAAAATGATAATTAACTTCTATGTATTTGGTACGCTCCTGAAAAAATAGGATTAGTGACAATAAAGAGAGCGACTTGGTCATCACAATACATCGGTAAGATGCAGAGATATCAACACCAGGATCGCAAAGCATAGAACGAACCCACAACATTTCTGATGCATTATGAACTATAGATCTATAAGCAGCTTCAATACTAGAGCGCACAACCATATTCTGCTTTTTTTTTTTTATTGCGCCACGTCTCATAGAACATGAGAATAAAGTTTGATTTTACGGTAATAGATTGAAACTCGTGAGAATTACTGAACAGATAAGGTAAAAGCTCATTGTATTTCAAGCTTATATTCCACACTGACATATAACAAGGACAGAAAGCCAATGCTTATTTGTGTAGAGTGAATCTTTGTGTATTTTGCTTCCGTTATGTGAATTTTACCTCCATTCTAATACTTAACTTCATGTCTTTATATTATCATGTAAGACATTGTAAGCATACCCCTCTGCATGTATATGATTGGTCTTATGCATTTTGCACAGAACTACTTTTCACACAACTTGACGAGCTGTCATTAAAAAAATTTCGAGCATGACTGTGTAGTTAAATTTTTATTTTTTTAAGAGATGTAGTAACAACAGACTCGTTTGATTGAATTGCATGTTTTCTAATGTTTGGAGTAGTAGTTATTGTGAAGGCAGTGGCCTCTTATCAGTTTTGACGTTTATTGTTAACAGGATTCGCTATCTTCTTCTGGCAAGAATGTTACGACTAATAAGGCTCTTGATGCATGTCAAACGTTACCGAGCCTTTGTTGCTACATTCTTAACCCTCATACCAAGTTTGATGCCATACCTGGGGACCATATTTTGTGTACTGTGCATCTATTGTTCTCTTGCTGTACAGGTAAATCAAGTTATCTTTGCCCCTGCTTTCATTCTGTTATCAGCTTCTTTATGAAATCAGGGAAGGTTTATTTCATTTGTGTTTTCTGTCACTCCAAATTTGTTATGTTTTCCAGATTTTACTCTTAAATATCGAGGTCTTATTTACTTGGTTTATGTATATTTATGTCTTTTTCATGTTTACTTCAATTTGTTTCACTGGTTGTCTTAGAGCCCGTTTGGGTTAGCTTTCAAGATACTTACTTTTTGGAATAAATAGCATTTTGAAAAAGCTACAAATTCGAACATTTTAAGACAGCTGTTTTTCAGCTTTAAAAAGGAATCAGATTTTTTAAAAAGCGGTGTGAAATCTAATCCAAACAGTCAATGAGTGATTGTTGGCCCCAAAAAGCTATCCCAAATTGGCTGTTTGGCTACAGACTGTAAATAGTTAACTGGACACGTCTTGCAGGCACCAGTATGTGGTTTTGATAAAAAAATTCAGTACTACCTTTGTCATAACCACTGATTGTCGCATATTAATCTATTTTCTTTCGCAGATCTTTGGTGGGATAGTCAATGCTGGGAACACCAATTTGGAGGGAACAGATCTTGCTGATAGCGAGTATCCTTTGTCATATACTCTTTTGAATCTACTATCAAACCATAATTTTTAATTCCGTAATCATGGTGGCCTTCATATAAAAATGAGTATAATGGTTACCACAAGACGGCTACACCTCCAAGTAATGGGCCGGTTCTTTTCTTTGCTCTCATTTGTTTATTATTTTTTGTAATTGATATGGTTACTGATTGCAGTTCCTTGGGTCAGTTTCCTTAAAAAGTCATTATACAGAAAACTAATGAAAATCGAATGGTTTTTATAAGACCTACATTTCTAAGTTTTGCGGAAGTTTCTTTTCTTTCATTCTTTTGGTTTGGTGGTTGCTTAGGTATCATATTTATATCTGATTTTTATCAGCGTTCCTTGGGTCATTTTCTTAATGAATTCAGCTATTTACTTTTCAATTTTAATGATTACCCAAATGGGATGGTGACACTTTTTAATTTACTAGTGATGGGAAACTGGCAAGTATGGATGCAGGTAAGAACCTGTCATTGCTTCATTAAACTGCTTTGCGCATTCTTATTTTAACTGTTCTCTTGTGGTAGAAATTTACCTAGTTAACTAGTGACAAATTTGCCTCTCTGCAGGAAGTACACAGTTCCTTCCATAGGCCATATCGGGCTAGTAATCGGTAGTGAATCTAGAAACATGATCTAAAGCTTCTTGGGTTTTCAAATGTTGCAAGTTACGGGAAAAAAAGTTAGAAAGGAAAAATTTTACTTTCTTTTGTTACGAATAAAACATAGGCAAGTAAAGAAAAAGTGAGGGACAAGAAAAAAAGAACTTTACTTTGACATACTCACTATAATGTCATCTATTCCACTGAATCCATGTACCAACAGAGCCCAAAGCATTGGAAATAAATTATGGTGGCAGAAATATATTAGAACAATTTGCGTTGAGTATTTAATTCAGACAAGGCTTGGTAGAGCAGAGCTACCAAGCAGGATTTCTTGCATACACCTAATAATAAGAATGACAAGGCATTTTTCAAATTATATAGAGTGGTATGTAAATACTGACTAATTTCAATTAGGTAGAATGATATATTTGAGTTTAAATGCCAGTGTTGTTAATTTCTTGTTACAAGTTCTTGAAACTTCAACATGGGGACCAAATTCATATTGTTAAAGTGAGTTGTTATTACTTACCTGCGATGGCGATGTTTATGGGAGTCTTACATCAATCCTTCTTACATGTCTCTGTTATATGGTCGCTCTGTTTGTTTTGGTGTGAATTGTTTTACATTGGAAAATATTTTTCATGTAAAGTATTTTAAATGAAAAAATTATTCTCCTTTTGATTTTCTGGTGGTCGACACTTGAAAAGACTTTACAAATAACAAAAGAATGCAGTTTTAAGCACTTTGATAAGGACACACATAGTTTTATTATAGTAACTTGTATCAGTATTGGTATATAGTAACATATAAGCAGGAATTTATGCAATTATGTTGATAACAATGTATGTACAAGACAATGTGTGTATGTGTATCAGTTTGTATATAAAATTATAAATATACATACATCTGTCTAGTGCACATATATACGCATATAAATATGCACAAACATGTGATATACATATATACGAATGTTAATAGGCAGACATGTAGATCAATTGGGCATTTCACTTTTAAGCATTGTTCGGGAAATGATTGTCGACTGATCGAAAATTTTCTGTTCATCATTTTTAGCGTTTGAAGCTACTTTTACTATTGTGAAAACCTTGGTAAAGCATTTTAAGGACAAGCAAACACACAAAAAAAAATGGTCCAGAAATTGTTTGCGTCAAAGCAAATAAATTGCATAATTCTGACCTGTGGGTGCAGCAAAGAAGTATGGCAACTTTGTATTGGAGTTGTATATCAATTCATCTTGCATCAATGTTACGTGCTTCATGTACCATATTTCTGACCTTTTAGATTGTTCAACAAGAAGATGTGCCTGATGGCATTGTCATCAGCTTTTTCCATACTGCTGTGGTTGTAACAGTGATTATCTATATGCTTATATTCATTCTATGTTTGGCATCACTGATAAACCGTGGTTTGACACTTCAGAGCTACAAGGAATTGACGGGAACGTATTGGACTTATACCTATTTTATCAGCTTCTATCTAGTAACAGTTTTACTACTACTGAATTTGGTAAGTCTCTGCAAATATTTCTAAAATATTTAATTTTTTTCGTTGAAGTGTTGCAGAAACGTTATTATTTTAAATATGAGATGTGTGTCAAATTTGTCTTCGAAGAATTTATATTTTTGAAATTTTCAAAGTTTTGGTGTTTACTGGTGGAAATTTGGGCATTGTAGGGATGACAGAAAAGGTGAGAATGGAAGTAGTGAGTAACTAAGATAAACCTCAGATTTGAGGAAGAAGATTAGAAGAGTATCATGACCAGATAATTATAACTAACCCCTTCTTTATATTTGAAGATTCATAAGAATGTCCAGGATAGTCGTACATTCCAGTGATCTATATACATTCAGTAGATGTATGTTACTGCAGCGTAAAAATAAAAATAAATAAAAAAACCATGCCCGCAGAGGTGATCCTAACATCGACCAGCTTGTTATGTAGGTTATGTCATTAATATCACAAGCACGCGCTTGTTACAAATTTTAGTAAATAGAAAGACCTATGGGCCTGACTCACCCTCAAAAGACACCTTGTGAGGGTAGGATTAACCATGCTTATAAGAATCACATGCAGGGGCTCTACTCGGGCGATGTGGGTTATCCAACACACCCCCTTCACCAGTAGCAACAGGACAAGCCCAACAAGGGGAAGAAGAGCCCAACCTAGCTCTGATACCAAATACAAAGACCAATGGACTCGACTCGCCCTCAAAAGATGCCTTATGAGGGGAGGATTACCCAGGCTTATAAGAAGCGCATGCGGGGGGGTCTACCTGGGGAATGTGGGATATCCAACATAGTGAAAGGGGCATTCTCACTCAAATCTTTAAAATGATATCCAACCTATATGAGTGTGCGCGCATTGAGAGAAAGATGTCGAGCTTCATCGTAGAGTATCTATTGATTGTATTTATCACTTAAAACACCCCCATAATATGCAACTCAGAAAATGGGCACGGACACATGAACCTGGAACAGAGACAAAACAAAGCGCAACATGCAAACCAAAACTGAGAATGGACACTTGAACCCAAAATCAATTCTCTACCATTAGCTTCAAAAGCTTAAGCTCTTAGTGAATGGGCTTAACAATGTATATCAAGCCCCTACAAAGGAAATAGGACAGTTTTTGTTCATATAAGAGCTGAAGTGATGGTTTACCTACTGTAGAAATTAACTAGTTTAGCAAAACACGTTCAGAACAGAGATGAACTTGAAAACACATGCATAGATGCACACAAACACACGTACACATACCCATACGTGCATAGTTGCATCCATATGTTGGAAATGTTGTTTAACTTGGGTAGATTTTATATTCAGGAGTTACGCTCATATACAATCCGTCTGAGTCAATCTGCGATAAGTAATATGGTTTTTTGTTTCTTGGTGTCTTTTCAGGTTGTAGCGTTTGTCTTGGAGGCATTCTTTGCTGAAATGGAAATGGAAACTTCAGAGAAATGTGAAAACCAGGGCAAGGTTGGTATCATTGAGGATCTTCTCCTTTGTGAAAAACTAAGAGGGAGGGAGGGAGGGAGGGAGGGTAAATTTGTCAAATAATGCTGCCGGGTTGTGAAGTCCTCCTTGAACAATTTAAATGGACTGTTTTCAACATCTTTCTAATAGAGAAAGTTTGGGCATAATCGTTGGACGAGAAGAAGAATTAGAATTATTATTGTAAAAAAGGCCTGTTCGGAATAACTTTTCAAGTATACGTTTGGGCCCAACCGTGCTTTTGAGACCCAAAATGCATATATTAGTCGGTTTGGAATAAATTTGGGAGCACTTTAGACTCCAATAGCACATTTTGGCTGAAGCAGGTCCAAAGGTGCTTCAGCCCAAACTTGATGCAGGAAGCAGATTGGGATTTTTTTGATAACTTCTGCCGTGCCCTTGTGATTAGGGCTTCTGTTTCTGCCCATATGCAAAAGCAACAGCCAATCCAAATGGGTCCTTGAAGTCCCACGTTTTCCAAGGAAATCTGCCTACTAATTAGCTGATCTATGTAAATCCCTTAAGCAGAGGTGTAGATCCAATGAGGAAGCTTTACGAAGTCCTTCCAAAAGAGCTATGCTTTCTACTTTAAGAGCAGTACCATTTCTCCACTGGTCTAGAGAATGAAAACACAACACTATCATTATGGTCCAAAATTCAACCAGACACACAAGGCCCATGAAATTTCCTATCTATGGTAGTCAGTGCAGCAGATCATATTGTCATTTACTTGCAATGTTTTTTGGAGCTGACCCCAACTTTTGACTAGACTGCCCTTTGATTAAATGCTTCCTGCAAATTTTCTCCGAGATCATGATGGATCTTTCTTCCAGCTTAATAAAATACAGCATCAAACAAATACACACACACACACACGCATATATGTATATACAGTCAGGCTATGGAGAGGGTGTCCTCTTTTTAATAAAGAGAGGACCTCTATTTTGGCCGTCAGATCGTGTTTTCATTAAGGACAGTTTTGTCACTTCACAGTTTTTAAACACGATCCAACGGCCAAAACAGAGGCCCTCTCTTTATTAAAGAAAGGACGCCCTCTCCATAGAATTTTCGATGTATATATATATATTTAGCATACCCAACATATGTATGTAGTTCTACCAAAACGATTGGAGCTAAGTAGTATCTTTTGCTTTCTCAATCCAGGACATGGATGGGACAGACCGTCGTCGTAATGTTGGGTATGTATTGCTGAGAAGTTATCACTGTGAGAATATCACAGGTAAAGTTTTTCAAGCTGCTGAAAGTGACCTGGATTCTAACTCTATTTGCATTGTGCAGATCAAAAACTCGGAGTCAGAGAGTTGATGCCCTTCTCCACCATATGTTGAGTGCTGAACTTGAACAGACGCAGTGCTCTGATCCATAAATTTGCTAGCTTTCCCACCCTGGTAACAGATTTATATCTCGCATACTATTTTGCTTTTCAATCCGAGTTATTTAAAGATTTGACAATTACCAAACTTTATGCAAGACTAGTTTACCATCCGTTGGAACTTAATTGTGATCTTCAGGCTAGATCATCATGATCTCTATATAGTTTGATTATTTATGTAAAATTTTAATGTACATGCAGTTTTATTTGATCGTTTGGATTTCTTCTACTATAGCTAGGCACTAATTTGGCTCCTGGATTTAGTAAGGGAAAAGAATGAAAACACTACGGAAAATTATTTACTTTGTTTGGTTAATGAGGAAAATAGTGATGAAAATAGGAAAGAAGAGGAAGTATCGTCAAAAATAAATTCAAAATTTTCAATTTTGTGATTAACTTTCCGTCCTTTTTTCTGAAGTCCCAGATATGTCTTGAAAAGTTTTATTTGTTAATGTTATTATCCATGCAGGAAAACACAAGGAAACTAGTTTTCTTTCTTGTTTTCCTTTCCTTTTTCTTTTCCTTCTCTAAATCCGCAAACAAACAGATCATACAGAGCTTTAGAAGCTGCTAACTTGTCCATGTTCCTAGTCTCTGTAATCAGCATCATGCAATTCGCGATTTGAATAGTACAATAAATGCGATTCTCCCTTGCGACGGTACGAATCTATCATGCTAATCGAAATGCTTCAGTAATCACACAAATCGTGAATGAATTGCGGATATCACACAAATTGTGCGTTTCAAACAACTCTGAAGGTGTTCGAAAATTGTGATTATCAACTCCTTTGAAACCCATTTTCACCTTTTTTGAAAAAAAAAAAAAAAAAAGGTGGTCCCAGCCCTTATAATATATATGTACTACCGTTTATTGTGTACAAAATCCTATTCTAGCCTTTCATTCTATTAAAAAAAAAAAAAAACCCTAATGACCTGCGACTGCTGCTCAAGGAAAACCAACAATTTGACCTTTTTGTTTGGTATATATATATATATTTTAACAAAAGGTGGTCCCAGCCCTTGTAAGATACATATTAATATTCTAGGGTTTTTCCAAAGAGGTTAAAGACTATCGAGAGCATGAGTGTTTGATTGGAGGTTATTGGGTTGTAAGTATATTCTATATTTTTGTATTTACAAATTTGGATTTCTACTTTGCCTTTTGCTTTGTATAAAAAAATGGCTCTAAGGAGGAAGGGAAGGAAAAATAGTGACCCAACTTGTGGAGGATGGAAAAGGGGGTAGGATGCACCTTAATGTAACTATCGTGGAAAGGACTTTTGGGGTGGGGTCATTAGAATGAAACATCACTTAGCATGTACACGTCGTAATGTAGCGATTTGTCCCCAAGTTACGGAAGAAGGGAGAATTAATGATTAAATGAAGTATATTTTGTTGCATATGTCTACTTTGATCACGCTGGGATTCGAACCCACATATCTTGCCATGAGCGTAAATTGTCTTACCAAATTTTAGACAAAGTGATCATGTAATTGATTTGTTTTATATCATCATTTGATTGATTTTTTGTTCTACTTTTAGTTCTACGTAGTTTTTTTTTTTTTAATCTTTTTTATTGGTTATTTTTAATTTGTCACCGAATTTTACGATTCACGATATGTCATGCCCCGACGTAGCATAAATAAGGAAAGCGTTTAATTTCCTTTATGGACCCGTAGGTCGCGACAGTTTGAAGGATCGATTCCGTCCCAAACGTCAAACAACAAAACATAATAATCAGAGTAAAGCAATCAAGGCTTACAAAAATTTTCTATCTTATTACATCTTATAAACCGGGGTCAACTAAGGCACAGACCGCCTTGAAAATAAAATAATATCTTAGAGTCTGTTACAGTTATCCTTAAAACAAAACAGTTTAAAAACTCAAACAAATAAACTTAATGCATAAAATAAACAGTTTCTTTATTCCAACAGCAGCCACTTCAATTAGCGTAGTCATATGTTTCCTCCTGGTTAAAACCTGAAAAGCCTGAACACGAATGTCCAGGACGCATCAACGTCGTCAGCTTCAAGAAGCTGGTAAGTATTAAAAACATGACTTTGAATGTAAATCATACCCATTTACCTTTTTCCATTATTAAATACTGAAAGAATTTATTTTATAAAACAACAAGGAATATAATAAAAGTCTTTCATTCATAAATACAGATACTCGTGAAATGAGACAATGCACCACACTCATCTCGCCGACTCTTTTCTCTCGACATCCACAACAACCCACTATCCTACTCCTGGTATCTTTGAAACACTCAGATAGCCACACTTTAGCAACGGGGCGCCAGGGAGTGTCCAGTTTGCCTCACACTTTGGTCCGGGGTACCAGGGAGTGTCCAATGCCTCACACTTTGAATACCCTAACCGCCATGCAAATACCGGGGCAACCCCTCACACAGTATCCAGACTTGAGTTATCAGGGAGTGTCCGTAGGCCACACTTTAGCACTACCATGGGTGCCAGGGAATGTCCGAGTTCGGCTTCACACACTTTAACGCTTCCATGGGCGTCAGGGAGTGTCCTTATTTGCCACCGTCGCATTTCAAAGATACCCTCTTCCACAAACTCAACCACAACCACAATCACAACCACAACCACGACCACAACCACAAACTCATACTCAACCACAACCACGACCACAAACACAATCTCATACCCTTACCACACTACCATTACTCTTTTCCACACAGACTGACACCCATATGCATGTACTACTGACCCACATGAATGATATGCACTTAAACAATAATGCTGAATTAAGGAACAACACGCGTACGGGAATTAGTGAGTTATACTACAATGTTTAGATCACTTAAACATAACCAATTAGAGTTCTGATCAACTAAATTTCCAAACAGAGCCTTAACAGTATATAAATTTCATCCAAACAGTCCCTTAACAGAAAAACAGACAAAAACAGAAACTGCACTACCTCGCGCGCGCGGGCCGCTCGCGCGAAGGGTCGCTCGCGCGGGCCGCTCGCGCGATAAGCCCATTTTCATTTTATTAATAACCTTTTCTGTCTGCCTGAGGAAAGCAAGGTCGCGCGCGCGGGTCGCTCGCGCGAAGGGGTTCTCGCGCGACCAGCCAATTTTCAAATATATATATATATAAACTCTTACGTCTGCCTGGGGAAGCCTACCTCGCGCGCGCGGGCCGCTCGCGCGAGGGGTCGTTCGCGCGGACCGCTCGCGCGATTCTCGCGCGCGCGATCGTGGCGCGAGATGAAGCTGAGGCTTCGTCTTCTTCGCAGAAACTGCCCTGTTTCAGTTTAAGGGGTCCAAAATGACCCATTTTGGAATTCTAAAGTATATAGGACATATAATATATGTTTCTCTTCGGTTTTTCACAAGGATTAAGAATCTAAAGTCAATTTAACACCATTTGATTCATAGCTCTCCAATTTTAGGAAAAACTAAAACATGTCAAAATTTCATTTTCTATATACTTTCTTATATGAACGAATTAGGCTCTATAACTTCAAACATGGCATGTATGATGTATAATCTTCCATATTCATCTATAAAAACGAAATATGATTGAGTTTGGAAAATGGTGATTTTTGAAGCTCAAGCTTCCATGGACGAATTTTAGCAATGGTGCTTCAATATACATACACATGCTCAGTAAATAAGTATAGAACTACATTGGGAGTGAGTTAATAATACTCACTGTGATTAATGGAGCAGAGAATTGTTGAGAAAGAAAATATGAAGGAATTCAAACGCAAGCTTTGGCTATGGGGATTAAAAGCTCTCTATGAAATTCTGAAATTCTCTGTGAAATCTCTCTCTCTCAACTCTCTGTGTTTAGTGATGTGCAGAATGTGTGTGTGTAATGAGAGGTATACCTATATAGGACCCAATAGAGAGAACTTGGGCTCCAAGTTCAACCTTGAAGACTCCACATTGGATTTCAAGTATTAGTTTCTCAATCAATCCTATATGAACTACAAAAATCACAGGTGTGTGTGTGTGTGATACACTTACGTATACATATATATCCTCAGATTGTGAAGAGGTAAGCTAGAGTAATAGGGGGCAATTCCAATAGTGTTTGGGAAAAATAGCTTTTGGCACAACAATACACACACACACCAAGCATTGACAAACAAAGCTTAAGCAAATGATGAGTTTCCATTAATAGCAATAAAGTACAAGTCATGTCATACTTTACGTCACTTCCAAAAATCTGGGGAAATTAAACACAACATGGACAGTTTTGAACATAAACTGGTATTTTCGGGGCGCGGTGGTCACCACAAAAATACAGGAATTTTATTTTAACGTAAGAATTGATTTTCTGGTTTCATAAAAATACTGATTGAGTCAATAGGAGTTACTTTCACCGTTTTGGAATACAGATTTTGAAATCCACACAGGTATTACTAACTTTTGTAAAATTGCAGTTTGGCCCCCAAGAGAATTTAAATGTGAATTAGATAAGACATTAATATTCCAAACAAGTGACTGGAATTAAAATAAAAGCAGACCATGCTAATAGAATTTAAATATGCCAATGCAAATACACATAAATTAAATATGGGCATGACTTTTAAATTAAATGGAAATGCAGGTTATTACACCCTCCTCCCTTAAACAGGATTTCGCCCCCGAAATCAAGACTAACTAGTCCTGAAACAACTCTGGGTACTTCTTCCTCATATCAGCTTCAACTTCCCACGAGGCTTCGTTCTCGTCATGGTGATTCCACTGAACCTTCACCAATGGAATTTCTTTGTTCCTCAGCCTCTTGATACTTTGATCCAAAATCTTCACGGGCCTTTCCTTGTAAGAAACGTTATGACTTGTCTCAATGTCGTCATAACTAACCACATGTGAGGGGTCTCGTATGTATTTCCTCAACATACTCACGTGAAACACGTTGTGAACCCCAGACATCTTCGGTGGTAGCGCCAGTCGATAAGCTACTCTCCCGACACGTTCCAAAATCTCAAATGGTCCGATGAAACGCGGAGCTAACTTTCCTCTCTTGAGACCAAAACGTACCACTCCTCGGGTTGGTGAAACCTTAAGGAGTACGTGATCTCCAACACTAAACTCCAAATCCTTGCGTCGTCGATCAGCATAACTCTTATACCGGCTCTGAGCGGTTCTCATCCTCTCCTTGACCAAAGTAATCTTCTCATTAGTTTCTCTTACCAAATCTGGTCCCAGCAACTCTGTATCCCCAACTTCAGCCCAACACAAAGGGGAACGACATGGTCGTCCGTACAGTGCTTCGAACGGAGCCATACCGATACTCGTGTGATAACTGTTGTTATAGGCGAATTCTACCAATGGCAAGTGTGTCTCCCAAGATTCTTCGAAATCGATCACACAAGCCCTGAGCATATCTTCCATGATCTGATTAACACGCTCAGTCTGCCCATCTGTCTGAGGGTGAAAAGCAGTACTCATCTTGAGCGAAGTTCCCATAGCTTCTTGCAAACTTTCCCAAAATCCAGAGGTAAAACGTGCGTCACGGTTTGACACAATCGACACAGGTGCACCGTGAAGTCGCACAACTTGTTGTATGTACATCCGGCTCATCTTCTCTACCGGGTATGTCATACTATAAGCGATAAAATGAGCTGATTTCGTCAGTCGATCCACAATTACCCAAATAGCGTCATGATTCTGCTGCGATCGAGGTAATCCTACTACAAAATCCATCGTAATGTGCTCCCACTTCCAACCAGGAATAGGTAGCGGTTGCAACAATCCTGACGGTCTCTGATGTTCAGCTTTGACTTGCTGACACGTCAAACACTTGGATACGAATTCGGCCACGTCTTTCTTCATACCTTCCCACCAAAAATTTCTCTTCAGATCTTTGTACATCTTCGTTCCTCCCGGGTGAACTGTATATCTCGACTTATGTGCTTCTTCCAGGATATCCTTCCTTAACTCTTCATTACCTGGCACACATAATCTATTCCTGCACCGATATCCTCCATCGACTCCCACTTTCCATTCTGTCGGGTCTTTTTCTGACATTTTTACGAACCATGCCTGAAACTTCTCATCTTCTTTCTGAGCTCCAATGATGCGGTCGATAAGAACAGGCTGTAGGATAAGACATCCGAACAATTGTCCTTCTCCTTCTTCAGCACTCTGTATATCGAATTCCGCCAACGTCTCCAAAGCTCGCCACTCTCTAACCATTAAGGAGGCGATCGTCTCACGAGTCTGTCGACTCAGGGCATCAGCAACCACATTAGCTTTACCCGGGTGGTATTCTAACGTGAAGTCATAATCTTTAATCAGCTCCATCCATCTGCGCTGCCTCATGTTCAACTCTTTCTGTGTGAACAAGTACTTTAGGCTCTTGTGATCAGAGAACAAATCAAACTTCTCACCGTAGAGATAGTGTCTCCAAATCTTGAGTGCGAAAACTACTGCCGCCAATTCCAAATCATGAATGGGATAATTCAACTCGTTCGGCTTCAGCTGTCTGGATCCATAGGCGATCACCCTGCCATCTTGCATAAGTACACACCCTAACCCTTGATATGATGCGTCACTAAAGATAGTGAACTTCTCATCAGGCTTGGGTATTGCTAGTACCGGTGCGGTAGTGAGTCTCTCTTTCAACTCTAGAAAGGCTCGCTCATGCTTCTCTGTCCATTCGAACTTCAAATTCTTCTTCGTCAACCCAGTTAAAGGTGCTGCTATCTTTGAGAATCCCTCAACGAATCTCCTGTAATAGCCTGCAAGTCCAAGAAAGCTCCGAACTTCTGTAGGGTTGCTCGGTCTAACCCAGTTTGATACAGCATCGGTCTTGGATGAATCCACTGAAATTCCTTGAGATGACACCTTGTGTCCCAGAAATTTCACTTCTTGCAACCAGAACTCACACTTACTGAACTTGGCATACAACTGATGGTCTTTGAGCGTCTGCATCGCAATCCGTAGATGTTGCTCGTGTTCTTCTCTTGACTTAGAATAGATCAAAATATCATCAATAAAGACGATGACAAACTGATCGAAATAAGGCTTGAACACTCTGTTCATCAAATCCATGAATACTGCCGGGGCATTCGTCATTCCAAACGGCATCACAAGAAATTCATAATGACCATATCGGGTTCTGAAAGCAGTCTTAGGTATGTCTTCTTTTCGTACCCTCAACTGATGATATCCCGACCTTAGGTCTATCTTGGAAAATGTCGTAGCTCCTTGTAGTTGATCAAACAAATCATCAATCCGAGGCAAGGGATACTTGTTCTTGATAGTCACACGGTTCAGTTCTCTGTAGTCGATACACAATCTGAGTGTCCCGTCCTTCTTCTTTACAAATAACACCGGTGCTCCCCAAGGCGATGTACTTGGGCGTACAAAACCTAGGTTCTCGAGCTCTTGAACTTGTTCCTTCAATTCCAATAGTTCTGTGGGGGCCATTCTGTAGGGAACCTTGGTGATCGGTACGGTACCCGGTATAAGCTCGATACAGAACTCTATACTTCTCTCGGGCGGTAGACCAGAAACATCTTCAAACACTTCTTCGAAGTCCTTGACTACAGGTATAGATGACGCTGTCACCTCTGTACTGACGACTTCGATGTTGGCTAAACATCTCGTGAGGAATATATCTCCCGTAGGGTTACATTGAAAATCAAAGGGTTGATTCTCATTGTCGGGGAATGTAATTCTCTTCCTCGCACAATCCAACTTCACTTGATTCTGAGAGAGCCAATCCATTCCTAGGATTATGTCGAACTCCTTCATTGATAGGACAATCAATCTAGCAGGGATTTCACGGTCTCCTAACCGTAAGGGACAATCCTTGCACACGTGTCCTAATCTGACCGCAGCTCCTAATGGCGAAGTAGCCTTCAAAGCTTTTTCTAAGCGATGAGGTAAAATACCCAATCTTCGAATTGTATTAACAGATATGAACGAAAGAGCAGCACCCGTATCAAATAACACTTTAACATGGGAGTTAAACAGAGTTAGTGTACCTTCTACTGCTTGCTGATCAGGTTGAGCTTCTCCATAATTTCCTTCTTCATACGCAGTTCCATCATATCCAGCGGCATCAGGGATAACAGCATTCAAGCGAGTCTGACCCTGTTGACCATAAGTCACCTGCTTAGGAGCAATACAGAACCTGCTGATGTGGCCTGGTTCACCACAGTTGAAGCAGACTATCCCTTGCTGAGTAGCACGCCTTGGTGCCTTACAATCACGAGCCAAATGACCAGGGTTGCCACAATTGAAGCACTTTCCACCACTACTCCCTTCTCCTACTCGAGGTTGAGTCGGATAGGTAATAGCCTGAGTCTTCTTGCTTCCGTCGAAATTCCTCTTCTGCCCTTGGGTACGGTTCATTGGTGGTCTATTCCCAAAATTACCCCTTTGAGGCGGTCGGAATTCAAATTGTTTTCGGCTCACTCGAGCATCTTCTTCCAGATCAGTAGCCAAACCAACAAGTCCTTCAAACGATTTATCCAAGTGGCCGAGAGTCAAGCGGCGAATCTGCGGTGTCAGGCCTTGATTATACTTGCGGATCTTCTTCTCCTCGGTATCAACCATGTGTGGGGCAAACCGAGACAGTCTTTCGAACTGTGTGGTGTATTCTTGCACCGACTTGGTTCCTTGCGTCAGATCCATGAATTCCTTCTCTCTTCTGTGCCTTTCCGTAGCCGGGAAATACTTCTCCAAAAATCTCCCCTTAAACGCAGTCCACGTCATTCCCGTTGCAGCTCCATTCCCGATAGTAGCTATGACCGAATCCCACCAATCTGCGGCAACATCGGTCAGCTGAAACGTAGCCAATCTTCTCTTGTCTATCTCGTTGCATTGAACAGCTTCGAACATCCGGTCCATCTGTCTCAACCACTGTTCCGCCTTCCAGGGTTCCGCGGTACCCGCAAACTGTTCGGGCCTTAGAGCACGGAATCTTTCTAGCAACTTGTCTCCCGTTTGACGGTCTCTTCGATCGTCGTTCGTATTACCGATCCTTTCTAACCGTCTGATAAACGCTTCAAACATCCCGGTAGGATCAGCAGCTTCGGGTGCTCCCTCGATCAGGTTCCTGTTTCTCCTGACTCCTCCAGCCATTCTATGCATGATAGTGGTAGTAGAATGAGAAACATGCATGCAACAGTGCTATAAAGTAATTTAAATGACATCAACATTCAAAAGAGTATATCTTATATATATAACTTCTGCCAAGTAGATACAAAAAGGCATGTATGGTCAGATCAATGCCTACCCTATCTGCATGGGTTAGGACGCATGCAAGAGTTAATTTTACAAAAATGGGGTCATTGCCCTACACTCTAATGCATGTAATTACAGTTGCAAAAAGAGACAGAGCTAATAGTTAAAAGTAGTTAATATGTACAAGTTGTAACTAAAACGTCAATCATCTCCATAAGCGGCCATCAGGAGATCTAGCGAATCGACGGGGCGAAAACGCTGAACAACGAATGGTCCAACCCCGTCATAGCTGTGAGAGGTGGACGATGAAGCGGGTACAGGAGCATCCGCCTCATCTACCATCTCCTCAGGCAGGGCTAGCTCAAGTGCTAGCTCAGCCTCGAGCTCAGCGGCAAGATCGTCCAAACCTATGCCGTCCTCTAAGATCTCCCCACCTACTGGGACCACGTGGACAACCTCTGCATCGTCCTCAGCAATGGGTACCACCGGCGGAGGCATCTCCAACTGAGCCAGGTGGGCATGCACAACCTGGATCTCGAGGGGTAGGTAGAAAGCATCGCTATCGACCAATCGCAGAACCTCGACCAAAACTAGACGCTGAGCCTCTGCGAAATATCGAAGCTCAAAACGGATACGGGTCAGGTCAACTAGGCCTACCACGTGGACCTGGTGCCAAACCTCAGATACAACCGTCGTCACGGCCAACTGCTCTACGGCCGTCTGATATAAGTCGAAAAAAGCTGGGATCACTGCCCCAGGTAACACGAAGTGTCCTCCGAACCTGTCTGGTACATAAAGTGGGAGAGCTGGATCCATACCTGAAAAGGGTACTACTTAAAGTCAGAACAGAATAATCTTAGGCGTTTGGGTTCTGAGTCTATCCTCCCTGTCGTATCATCGGGTGTGTAACACTTAATGGAATGTGGAATCGGGTCTATACTGGTAAACCCTAACCTGGCTAAACTATCTTGTGATAAATAATAACCTGGCTCTGATACCACTAAATCCTGTCACGCCCCGACGTAGCATAAATAAGGAAAGCGTTTAATTTCCTTTATGGACCCGTAGGTCGCGACAGTTTGAAGGATCGATTCCGTCCCAAACGTCAAACAACAAAACATAATAATCAGAGTAAAGCAATCAAGGCTTACAAAAAATTTCTATCTTATTACATCTTATAAACCGGGGTCAACTAAGGCACAGACCGCCTTGAAAATAAAATAATATCTTAGAGTCTGTTACAGTTATCCTTAAAACAAAACAGTTTAAAAACTCAAACAAATAAACTTAATGCATAAAATAAACAGTTTCTTTATTCCAACAGCAGCCACTTCAATTAGCGTAGTCATATGTTTCCTCCTGGTTAAAACCTGAAAAGCCTGAACACGAATGTCCAGGACGCATCAACGTCGTCAGCTTCAAGAAGCTGGTGAGTATTAAAAACATGACTTTGAATGTAAATCATACCCATTTACCTTTTTCCATTATTAAATACTGAAAGAATTTATTTTATAAAACAACAAGGAATATAATAAAAGTCTTTCATTCATAAATACAGATACTCGTGAAATGAGACAATGCACCACACTCATCTCGCCGACTCTTTTCTCTCGACATCCACAACAACCCACTATCCTACTCCTGGTATCTTTGAAACACTCAGATAGCCACACTTTAGCAACGGGGCGCCAGGGAGTGTCCAGTTTGCCTCACACTTTGGTCCGGGGTACCAGGGAGTGTCCAATGCCTCACACTTTGAATACCCTAACCGCCATGCAAATACCGGGGCAACCCCTCACACAGTATCCAGACTTGAGTTATCAGGGAGTGTCCGTAGGCCACACTTTAGCACTACCATGGGTGCCAGGGAATGTCCGAGTTCGGCTTCACACACTTTAACGCTTCCATGGGCGTCAGGGAGTGTCCTTATTTGCCACCGTCGCATTTCAAAGATACCCTCTTCCACAAACTCAACCACAACCACAACCACAACCACGACCACAACCACAAACTCATACTCAACCACAACCACGACCACAAACACAATCTCATACCCTTACCACACTACCATTACTCTTTTCCACACAGACTGACACCCATATGCATGTACTACTGACCCACATGAATGATATGCACTTAAACAATAATGCTGAATTAAGGAACAACACGCGTACGGGAATTAGTGAGTTATACTACAATGTTTAGATCACTTAAACATAACCAATTAGAGTTCTGATCAACTAAATTTCCAAACAGAGCCTTAACAGTATATAAATTTCATCCAAACAGTCCCTTAACAGAAAAACATACAAAAACAGAAACTGCACTACCTCGCGCGCGCGGGCCGCTCGCGCGAAGGGTCGCTCGCGCGGGCCGCTCGCGCGATAAGCCCATTTTCATTTTATTAATAACCTTTTCTGTCTGCCTGAGGAAAGCAAGGTCGCGCGCGCGGGTCGCTCGCGCGAAGGGGTTCTCGCGCGACCCTCGCTCGCGCGACCAGCCAATTTTCAAATATATATATATAAACTCTTACGTCTGCCTGGGGAAGCCTACCTCGCGCGCGCGGGCCGCTCGCGCGAGGGGTCGTTCGCGCGGGCCGCTCGCGCGATTCTCGCGCGCGCGATCGTGGCGCGAGATGAAGCTGAGGCTTCGTCTTCTTCGCAGAAACTGCCCTGTTTCAGTTTAAGGGGTCCAAAATGACCCATTTTGGAATTCTAAAGTATATAGGACATATAATATATGTTTCTCTTCGGTTTTTCACAAGGATTAAGAATCTAAAGTCAATTTAACACCATTTGATTCATAGCTCTCCAATTTTAGGAAAAACTAAAACATGTCAAAATTTCATTTTCTATATACTTTCTTATATGAACGAATTAGGCTCTATAACTTCAAACATGGCATGTATGATGTATAATCTTCCATATTCATCTATAAAAACGAAATATGATTGAGTTTGGAAAATGGTGATTTTTGAAGCTCAAGCTTCCATGGACGAATTTTAGCAATGGTGCTTCAATATACATACACATGCTCAGTAAATAAGTATAGAACTACATTGGGAGTGAGTTAATAATACTCACTGTGATTAATGGAGCAGAGAATTGTTGAGAAAGAAAATATGAAGGAATTCAAACCCAAGCTTTGGCTATGGGGATTAAAAGCTCTCTATGAAATTCTGAAATTCTCTGTGAAATCTCTCTCTCTCAACTCTCTGTGTTTAGTGATGTGCAGAATGTGTGTGTGTAATGAGAGGTATACCTATATAGGACCCAATAGAGAGAACTTGGGCTCCAAGTTCAACCTTGAAGACTCCACATTGGATTTCAAGTATTAGTTTCTCAATCAATCCTATATGAACTACAAAAATCACAGGTGTGTGTGTGTGTGATACACTTACGTATACATATATATCCTCAGATTGTGAAGAGGTAAGCTAGAGTAATAGGGGGCAATTCCAATAGTGTTTGGGAAAAATAGCTTTTGGCACAACAATACACACACACACCAAGCATTGACAAACAAAGCTTAAGCAAATGATGAGTTTCCATTAATAGCAATAAAGTACAAGTCATGTCATACTTTACGTCACTTCCAAAAATCTGGGGAAATTAAACACATGGACAGTTTTGAACATAAACTGGTATTTTCGGGGCGCGGTGGTCACCACAAAAATACAGGAATTTTATTTTAACGTAAGAATTGATTTTCTGGTTTCATAAAAATACTGATTGAGTCAATAGGAGTTACTTTCACCGTTTTGGAATACAGATTTTGAAATCCACACAGGTATTACTAACTTTTGTAAAATTGCAGTTTGGCCCCCAATAGAATTTAAATGTGAATTAGATAAGACATTAATATTCCAAACAAGTGACTGGAATTAAAATAAAAGCAGACCATGCTAATAGAATTTAAATATGCCAATGCAAATACACATAAATTAAATATGGGCATGACTTTTAAATTAAATGGAAATGCAGGTTATTACACGATACAAATCCCGGTTTGACAACTATGGATATAGTAAATGACGTGATGTATACATGACAGTTGCAGCCAACCACTGAGACACAAAACAATTCCTCTTACTGAAATCCCTTTTTCTTTTGCTGTAGAAATGACAGCATTGTACTTGCCGGAAAAAAATGACATTAATGTTCGTGCAAAGACATGGCACATTGTTGTTGGTGATCGCTACAAATGAGAGAGAGTGATGTCACACACAGAGGGTAGAAATGTCACATAGTAATGAGGAGATAACAATGGATGTGAGTGGATGGTGTGTGTGTGTGAGAGAGAGAGCTGTATATAACTAATTCTTCCCCAATTAACAATTAACGGAGAATTAGGGTTAAGGTGGAGTTTGGAGTCCAAGTTACGCCTAGGGGTAGAAAAAATATTTACCAAGTAGGGTGAACGTATTTAGCCTAATTTTATTGGACAGCTATTAGGCCAGCTATGCTCTACGGGACAGAGTGTTGGGCAACTAAGAAACAACACATTAGCAAAGTAAGCGTAACTAAGATGAGGATGCTAAGATGGATGTGTGGTAGGACTAGGAAAGATAGAGTTAGAAATGAGTACATTCGAGAGATTGTAGGAGTGGTACAGATTGAGGATAAGTTGAGGGAGAATAGGCTAGATGGTTCGGCCATGTGCAACGAAGACCTGTAGATGCACCTGTGCGAAAGAGTGATAAGATCGTAGTGCCTGGAATGGTTAGAGGGAGAGGCAGACCTAGACTGACCTGGGAGTATGTAGTGCAACAAGATATGAATACACATAATTTAAATGAGTATATAGCTCTTGATCGTGCAGAATGGAGAAAAAGGATTCATACAGCCGACCCCAATTGATTGGGACACAAGGCTTGGTTTGGTTTGGTTTGGTTATTAAGAAGGGTATACTTACCTTAAATGTAATTTCATTCTCTTTGCCCCTCTTTCTCCCCATCCGGACTCCTTTTCCGATGACATCCGGCCACCACTCCACCGTCAACTTCATCTCCGACCAACAAATCAGGCAAAGGCAGTTGACCCATCTGCACCACAAGCCCTGTGGATGTCAATCTTTCCGGTTTCGATTGTATACTTTACAACCTCGATACTTCCCATAAGTTGACGCAATCATGATGGGTGTCCTCTCTTCGAATCCCGTCTTCTTCGACCCAGTTATTCTACCATACCAATAGCTCGTTTCATGGACATCGAAGCCCTTATCTTTCACAACAAATTTGATTCCCATGTTTCTGCTCTTGTTTACCCTCCATGACCAAATTATAGCATCACAGTTTACTCTTTGAACACCTGCAGAAGAAGAGTGTATAAATTAGCACTCCATTCAATTGAAGCCATAGAATCACCTAGATATATGTATGTAACTATGTATATTATATACAAGTAATTATCTCTCTCTTAACTTAATCAGTTGTTGGATATCTTTTTCTTCTGCGAATGATTCAAGCCACACTTGCACGTATATATATCCAATATTTAGAAATGGTTATTTGTTTCACCCTTTCAATCATTTTCTGAAAATCTTTTTTCTTTCGGGAATGATTGATCATATCATAGTTCTAAACTTCTTGGGCGGGTTACTCAGTAGGGTTGTTGCAATGGCGGAGCTAGCTTTTTATATTGGTTGGCCGGGGTGCTAGGATTGGATGAACGTGCATACAGTGTCGAACGTACATGGAGTTTGGGACAGTGGCCCCGAGGCGAAATTATTTTGCTTCTATTTATTCATATATGGGGTAGTATTTTCTGTACAGCACATGTAATTTGTAAAACTTGATTGGTAGTGAAAACAATTTGGGTTGGGCTAAATTGAAAAGTGATGGGAAAAGATGATAGGACAAATTAAGGTGGGCTAAATTATAAATTGACCAATATACTTGCTACACGTAATTTATTTTTTTTAAATTTGGGAGGTGCTGGTTACACATATTATGTATAACATGTTTTTTTGTCAATATTAAAAAAGAAATAAAATTCCCTAAAAATGTTTTTTTTTTTGGTTGGGGGGGTGGGGGTGGGAATCTTAAATGTCGAAGACTCTGCACTCGATGCATACCCACATCCACACTGGCTCGGATGCGGCACAACGTTTTTTCTTAATTATCTTTTGGGTTAATTACACTTTTCATCCCCCAACTTTGGGACTGATTTCACTTTAGTCCCTATATTTGGTCCTCCTAAGTTTGATAAGTGTTTCAATTGGGCCCAATAACAAATATTTCGTCCCAAACAGTGGCCTTTAGAGACGAAATATTTGCTTTTTGGCGACGAAATGTTTATTATAGGACGAAATTGAAACACTATCAAACTTAGGGGGACCAAGTTGAGAAAAAAATAAAATAAAAGAACTAAAGTGAAATCGACCTCAAAGTTGGAGGGTGAAAAGTGTAACTAACCATTTAAAAAAAAAAGGAAAAAAAAAAAAGAGGGGTTGGGGGTTCTTAACGTAACTTAAAATACTTTGGAGTCAATTTAAGAATATTTGGAGTTGGATTACACGTGAAAAGGGCAGATGCTTATTTATGCTTGTTATTTGTCTTATTTGTTAACATAATAAATAAAATAAAGACAATATACAATCATATAAAAAGTAATTTTTTTTAATAACCTGTAAAAGTAATTCTGCACCCGCACCCTTGGTTTTTAAAAAATTGGCGATTCGCCCCGCATCCGTATGACCGTATCCCTGCACTAGTGCTTCCTAGATGACAACGGAGAGAGAGGAGAGAAAAATGTGTAAAAACTACTACATTTAAGGTAGGTTTACCCTTCTTCGTAATTAGCTAAATATGTTCGCCCTACTTGGTCACTCTTTTCTTTTTCCACTCTTGTAATTTGGACTCTAAATGCCCCATTTCTGTGCTGTGGAAATGACAGTAGTGATCCTTCCGAAAGGAAATGACTCTAGTGTCACTTCAAAGTGACATGGCTCACTGTTATTGGTGATCGCTGCAAATATGAGAGACAGAGTGTGAGTGAGTGAGTCTGATGTCACACACCCAGATGGTAGAAATATCAAATAGTAACTAGGAGACAATAGACAAACAGAAGGGATGATGAGAGAGCGAGCTGTAAATTACTGATTCTACCAATTAACAACAATGATCGATATGCTTCGTATTTAGTGTCAGCTGAATAATTAAGCTGAAAATTAAAATTAAGAAATTAGAATTAATCCCAAGATCATTAATTAATTTGAAAGTCACTCCCTAAAACTGTTCTTATGCCTATGCCTGATGTACTTACAAGGCCGCCTGTGGGTCTCAGTAGGGTTCCATCAAAGAGGATTTGCACAGTGTCAATCTTGGCTTGTATGTTTAAAAATTTCGTGTGCTTTATACTAATAAATAAGTCTTGCAATGGTGGATATTGTGAGCATTGTATTACTTATCCTCCAACTCGTTTCCTTTGAAGTGTTTTATTGTTTAGCTTCTTCTTTTGTATTGTTTTATATATTATACAAGCATTGCAAAATGGGGATCATCATATGGCAGAGTTGGATACGAAATCAATATAATGTTTTGGTGTTTGATTATGGTTTTGCAGTTTTGCAACTCTCCTTAAGAGGTTTTGCTTGATGAGAGGAAGAATGACTAAAACATTGATCTTGCTTTGGGATCTCTCTCTAGTTGGAAAATCTGTTTGAAGTCACTGTTTATTCGGAAAGCTCGATACTGCTTTACGCATACAGAGCACGGTCTAATGTTTTACCATTCACCACGTTCTTTCTCCCATAAACCTCCCATTTTCAGTTCTCTTTTCACACTCAGTTCGATGTAAACGTTGATATCTTTTCACGACTCGCATCTATTCTTTTTGCTACCATTTGCAATGTTATTATTGTGAATTTGTGAGATTGATGTATAATAGTTGTAAAACAAACGACAATTATTATTATTTTTTTTTTTTTGGTATCAGATTCTTGTTCCAACATCCTTTTTGCGGTAATTTCTTGTGATTTTTTATGGAAACTATTCTTGTGGGTTTTATTGGTGTCCATTATGTGGGTAAAAGCTTTGCTATGTGATGAAAAAAGCCTAAGACACTGGCATCAACTATTCTCTCTCTCTCTCTCTCTCTCTCTCTCTCTCTCTCTCTCTCTACAATTATTACCCTCTTTACCATGAATATCCGAATGGAGAAGGTGCCCTTCTCTACGCGGTGCTTCCACCGTGAGATCAGAAAATAAGATTATAAAATTGATTCACATAGTTGATGTTATGGTGAAAAATCACTCAGTGGAAGTATATTTTTATTTGAACAAAGTAAGTACCTTATTGTCTTATTGAAAGGATGCTAAATCGTGCAAGAGAGCATAAACACACTAAGGGATTTTTTTGGGTAAGAGATACCTCAAAATGAGGTGGTACAAGCAAAAATTAATCCAATATTTTGTCATTTTTAGCTAAGGTCTTTCGCTACTTTTTTTTATTATTATTTTTTTTTAGTACCAATTAAATCTTGTTTGGTTCATGAATTTCGTGAAGAAAAATATTGAGGAAAGCCGTCCTTCCTCACTTTTTCCTTACTTTCAGTCATTTTTACCATTGAGAGTTAGTTATGCCAAATCATTAGTTTTATATATGTATAATTAAAAAAAAATAATAATAATAAAAAAAAAAAAAAAAAAACCTTAAAATTTCATTACTTTCCATTTTCAAACTCGTTTTTCATTAAAATAAAAAAAATAAAAAAAAAATAAAAAAAAAAGGACTAAACTACACTTTAGTACCCTATAGTTTGGGCGAAGTTTCACTTTGGGCCCTCTAGTTTCAATTGTAACACTTAGGTCCCTGTAGTTTTGATTTGGTTTCAATGTGGGACCTGCCTCTAACTCCGTCAATGTAACTTGACTGGACATTTATGTGCCTTGCAAACTTCAGGGCTCAAAGTGAAACTTCACCCAAACTCTAGGGCCTAAAATGAAATTTCACCCAAATTCCAGGGCCCAAATTGAAACTTTGCTCAAACTATAGGGTACCAAAATGTCTCTAATAAATGAATTCATGTAAGGCACGTGAGTTTTCCGTCAAGTTACATTGACGGAGCTAGAGTCAGGTCCCACATTGAAACCAAATCAAAACTACAAGGACCAAAATATTGCAATTGAAACTAGAGGACCCAAAGTGAAACTTCGCCCAAACTATAGGGTACTAAAGTGTAATTTAGCCTAAAACACATAAAGAAATAAAGTAAAGAAAAAAATCTTGGAATCGTGAAATCGAGATCCTTAAAACTAGGGGTGTGTCGGCCGGAACGGATCGGAAACACCCCTTTCAGAAAAAAAAAAAAAAAAAAAAAAAAAAAAAAAAAAAAATTCGGAAGCCAAAAATGCATTCCGAATTCCGTTCCAAAATTTCGGAAATTCCAAAATTATTTCCGATTCCAAAATTTCAGAATTTTTGAATTTTTCAGAATTCATCAGATTTGGAATTTTTCGGAATATTCGAAATATTTTCAGAAAAGTTTTGGAATATTTTCGGAATTTTTCTGAATATTCGGAATTCAAGCTCAAACTTAATGGGATTTCACTTGAGACTTGTAGGCTTTTATAGAAGCACATCACATCCCCTCTTTTATGTTTTTTCGATATGGGATGAACACTCCTAGCAAAGTTGAAATTTCGGAATATTTTCAGAAAAGTTTCGGAAAATAAAATTTTGGAACATTTTCAGAAATTTTTCGGAATTTTCGGAATTCTAAAAACAATTCCGATTCTGATCCAATTTTTTTTTGAAATTTTCGGAATTCGAAAATTCGGAATTTGGAATATATATTTAGTTGCCAAAATCGGAATTTTTCGGATCGGAATCGGAATTTCCGTTTCAAATGACACCCCTATTTAAAACAGATCCATACATGGTATGAAATTACGAAGAAAAAAATTGGTTTTATAGTTGGCTGTTCAACAATTTTATCTATTATCTATTATAATTAGATAATAGGGTTAATTACACGGACCTCCCCTGAGGTTTGGCAAAAATACACAGACTTCCCCTCTATATTTCAAAATTACACAGACCTTCCCTTTAGCATGAATTTACGATTTTACCTTCACTTTGTTTACCATTTTACTAAATTGCACACATCTCTCTACTGTGAGTGTGTATATATATATAGATATAGATATAGATGCACAAGTACATAATAATATATGGACATACATATATATATATATATATAAATGAATATGATTTTGGTCAAAAAAAATAAGAAAATTTAAAACCAAAATCAATTTGTTCCAAAAATTAATTTGTTCCTAAGATTTAAACCCAAAATCAATTTATTCCAAACACTAATTTGTTCTTAAGATTTTAACCCGAAATCAATTATTTCCAAAAATCTACGATCTAAACCCAAAATGCCAAACCCACCACTGTGGCAACCTGTAATTTCCTATTTCCATATATTAAATAAAATGCCAATTTTATTTTATTACTATGTAATATTCCTAGTGATTTTATTATTTTAATATATAAATAGTACATATATTGCAAAATTACACAGACCTTCACTCTAGCATGAATTTACTATTTTACCCTCACTTTGTTTACCATTTTACTAAACTGCACACATCTCTCTACTGTGAGGATGTATATATATATATATATATATATAGATATAGATATAGATATACAAGTACATATATAATATATGGATATATCTATATAATAATTTAGAACTCTATCCTACTAGGACAAGTGATTAGGACAAGAATATGTAATTATTGCTGACTAGGATTGCTGACTGTGAATGTACCATTTTTTTTAACCCTCAAACCCTATCTCTATCCCACAGGCCACACCCGCCCCCTCGCTCTCTCTTCTTCCTCCCCTCTTTGGTTCACTGAACCATCACCATCCATTCCGTCCTCTTCTTCTCCCTCTCTCGCCTCTCCTGTCATCTCCTCTCATCTGGGCTCCACCTCCCTCCCAATCTCTCTCTAATCTGACCCCTCATCCACCCTCACCGTTGCCCTCACACTCACACTAGCGCTGGCAATTCTGCCCCACCATAGTGTCGAACCACCACCCTTAATTCGCCTTCGGCTCCTTCGGTTTCTTCTTCTTCTTCTTCTTCTTCTTCTTCTGGGTGGGCTGCCACCAACACGCCACAACCCAAGTCGTCGGATCTTCTCCTTCCTTCGCCGCCATGGATTTTTCGACCACCACTACTACTGCCTCCGTCATCGACCACCACCTCTGGTCCAACCACAAACACAACTAAAACCAAATAACCTAGATCTACCAAGGAAATCAATTATGTGCTCATTTGTACTTTTATTTTTCACAGGTGTGTTTTAATGGAAGGTCGAGCCCACCATCTCCTTCTCTCTCTGTACTCTATTTTTCTCTTTTCTTTGGTTAATTTGTGGAAATCTAGAATCTGACTTTGATTTCTTTGTTTATCTTCTTTGATTTCATTGATTTGGAGCTCGTGCGTTTAATTTCTTCTTACTTCTCTTGCATTCACAGGTAATCACTATGTTCTTACAAAGTGTTTTTTAATGAGGCTTTGTAGCTGAAAGTTTTACCCAAAGTTGACAAATTGATTGGATCTTAATAGATTTGTGGAGCATTATATAAAGAAAATGCCCAATGAATTTAACCTACATCCTTTCAAAGTAAATAGTTGATTAATCTTTTACAATTGTTTTTTGTTGTTTACTTGATTCATTCCATGATTTGATTGATAATTTTGATTGTGTCCAAGCTTATAGTATCCAATTGGGTTTATTTTATTCAGGAAAGAAGATTCTGCAGAAATAAACCATAGTTGTATATTTTGTTCAGTTTGTTAGTTTAACTAATATATTTTTCAGTCTCTATTTTTTAATTTCCAATTCTTTAATTTATTGTTTCAGACAAGAATTGTTGGGTTGTTTTAAGCTCCCTAGGTTTATATATATTTTTAAACCACAAAGGAATAGTTGAAAATTTTATTGCTTTGCTTTCTTTATGATTATAGCTAAGGGGTTTATGAAAATGCTAAACTTAAACCCAACAATTTTTTTTTGTAGAAAATTGACTAATGGGTATGGCAGAGGAGGTTAGGTCACTGCTCATGCCACATTCTATGGAGGTGGTAATGACTCTGGGATAATGGGTAAACTTGAATACTCTTTAATTGTCTAAATTCTTAATTTGTACTCGAATAGAAAGCGCTGACCCTCTTTTATTGGCTTTCGGGAAAACAAGGAAAATGGAAAGAGAAAATATTAGCAAAAGGACAAAGACAGCAAATAAGGATTTTGATTGGTCTCTTTTTTGGCTTGATTAAAATCGCCCTCAAACTTTACAATAATACAACCATCAAATGACTGTTAGAATTCAATTTGTGCTAACTGATTAATTTTTTTGATTTCTTGGAAATCAATAGAGATTACAGTGTTTCTATTTGTTTCCTTATAATCTTGCTTGAAACTTCTTAACATGAAGATTGTTGATTCTTTCTCCATTTTCTCAGTGTTGGGGTGAGAAAATTTTTGGTTGTGTTATGAACTTTTAAAATTCTCAGTCTTGAACGCGCATATATGGTTTGAATTGTTAGGTAGTGGCTTTAGCCACGGGCAATACCTAGTATATATATATATCTGAATTTGTTCAAAAAATAAAAAATTTAAAACCAAAATCAATTTGTTCCAAAAACTAACTTGTTCACAAGATTTAAACCCAAAATCAATTTATTCCAAAAACTAATTTGTTCCTAAGATTTTAACCCAAAATCAATTATTTCCAAAAATCTAAGATCTAAACACAAAATACCAAACCCACCACTGTAGCAACCTATAATTTCCTATTTTCATATATTAAATAAAATATCAATTTTATTTTATTACTGTGTAATATTCCTAGTGATTTTATTATTTTAATATACAAATAGTACATGTTTTACTATTTGCAAATTCAATACTTTAATTTTGTAAACCCTAGTATTTTTATCTGCAATGTCACATAAAGGTTGTGCCCAAGAAATGCCCTACGATTTAGGATAAAGCCATTAATTAAATATAATTTTACAACATTAGCATTAGTGTCCCTAATGATAATATTTTTGGGATATTTTCTAAAGCTAAACGGACTAACTAAACTATCTAAACTTAGTTACCTGATCAACTACCCTAAACTAAGTGAACTAAACTTGAAGCAATGAGTAATTTTTTGTGGTTGATTATGTGTCGAGGGTGTGTGTACGAATTTAAGTCCACAAAATATTGTTGGCCTCCAAGCTAAACATACAGATATACATACACTTCACTCCTCACAATGCAAACACAACACAAGCACATAAAAACACTAGCTCTCTGCACTCTCATTTCATAAGCAACACACAAGCTACAAACTGAAACACAGAGATAAATGAAGAAGAAATACAGCACAGTAAGTTCATAGAGAGAGAGAGAGAGAGTCCATAGAGAGAGATAAGCTTCCATTGATTTAAGCTCAGGTTATATTACGGTTTATTTCGGATATTCTCGGACTCTTAATCCAGCAGTAATTCTTCGCAGTGAGTCTTTTAAACTCACTCTCCATGTACTTTAAGTGTATAGGAGTAATTTGTGGGTGCTAAATGTAGATATTGTTTGCACCCAAAAAAATCCATTTTTTAAGTTAAAATTTGTATTAGGCCGAGTATGATTTTTTATTCGGACATAGAGAACGATTATGCAAATTAAAGGTCAAGTGACTAGTTCAAAGTTGGTATAGCCAAATAAGTTTCAAAATCGGACTGACTTCACCTTTTATTCGAAGTAATTTCGAACTGGTCACTGTTTAAATCGGGTTATCCAAAGATATGGTGTTGCACAATAGATATTCTGCCAGCACATGGAGATGCACATTTAATAACATGGTGGGCTGAAGAACAAGTCTAATCCAATGACTCCAATGCTGATGAAAAGCCAAGTTGGCCTTCATTATTTCCATCGGCCTGAACAGATATTTTTGCTTCATTATTGCCATCGGCCTTAACTAGTTTGGCTTGACTAGCTGTTTGGTTTTGCAAGTTTTGGTTGTCATATTGAGTTGGGCCACGTGGCCATTTAAGACCATTATTTGTCAACGAGTCATGCTAGACCCACATAATGAATCACACGCTTTTTCCACACACAGCTTTAAATGCTTGTATCTTGTGTTGTTTGAATTTTTTACACTTTTTTGTGTCCCACTTATACAGCACATGGTACAAGCATTTAAAGCTGTGTGTGGAAAAAGTGTGTGGTTCACTGTGTGAGTCTAGCATTTTTCATTTGTCAACATATTAATTCTGATCACTTAGGTCCCATAAGTGGCCACAATGACTTTAGTTGGCTGTGCAGTGATTCAGTTCGATGAGAAGATATGTGATACAAATTTGGTCACTTTGGGAAGTATATCATTCCCTACAAACTCTAAGTCATTTGTAATATTTATATTATTTGATAAGGCAAGAATATTTTGAGATATGAGAAACTTTATCAAAATATGGAAAATATTATCAAGATTTGAAAGGATAATAACTATGGATATTGCAAGATATTATCACTTATGGGAAGGTATATCTTTACTCGGAGGGGAAGCAAGACGTACAAGGCCAACATATGGACCACATTCAAGATATATATATATATATATATATATTCGAAGATAATTAGGGAAGCTTTTATCATATTTAGGAGACAAATATGGTATTTTTTACCAGATTATTATTCATCAGACATTTCTTGCCTTATTATCTCTATCAGTCTAGGCCGCCATAAATTAACTGGCTGGCCAAACATTGAAGGCACCCTGCGTCTGTCTCGATAAACCGCATCCCAAAGCATTAAAATGCATTCTTAGTTTTTTAGGCAAATAAAAAGCATTCTTTTTATTTTGTTAGGCTTTCTTAGCTTAGTTTTTATATTACATTTCTTGTAATGTCTTTTATTTCAATTAAATAAAAATCCAGTTTTTATTTAATTCCTCTTTGTTCTTTTCATCACTTGTATGGCTTGTAACTTTCAATACTGTCATAAGACTTTAGGCCAACGGCACTTTCCTACTTGGCCATCACAATCGCATTGTTAGAAGTCAGATTTCAAAGCCTTGAGTATTACTCACTCAAGCACTTAAGAAATTAGTTTGCACACTTGCACACATCGAACCACTATTAGTTCTGGCACGCCCGCACAAACTACACGCAAACAGATATATATATATATATATATAGTTGTGTGTGTAGTGGGAGGCTCTTAAGTGTAAATAATGTATACACACATGCATACGGGTCGGGTAAAGGACATACCTTGCGGAATATACCCGATCACGGATCGTCTTGGCGGCGTTGTTACGAGCCCGGCGATAATGCCCACGAATTGCTGCTCTTTAGTGCTTCCGTGTACGCTCTTGTGCTTCGAACGGGTCGTGAGAATGCCTACTAGAGACACCCCCTTTGTATCCACGCGCTAAATCCCAAGCCCTAGTGTGATTTGGCTAGAGAGAGAAAGTAATCGAAAGAGAGAGAGAATGAGAGAGGATGACTGTCTTATTGTGTGCAGAGTTATGTTTATGTGTGTTATACACACATATATATATATACACACACATATACATGCCCTAGGACTCCAAGTTATAATCCACATAGGATTTCTTGGACCCTAAGCTAAGCCCTTGGACCCGGTCCATAGATTATGTGGGTGACCCATAACCCACAAAAAATGCTAACATCTCCCACTCACCCACATAGGGCTTTGTGCTAAAACAAAATCTCTCAGATTCCAACTTTCATCATCTCCTCATACGGGAAGTAGAACGTGCGACCTCACGAAAAGAAACGTACAGCGACAGGAGCTGAGATGCTAAGTCAATAACATAACTAGCAAAAGGCATCACTCGGAAGCTTCTCGTGTATTTACCCAGACAGGTTCAACCACACCGGATCTAGCACTCTTAATCCCTCAGAAAGCAGTGCTACACCCCCAAATATGTAATGTAGCCATGACACTCAGTACGTATACGATTGTCGCTGGCCAGCTAATGAGTCACAAAACATGGTGTGTTATCGAAGAGTCTTCCCTGCCTACTAATGTCAATCTAACTAACTAGACCGCTTTCCTAGACATGCCCCATAGGACGGTATTTGTCTCTTCGTCCCAGGATGGTACGCTAAAGTAGCGTCATCAAGCGTCCTCTTCATGACATAGTCTCAGGTCATAAGGTAACTTGTGTAGAATCCCCGTTACAGGGAGACTACGTGGCTCACACAGCAATGAAATAGGGATTAATCCATTACTCCACAAACGATCGCAAAATAGCACATACAATATGATATGTATGCTATGGCGTTCTTCTATATAAATGGGCATGTCACTTCGTGGTAAAAGTAACGCCATAGGAATTTTAGTCTAGACGTTACATAAACGTCTAACCTGACATTTCCAGTACAGTTGCTACAACCAGAGTCCGTCTGAAAACTCATAATCGGCTATAAACAGGCTACATGGAGTAGTGGGCGCTCTCTATGTTCGACCAAGCACCAAGCTTAAGTCTCATCTTAGCTCTAAGCTAAGGCGACATATAAGGATATCAAGGTTTATATCTAGCTCGCTGTTCTTATACCGCGTAGATATAAGTGTTCTAGCCCGCTTTCCTAGCGCTATAGACACACATGTCCTAGCTAGCTATCCAAGCGCCATGAACACACATGTCTCATCTTGCTCGCCATCTAAGCGTTATGGACACATATGTCCAACTTTGCTATCTCGGTGCCAAGGTGAATCACTCGTGTGAGCAGGTCGATTCAAGCCTGGTGACACTTTAAAGGAAAAAATGTGCATTCATCTAACTAACAACGAATGAATTTGGGAAACCATTGATTTTATTATATTAATAAACATCTGGTAATAATAATGTCAAGAATAATGTTGTTAAAATACATCAGAACCTACAGAGTCCCATACAACTAATGTGGGACAAGAACGAATCTCTAGAAATTAGCTTGATCCAAAAGATTAGCCATTATATCACCAGTAGTGATGTACTGTAAAACAACCTCCCCTTATGCAACCATATCTCGAATGTAGTAGTGGTGGATCTCTATGCACTTGGACTTCCCGTGGTACTTATGGTCCTTTGCATAAACTAGAGCTGACGTGCTGTCTCAATAGACCAACACTGCTTCATCGCTCTGAGGCAAGAAGCCTACGCTATGTAAGAACCCTTTAACCATACAACCTCCTGAATGGCTGCAGAACAAGCCACATACTCAGCTACCATGATGGATAAGGTGATGCATGTCTGCTTCTCGCTACAACAAGCGAATGCTTCATCAACTAATGTGAATGCGTAGACAGACATGGACATGCGCTAGTCTCAATCGTTGAATGAGCGTCGCATCGTCTTCATCACTTCTAAAACTCTACCATCCATAAGGTGAGATCCACAATCATGCGAACATATCGCAGAAAGCTCTTCACTACTCTCTAGTGAACTGGACCAAGTTTTACTCTTGTAACGACTAACTAAACTAACTGCATGGCAAATATCTGAACAAGAATACAACATAGTATTCGTTAGGCTTCCCATTGCGGATGCTTATGGCACTTTGGACACTTACTTCCTCATCGTTCTCTGGACATTGAACTAGGGCCAAGGGTATTTCCTTCTCAACTGGGGTATCTATGAGTTTTGAGTATTGTATGTGAGAGTGTTCAAGAATCTTCTATTATGTAAGTCTCTTGAGACGAACAAAATAGGTCTATGAATGGCAACCACAATCCTAACTCCCAACACACAGTTGGTTGACCCATACCTTTTTATCTAAATAAAAAGCATATTGTTGTCATACAATATAAGAATTAGAACACCTCTAATGGATTTCTCAATGTACACACACTGGTTTTCTTTAATCATCTCAACAAAAGAGATCGATCAAATCATGAAACCTCAAGTGCCATTGCCTAAACGATTGCTAGAGATCGTAAATAGATCAATTAAGATGCCACACTTTGGCTCATTCCCATCGGTTGTAAAACCAATAGGTTGATCAATGTAGATCTCTTCGTTTGGCTCTCTATTGAGAAAAGCAGTATCAACATCCATTTGAAAAGAGTTCTAAAACTAAATGTGCAACAATCACTGAGATAAGGCGAATGAAAAAAAAATATCACCACTAAGGAGATTCTGTCTTCAGGGTCTACACCCACTCTTGGGTTTGACCTCTCACCATGAGGTGTGCCTTTATCTTTGTCAACTAAACCATCCGCCTTGAGTCTAACTTCGAAAACCCGCTTGTTTCCATTAGTCTTACACTCGGACGGAATATCAACTGACTCCTAGACCCTATTCTTTGTCCATAGAGATCATATCATCCTTCATAGCAACTATTCACTCAACTTTAGTAGATGAACAAAGCGCGCTTCTACATAAGAAGTTGTCGCCACATCATCTACTAATGCGCACATGAAAATATGTCCCGCAGATTTCAAATCGCCAACGGAGAACTCGTCCTCGTCAACTACACTGAGTTATCTGAGCTATCTAAGAATCTTGAGTAACCAGTGGTGCACTCCCACTGTTTAGCACACTCCCACTAGCATCTAGCGGTGTACTCCCACTCGACTGTAGACTAGTACTATTTTCAGCGAGTACTAGATGTGGAATCACAATATCTCCCCATCCTCGCTTAAAGATGGTATGTTGTCTACAATTTCTCTAACTCATAGAGGTCAAGATTCTTATAGCAACAGCAATACTGCGAAAACATTTTCAAACAGGCTGTAAAGCTAGGAAAACAGGTTATAAAGGCACGATTATGCGTATGAGGGCAATAGCTAAGAGTGCATCCTTCCAAAATTGGAAAGCTAGCTTGTACCGTCAATGATCCAGACTTATCCAGAAGTATTCTATTCCTCCCTTCTACAATAACATTTTATTGCAGAATTTCCTAGAACAGAAAGTTGTATATATACCCCTTTGTCCTCACACATTTCTTCTGAACTAACCAGAGAAACTAACACAGTTCCTCTGAACTAATCAGAGAAACTAACTCAGTTCCTCTGAACTAATCAGAGAAATACTGGCGTACGAGATGACTCAAAAGTCTTCTCGAATCTTATTCTCAACCTCTCAGCTGTAAAACATTTGATGTAATCTAGTGTTTTATAGCGGTGAGATGACAAGGTGAGGAAAATGGAGTTACCATAACATGCCTTTACAAACATAAGTCCAAGGTGTGAGTGAACTAGCTCTAAAGGTTGATTATCTCTTATAGCTTTACTTGAAAAAGCTTTCGGTATGCTTTGCCACCTAGGCAAGACTCACAGGTGGGCAAGTCAACTTTAGCAAGTGAGCTCACAAGCCACTACGAGCTAATCGAGTCATCCTTTTCTTGTCCTGCGTATCTGAGTTTAGCATGCCAAGTCATAGAATCAACAAATGACTCAGTAACTTAAGAAATAGAGAAAGTAGAGTTAACATTTTAACTCTTAAGAAATTATTACGTAAATAACCATGTCCAATAAAAATAAACTATGTAACATAATATCCATCCTATTGTAGTCCCACCCTGCCTCTTAGCCTGCTTAATGCACATGGGCCCACTGACCTCGCGCATTCTTCCACTTATGAAAATACTGGTCATGCATACAACCTCCCTTATGGCGGTCCGCTGCCAGGTAAACATGCCGAGAATAATTAGAACAAATCTTAATTATCTCGTTCTATGTTATCACCTATTTCATGTGTATCCATGAGTCAGACTGAAAACATATCATAGCCTGAACCTGATGTTCACCAGTGCAGGTAAAATCCCTAATAGATCTTGAATCATACCAGATTTCAACCTTAGATTCTCGGTCATCAAGTGTTTGGGATTTTTCCTCACTTAGAACTTCATTACTAGATTCTTCAATCTAGTAGTGGTTGTGCTTCAAAAAAAAATTAGAGCTGGTTCCACATTCATAGGTCATTGGGTTGTTCTTATACTCCCCAATTACATCATCATACATGCTACTTTACCAAAATAGAGCGCGTGTGATGGTCTTACTAGAATTAAATTCTATAGGCCTTTGGCAATATTGGACCCTAGGTCCAATATGGGATCAATTGGCTAGATCATTGATTGAAATAAGTTCTCCAAGAGATCATAGCTCATTCAAACGTGTATGTTACTTTAGTGCCAATTTCTACATTCAATAATATGCACAAGAGGTTGACATTATTGTGATGCACATCTTTCTATAAATGTTTGTTTTAAAATCTAGTTATCAAAATATTTTCCCTTATTACAATTTCAAGATCGAAAATTCGCTAAGCTTGTAGTCATCACTTTACTCTTATAACTCAAGAAAAAATTTTATAACTGATTTTTCTAAACAAACATGCATAGATAGTACTAAACTTATCTATCATCATCCACAATAATAATATAATTGCGCCATACACACATGAATGCGCATGGGCCCTGCGTGGGCCCAAATTGACAATCTAGAGCTCACGCTAAAGTAATTAATGCATATATTGTGAAAACAAAGAAATTCATCCCTTTACAAATATGCTTTACCCAAAACATAAAATAGAAACACTCATCCTCACTTTACATTTATAGCCATAAAAAAATAGGGATGCTTTGTTTTTCACACATATACAAAAACAACCTTAGAACATACATTGTGACAACATAAGCTCAAAATAAATTGTCAATTAAGTCGTCCATTCATTCAATCCAGATTAATTAATTAATCACACATGACAAGCACTCATGCGGTCTTTATTACAAGAATGAATGGACTCATCCATCTCTCCATTTAAGGAAGAGGACAAGAGGTCTTATGGTAATCCAATCACAAATAACATTAAGTAAACGTCCAATGATTCGAGCCTCTAATGCAAAAATAATAAACTAATCATTAAATTTGCCCTTCCAAACCTCTCAAATATTTAAAAACTAATTAAATAGGACTTTTAAATTAAACACAATACTTTTAAAACCTCATGGAAAAATTTAAATAAATGAAAACAAAATTTTCATTATAAATAAAAGTTTCCAGAATATTACTGGAGCCCAAAAAATATTTTGAATCAATTTAACAAATAAATTGATCTAGTTAAACAAATTAACTATGAGCAACTAAATTCCTAAAAATACAAAACTTTTGAGAAATTTGTACTCCAAGGATTTTCAGTGGTCTAATATGGTGTTCTAAACACCCTATATTAATTTCAAAAATTAATAATTAATTTTGGATATTTTAAGCAATTAAAATGATGCCCACAAGCATAAATTTTATGCTCTAAAATACCAAAAATATTAGAGAATTTACTAAAAAATTTCTCAAGTCCCCAAGTAGAGTACAAAATACTATTTATTAATTTCAAGAATTAACAACTTTATTTGCTATATTTTAAGCAATTAATATTGTGCACATAACACAATATATGCTCTAAAATATATCCCAAAAAAAATGAGAAAGTTTGCTAAATAATTTTCTCATAATGCAAATAGTGTAATAAAACACATTGTGTTAATTCCACAAATTAACAATCAATAAAAATATTTTAAGCAATTTAATACGTGTACAAAAACACATAATTATATGCTCTAAAATATTAATATAATTTGGATAATTTACCAAAAAATATCTATGGGTCCTACTAAATTTCATATGGTCTCAAAACAGTGTCCTTAATGTCCCTTATTAATTACAAAAGTTAATAATGTATTTTGCTATTTTAAGCAATTAAATAAATGTCTAAAAAACATAAATTATATGCTCTAAAATAACAAAAATACATGATAATTTACACAAAAGTTATCCTAGAGTCCCTTACAGAATACTAAACACTATATATTAATCACAAAAATTAATATTTTGTTTAGGATATTTTAAGCAATTAAAAAACACGTACAAAACACATCTTTAATGCTCTAAAATACCAAAAACTATGAAATAACTTATCACAAAATTATTTCTAGTCCCACACAGTGTCCTTAATATAGGAAAAATAAAATTTGAATTTTTCATAAATTTTCAGAATTTTAAAGCAATTAAAACATATTTAAAATATTAAAACTTATTTTTTAATTAACAGAAACTGTTTTAATTACTAAATAATTAAATATTTTTCTAATAAAAATATGAAAAATATATATTAAGGACCGGGGTCGAGAAACGGACCTCCACTCTCCGGACCCATGGTCGTCGGATCAACGCCGGCCAGCGAGTGGGTCCCACTCTCCTCAGCGAGAGTGGGCGTGGCAAAACTCCGGTTCATCTTCCCCAACTCCAAACCAATCTGGGTTTTGGGGGCTGCTCAACCCTCCTACTTTGCAAGCTCATATCTCACTCATTTTTCGTCAAAAACTTACAAATTTTATACCATTGGAAAGCTCTCACGGAGTACTACAAGATCATACCAAAAAACAGGTCGATTAAATAAGTAAATCTTCCAAAAACAGAGAGCAAAATTATGAAAAAATTTTGTTTTTAACCCAAAAACGAATCTAGGGTTTGCTATATCTCACTCGTTTGAGATAATCAAGGCATGGGACTTTGTGGGGGGACTCTAGGGACCATATGGGACACAACCATATAAAAAATTCGGACTTATATTGGAGTTTTCATGTAGACCCACGTCAAATTCGATTTTATCAAGTTTATGTTAAAAGCTTCACCAAGCTTTAATGGTAGATTTGTTTTGGGCATAATACGGGCGAATCAACAACCTATAGGCTCTGATACCAATGTAAATAATGTATACACACATGCATACGCGTCGGGTAAAGGACATACCTTGCGGAATATACTCGATCACGGATCGTCTTGGCGGCGTTGTTACCAGCCCGGCGATAATGCCCACGAATTGCTGCTCTTTAGTGCTTCCGTGTACGCTCTTGTGCTTCGAACGGGTCGTGAGAATGCCTACTAGAGACACCCCCTTTGTATCCACGCGCTAAATCCCAAGCCTTAGTGTGATTTGGCTAGAGAGAGAAAGTAATCGAAAGAGAGAGAGAAGGAGAGAGGATGACTGCCTTATTGTGTGCAGAGTTGTGTTTATGTGTGTGTTATACACATATATATATACACACACATATACATGCCCTAGGACTCCAAGCTATAATCCACATAGGATTTCTTGGACCCTAAGCTAAGCCCTTGGACCCAGTCCATAGATTATGTGGGTGACCCATAACCCACAAAAAATGCTAACATTAAGGAAACTGGATAAGTGAACTGGGCTTTTAAGCCTAAAAAACCCTTGGCCTGCCCCGCTGACCCGCTGTGGACACGCAAAAGTGGACCACTTCTCTTGTTTGAGATTGTTTTGAAAAGGAAAAGAAAAGGTCTGTTGAAAACAGATACAGAGTCGCCACTTGGTCTTTAAGGAACCAAGAAACCTAATTTTGACTCACCTAAACGGATAAAGGGCACCGGCCCTTCATAACCAAAGAACTTGGTTCGGGGTTTTGGTACGAGAGAGGAAGGAGCCTTTGTCGCGACTAAAACACCCTCAACTTGCCCGGTCTTTCGACGGGCCTCAATTAGCATCCAAATAATCATCTTCTACTATGTTTGGTTCGACAATTAATATTTACGATAAGTATATTACATTGCATAAAAATCTTGAAATTGGAAGATCTAAAGATAAGATATCATTCATAAGATCTAAGTCGAATATCATACAATGTAAAGTGAAAGATCACACAAATAAACCTAGAAAAAATCGTCTAATCATGTATCAAGTAATTAAGTTTCCCTAATCTAAAGGGGACATGAATTGTTCTTGAAACGAATAATCAAAGAAAATCAAAATATGCTTAGCAAGCTAGTATGATGCATGTTAATCTTTGAGAAAAGAAGACCTCTCAATCCCCGGGACGGATGAGAAAGGATGATTAGATCGAGGGAGAACATGGACGTGTGATCATATTCATTCCTTATAATCTTCTTAGATTAGGAGTCACAAAAAGCCCCAAATCTTTGCATGGATGCAATGTATGTATCTAGAATGTGCCAAGGTTGTAGTGTGCTTTGTGTTAATGGATTCCTAGAATGACATAGAAGTCTAGAATGTGTATGAATGAATAAATGAAATCATTATGAGACATGTACAAATGTGGTATGAACTACTTCCTAAGATATGAACTAATTTGGAGTGCATGTAAGCATCAAATCAAAAGGAGAAAGTAAAAAAATGTGTTTGCTGTGAATAGTGGACAGAACAGTAACATGATCTTTTGAAAATTGAAAAGAGGGGTTAGAAATATTTTCAATGCATGATTTTTTTATGGAGATCTTCCTTATTGTGTCTAGAACACAACCCAAAAAGCCAATCTTTAATAACTATTACAGATTGAGAGAAATCATATAAACAATAGAGGTCACTCAGAAACAGAGTCCGTACTGTCGACTGAAATGTTGAAAAATTGTATAAAATGAAAATAAATGATCTAGAGGCCCATTTTATACAGAAAGTTCCCTAATACATTGAAGTTTAAGGAAAAAATAAGTTAGGACCACCCCTTTGGAAAAGTTGTCTGAAAAAGAAGTTGGAAGTCAACCAAGCTGCTGTGACAGCAGAGGCAGAATGTCTGAAAAGAATGTTTGGGTCCAAATGGACCATTTTCAAGTATTTCCAAGTCAAACCAAAAATCATGGGTGTTCTCCAATGAGTTAGAAAGACTTTCCAAGTGGCCTTGCATCCATACATTGAGTATTGAGTTCTAGAAAAATCTTTGAACTCAGACCACTCATTGTTTTGACTCACTGTTTTGAAGATTTTGGGAAAAACTAGAGTTTTCTTTCTTGAGATCAAAATGAGGGGTTTTAAGAGGGGTTTTGAAGTAGGGATTTTGAAAGCATATTTTCAATACTCAATAAAGATTATAGCCACTTAAAATATCAACATCAAACTCATCATCAAGAACCTCCAAGATTGTTGGAGAGATTTATTTTTATTTGAACATAACTTCAAAGATACCTTGGAGGTATTGAGGTTATGATCATCATCTATCAAACATGTTTTTGAGGTTAAGAGCTACTATCCATAAGGATTCACTCACCTCAAACTTCATGTCATCATCTAGATGATGATGAACTAGTAAGTAAATAAAGAAAATCAAAAGAAATGAGGTAAGAAGAGATGAACATTATATAAACAAGCAAGCAAATAGATAGCAATCAATAGATGATATTCATGATGTATTGAACTTGTAGTTTGGTGTTTCTGATCGGGAGAGAACAAATTCTATTTATACGCCTTAACGAGCATTTGTTAGTATCTTTTTATCCTGTTTTTGTATATTTTTACTTCGTTTTCTATTTTCTGACAGGTTTTGGAAGAAATCAAGTATATCAGGCTAAACATGGTGAAAAAGCAGAAGAAAAGAAGCTGAAAAAGCTAGTTCGCGCGCGCGAGAATCCAGAATTCGCTCGCGCGATCCGCGCGCGCAAGGTGCCAATTGTCGCGCTCGCGCGGCCCGCTCGCGCGACATGTGTAAAAATCAAACTTGCGTATTTCAGTATACTGATGATTCCTACGTGAACGAAACTGCCTAATTACGTCTGGAAAGCTAAATACAGCAGTTTTAATGCGTTTCGAGTTAGGAAAGCTTCCAAAAACTTGTTGTAAATCTATATATACCTTATTTTACTTCAATTTAGGGGTTGGCAATTATTATACACACAAGATACAACCATACTTCCAGCCATTGAAGGGAGGGAAGCAAGGAGAAGAAGAAGAAGACCAAGGATTTCCATGGCCTCCTCCATCAACTACTCGCCATCTACCACTTCCATGGCAGCTTAGACCTTAGATATAGGGTTTCAATGAAACCCTAGTCGAGTAATAGGGTTTTATTTATGTTTTTATTTTAGTTTTATTATGTATGGATGACAGTCACATGTTTCGAGGATTTTTATAAATAAATCATGCTTTAATTGATTAAATCATCACTTTCAAAGATTATTCTTGTCTTAGATGTATTTTGACTGTGATGTGCTCAATGATCTATGCTTGCTGTGCTTGTTTAGATTATTTACATGTGATGGTGCTTTATTGATTTGTGCTATCAAGTATCCGAATAATCCATGCCTAGATTAGACGAATTATGTCACAACCCTAGTTTAGTGTGGGATAATTCGTGCTAACCGAAGATGGAATATGTTGGTGCTTGAACCATGATTATTCTCTTGACGGAAGAATTGGGCTTGTAGCCACAATTCCCCATAATCATCCAATGTAATAAGCTAGAGTAATTCATAAATACCCTTATTATGAAGCTAGTGGTGGAGTTGCAATCCTAGGTTCCCTTTACATATTTACAAAAACACTTTTAATTGCTTTCATAGTTTAGATTTATTTTTATTGTTATTAGTTTAATTAAAATCAAATCAAAATATCGTTTTCATAATTAACTAAAGTTAGGTTTTAAAATTAAGTCGATGTAGTTAACCAATCCCTGTGGGTTCGACCTTTGCTTTCACACTACAAATCTTTTGAAAAGTAAAGTATACTTTTTATATCTTGATATTGACAACATCAATTTTTGGCGCCGTTGCCGGGGATTGTATTACTACCTTTATTTTAGAATCTTAGTTTAGTTAATTCGTAAATATTTTATTAGGTTTTCTTTTTCTTATTTTTTGTTTTATTGTGAGTTACTAACTTTTCTTTTTATTTTGTAGTTTCCCGAGTCATCAAATCCTAACGTTTTCGAGTGGATTAGCTAAACACATCAAAGGAGCATACGCGGAAAAAAATATATACATTAAATAAAATAAATTGCTTCTTTTGAAACTCGCTTTAAACCACTGTAAGTCAGGGCGCTGTGACGCACTATTTGCATTAGTTTAGGGTTAATTGCACTGCATTAGCTAGGAAACCCGGGGCGCTGGGCTTGACGCGGTCACTGCATTACAGGATAATTTACATGCATCACAGTAGTTGAGTGCTTGTTATCTTAGTTGCGTAATTGCTATTTTTTTTTATTTGAGTCAGTTTTTGTTTTTAGTTTGTTTTCTTTTTAAGTTTATGTTTGGTACGCGTTCAAGTAAACCTGAATTGCATTATATCGATCTTGAACTTGAACGTACTTTAAGAGTTAGTAAGTCTGCAACCCAAGCTTCTAGAGCTAGGTTGCAAGACGACGAATCAACGCCGATTCCGTCGTCATTGTTTGAGGCCGAAATTCAAAGTACCCTTAAACGGTTAAGGAGAACTCGAACTTTTAAAACCGAACCGATTAAAATGGCTGACGGAAACAACGGAAATAATATGAATAATCTTAATATACCGCCACCTCCTCCGCTTAAAGATTATTTTATTCCTACGACTTACACGCCACAAACATGTATTGATTTACCGGAGGCGACGACATCTCACTTTGAGATAAAGTCGTCTACCATCTCGCTACTTCCATCTTTCCATGGCCGTCTAAATGAAGATCCATATCAACACTTAGGGGATTTCCAAGATATATGCTCTACTTTGAAAATTCAAAATCTTACTGATGATGAATTGAAATTGCGACTCTTTCCATTCTCTTTAAAAGATAAAGCTAAATATTGGCTCCAATCTTTGGAGCCTAACACAATTAGAACATGGGAAGCCTTACACACTGCATTTTTACAAAAGTTTTTCCCTATTATGCGTACGAATCAGATAAGGAAATCCATAACAAACTTTGTGATGCAAGATGGGGAATCACTTTACGACACGTGGGAAAAATTTAAAGAATTGTTACGCTCGTGTCCACATCATCAGGTTCCTAAGTGGCAGTTGGTACAGGTCTTTTACGAGGGACTTATTCCCTCAGTTCGTAATACCGTCGATGCTGTTTGTGCGGGTACCTTCCTACACAAAAGCGCCGACAAGGCATGGAAAATTTTTGAAACATTAAGCGAGAATTCGATGCATCAGACTGTGTCAGTACGTTCCGAGGGATATCATTCACAACCTAAGAGAGAGGTAAAGTTCGAGTCAAGTCATTCAATTGAAATAAAATAACTATCTAAAAAACTTGACCAACTTTTAACAATGAACCAAACAACAGCCTCACCAGCTCATGAAATTTGTGCATTATGTTCCGATCCGTCACATTCTATCCTGGCATGTCCATCGGCGAGTCAATTTTCGGAATTCGTGGAGCAACACATTAATTCTATTCAACAATACCCACGAAATAATTATAATTCGACTAATAATAATCCGGACGCGCCATGGCGAAACCATCCTAACTTCTCGTGGAAAAATAATAATAATAATCCTAATGAGGCGACTAATTTTCCTAATGCATATCGACCTCAGTTTCAACCTAATCAATACCAATAACCGCCTCCTAATCTGAACCCTCCAAGAGGTAACATTTTTTAGGAAAAGGTGTTGGCATCCCTTAATAAAATCGAAACACAAGTACAGGCACAAGCACAAATAGTGCACTCACACACACAATCCATTGCGAAGCTTGAATCCCAAATGGGACAAATAGCTACTACAGTGAGTCGTAGAAATGAGGGGACGTTGCCTAGTCAAACAATTCAAAACCCTAAGGGACAATATGAGGTTAAGGGGTCGAATGAGCAAGTAAACACCGTCTCAACTAGGTTGACTACACGAGAGGAAGAGGTAATAGAAATTCCGAATGAGAATGTGATAGATATGAATATCAACTCTAATACGAAGAAGGGTGAGGACGTGAATCAAAATAAGAAAGAAAAAGAACCAGTCCCAACGAATTATATTCCGAGAATGCCATATCCACCAAATGTTGAGGGACCGTCACATTTGTCTAAGAAAGGGTCAAAAGCTGAAGATATACTCGAGGTGTTTAAACAAGTAAAAATCAATATTCCATTCCTCGATGCTATTAAACAAATTCCCGCTTACGCTAAATGTCTAAAAGACCTTTGCACTCAAAAACGTAAATTGCGTAGTCATACTCCAAAAAAGGTCTTCCTCACGGAAAAAGTAAGTTTCATTTTCCAACATGCTACTTCGAAGTTTAAAGATCCAAGAACACCTACGATTTCATGTGTCATAGGTGACACTATAATCCACAGGGCTCTCCTTGACTTAGGAGCTAGTGTTAATCTCTTACCTTATCACGTTTATAAACAACTAGGTTTAGGTGAACTTAAACCTACGGCCGCTACTATTCAATTAGCGGATCGTTCTATTAAAATACCTAGAGGAATCGTCGAGGACGTCTTAGTTAGAGTTGACAAATGCTATTATCCGGTTGATTTCATGGTCCTTGATACCGAACCCGTGATAGATTCTAGGAAACACACTCCTGTCATCTTAGGCCGTCCATTCTTAGCAACCGCTAACGCTCGAGTTAACTGTTGGACGGGGGTAATGAAGGTGTCATTTGGAAACATGAACTTAAAATTGAACGTTTTTAACGCTATTGATCAACCTCCTAAAGAAGACGATTACCTATGTAAGGTGGAGAGTGAGGTAAGACGTAATATTGAACCTAATATAGGAATAAATACGTGTGAGGAAAATATTATGGTTAGTAATAAGCGGATGGATTTGAATAACCTGGACCCTAATGACGAATTTACTCAAAAGGTGAAGAATCGATTTGAAACCAAAAAGGATGAACCGTTGAATGAATTGATACATAACGATATGGTTTCTGCTTACCACCGGGCTCTTCCTGATATCATAAGGGGTACAAAATCTGAGTTACGGCCTCCATAAATCTTGAGCTAGGACGGTCTAGCTGAAGACGTAAAAGTTAGCGCTTCTTGGGAGGCAACCCAAGCTTAATTTCATCTGTTTTCTTTGTTTTTGGGTCGTTTTGGTCTGTTTGTGAGTTGCTAAACAGGTTTGGGGGTTGGAGTGGAGTTATTTTTAATTTATATACATAAAACAAGTGCTACAAGAGAAAATACCAATCTCGCGCGCGCGGCCCACTCGCGCGAGACGTCGCTCGCACGGCCCGCTGGCGCGAGATTGTGCCTTAGTGAAATTTTTGTTTACTTTTTGTTTTGAGGCCTCGGGTTCTCCTCGCGCCTGATCTCGCGAGCGCGAGGCATCTCGCCCGCGCGAGATATTGAAAAAAAAAAATTGGGAATTCGCGTGCGCGACGGCCGCTCGTGCGATTCCCCATTTTCCTATTTTTTTTCCCTTTTGTTTTCTATATCCTTCCCCCTACCTATTTTATTTGTGTTTCTTTTCTGTTTTTGTTTATTTGGTTCAGTTTAGTTCGTGTTCGTTGTTTTCCTTGTTACATTTATACTTTTTTCATTTTATTTCTTTTCCGTTTATCGTTTAATTTTAACTTCGATTAGTTTATCGATTTATATTTTATATTTCGGTTTCATTTACTTTTAATATTCTTTTGTTAGTTTCTTTTCGTTTATCTAGTATTAACAGGAGCAATTGAACTTTATCGCCATATTCTTATACATTTACCTATTTGTCATTGCCGAGATTGAGGTACTATCGTTCCTTCCTTACGTACTCACCTTTCTTTCATTTTATTGTTTCATTAGGGACAATGAAAGAATTAGGTTTGGGGGTATGCACTTACATGCACATTATTATTTTATGCAAAATTTTATGCAAAATTTTAAAATTTTAAAATTTTTTAATAAGTGTGTTTAAATAAACGATGTTACCGAAGTTTTTGCAATCTTGATTCGATACTTCTTGTTAGAGAACTATGATTGTTATAGAATGATAAACAAGAGAAGATGTGATTAAACATTTGCTGAAGTCATGTTGAGACGTTTTAGGTCATGTATCGTTTGAATCGTAGTTTTATATCATAGTTTTGCACATAAACCTATGCACTGCACGTAGTCACTTGAATACATGTTTGATGTGAACTATAATATGAATCAGATTTCTAGATAACACATGGTGGAGACTAAGCCTAGTGAGCTTTTTAGCCTATCTTTTCTTTATAGAGGGTTATAAATGCATTGTGTTTGTCGAAATTTCATTGAAATAGCGCATTAACTCGTTGTTTAGTCTCATTATTCTTGTTCTGGTTGATAGTCAAGTTAAAATATTTATTATCATGCTAAATAATCTTCCGTCGTAAATATTGAAGAACCATATAACCATAGGACATGATTTTAGGCCCTCTTTGTTTACTGCCGACCGATAAATGATAAATTTCCTTAGTTCGCCCTTTGAGCCGTAAAATGCCTTTTTCTTTAATTACCATTATCTTGTTTTTGCTCCAACTTGACCAACTTGGAGTTCACCACTGAAAGATTCGTCACCTTTTAGTGTTGTTAAGGCGATGTGTGATTGAGATGAAGAAGAAAAGGAGATAAGATGATGTTTGGGGTGGTTGCCTTATTATTTAATGAATATTTGTTTCAAGAGCAACGAAAAGAGTAAAAAAAAAATAAAGAGGAAGAAGGTTGATAAAAAAAAATTAAAAAAAAAATTGAAAAGAAGAGAATGAAAAAGATGAAAGTTGGTGGAAGAGATGAATGAAAGAAATCGAACATGCCCTACAATGCCATTCTGAGATTAGCTACCTAATGAATCCTTTCTATCCTTTTTCACTTCCTGAGCCACATTACAACCTTTGAAAAGTCCTATTTGATCCTGGAACATGGTTTGGATATATAAACGATGGGAGGGGGATTAAAACATGGTAATGATTAATTTTTCTTGATTGTTGGCATCCTATCCATGAGACTACTGCTCTGTCGTGTCATGCGTCTTTTTCGAGTCATATGTGAGCATTTCTTGTTTTGAAAATATATTTTCTTTACTCACATATATTAGATAAATTACACCTGTTTCTGAGTGTTTCATTTGAGAGTGTAATTAACATTGTGAGATTCGTAGTCGAGACATAGTTAGATGGTCATCCGAGTTATATTCCAAGTTCATGACATGCGCGTGTTCATTTGACTATCATATCACACACGTGCGATTTTATGAGAAACTCTATTGATTTATACGATGCATGTGCTTGAGATTGTTTTTCATGATGTAGGTGGACGTTTGTTCCGTTTCTTCTTGTTCGTTATTCTATTTCAAATCATTTTTTTATAATAAGGAGTATTGAATGTTATGTTTTTCTTTTTAATAAAACTTTATAAATTTCTAAGTTAATAAAAATGGTTGTGGGAGCCTTGTTGATGAGAACCCTCACGAGACTTCACTCGTCTGACTAGAGACACCTAGAGGTTTAAAAGGCTTGTTGCATATGCTAAATGCAATCGTGATCCATGCGAAAATGGAGTAGTATTTTATTAGTAGTTAGTTTTTATTTTAGTTTTGCTCGAGGACTAGCAAAATGTAGGTTTGGGGGTGTGATCGGGAGAGAACAAATCCTATTTATACACCTTAACGAGCATTTGTTAGTATTTTTTTATCCTGTTTTTGTATATTTTTACTTCGTTTTCTATTTTCTGACAAGTTTTGGAAGAAATCAAGTATATCAGGCTAAACAGGGTGAAAAAGCAGAAGAAAAGAAGCTGAAAAAGCCAGTTCGCGCGCGCGAGCCGCGCGCGCGAGAATCCAGAATTCGCTCGCGCGATCCGCGCGCGCGAGGTGCCAATTGTCGCGCTCGCACGGCCCGCTCGCGCGACATGTGTAAAAATCAAACTTGCGTATTTCAGTATACTGATGATTCCTACGTGAACGAAACTGCCTAATTACGTCTGGAAAGCTAAATACAGCAGTTTTAATGCGTTTCGAGTTAGGAAAGCTTCCAAAAACTTGTTGTAAATCTATATATACCCTATTTTACTTCAATTTAGGGGTTGACAATTATTATACACACAAGATACAACCATACTTCCAGCCATTGAAGGGAGGGAAGCAAGGAGAAGAAGAAGAAGAAGAAGACCAAGGATTTCCATGGCCTCCTCCATCAACTACTTGCCATCTACCACTTCCATGGCAACTTAGACCTTAGATCTAGGGTTTCAATGAAACCCTAGTCGAGTAATAGGGTTTTATTTATGTTTTTATTTTAGTTTTATTATGTATGGATGACAGTCACATGTTTCGAGGATTTTTATAAATAAATCGTTCTTTAATTGATTAAATCATCACTTTCAAAGTTTATTGTTGTCTTAGATCTATTTTGACTGTGATGTGCTCAATGATCTATGCTTGCTGTGCTTGTTTAGATTATTTACATGTGATGGTGCTTTATTGATTTATGCTATCAAGTATCCGAATAATCCATGCCTAGATTAGACGAATTATGTCACAACCCTAGTTTAGTGTGGGATAATTCGTGCTAACCGAAGATGGAATATGTTGGTGCTTGAACCATGATTATTCTCTTGACGGAAGAATTGGGCTTGTAGCCACAATTTCCCATAATCATCCAATGTAATAAGCTAGAGTAATTCATAAATACCCTTATTATGAAGCTAGTGGTGGAGTTGCAATCCTAGGTTCCCTTTACATATTTACAAAAACACTTTTAATTGTTTTCATAGTTTAGATTTATTTTTATTGTTATTAGTTTAATTAAAATCAAATCAAAATATCGTTTTCATAATTAACTAAAGTTAGATTTTAAAATTAAGTCACTGTAGCTAACCAATCCATGTGGGTTCGACCTTTGCTTTCACACTACAAATCTTTTGAAAAGTAAAGTATACTTTTTATATCTTGATATTGACAACATCAGTTTCACTCATATGTGATGACATTGGACATGGAAGAAGCTTCCACTCTCATAAATGCTCACTAAAATGGTGGTTGGGTGTATTGAATGTTGAAGTAAATAGGAGTAATGAAGTAAAAACAAAGTTTAGAACTCACTTTTATTTTGAAAATCAAAGAAGAAAGCTTCTTTTCTCTCTATTCTAATCTTATCTCTACAACTTTCTCTCCCAAAACTTTTCAAAGCTTCTATTTGACACCCCCAAAATAAGAAGTCAAGGGGGGTTTATATAGGCCAACTTGGGGTGGTTTTGGGGTTTTAGAAGTGTTCCAATTGGCTCCAAACATCTGAAAACATAGAACTACGTCGTTTTGGGTTTTAATTAATCAAAATGAACCCCCAAGAAAAATTACAAAAATACACTATTCTAGAGGGGAGTGCCGCGGTGGAAGTGGGCCAATGCCGCGGCGGCACTGCTCCTCAATCGTCTGGATAATCCCGTTTAGGCCCCCAGAGGTTCCGGTATTCGCGAAAAGGCTCTATTTCGTCCGAAATTCACAGAAAATGCATATGAACTCCAAATTGAGGTTGTGATATACCGTTGGAAAGGTAATGTAGTCTAATTTACATAAAAAAAATAAATTGGGGATAGGTCACTTTGAAACGTTTTGCGGTATTTGCGATAAAAGCCGATTTGATCGCCTTTTTCGCCTTCAAAAATTCACAATAAACTCGTTTTAAATCCAAAAATTATGTGCGATATACCGTTAGAAAACTGTTGACCTCTAGTATCCATAAAAAATATTTGAAAATTGTTATGGTGCTCCAGTTCTAAAGTCAAATTCTGGTCAAACTTGGGATTCCCGGGAAGTTCTGGAAATCTCCGGGAGTTCCCAGGAGCTGACGTTTTCGCTTGATTTTCTTTTAAAACTCATTTCAATACTTTTCTCATGATCTAGAATGATTCTGGAGAATTCGGACGATTTTGGTCAAACCTGGTCAAATTTGGTCAAACCTCGGTCAAACCTGGTCAAACCTGGTCAAACCTTGGTCAAACCGATCAACGGGGACTTTCCGGGAACTTCCGGGACTTCCGGGGGTCTCTAGGAGCTGACGATTTCATCCGATTTTACTTAAAAACTCATTTTATCATTTTTCTTATGACGTAGCATGCTTCCAGAACTTTTGGTCCAAATTTGGGAGCTTTTGGGTTTTCAGGGGCATTTTGGTCATTCTGAGCATTCTGAGAGATAAAACTGGCTTCTAGGAGTCCTTTTGAGTCTTTTACGATCATTGTGAACCACCAAGCTACGGGTCTCCTAAATCTGATAGTCGACAAAATGGGGTGTCTACAGTTTGCCCCTCTTTGGCATGAACTTGCGAGGCAACGCATGTCGCAAGCGAGTGCCAAAGCTTCTGAAGAGACAGGACTTTTTGGAGGCTATAGATTTAGGATAGAAAAAGTGTTGCAAAAGATGCAATGATGCTGAGGCCTAGTGCTGGTCGTGCTCTACGTGAGCTGCCTACGTATCCCGAGGGAAATCAGACCAGGACGTAGTTCAGGGCACAAAGGAATAAATCACACATGCATGTACACGACAATCAGGCAGATGCTACGCTATATGAGTGATATGCCATACGTGGATGTGATATGAATTGTGTCCGTAGTCCTATCATGTCTAGTATAATGACCCTAGTATGAGCAGATGCTGTGGGATGTGCCACTCCGAGTGGGCTAGTGTTGTGCTAGTGTTTGCGACTGTGATGTGGTGGATGACTCGGACAGGGACATCAAGGTTTAGAAGACTCTGGGTCTAGGGGCAAACTTCTGTGTTTTACAAACGAGTGAGATAGATCAGATGGGCGTTGTCTAGAAGACGACAGTTAAAGGTGACCGAGGGATCTTGTGATGAAAATGAACAAATCAGAAAGTTCATGATAATCGGGAGACACGGAGCCGTGGAAGGACGGTGCTTTATTTCCAAAATCTGGATGTGGGCGATGTTCTAATTGTTCCTGATGGCCGATTTTTGGGAGTCGGTTCCTCTTCTGCTACTTTCTGCTGGGGGTAGTGGGGACTAGTATCTTTCGGTATCTGTCCTCGGGGGATAGGGTTCTCGGAGAATCTCTCTTTTCTTGATCGGGAACCAGGACCCATCTCTGAATCTCTCATGGTTGATCAAAACTTTCGGCGCTCAATCCAAGAGGGCCGGTCGGGGCCTCCGGGAGCTGGTATCTTTCGGTTTTTGTCCTCGGGGGATGATGTAGGGTTCTCGGAGAATCTCTTTTTCTTGATCGGAAACCAGGACCCATCTCTGAATCTCTCATGGTTGATCAAAACTTTCGGCGCTCAATCCAAGAGGGCCGGTCGGGGCCTCCGGGAGCTGGTATCTTTCGGTTTCTGTCCTCGGAGGATGATGTAGGGTTCTCAGGGAATCTCTCTTTTCTTGATCAGGAACCAGGACCCATCTCTGAATCTCTCACGGTTGATCAAATCTTTTGGCGCTCAATCCAAGAGGGCCGGTCGGGGCCTCCGGGAGCTGGTATCTTTCGGTTTCTGTCCTCGGGGGATTATGTAGGGTTCTCGGGGAATCTTTCTTTTCTTAATCGGGAACCAGGACCCATCTCTGAATCTCTCACAATTGACCAAATCTTTTGGCGCTCAATCCAAGAGGGCCGGTCGGGGCCTCCGGGAGCTGGTATCCTTCAGTTTCTGTCGTCGGGGGATGATGTAGGGTTCTCGGGGAATTTCTCTTTTCTATTTCTTTGGTGTTCCAGCCAAAAACCAGGATTCGTTATGGAAACCCTCGTGCTTGATCAAAATTTGTGACACTCGTCCTAAAATAACCGATTTGGATCCTCGGGAGTCGATTTTTCCCAGTTTCTGCCTACTGGAGGTAGCCCTAACAACTTTTGGACTGTTCGGGGTAAAACCCCATAAATCTTGACGAAATGGGCCACCGGGGCTGATCAGGGCCAAAAATGGGCTGAAAAAGGCCAAAACGGGTCAAAATGGAGGAAAACAGAGCAAAACGGAGCGAAGCGGGGCCCGCGGGGAGCAGTGCCGCTGCGGCACTGGGCCAGTGCCGCTGCGGCACTGGGCCACTGTCGCAGCGGCAGTTGGCTAGTGCCGCGGCGACACTGGGTGGCCGGACTCCATTTGTGTATATCTCGGGTTTTTTTGAGCTTTTCAAGCTCATTCTTGGCCATTTTGGGGTGTTTTTGGAGCCAAAATTCGTCAAAACACAACTTGTGCGTGCTCAGGTGAGTAATCTTTCCCCGTAGTTGGAATTTTGATCGGTGTTTTGGTTTGCTCAAATTTGCAAGAAGAAAGTTTAACTTTGACTTCCATTTTCTTTGTAGATCCATGGCTTCGAGCTCGAGGAGACCGTCTAAGAAGGCCAAGGAACGAATGAAAGCCGAGATGCAAACCCCGGACTTGATTCTTCGGGACCCCCAATGTCATCTTTCGGCCATGGCTCTAGCGAGCTTGGTATGTGAAACTTTCGACAGTTTAGGACTATTTCCATGCATTGTGCTAGTTTTGTGAGCCGTAGTGTGCACCTAGAGATCGTTAGAAGTCCGATTTGTGCTCAAATGTTGATTTTGTGAATTTGGACCTCGGGTCATAAATAGTGATTTTGTGCATCGTTTTTGTTGTCTTTAGTATGTGCAGGTGCCCGAAGTGACATTAAAGGGCCACGGTAGCCTCGCTCACGCTTTCCTGTGGTACACTCAACTCTCGCCTACCGTCAAGAGAATGGTAGACGATGCCGGGTTTGGCGGCTTTGTTCGCCTAGTTTCAAAAAGCAGCAATGATCTGGCACATTTTGATGCTCTCGCTGAGAGATGGTGGGACACCACCAATACTTTCCACCTGCCGTTTGGTGAGATGACCATGATGCCCTTCGACTTCTCTATGATTACCGGCTTGAGGGTTGGCGGGAAATGCCTGATTCTGGACTACTTCTATGAGATCGACCCGGAGGTTATAGAGATGTTGATTGGGGCTGTTTCCCCCAATCTGGAGAGGCACTAGTTTCCTTGTGGCTGGCTTTACCGGGCCTATAGCAGAGGGAATCACAACCTGAACAATTCCCAGCTCTTGAGGATGTATCTTCTGTATGTCCTTGGTTGCTCGATCTTTCTGACACGGAATGACCGGGTGAGCTTGAGACTCCTTTCTTGCCTGGCGACCATTGATGAGATCCCCTCCTATGACTGGGGCAGTGCTACCCTGACCCATCTTTACAAGCACATGGGTGAGGTTTCCCGGGGCGACATTAAATCGACAAGGGGATTTTGGCGAGCTTGGGAGGTATGTACTGCCTCTTCTTTTATCTTTTGGCTTTTCGATTTCTGTACTCTTTCTGATTTTTTTCCTTTGTTTATGTAGCTTTGGAGCTTTGAGTACCTGAAGATGTTAGCTCCCTCCCACGCAGATGAATCAGGTGAAGACGAGGATGGCATGGCTCCTGTGCCTCTGTTCTCACGAGGCTTGAGATGGCAGAGGGATGTTGTTGGGGTAAAGAGCGGGGCCCACTGGATTGTTTTGCTCAGGAACTTCTTAACCAAGCTGACGGCTGCTAGTGTTGATTGGACGCCTTGGGAGCGTGTCGCCTATGCTGCCCCAGAGGAGATATAAGCGGTCAAACCTCTTTCCTCTTGCCGACTTCTGATGGAGAGTACCGAGTGCAGGCAATGGTTCCTTGGCAAGCGGGTGTCCCGGCAGGTGGTTGGCGGTTCCAGGTATCGCGTCCCTCATAATCACCCTGTGATGGATGCTAGTGACCTTTCTGGTGATGCTTTGCTGGCGGCCTTAGCTGGCACCGATGTTTGGGATCATTTTCTCTCTGAGACCGGCTATGAGGCTTACCATGGCCGCTTTCTGATGCCCAACTTCCCACTCTTGGAGGTGAGTTTCTTTTACATTTTTGTCTCTATCTATTGCCTATGTTTTTGACTCATCTTTTTCCTAACTTGTTTTGTGCCTACAGCTTCGCGAGATGTATAGGAGACAGGCTCCTCCGACTTCTGATCCTATCCCTCCTTGGGATTGGACTGTCAATGTTCTAGGCGCTGATGGTACTCCCCAAGTGATGGAGGTGCCACGAGTCACATGCGGGTACCCTACTCAGCCAGTAGGCGTCCTCAACGTCCCTTGGAGTTACGCTGAGGAGGTGATTCGTGTCCAATATTGCATTCTTAACTTCATGATTTTACCCTTATTGAACACAAATTATCACTTATATTGGGAGATTTAATGGATAAATTGTACTTTTGTTGTTCTTGTTGTTGTACACTTTTTGTTAATAAAATCTCTTTCTTGTAGGTTTTGGCGACTTGTTCAAAGTGGGAACTAACCCTGTTGGTTCTTATCTTGTAAGAAGAGGGGGAAATCCATCCCAGCAAAGGCGGATCGATTCGCCCCTTTCACTTGGATCGATCCGCGCGTTTTATAGAACTCTCTGCCCAGAAATCCGAATGCGGATCGATCCGGATTTTCAACGCGGATCGATCCGCGTGTTTCGCTGAAGATTCTAACGACGAATTAAAGAAGCGGATTGATCCGGCTTTTTGCCGTGGATCGATCCGCGGCTGCTGAAGACTGCTCTCTTTTATTTACAAGTTTGCCATTGTGTGGGTTTTGTATAAATAGATAGAGATATAGATTTTTAGGGATATTCTCATCTTGCATTATCATCTCTCTTATTTTTCTCCCAACTTTCTTCTTCTTCCATTTTGCTCTTCATTTTGTGTAAACTTGAAGACTCCATTGAAGATTTAATGGCTTGGTATATTTTCTATCTCTTCTCTTTTGATGATATTGCTATGTCTTCCATTATTAGTTAGATTTACATAGGTTGTGGATCATGAACTCTTGGATTTAATGTTGTAGCATTTCTAGGGTTCATTTGTGTAGGATTCAAAACTAAGGGCTTCATCTTATTTGTATTGCAACTATGATTGTTAAAACTTAGACTTTGAATCCTACCCTATGTATTTCATATGGAATATTATGTAACCTTGTGTTTTGCACCCCATGTGTTTGATAAATGTTGTGTGTGGGATTTATAACTTGGGGTCTTCATCTTTGATGTCAAGCATCTTTGATTGTTCAAACTCTTGGGTTTTAAATACTACCTTTTGAAGGCTTCATAGGTGGTTTGTCCACCAAGTAGATTAGTTAGTGTAGGGGGGACAAATCATTCGGATTAGAAGTCATAGAGGCTTCATCTTGTATGTCATGCATCCTTGATAGTCAAACGTTAGCTTCCAATCCGTTTCTATGGAAATCTTAAAGCTCATTTCATCTAACACATAGGGGCATTCCAAGTGTTTGATAATATGCCACAATGAGATGTTACCTTAGAATGTGCTTGAAACTTTAGTCCATTTCATCTTGTTGTGACCCAAGATGGGGGGAATGATCCCAACCTATTGCTTTTTAGATTAGTATTTATTTACCTTTTATCCTCCAAAAACCAAACAAAAAGTCGCAAGACGCAATGTCATTTTTATTCCCTTTCATCATCTTTTCTTATTTATTTCTTTTGAGCATTATAATTAGTTACTAAACCTCCCAAACGTTGTTCTTGTATCAATCCCTGTGGACTCGACACCCTACTTCCAAATGCTATATTTTTAATAGGGTTAAATAAGAACTTGATTTTTGACAGTAATCAGGAGGGTCACGCCTTGGCGGCTAGCTTACGGTCCTTGGTCCTCACACGAGACCATCGGGTATGTCTCTAATTTTGCGCTCCTTAAGGTTATGAGGTTCTAATCCTAATTTTGCCCTTGACAGATGGATGGTATGCGGCAATTTACCGCCAATCAGATGGCGTCCTTGGTAGGTTTCTGACTCGACTCTATTTTTGTACTTTTTGTTATTTCCCTACTGATTGCCTTCATTTTATTTTGTGTGTGCAGTACCGTGGGGGCGGGGCTGGCTCATCGAGGACTGGACTGCGGTGCAGAGGTAGTAGGAGGAGCCCGTCGCCGACATACACTCCGGGTGGTCCGACAGAGGATGAAGAAGAGGAGGACTGAGGCCTCCTGAATGGGAATTTTGTTTTATCTTCTTTTCATGTTTTCGATTGGGTTGTACTAGTGATGTGACTATTTGGACAGTGTAGGATGATGTGCGGAATGGTTTGTGACCTTTGACAGAGTATTATGATATTTTGCCTTTTAGGCCGGATAGCTTCCGGTTTGAAGGCGCAGTTGTGTGCTTGTTTTAGTTTATGATCTTGTGATGATACATATGCACTATGATTGTTGGGTGTTACTGTGATGGGCAGTTTTGTGATAGTGAGTATTTTTGCCTTACAGGTGGGATAGTCCGTGAAACGGGGAGATGCTGCCGAAATTTTGAATTTTTCTAGAGCCGCGATCGAAAATATGGCCTTGTATGATCCCGCTCAACTCACAGCTTGGCTGAACATCATGGATGGTGTGGAATGGATCAACCTCTTTAGCTACGGCTTGACTGAGCTGTTCTTTCTTCGCCAGATGACCCTGAACATCGATTTCATGCGTGCCGCTATTGTCCACTGGGACCCGATGAACCATGTCTTTAATTTCAATGGCCTGGAGATATGCCCCCTGTTCGAGGAGTTCTGTGCTATCCTTGGCTACGATCCTGATTCTGACCTGATTCTCCCTTCTGCTGATACCCCCAGTCCTACGCGAGGTTTGGCTAAATATCTGGATTGTTCCACTACTATTTCCCGTCGGTTGATTCATGGTGAGGTTCTCAACATTGCTTCCATCATTGCCCGGTATGCTAGTCTTGGGAGTCCTAGTGTATATGATGCTTCCCACGGGGCCGCTCTGATATTGTGCATGACTTCGCATTTTCTGTTCTCGAGTGCTTCTATTGACTTGGTGCACGTGTGCCTTGGGCTGAAACTTAGCAGGAACCCCATGGCCATGGTTCTGGCTGAAACCCTGAATGGTTTGGATCATGCTTCTAATCAAGGAACGCTTCTACTTTCTGGGGCGCCTTTGGTGTTACAGGCTTGGCTCTACGAGCGTCTTCAGTTTTGGACAGGTAATCTACCGCCAGTTTATTTTTGCAGAGCAGTGCTTCATCCTCATTATACTTTCACCGATTGGGTGGGCATGATGGGCGCTTTATCTGAGGCTGACATTTGCTGGATCGTGAGGCGTTGGGGCCTTTATACTGTGACCACTAGTCTTGGGGATTTCCAGAGAGTGTGGCTGATGGGTCTGAGAGAGACCTCCTTCTATCATCCTCGTCGATTGGCCAGCCAGTATGGGCGAGTTCAAGAGGTCCCCCGGGGGTTTACTGAGAGGGTCTTTGCTTCCAGAGTTAGAGCCACTACTATCGCTGCTTTCATCAGGGGCTGGGCCAGTCAAGCAAGGGCCTATTTCTAGGGACTTTTGAAGAAATAAAAGACACCAAAAAAAACTAGACTTGACTGATTCTGCTTCTTTCCTCCAAGTGTCTTTGATATTCGTGATTGCTTTCTAAAAGAACTTTTTGTATTTTCATTTATCCTTGCTTATGTAATATTCAGAGTTTGTTTATCGGTGAACCTTGGTTACTTGGAGAACCTTGTTTTATGTATTTGGTTTTCTGAAAACACTTGTAATATGATTTCGATTAGATGTTCACTTTTGGTACTTGCTGGGCATGCTAGGATGATTAGAGGCACACGAGACGGGTAGCCAAAGTTTGCCCCTAGTTTGGGTTATGGATGGTTGTGAGGCAAACGAAGTCGATGACCGACGTTCGCCCCTAGTTTAGGAGGGTTTTAGGAAAATGAGGCGGGTGGCTGAAGTTTGCCCCTAGTGTGGAGGGTGATTTCTGGGCTATGGTAAGGACCGCGACTATATTTTCTCAAATGCTCATAACTTTTGCCTAGGCACCAGTTAGGTGACCTAGCGAGCTCTTTTATCTCTTTTGTTATTGCTCACTTTGGATTTAGCTCTAATTTTTGCCTAGGCGTCCTTTCAAATTTTCGACCTAATGAGCCATCCTTCTTTTTCTTTTCTTGAAAGTCTGCCTACGTACCCCCGAGCGGGGATCAGGTCCAACGTAGTTCGGGCCATGGTTGGAAAGAAGCGAGTTGATTTTTAGGTAGGTGGGGTGACCGAACCGTTGTGGTTGCCTACGTATCCCCGAGCGGGAATCAGGTCGAGCGTAGTTCAAGACAAGGTTTGAAAAGAAATTGGGCTATTTTGTGGGTGGAGCGACCGAACCGATGTGGTTGCCTACGTATCCCTGAGTGGGAATCAGGTCGAGCGTAGTTTGGGACAAGGTTTGAAAAGAAATTGGGGTATTTTGTGGGTGGAGCGACCGAACCGATGTGGTTGCCTACGTATCCCTGAGTGGGAATCAGGTCGAGTATAGTTCGGGACAAGCTTGAAAGAAGAGGGGGTTTTGGGGATTGGTCAAGCATAGTACTTTTTGAGGCGATCCATGTTGATTGGCTCTTTGAATTCAATGCCATCGAGGTCCATGAGATAAGTTGCTCCTCCGGAAAGAATGGTCTTGACAATGTAAGGGCCGACCCATTTGGGTTTAAACTTCCCACGGGGATCAAGGATCGGAGCTCGCAATTCCTTAAGGACAAGGTCGCCCTTGACAATCTTCCTCAGACGAACCCTTTTGTTGAAAGCACGGGCTATCCTCTTTTGATAGATTCGAACATGGTCGACTGCCGTTATGCGCTTTTCATCTATAAGAGCCAATTCTTCGTATCTTTCCCTCAACTAATCTAATTCCAAAATTTCACATTCGGCCATCACGCGCAGGGACGGTAGTTCTATCGCGACTGGAAGTACCGCTTCCATCCCATACACTAGTGAATAAGGAGTTGCTCCTGTGGACGTCCTTATCGATGTTTTGTATCCCCAAAGTGCGAATGGTAGCTTCTCATGCCAGTCTTTGTAGGTATCGGCTGATTTCTGCAGTATAGCCTTGACATTCTTATTTGTAGCTTTGACTGCCCCATTAGTTTGTGGTCTGTACGGCGATGACTTGTGATAAGTGATTTTGTATTCCTCGAACAGATCCCTGACTTCCGCTTTGAAATGACTCCCGTTGTCCGAAATAATCTCATGGGGGACTCCATAACGGCAGATGAGATTTCTCTTGATGAATTTGGCCACTTCCTTGGCCCCCAACTTGGTGTAGGATGCGGCTTCTACCCATTTTGTGAAGTAGTCTATGGCCACCAAAATGTATCGATTTCCATTCGAGGCTTTCAGAATGATTTCACCGATGATATCGATTCCCCAGGTTGAGAATGGCCAAGGTGAGGTCATGCTGTATAGAAGGGATGGTGGTGTATGCATCATGTTTGCATGGATCTGGCACTTGTGACACCTTCCTACGTATTCGCAACAATCTTTCTCCAATGTCTTCCAGTAGTACCCTTGTCTTATAATTTTCTTGGCCAGCATGTGACCGTTCATGTGCGGACCGCATACCCCCTCATGTATTTCCTCCATCATTCTTCTGGAGCTTTTTCCAAACAAGCAAGTCAGGTTGTGACCGTTGTACCCTTTCTTCAACAGTTTTCCACCGTAAATGATGAATTGCGCTGCAAATCTTCGAATGGCCCTTTTGTCTTTCTTGGTAGATTCTTGAGGGTACGTCCCCTTTTCTATGAAATTCCAGACATTCTGATACCATGGTGTTCATTCTCTTCTTCTTCGATTGCGGCGATTATGTTGTATGAAGGCTCATGCCTTTGCTTAATTACCAAAGGCATCATCCCGACTCCCATATGAATTTTGATCATGGAGGCTAAGGTAGCCAATGAATCTGCTAGCTGGTTCTCTTCCCTAGGCAAGTAGAGGAATGTGATGTTCTTGAACTGCCTCTTGAGTTGATTGAGATGATCATGATAGGGCTTCAACCTTTCTTATTTTATTTTCCATTCTCCTCTAGCTTGTGATATAATGAGGTTTGAATCCCCGAAGACATCCAATTTCTGAACTTTCAGCTCTATGGCTGCCTCCATCCCCAGAATGCACGCTTCGTATTCAGCAGTGTTGTTGGTGGAGTTATAATTGAGCTTGACTGCCAACGGAGTGTGGTCCCCACTTGGTGATACTAGGATCATTTATACTCCGTATCCTTTCATGTTGGCTGCTCCATCAAAGTACAACTTCCACTGTTCTTCCTTGATTTCCATGATATTTTCGTCCAAAAATGGAAAGTCCCCATTTTTTTCGGAGTCAACAACGTGCTCCGCAAGATGCTCAGCTATGGTTCTCCCTTTTACCGATTTGCTTATAACGTACTTGATATCGAATTCGGATAGTAGAAGTAACCAACGGGATATACGACCGGTCAGGGCGGGTTTTTCGAGGAGGTATTTTAGAGGATCCATGCGGGATATGAGCACAATCGGGAAGGCCATCATGTAGGGCCTCAGTCGGCGGGTGCACCAAACCAAGGCCCAACATGTTTTTTCGAGAGTAGAGTAGTTGAGCTCATACCCAGTCATCCTCTTACTGAGGTAATAAATGGCTTTTTCGGAGTGGCTTTCTTCTCCTTCTTGGGCTAGCATGCAACCCATGGCATTTTCAGAGACAGATAGGTAAAGGAATAAGGGCTTATGAGGAGTAGGTGGTGAAAGGACAGGCAGATTTTGAAGGTAGGCTTTTATTTTGTCGAAAGCGGCTTGGCATTGGTCATCCCATTGGAACTTTTCTCCTATTTTCAACAATCGGAACAAAGGATCACATGTAGTTGTGAGCTTGGAAATGAAGCGGCTGATAAACTGAATTCTTCCGAGAAACCTCCTCACTTCCTTTTCACTCTGCGGTGGGGCCATTTCTAGGATTACCTTGATCTTAGAGGGATCCACTTCTATCCCCTTTTGTGTGATGAGAAAACCCAGGAGTTTACCGGAGGTCACACCGAAAGTGCATTTCTTTGGATTCAACCTCATCTTGTATTTACGCAATCTTTCAAAAATCTTTTCCAGTGCTACCAGATGTCCTTCTCTGTCCTTGGACTTCACGATCATGTCATCTACATACACTTCCACTTCCTTGTGAATTATGTCATACAGCAGGGTGGTGGCAGCTCTTTGGTAGGTTGCCCCAGTATTCTTGAGTCTGAAAGGCATTACTCTATAACAGTAAGTTCCCCAAGGGGTGGTGAATGTCGTTTTTTCCCGATCTTCTGGCGCCATTAGAATCTGATTGTACCCCGAAAAGCCATCCATGAATGACAGTAGCTCATGTCCAGCGGTGTTATCCACCAAGACATCAATGTGGGGAAGCAGGAAGTCATCCTTGGGACTGGCTTTGTTTAGATCACGGAAGTCAACGCACACGCGAACTTTTCCATCTTTCTTGGGGACTGGCACGATGTTGGCAACCCATTCCGGATACTCAGTGACAATGATGAACCCTGCCTTGAATTCTTTTAGCAAGAGAGTTAAATTTTCTTTTTCTTTTTTATTAAGAGTTGATCTAATTTGCACAATTTGTGGATTATCTGTTTCACCTAGGTTAATCGATAAAGTATCTTCGATTATTTCATAAGCAGGTGGTTTTTCAATTAGTTGCTTAAGCTCGATTGGGAGATCCTTGGAGGGATCTGTGCATTCACAAGTATTAGACACAGAGGAGTAAGCAGAATCGTCTTTCATTTCATTCATGATAGGTGAAGTGATTACATTGGACAGTGGTGGGCTTATAGCAGTCGACTCTGGTACAGACTCGATAATTGGCAGTACAGACTCTGGGGGAACAGGGGATAGGGAGACACAGACAGATGACTCTACAGCCTGGTTGCTCAGACCCTCCTCAGTTGTCTTGATCTGACATCTTGGCTCTTGGCCCTCTTTTCTTCCTTCTTCTCAGCGAATTCCTCCCACATTTTCTCGATGGCTTCAGTGTCCAGGTATTTCAACCAGCCTTCCTCCGGGGTTTTCACAACTTCTTCGGGATAGAACGGATCTTGATAGGGGGGTCTTTCACAGTCAGCGAAAATTTCCAACCCAGGGTGCCTTTTGCCAGTGGCCTGATGGATCCAGGGTTCCGGGAACCCAAAGTAGGGGAAATCATTCCCTTTTTTGATGAATTGCCCATTCAAGGTTTTGCGGTACAGCGGGAGACCTTTTACTCTTTTCTTTCATGGCCTGTGTAGCTCGACGTCTTCTTCAGTAAGCTTGTATCCCAACCCAAAAGTGCCTTGTTGCATTTTGATCTGCGGGAACTCACGAATCCTTTGCTGGCGTCGACCCAATCCCATTCCGGGGAAGTAGTTCATTTTGCGAACAATGTTGACTACCACGGAGTGGATCTTGGGGAATCTGTCTTCATCATTGATCATGTGGACTTCTTCCATGGAGAATCCCCCGATTTCCCCTTCTTCTAGCTCAGGTATTTGGACTTCGAAGATGGGAGCGTAGTTCGGGAAAGCTTCATTACCCCAACTATTGCCGAGGATGATTTTCACCTCCTTCTCATGAATGTACTTGATCATTTGATGCACAGTAGATGATACGGCTTTGTTGACATGCAGCCAAGGCCTTCCGATCAACAAATTGAACGAGGTAGGTATGTCTATGACTTGAAAGACTTCAATGCTCACCAAAGATCCTACCCGAATTTGGAGAGAAACGGTTCCCATCACATTTCTCCTGGTGTTATCGTAGGCCCTCCCGGATTACATAGATGGTGTGATGTCAAGGACATTGACCCCCAAGCGGTGGCAATCCTTAGGGCACAAACATTTAAGGCAGAACCTGTATCGACCAGACAAAATGGCACCTGCTGTCCCTTACATCCAACGGTGATGTACAATGCTTTGTTATGCGCAGATCCTTCTGGTAGCAGGTCTTCATCAGAAAATGTAATGATTGGGTCGGGGGTAAGTGCACCCAAGAAAGCCACCATGTCTTCCGGTGCGGCGTCAATGGGGACTTCAATTCCAGCCAAGACATTCAACACGACTTGCCTGTGCTTGTAGGATGTTACCATGATGTCCCACATCGAGAGATGTGCTTGGGTTTTCTTTAGCTGTTTTATCAACTCATTATCTTCTTCGATGATCTCATCCATCTTACCCTTCCCCTTGTCTTTAACTGGACCTTTCTCGATAGCTTCAGTAGTAGGCTGCAGAGGCTGGTAATGGCGGCCCGATCTAGTCAGATAATCAATCTCAGCAGGAGTAGGCCCTTCTACAATCCCATCCTTTTTGAACCAGTCGTAGTCTGTCCCACAAATGGTTTTTCTGGCTCATCCCAGATAGAAGCATCACTTTCACTGTTGGGATCATACCATTTGAGGTCTACCACCCCTAGATCATGCTCTTCCAGAAAGAACAAGTCTTGCTCATCGTCTAGCTGTTGCTGCCACTCGTCATTCTCCCCTTCAATCAGATGAATTCCCACAGAGTCTGGGATGTCAATGAGGGGTAAGGGTTGTCCTAGGGGTGATATAGGTAGCAGGGTTGAAGGATACAGGGTTGGACTCGATGAGGCTGACATTTTTGGTGGTTTGGTAGAGGGTTTTGAGTGATATGGGGCTGCTTCGGAGGCGGCTCAATGATATTCTGGTCAATGAGGTCTTGGATATCATGGCGGAGGCGCATGCAATCATCGTTGTTGTGGCCAGGGTCTTGGTGGTAGGTACATCGTTTGGACATATCACAGTTAGGCGGGGGGAGGGGGGGGGGGGGAGGGGGGTATTTCGAGGCTGGAGTAGTTGGAGATGGCCCTTTTCGAGGAGGCGGTCTAAGGCTGAGGAGAGAGAGATTTCTAACTTGGCGAAGTTGCGAGGGGGCTTTTTCTGGAAAGGGCGATTGGAGGAATTCGCCTGGTTGGCGGGTTGGTATGGCCTAGGAGGGTACGCCATGGGTTGGCTGCTAAGGTCATTGACATCCGGGGGATTCCGGGAGTAGTTGGGCCTTCTTGACTGACTCGGAGGCTCTTCCTTTTTGATCTTTCCTTTTCTGATAACGTCTTCAATTCGAGTTCCAACTTCAAATAACTCCTCAAAGGTGGAGATGGACTGGTAGAACAATTTCTCATGGTAGAGTGGCTGCAGATTCCGGATGAGCATCCTTACCTGTTCCTTTTCAATCGGCCAGTGGGTCATTTGGGCCACTTTATTCCTCCACCTGCTCAAAAATGCAGCGAAGGACTCATTGTTGTTCTGTCGAGTAGTCTCCGAATCCCTGATAGTGACATCCAGCTCTTGATTGTAGGAGTAATGATCGACGAAGACTCGAACGATGTCTTCCCATGCCCGGGTTTTGGAGGCTTCCAAGGTTAGGAACCATGATAGTGCAGACTTTGCAAGAGTTTGCGGGAACAACATTGCAATGTGCTCGTGGGTATAACCCATGGACTGGAAGATACTCATACATAGCTTCACATGACTTTTCGGATTCCCAGTTCCGTCAAAACGGTCGATGACAGGCATTTTGAAGTTCTCCGGCAGTTTCAGCTTAATAGGCTCAAAGAGGCCTTCCAGGTCTAGCATGTAATCATCGACCCCCTTGCTTTTCCTCAGTACACTTTCCAGTTTGTCAACCTTATCCATTTTCTCTTGGAGCTTCTTCTCATACGCAAATGGTGGGATCCCTTGAAGCCAGTCTTCCTCCCCATTATTCTCATGTAGGGGTGGTTCAAACCCCGATGGTGGAAACCCCGGCGGAGGTTGCGGCCGCTGCTGCTTCAATTCTTCCATAAACTTTAGAACTTGGGCTAGGCAGTCAGACTGTTGGGTTATGGTTGTTCCCAACTCGGTAACCTTGTTGTCTATCTCTTCTCTATTCATGTTGAAGTAAGCTGTCGGACTGATTCTGATCAAACGATTATCTGAACTCCTGACCCACGACGAGGATCCCGGCTGCTGACCTTGGGAATCTATACTGACCTGACAGATTTCGAGAGGACTAGATCAGATCTTGACAATGATGACTTTAGATAGACAAAGACAGTGATGTTAACAAACGTGGACTGACTCGAGACAGTACTGTTAGGGATATATACTAAAAGCCATGCTTTATGTAGTTGATTTATTATTCATTTAATAAAATCAGTTAATCCATTTTTTTATGAGAATCTGTGTGGGCAATGTTTGTATTATATTATTTATTTAATATTATGCATGTGTGTCTCTCATTCTATATAGTAGGTGGTTTGGTGTGTAGAGTTCGGCTTACACACGGAAGATCAGGCCATCAGATATTATAGAATTTAAGATTTTGGTTTACAGTCTTAGATGGGATTGGACACACCATCGGTAGGACTGCAGCATGGTGTTGTAGTAGGTTTGTCTTGACTGCGGGAAACGGTATAGTTTCAACTCACCATGCTGGTACATTTTGTGTATTAAACAGGACCGACTTGGGGTAATTATCTTTATACTGACTTATAAGATAATTAATACCTCATGGCTATTATGAGTGCTTATGCTCTAAATCCTAATTTAATTTATAGACACGTATATTTGATATTTATACTTTGATCCCTAAAAGGGTGAGATCCTTAAATGGGTCAATATCTCATTGGATTGGGTGGCAATATTAATTGTATGGTGGATATTAATTAATGATGGAATCCATGTCTCAATTTTGGGATTGATGATATCCCCTTGAGAAAGCTTATAAGTTTTGATTATGTCAAACCCTGCAGGTGGATTTTGTATCCGACATATCAGATAAGTTAAGCAGAGGATCTCAAGGAATTTTAAGAAATTAATTAAATATGATTGTCAGTAATTATAATTAATTAATGGATATCTGTAATCTTAACATGGGGAGATAATAAGCATTTAATAACATGGAGCTCGAAATATATTTTTGAGATAAGGATAGGAGTGCAATTATAATTCTTTAGTGGTATGAATTATAATTTATGGAAATAGGAATCTGATTCAGTTCGAATTAGGGTTTCCTAATTCCATAAGGAAGCCTATTCCTTATTGACTTCTTATGGTCCCTATCGTAGCCTATATATATGCTGCCTTGGCTCTTCTCTCAGGTTGCATGATTTTATATTCTAAGCTTCCCTTGACCTCCTAGCTTTCTTCTAGAAGGGTTTCCACCAAACCCTAGTCTCTGTGAGCATTCAAGAGACATAGGAGTGTAGATCGCTAGCGTCGAACAACGCTCACTAAAAGAGCTTCGGACTGCTCAATACTGATCGAAAGTTGCTGAATTTTTTACACAACGTTCCTGACGTCGAGACGGAGCTGCTGTTAAAAATTCAAGTAAATCGGAGATCGTTTGATCCTCCTGACGAACACATCTTTGTCGGATCAATGTGATCAGGATTGAATCATCATAGCAATCAAAGAGAGTGTTATAACTGGGAATAGAAAATAGAACGTAAAGAGGGAAGAGCAGAAAACTAAAAGGATTTCGAAAGAGCCCACACTCAGTTCGATATTCTGGCAGCAAAGGAATACGGTAGAAGATCGTGAGCTGTTATCGAGCCCATGTTCTCGATTCGTCTACTACAGCAATCCAATTTTGCAGTTCAAGGTAACCCTAGTTCCGCCCTTGTAGGGTTATTATAGATTTCATGAAATTTTTTGCAGTACCAACT